>CM076598.1:51185000-51837500 GCA_038502835.1 Octonoba sinensis | reverse complement strand
ATGAAACAATTAAAAGTTAGCGCAAGTAAATAGGAAACATTAAATATTGCGGAATCCAAATTCTCAACATTTGAAAGGTATGCATAATGTATTTTGACAAAACGGAAATAAATAATATTTGTTCATTTACAAAAATGTAATAATGCTCATACATTATTTTATATGATATAACGATGTTACGATCTAAAACAAATATCACTTGTATATATATATGGGTGAAGAAAATTATATGCATGTGACAAATAACGGACCAGTTAATATTCCATGTCTATTACAACTGCTCTATTTCTTAGATCGAGTATGCTAAATTCAAATGAAAGTCGTTCAGTAATAACGATATAAAAATACATACTTCATCCAGAGAAACCACTTGGAAATAGTAATTGTTTAAAAGCAATCAAGGACACCCTTTTCTGTGTTAAGAATTTTTTTGCAGTCGAAAGAAAAAACTGGAAAAGTAGGAAAAATTGTGGAACATTTTTCTAACTGTCTATTTAATGATGGGGCATATCAAGTTAAAATCCATCATGACGACGTGAAAAAGTCAAAGTAATGTGTCTCCCGTAGTGAAGGAGGAACTTTGCTTATCTGTGAAATGCATTTTTTAAAATGAAAATTTCCTTGAGAAGATGCTACTTTTATTAAAAACCAATGAATCTGGTGACCAGTTTAATCTTGATCCTCATGTTCTTCAACGAAAAGGAATGCATATCTACACCACAAACAAAATTAGGTTTTATTGAATGAATTGCATTGTTCTAGGGCGGACTAGGTTTACGGACGTTTCTTATATACCCATCTCTACAAACATGCGTTAATTTGACGCATGTTCAAATACTGACTATGTTTTACAAAATTGTATTTCCTCTTTTAGACATATTTACATGATAAAGAAGGACTTTTGTCAAAATAGTAAAAAATTGAGGTTCACAATAATATTACTAATTCAAAAAATATTCTAGTATTTTATTTTGCAATACTCGAACTAAGCAACTAAAACCTTCAAAATCCCTTCGCACTCTGTCTTCAATTGATATTCTGCGTTTCGTTCTCTCTACTGTTGCTCATTGCTTTTTCATTTGAGATAACGATATCGGATAACGCAGATAACGAATCGAAGTCGTACGGATCGATTGTCAGTACATTCCTATTTATTATTATTGTAATGTTTGCATGGGTAAAACTAATTTATTAAAAATTTTGTCTACATTACAATCGCGTCAAATTCCATAGAGATAGGTATACCACATAGAGAACTTCAATATTTCAACACTTTTGACGAAAATAGACTGCAATACAGTCAGTAGAGGAGATAAAATAAAAATGCAAACAGTATTTGTAATTTTCCTTATAAAATTCGAAATGCGTCAAAATGACGCGTCCCGTAAACATAGTGTTAAAGAAACGTAAAAACACATCTACTGCTTTTAGTTTCCCATATATTTAGAAGGAGAGAAAATTAAACTAAAAGTCCCTGATTCTTTTAGCGAAAATGCTGACGAGAAATCTCTGAGACACTATTTCCTCCTAGTCTGTACTGGTATGAGATAAAACACCTGTCACTTATAGGTGAAGGAGCTTAAACTGTTCCCCTTTGAACGCTCATTTAGTGACATCCACTGGAAAAAAAGAAGGGAAGCCTTTCATCTACACAGTGGAGGATTGTAAACCTCTAGGCCTGTGGCTCCGACTTTATTTTCCGAAGTACCTCTTGTATAATAATATACACATTACAAAAAATTAAAAATGTCTTTACTTTAAACATACTCACTCCAACTGGTAGTTAAATAAGGAAAAAAAACACCTTTAATTTATTTGTTTTAGCATGTGCGGATATGGTATACACACCTACGATGAATGAAATAAATAGTCACAAAAGGAAAATATATATATGTGTAGCAAAAAGCTAGGTAACTTTAAGAAAAGTAAATAAATACTTCATTGCAGTAAAGTTGAAGAACGGATTCGCAAAGAACTTTTTCAAGCTCAAAAACGCAAAGGAAAAAGAAAAAAAAACACAGAACAAACTAATTTATAAAAGCACAGAAAAGCTTAAAAGAGTTTTCAATCGCAAAATATACGTACTAACTACAAACAAACCGTTAGATAACTTCAAACCTTTAGAGAAATACTTTTCAGCAAAAATATAGGTATTGTTACCTACCGTTTTCTATCAACAATTCTTCGAGAAGTTGTAGAAATTGAAACTGTCCATTCTAAAGAAACTTGTAAATTTAAAATACAACTTTTGTGCAACAGAGAGCAAAGTATCTAAGAACAGCTTAGAAATCGTTTAGATATACTATATCAAAAATATAGAATTGAATCTTCTACTTCAGAAAGTTATTAATCGCCAGCTTTGAGTTTTGAGATAATTTAAAACCTTCCCCTAGGAATCAAATGCGATTTTCTTCTTCTCTCTCTCTTTTATTTATTTATTTTTAAAAATATTTTTCTTAATTAATTAATTTATTTTTTAATATTTTGCTTTATTTACTTTATTTTTTGACATTAAAATGCATAAGTAGCTTTGAAGATTATTGAAGATACGAATTTTCGATACATTTAAGTCTGAACAATGCGCCTGTACTTTCAAAGAAAAATATTTATCTTATTTTTTACGCTTTTGACGTTTGACTGGTTTCTGCAATAATCAATTCAATTATTGAAAAGAATGCCATTGTTTTATAGACCTTCTGTTTCCTTAGTTTAGGATTTGGTAATTCAATTCGCTGTTTCTTGCAGCATATACGTATTGTATAACTAATTTGTATCTTCGTATTTATGAAAAGACAAAACTTTTTTTTTCTTTCTAATGGGGCTGCTTATGGTCATTAATCTTTGCAGACCTAGTGCGTATCCCGGTAATCAGCATCCATTTTTTCAAGTAGCACCACTGTCGGTGGATGCCATTGCCACTGAGAATTAGGGCGCTCAGTTTCCCCTAGATGGCGGCACTTTTTTTTTCTTCATATTATCACGCGACAATATAATTTATTTTAATTTAAGTTACTTCAAACATGTACCCTATATACTCATCTATAATCCCTCTTTTGGACTTGAAATCTATCAATTCGACTCAGTAAGCTACATGAATCAAAAGCCTGAACATTCCAATTTTAACAATCCAAACATTTAACTATTTTTAACATCGGTTTAAAACTCCATCTTACTCTGATTAAATAGTTAAATTAATGAAACATATCAGTAAATCAAAGAACCTCAAAAGTATTACTCACTATATGATATGATTTTAGAGTAAACTTTCTGTAAACTTTAAATTGCAGATGCGTCCGTATTCTAAAACAAAAGACACATAAAATCGAACATAAAATAAATCAGTTATTAGTAAAATCAGCAATAGTCGAATTTCATCTTCAGTTGAAAAGAAATAGTTTCGTTTAATTCAATTTTATTTTATCATATTATTTGCGCACTACATTAGCACCTGCTGACATTTAAAACACAAATATAAAGTTTATTTTAGTGAGTTTATTTCCTGGAATTGATAAGAGTTGAAACAAACGAAAAAAATAAGCCATAAAATGTGTTAATTAAGAGTTGTAATTTGTAGTTATCAAATGATAGTCACTCCAATTAAAATCACGCAAAAAATAATGTAGCCTCTTTAAAAGTTCAAATTTAATGTTGTAAACAAGTTTGTAATAGCTAGTATAATAAGTTTGAACCACATTGTTAGAAATATGTTTTTCAGAATACTATTCAATTAATTTTAGAATGTGAAGGCTGTTAAATTTTAGAATCAGAACTTGAATAAACTTTATCTAGTTAGTAATTGTTACAAAGAACTGTGGTACTTAGAAACAAAGGTTGAATTGTCTTCAAAAACATACTTAGTGCTGCAATCCGATATAAAAATTGTGGCTCAACAGGAAATTTTCAGTAATGCCGTTAAAGAAATTTCTACATGAGTAAGATGACTGAATTGTACTACCAAAATAACATCAGGTGAAGTAACAAGTTCTAAAAATAGAACCCGAAGCCAAACAACTCTCTGGCTCATAGAGACTGCCTCTGTGTTTGGCTCTATTGTAGTTATGAATGAAAAGAGTAGTAGTTTATGAATTGATATAAGATATAAATTTATAAACTACACTCATTTTAAAATGCAGTTTATGATGTTTTCAAGATTCGTATTTAGAAGTCTATACACATAGATATCACTCTCGCATGTGTAAGCTAAAAGACTAGACCAGTTGACCATCGAGTTTCCCTTTGTGTTGTTGCCATTTGAATAAAGGAAAATTGTTAGCACTTTAATATTTTTGATTATGTTATGATTATGCGTACGCATTCACTAACGTAACAACGAATAAAAAACAATTCGCGTACAACTATTAGAATCTTTTGTGAAGATTTTCCTCATTTTTGACAAAAAATCCAACTACAAAAATATCATCATGGGATAAAATGGCTTATTTTCAAGACCAGCACAATCTCGGAATAGCTCTGACTCAAAATGACTTAGATGTAGGTCTGAAAAATTGAGTTCTTATTTTTTTATGAGACCCTTTTCACAAAAAGGACCCAATACACTTATTTTTGAGACACAACTAAAAAAAAAGAAAAAAAACCAGAAGTTTCCTTACATAATGAGGTGACACTCTATCAGAAATAACGAAACAGGCATGAAGAAAGAGGATGTCACCGTTAAGAATAGTAAACCGCTGTCGACAGAACACGGATTTTGCTGACATTATACGAATGCTTTACTGCTATACCAGGAGGACATCGACCAGACAGCGAAAAGTTGGAGTATATAGCTTCCAAATGTAAAAGCTGCGAGTGCTGAAGCACTTGAGTGTCAAATTTCCTCATATCCCAATCGAGAAGAGCGCTAATTATCCACTCGTCTATTCAGTTTTTTTGTTTTGCTGTTTTCGATCCGAATCCGATGAATTAATCTTTATGCCATACGTCCCGGTATTTTGATCTTGTCCCGGAGTCCCGCCCAGTTTTATCAATATCCCGGAAACGGCTGTAAGGTGTAAAACGTAATGAATTTATGCTTTTTAGAATCTTATATGAAGACATTAAGAATCTTCAAGATGACAGATCATTAATGAGGGAGTCCACTGCAAGAGCATTGATTGTATGCAAAATAAACTTTGGCGTTTTCCTTGCTCTGACGTTTATGAAAAAGTCAAGCTTAACAAAGACATCTTTAAAAAAGTACATTCAAGTGAGAAATATGAGTGGGTTGAAAACTAAGAATAACATTGTTAACTTATTAATTGCTTAGTTTGACAAAAATGTTTTTTTGAAATGGTTTTTGTAGTTAGACAAAAACTTATTAATTAGACTTAGTAATTAATTGTTCAATTAAACAATTTTATGATTTTAAACTTTATTTTATTAACACTTCCTTCTAGATGTCAGACCAGAAAAAATTCTCATTAAAAAGGAAAAAAAATCTTTTTAAGTAAATTAAGTAGCGAAAATTCCTTATTTTTAAAAGGTGGGTAGACTAACAATTTAGGGTTCCAAATTCCCCACTCGCGTTACTTGCGAAGCTTAAAAAAAGGCTTAAAACTCACAATTTTGCTTTTAATTGTTCAAAAATCCCCCCCCCCCCATTGCTACTGGGGTTATTACATACCCCCAAACCACTCGGTATGCCCATCCTATATTAATGTGTAACGGTTTCACTAACCAAAAATATGGCAAGCCTATTTATATATATAATTCTTCTGTGCGTGTGTATGTCACTGAACTCATCCTAAACGGCTGAACCGATTTTAATGAAATTTTTTGTGTGTCTTCAGGTGGATTCGAGAATGGTTTAGATTTACAACTCGTAAAATCCGACAGGTAGCTTTTTCTTATAATTTTTAAAGTTTTTCAATGATTTTTGCTGCGCCTGCATTGCAGTTTTCCCCCCAACGCACTGGCAAACGGGTTTCGTCCGCGGCTTGCAAGCAGAGATATGGAAAAGTATTAGCGATTTTCGTTTATCTATCTATTCTCACACAGCTGGCGCTAGCACGAATGTCGCCCTAAGGCAAAAAAACTTTTTCCCGCCTCTAATATATATTATGAAGGAATAGAGATTAAATATGATCGATACAAACTTTAATTTTACATATTTTAACTTTCAAAAGGCTGGATAAAACAATAGCTGATCAGAATGGATTGAATAAAGAAAAAATTTTAAAAAAATAGAAAAAGCAATAGATTGCGTTTTGCTCGTCATAAAATAGAGAAGACACTTTCTGGAGCTGCAAACACTTGTAAAGCGCAAATTACGGATACATTGAAGCCGCCTGTTGCTGTGGAGAAGAAAAAAAATAATGTGCAAAACAAGAAATAACCTGTGAAAAATATATCCTTTCAACAAAAGAAAGAAAGAAACGGAAACTTTTCAAGATGTTTCCCGATGTGTTTCTGTGTTTGATTTCATCAAAATTAAACGTGTAATATATATTAATGCAAAAATGAAATTAGATGAAGTTTTGATACATCATTTGTAAAACTAAATAGTTTAAATATTATTTAACTTTTTTTAAATAAAAACTATTGTTTGTTACTTAAAAAGATGCAGGAAATATTTATGACCAATGCGCCCCTAAGAGCAACGCGCCCTGAGGCAGGCGCCTCACCGCCTCAGCGTAGCGCCGGCCCTGCTCGCATCCGCTCCATTTTTTTAAATAAAAAGAAAACAAAACTATTTTCGTAAAGCTCAGGGTATACTAAATCTAAAAATCTAAGCTTCAAAGCATTATTTTCAGATTTAGTCATTAAAATTGCGTAGTTTGTCAGACCCACAAATTTATCCAAAACCTGCGCTAAAATCGTCGCATATTGACCAAATTTTAAAACGAATATACCATTTTAATCCTCTGGCTATGACGATTCTAAAAATATTAACTTTGAAAAATTGATATTTTAAAAACTTCATACGATACGGTTAAAAGTTCATTTTTCATTTCAACATAAAATAAATTCTAAATCGGGATTACGGACTACTCGCGTTTTTAAAATTCAACACGGGCAACGCCGTGCGGGTACCGCTAGTCATCTTGTATTCCTGCTCCGAAGAAAGGAACATACGACTTATATTCTTGAATCGTTCTGACGTTTCACGTGGTAAATATTACCTTAATTTTGATCTAAATACTATTGCTCTGAAGAAGTAATCGTTAAAAGAAACCCTGTATTAATTATGAAAGTAAAGTTGTTCTGTAAGTTTCAAATTTATTGCAGTAAACATGAAATAATAATTGCCCTTTCTGTGACTATAATTTCTAAGTAAGCATAGGTACTTAAAACGAAGAACGGCGCTCATTTTTAAGTCTAAATTGCCTAAAACAAGCAAGCAGGTATTATTTTCTCATTTTTAAAAGTGTATGAGTAAAAAATATTGACACATATGTGACTTATATTTGAAATACATTTTTCATTACTTTTTACGTATAGTTACTGATATACAACTATAAATATAATTACTAACACTACTTACAGAATGAAAAGCAGAATCAGTGCAAACACATTCTTCTGCAAGGTGAAGATTTTTACATCAGTAATGCTAAAAGTTACGAGGAAATTGTTTGCACCATATGACAAGCATTTAAATAAAAGTCGGATGATGAATATCACTACTATTTCGTGTGGAAAAATATATCTAGAATCCTTACAGTCCCTGTTGACGAAATTCCAAAACTTGAGCCATAAACATCCACAAAGTGAGAAGTAAATCCAGACTACTATCTATCCGTGATTGTGCTGCCTTTTACGTCATTATTAGTTATGAATGAAGAGTGAAGAACTGTGTAAATGCATGGGTGTAGAACGTGACTGTTAAAATTTCATTCATAGCCCTCATGATCCCCAATAGTAGCAAGCCCAAGACGCGAAAAGTATCGTGAGGTAAGCTGGTGTGACCCAAGCCTGTTTTTGAGCACGCGTACCACTTTTTCGCAATGGATTTAAATTCGTGCATGCACGAACGTTATGTAGTAGCAGGAGCCTTATGAAACCCGTCACGGATGTTACCAGTTTGCATCAAATTTCGGCGATAATTTAATTTTGTTACTTGTAATGAATGAAGTTCATTTTTTGTTGTATTACACCTTCTGATGAATCGAGCAAATCAAAAGCATCACGCATTACCTTATCGAACGGTTTTTGATCATCAAGTCCGCAGCTTAGAGGGAGACATGATGAGACGGAAGAAATGAAAGTACCGATTCAACGTTTTATAGTACGACTGGAATGTGAACTGCAGATAAAACTTTATTACGACACCAAAGTACTCATTTTCACTTGACCATGTAGATTCCAGCTTTTTGAGTAACAAGTTGTCAAAATAATTTACTTTTCAATTTTTAGAATTGTTTAGTACATTTTTTATTGTGTTTATGTATTTGTATAATTTTTAAACTATTTTTATCTCTTTTTGGGTTCAAACTTTTGCAGAATTTAGCAAATAACAAATAGTCATCCTTTCAAAGCTATGCTTGTTTTTAAATTTAAGTAAGATAAAATACACTGTTAAAAATTTTCGTAAGGAAATAGTAAAATAACCATTTATTTGATTGTTATTTTACCATATTTAATAACAACAGTTAACTAACCATTAAAAACATGGTACTCAAACCGGTGGTTGTGAAAAAAAATCGTTTATTCTCTGTTTATCCTATTACGTTTAACTAACCGTAATTTTCAAGCGCTCAATAAGAATCGGGCGTCCATCTTGGTTACGAAACCTTACCGGTCGTACGTTGTTGTTAAAACATGAATCAAGATTTATCAGTTCAAATCTGCATGTGTATATAAAAAAAGAAGAAAAACAAAGTGGCTTAAGCAGTGGTTACTAAATAGAAACACACACGCACGTAAATCAAAAATTGGAGACATCGGATTCCCGAACTGTTTGCGAATGAGCGAATCCATAATTTGAGCTGCTGAAGCTTGTTTGTATTTTAATTTTTGCAGCAAATAAAATGATTTTCGTCAATAAACAGTAAATTTAGACCAAAAATGACTTTGGATCCAATCAAAAACTGAAATCTCGATTTTAAAGCAGTTTACCTGTTGGAAAAGAAGATTTATTGATAAATAAACGTCCGCTTTACGTGGTGTAGATGGTCGAATGACTAGAGCGCAAGGCTGGTATACCATACACCCGGGTTCGATTCCCGCACGCTTCGTTTACGGTTTCTACACCTCGAAATGGTTCAAAAACGGTAAACGTTTTGTTTTGAAACCATTTTAAATGGTTATAAAACCGTAAACTTTTTTTTTTACGGCTTTTTAATCAAGCTGATTGAAAATAGTTTAGGACCCTTAAAGATAGAAAAATGTTCCAAACCGTAAATTTAACGGTGAATTAGATGGACAGACTACTGCCGGTTATTTAACCGTAATTTCATGATGAAATTTCTAACAGTGTAGGCAATCAAACCGTTTATTTTAGTGTAGATAGTAATACCTACTGACGTTTTTCTTTTTATAATCGGAAGCATAAGGTTACATCTTTTCTCAAGATTCCCCAGCTTAATACTCATTTTTTGCTTTATATATTTATTGCCTTAAACTATTTTTACTTTCACTTCCCTTCCCTCCTTCCGTGCCTCTGCGAACAATGCACTAGTTCTATACTATATCATTGTATTTATATTGTATGGATATTGTTATTAAGTGCATAAATGTGTACAGAAATATATTGTTCTACCCAGAATCCATTGCACAGTGCCCAAGATATGAACTGCCACATTCAACCCTGCTGTTCTTCTACTAGCATGGAAATGAGACGCAAAATTCCTTCGGTTTCCCTACAACAGATAAAGTCATAGCTCTTACCTAAGGTAGTACGTGAGAAGGCAAACGGAAAATCCCGTTAAATACATCAAAAATTTTTTGGAAAACGAGATAGTAATTGCTGTTGAATCTTCATTTGATTAAGCAATGTTTCCAGATCGTATTGTGATGCAAAACCTATTATAAAGGTGTGAAAATCCCCAATGCAATGCGTGTTCATTTTCAAAAAACGTTTAATCCTTCGTGGCTCTACGCACAAAACCAGTTAAATCCATCTGTATGGTATTTGCAGTTTCAAATCCGAATCTTTTAAATGCATACTTGACAGAAGCAGAATCAAAATCGGTTAATTCCATAATGTTGTCCAAGCGCCGATACATTTATAAGAAAAATAAGAACATTTATATCAGTTACAGTCAAGTGCCCGTACTTGAGAGTGTTGAAAGTAGGGGATTATTGACAGTTCTACCCCAGCAGGCGGTGGACGGTGGAAGGGGGCGTGGCCCCACCGCCTGCCAATGCCCCCAGGCCTGCCCCCAGGTGTTAGTCGAGTGGAGTTGAGTTGTATGCCCCCAGGCATTTTTCGAGTAGAGTTGAGTTGTATGCCCTCAGGCATTTTTCGAGTAGAGTTGAATTGTATGCCCTCAGGCGTTTTTCGAGTAGAGTTGAGTTGTATGCCCTCAGGCGTTTTTCGAGAAGAGTTGAAATGTTTTTCAAAAATTTATAGTTTTGGAATGGCAACACCTTTTTGTTTCAGTTTACGACTTGATACAATGTAATGTCGATTGCAGCGCCATCTATGAGAAGAAAATGCAACTATTTTCGAACTTAGAATTTTTTTTCTACTGTTTTCTCTCAGAATTCAAGCAGGAGCTATTTTATATTACAAAAAATAATTATAATGTATAATGAATTAAATTTATTGTCGCTATTTACATCCTATTATGTATTTATTTCTTTTTTCGACTTAGAAAGATTTTCTTTTTCAACCTTTTTAATGCTAAGGATTTACAGAGAAATGTTCACAGTCGAGAAAATATATAGTTGGGGAACCAGTGCTTGGTTAGGGTCCTCATCATTGTCGGTTAACAGCCACTTCTCTGTTCGCGAGAAGAATGAATCCAATTGTGACTTTAAGACTTAAGTAGTTTTCCTTTAAGCTTTTTTTTTTTTTTTACGTGTTTTGTTGTGTTGAACTTCGTATTTTTAATTTTTCACAGTTTTAGTAATTTTGTTCTCAGAACTTTAACATTTTTGATCAAGATTTCAGTAGATAAATTTATGTTTTGAAACTTTATACATGTTATTTATACATTTTTATGGTGTTTTAACATTTCGTACTCAGTAGTTTTGTGGCATCAGTCTAAGTTTTAGTAGATAAATCTTCATTTTTTACGTTTTGTATTTAGTACTTTTACATTTTTGTGTGACTTTAATATATTATACTTAGTATTTTTACATCTTCATTGCGTAGGTTTTAGTAGCTAAGGCTAAGTTTTATCATTCTGCAAGTGCATAACACTTTTATTTTGTAAATTTCCCTACTATTACTTTTTCGTTCTAAGTTTCTCTGAATGGTTTTGGGTTTTGTCATTTAAGCGATATTGGCATATGAAGTTAACATTCTTTCATGCATTATTGTTTTGTATTGCGTATTTTTAATCTTTTGTAGTATTAGCATTTTGTTCTTCGAAATTTTACATTTTTTGATTAAGATTTCACTTGACAAATCTACGTTTTGAAGTTTTATTTGATAACTCCATATTTTTTATGTTTTGTATTTTGTACTTTTACGTTTTAGGTTTCGCTTTAGCATATCGTACTTAGTATTTTTACTTCTTCATTCTACACATTTTTGCCTCACGTTTCAGCATTTTGCTAATGCATAATACTCTTATTTTTAAAATAACCGTACAATTACGTTTTTATTTTAAGTTTTTCAGGATCAATTTAAGTTTTGATGTTTTGTACTTAGTACTTTTAGATTTTCATGCTGTTTTTAGTTTTTTGTTCTTAGTACTTTCACTTTTCTAACCGAATTTTTAGCAGATGAATTTAAGTTTTGCAAGTGCATAAAACTTTTATTTTGAAAATTTCCGTAGCTTTACATTTTCGTTCTAAATTTTTCTGGATGAATTTAGGTTTTGAAGCTTTATAGTTAGTACTCTTTCATTCTTTATTGTTTTGTACTGCGTTTCTTTACTTTTTAAGTTTTAGCACTTTGTTCTTCGAACTCTTACATTTTTGATTAAGATTTTTGTAAACAGATTATATGTTTTGATGCTGAATCTATGTTTTGAAGTTTTAATACATAGTTCTAGTATTTTGCACTTTTATAATTTGTGTTTCTTTAGTATATTATACTTAGTATTTTTATATCTTCATTCTAGGTTTTAGTAGATAAATCTAAGTGATAACATTTTGTACATGGTACTTTTTACGCTTTTACATTAAGTTTTAACATTTTTAAAAATGCATAGCACTTTTATTTTGAAAATTTCCGTACTTTTACAGCTTTTGTTCCAAGCTTTTCTAGATCAACGTAAGTTTTGATGTTTTGTACTTAGTACTTTTAGATTTTCGTGCTGTTTTAACGTGTTGTGCTTGCTATTTTTAAATTTTCATGCTGTTTTTAGTTGATGTACATAGTACTTTTACTTTTCATACCATTTTTTAGCAGAGGAATTTAACTTTTTGGAGTTTTACTTTCGTACCTTTACATTTTTGTTCTGTTTTAACATCGTGTACTTAATATTTTTACATTATAAAAGGTAAATATCAGTTTTCACATTTCTTTCACAATTTTAGAGTTAAGTGCTACTTGATGAATCGAAGTTGCAGTTTTGTTATTATACTACTCCAAGTTTTGGCGTTTCGTACTTTTTGTATCTAGTACTTTTTACATTTTTGCTTTTAATAATTTGCAAATGCCTGTCACTTTTGTTTTGTAGACTTCAGTAATTTTATATTTCCGTTCTAAGTTTTTCTGGATGAAGTTGAGTTTTAAAATTTTATGATTTGTTACATTTTTAAATTTTAGTTCTAAGAGTTTTTGCAGTTTGTATGTAGTACTTTTCTTTCTTTTACACTGTTTTAATAGATTAATCCTTGTTTGCTGAGTTGGCTTTAGTACTTTAACAGTTTCGTTCTGTTTTTTACTAAATAAATGTATATTTGAGGTTCTGTGCTTAGTACTTTTACATTTTTGTACTAAGTTTTACTAGATGAATCTAAGTTTTGATGCTTTGTACATAGTGCTTTTACATTTTAGTGTTGCTTTAATATATTATACTTAATATTTTTACATCTTCATTCCATGTTTTAGTTGATAAAGCTAAGTTTCAACACTCATACACAGTACTTTTTATATTTTTGCATTAAGTTTTAACAATTTTCAAGTGGATAACAGTTTTATTTCTGAAAATTTTCGTTTACTTTTACATTTTTTTTCCTTGGATGAATTCAAGATTAGAAGTTTTATAGTTAGTACATGCTTTGTTGTGTTGCATTGCGTATTTTTCATCTTTTCTCTTCTTTAGCGTTTTTGACCTTAGAACTTTTACATTTTTGATTAAGATTTCAATGGAGAAATCTACGTTTTTGATACATTATACTTGTTATTTAGTCATTTTTATGATGCTTAAACATTTCGTACTTGGTAATTTTAGGACTTCAGTATAAGTTTTAGTAGATAACTCTAACTTTTTTACGTTTTGTATTTAGTACTCTTAAATTTTTGTGATGATACAATGTATTATACTTATTATTTTTACATTTTTATTCTAAGTTTTAGTAGATAAATTTAAGTTTTAACATTTTGCAAGTGCATAACACGTTTATTTTGAAAATTTTCTGTTACCTTTTCGTTCTAAGTTTTTCTGGGTTTTAGTAGATGAACATAAGTTTTTTTTTTTTTTTGTTTTTTACTTAGTACTTTTATTAAGTTTGACACTTTTACTCGTTCTAAATTTTAATAGATACAACTAAGTTTTGATGTTTGCATTTTTGGAAAGTTTACATCTTCATGATGTTTAACATTTCATACTTTTTACGACTTTAGTTTGGATTTTTTTTGTAGATAAATCTAAGTTTTTTAAGTTTCGTACATAAACGATTACATTTTCGTACAAAGTTTCACTTGATGAATACGTTATATACTTAGTACTTTTACATTTTCGCGTTGCTTTAGTAGATAAATCAGAGTTTGAACATTTTGTACGTAGTAATTCTTAAGATTTTTGCAGTAAGTTTTAACATTTTGCAAGTGTATAACATTTATTTTGAAAAGTTTCGTACTTTTACATCATCGTTCTAAGTTTTTCTGAATGATTTTAAGTTTTGCAGCTTTATACTTAACATTTTTACATGTTTTGTTGTTTTGTACTGGTTGTTTTTAAGTTTTCAGAGTTTTAAGATTTTGTTGTTAGAACTTTTACATTTTTGATCAAGATTTCAGTAGACAAATATATGTTTTGCTGTTTTTGTACTGCGTGATTTTACGTTTCTCAGAGTCTTAGGATTTTGTTGTTTGAATTTTTACGTTTTTCGATCAAGATTTCTGCAGACAGATCTAAGTCTTTTAAGTTTCGTACTTAAGTTTAACATTTTTGTACAAAGTTTCACTTGATGACTACGGTATATACTTAGTACTTTTACATTTTCATGTAACTTTACTATTTCATAGTACATTTGATTCAATTACATTTTCATTCTAAGTTTTAGTAGATAAATCAGAGTTTTAACAGTTTAGACGAAGTATTTTTTACATTTTTACATTAAGTTTTAACATTTTGTAATTTCATAACACTTTTACTTTGAAAAGTTCCGTACTTTTACAACTTCGTTCTAAGTTTTTCTGGAAAGGTTTAAGTTTTGCAGCCTTACATTTAGCATTTTTACAGGTTTTGCTGTTTTTGTACTGCGTGTTTTCAATTTTTCAGAGTTTTAGGATTGTGTTGTTTGAACTTTTACATTTTTTGATCAAGATTTCTATAGACAAATCTATGTTTTGCTGCTTTATACTTGATATTTTCATATTTTTATGATGTTTTAACACTTTGTACTTGGTAATTTTACGACTTCAGTCTAAGTTATAGTAGATAAATATTTTTTTTTACGTTTTGTACTTAGTACTTTACGTTTTCGTGTTGTTTTAATATATTACACTTAGCAATTTTACATCTTCATTCACTCTTTTAGTAGATAAATCTAAATTTTAACATTTTGTACATAGTACTTTTTACGTTTATGCACTAAGTTTTAACATTTTGCAAGTGCATCATACTTTTGTTTTGAAAATTTCCGAACTTTAACATTTTTTTGTTCTAAGTTTTTCTGGATGAATTTAAGTTCTGATGTTTTGTATTTTTTATTTCTAGCTTTCATGCTGTTTTTTAAGTTTTCACTCTTAGTACTTTTACATTTTTTTACCAAACATTTAGTAGATGAATTTAGGTTTTATAATTTTACGTTTCATACTTTTACATTATCGTTCTGTTCTAACGTCTTGTGCTTGCTATTTTTATATTTTAGTAGGTGATTATAAGTTTTTTCAATTTGCGTATATTACTTTTACTCTTTCCGAGTCATGTTTTAGATGAATCTAAGTAACAGTTTTTTATACTACTCTTAACTTTTGGTGTTTTGTACTTTCTTACATTTTTTGCGTTAAGTTTTAATATTTTGCATGAGCGTAACACTTTTGTTTTGTAATTTTGCATTTCCGTTCTTTTCTGAATGAGTTTAAGATTTTAAAGTTATAGTTCTAAATGATTTGTTCCACGTATTTCTAAGTTTCCTCAGTTTTAGCATTTTGCTCTTAGCACTTTTACGTTTCACATAAAGCACTTTGCAATAGTTTTGAGTTTTGTGATTTAAATTTTTCAAGTTTCACGTTTCTAGTGAAGTTATTATTCTATTTCACTTTTAAGATTCTCAAATCTATTTTAGTGTTTTTACATTTACTCTTTAGGTCTCAAATCTTTATTCCACCGTTTAAATTATTTCGGATTTTTTTATGATTCAGTGTTGAAATTTTAATTCAAAGTTTCAAACGTTACATTTTCATGCGAAGTTCTAAAATGTTGCAAGTAGAAAATCATTTTGTTTTCCATGCTCAAACGTTTTTATTTAGTAATTTCTTACATTCTCTACTGTTTTACGGAATGAATCAAAGTTTTAACATTTTGGGCATAGTACTTTTGCTTTTCGTACTAAATTTGGCTGGATGAAACTAAGTTTGGAACAAGCACTAGTAGTACTAACACTCGTTTCGTTCTGTTTTAACATTTAATACTTGGTATTTTTATATTTTCATGCTGTTGTGACATTTTGTATCTAGTACTTTTATATTTTCATGCTGTTTAAACCTTTTGTATTTAGTAATTGTACATTTCTGTGCTGAGTTTTACTGGATGAATATGCTTTGTACTTAGTATTTTTACATCATTATTCTAAGTTTTACGCGTTCAATCTGAGTTTTTTTTGCGGTAATGTGTGAAGTAATAGAGTTTTATGAAATATTCTTTGAAGGAGACTGCAAGTGTGATATTAACATAAAGTAGAAAATAACTTTAGAATGAAATGCGTTATGCAGTTAAAACTAAGATTTACGAAAAGGTTTGCAAAACCTATCAGAAAAATTTTACTGTACTATGTTTTACATACTTAGAAAAAAAAAATCACTTGCAACTGATAAGTTTTCTAACTCTGAAAAAATATATAAATAAATAAATAAATAGTAAAAAAAATCTAAGTCTTTTCTAAGTAAAAATGTCGAGAATTTTCTAATCACAGTGTAAAAATAATTAACTTATAAAATAGTTTCTGTGCGGATGCTAAGTGGAAACATTAAAAAGGTTGAAAAAGAAAATCTTTATAAGTCGAAAAAAGAAATAAATACATAATAGGATGTAAATAGCGACAATAAACTTAATTCATTATACATTATAATTATTTTTTGTAATATAAAATAGCTCCTGCTTGAATTCTGAGAGAAAACAGTAGAAAAAAAATTCTAAGTTCGAAAATAGTTGCATTTTCTTCTCATAGATGGCGCTGCAATCGACATTACATTGCATCAAGTCGTAAACTGAAACAAAAAGGTGTTTCCATTCCAAAACTATAAATTTTTGAAAAACATTTCAACTCTTCTCGAAAAACGCCTGAGGGCATACAACTCAACTCTACTCGAAAAACGCCTGAGGGCATACAATTCAACTCTACTCGAAAAATGCCTGAGGGCATACAACTCAACTCTACTCAAAAAATGCCTGGGGGCATACAACTCAACTCTACTCGAAAAACGCCTGAGGGCATACAATTCAACTCTACTCGAAAAATGCCTGAGGGCATACAACTCAACTCTACTCGAAAAATGCCTGGGGGCATACAACTCAACTCCACTCGAAAAACGCCTGGGGCATACAACTCAACTCAACTCGACTAACACCTGGGGGCATTGGCAGGCGGTGGGGCCACGCCTTCGTCCACCTCCCCCACCTTCGTCGTGGGGAGGTCCTTCGTCCACCTCCTGCTGGGGTAGAACTGTCAATAATCCCCTACTGTTGAATTTTTATTTTCAATAACATGTTAATCAAGAGTCTTAAATTGAAACTAAATGTGCTATTTTAAGGACAAACACTATTATTTCACTAACAACGAGTTACAGTTTTGGAGGTATGTCCCTTAAAAATAAAATAAATCAATTATCTGTTGTCCCAAGTTAGGGATCCTCCAGCCTAATTTTTGAAACTTAACATTTTGAACATGTTCATACATAAAAAAAAAGATAATAACTTAGGGACACACATTATCCTTTCTTAAAGCTTATTTTACCATGAAATAAATAAATATTGAGAAAACAAGGGATACACACATAATACAATTTTGAAGATTTTTACATTTTCGGAAAGATGTCCCTGCTCCTATAAGTATTGATTGGTTTGAGAACCATAAGCGTGCGGACGGGGAGCACCAAGAGTATCGTGGTAACCCCATTAGGCAGCCCGTTCTAAAAAGAGGGCACCCAATGTGCAACTAAATATTTATGTCTCTCCTAGATTCCCTAACTTTCTCCTAGATCTTACATAAGTTTCATTTTGTAAGATCAACAAGTTCCATTGTTTTTCAATTTGATAAGTATAGGTACATAGAAAATACTCCTGCTAGAGCTTAGTTTTGTCAAAATTAAAAGATCCCTTCTGAAGCAAAAGTAATTGATAAAACCTACGTTATTGAAGCCCAAACTTCCAACTGAAAATATTAGTTATCCATGCACGTCAATGACGCGAATAAGTCTATCAATGCTTCAGTCGGAATCTGCTATCCAGCACTCTCCTCCGTTTAAATAAAAACGACAAGGAAAGACAGTTCAAAATACGTATTATTCACCAGAATGTTTTAGATATAGACTCACAATCTAGCTTAATCCAAGTTTTAAGTAATTATGGGAAGAAAAGCCCGTCCATTATAATTTTCACATCAGAAATTACGTTTTGGATGAGACAGGAAAATTGAGCTGTAAAGCAAAAAAAAAAGAGGAGGGGTGTACTTCAAACAAATAGAAAATTACACCTGCAATTTTCATTTCCTTTCTAAAAAGAAGCGGAAGAATTAAAAGAAAGAAAAAAAAAGATAAACTAACCATTTTACAGTACAAAGACATGAAACCATCCAGTGTACTCCGCGGCCACAAAGAACTCTCACACTCAAAAGGAAATTATAAAAAGAAAACTTTTCATGGATTCGTTTCATAATATTTTTGTGAATGAAACTACTTAGTACTACTACTACGTTGGAGTAGCATGAAGACAAAACGTGACTACCACTGAATCTCATTCCCAGAATTCATCTGCCTACGATGCTGATAAAACAGGGTCCGCACGAAAACTCTCGTGCTCAAGAAGCAGCGAGAAAGTGCCTTTAAGGCACGGCCCTAACCTCCGGATGATCAAAACGCTCAACCTCGGCACGATCAAAACGGTCAGCTTCGCCGGAGTAATACGACAGAAGCTTCAGTGGGTGATGCTGATGAGAACGTTTTTTTTTCAGACGAAAGCGCACACAAACTTTCGAAAGTTGAAAATTTTAACACTTTATAAGGTGGTAGTAAATTTACTTACCACTAGATTCATCAACGTATAGACATTTACTGTAAGGTATTTTACCACCCCCGGTTGGCAGAAATTTGTAAAGACCTTCCCATTCACCCCCCCCCCCACCCCCCACCCTTAAAAAGGGGGACGGGAGTAAAAAGCACGTTAATTTTATTTAATGACACATATAAATTGTCTTTTGGAAACTAATCTAATTATGAAAAATATTTTAATATACCACAACTAGAAGAAGGCCTTATAAATAGTTAATGTATGGTTTTCACTTTGGAGTAAGGAAAAAAATGAGATTTCGTTATCCAGATGAGATAAGGGTATTTGGGAAAATCAAGAAACACATTGCTGTAAAACGTTTTTTCTTGCAATGTGGGTGCAGCACTTTGAAAGTAACTTTTTTATTCATGCAACTGCACTAAAAAATTTAAAAAATTTTTAAGGTAAAAAGTATTACCATCCATATAGGCAGTACTTTTTACCGTAAAAATTATTTTACTTACGGTAGAAAAAAAGTTAACCGAAAATTTTACAGTAAAATTTTTCTTCCTTAGGTAAAAATAATCTTTGCGGTTAAATGTATTAGCAACATGTATATCAGTACTTTATACTGCAAATTTTCAGAATTTTTTTTTCAGTGTATTTGTGTTAAAAGGGACTAACTCATACAGTACTTATGAAGTATTTATTTATAGTTGTGCACTTTGTATGCTGAAGCAACTCTCCCTGCGCGTACTTCGATTATCGATGCCTTAATCGATTCCATTGTCCAGTCTAATTCGATTATCGATGTTTACGTAAGACCGTTAAAATTTACCGTTAACGGATTTCTTGAACTGAGTAGTTTTATTTAGAGAATTTTGTTACCCTGAAGGGGGTTTGGGTAAACCATTCACAGAATTTTAGAGGCATTAAATCGACCGCAAAATGTGGTTCAATTGAGTTTGACATTTTAAACTAGTGTAGACATGATATAGAGATCTGCATGAAATTGCTCAAAAAGATATATCGATGCTGAAGAGCTCTAGAGAGATTTATTCAACTGTTGATCATTCGATTATGAAAATCACTCGTGAGATTTACTCAATTGCTGAACGTTCGATTATTACTCGACACCCAATCATTTGATTATGCAGATCTCCCGAATGTGGCCATTACTATTTTAAACATTGTACTTAGTTGTCAAATTCGGAATGTAAAAAAAGAGAAACAAATCACAAATATGCATATTTTTACGGATAACTTCAAAGATTAAAATATAAAGTAATGGTTTTGTATAGCAAGATATTGATTATTAAGTGGCTTCAAAAGATCAGGCAATAAAAAATAAACAGTATTGGAAATATAAAAAACGGATGAAAATCGGTTAATACTAATTGCTTGAATGCATGAGTAACCAAATTACGAAATTGCAGTGAGAAATCGTGCGAAATTCAAGTCTTCCTGTTTCAAAAATGTAAAAAGATCCTTGGTTAAAGTTAATTAATTATAACCTACAATTTTTAAAAGTTTGACAGAAAGATCTTCGAGATTCAATTTAGTGGCTTCAATTTCCGATGCACGTTTGAATATACAGTTGAACCTCCATAAGTTGACCACCTAAGGGACTGTAATAAAGGTCGAGACTAGCGGTCGCCACTCGCCATTGGCGACTATAAATTTTTATTTGGCGACCACAAATTGTTATGTCGAGCGAAACTGGCGACTAGAAAAGGTTTGTAATTTGTTATTATATCTTTAAAAATAGGGCTTTGTGTAATTTTGTGACAAAGTAGTTTGAGGTATATGTATGCGAATGTTTGTATGCAAAATAAAGCCGCGGTTGGGGAAAGGGGGGTCAGTTTGAACATGGTTCAAAGGGGCGACCAACAATTTCAAAGTGGCGTCTACCTTTTTTTCGGTTTACCTGCCACTGGCCGCCATCAATTCTTTTAGTCTCAAGCAATAGACTGTAACTAAGTGGTCAACATAACAGAGGTGGTCAACTTAGGGAATTTTTTAAACAAAATTTAGTAGAATATATTAGAGAAAATTCATTCAACTTTTTTAGTACTTTTTAAGGAAAAATTTAGCACTTACTCATTTTTATTTTAACTGAAGGTACATCACCTTTTACTTTTTTTAAAGGAATGATTCAATTTTTGTTTGAGTCCCCTTTCTGTTCATAAGGTTACTAAAAAGCACTTTCAGTTTACAAGTCCATTAAACATGGTCGGGCATTTTTCTGCAGCAAAATCTTTAAGTTGCTCAGAAGAAAGAAAAGAGAACGGAATTTGCGAGCGATACACGTTGTTTTCCAATTCTGCGCAGTTCAATTCTACGCACACTCCTCTGACCATTTTCAAATTTCAGCAATTGCAGACAATGGTATGCAGTTCCAGAAATGAAAATATTCAAAGGGTTAGAATATCATTTTTCCTTAACAAAAGGTTGGGCACAATCTCCAGGATTTCCCTCTCATTATATGATACTGGAAGTGAACAATGAATGGAGCGTCACAAGGGGAGCGAGTGTTACTCATATAAGCCAAATGACTAATAAAGAAATTCCCGGAAACCAGATAGAGAACAAACGGGGAAAAATCAAATTCAAGAAAACATCAGTGGTCAAGTTACAGAGAGTGAATTATAGATATTAAGTTCAAATAATCTACTAAAAAGTGGACAATATACAACGTATGGAGGAGGTCAACATATAGAGTTAAATCTCCATTGAAAATGCATTGTGACCATTCAAACTATAAAATTTTGGTCAACATAGAGAATGGTCAACTTTGGAGGTTTTGCTGTATCACGTTGCATATCTGACGAGTGCAATTACGGTGCTTTCCAAGGTAACTGACGCAACATTTGGAAGCAAAAAGTTAACTTTAAATAATTAGAATAAGTAATTAGTATACGGCCTTATTTGCAACCCTGTTATTCTACTCGTAATGAGAAAAATTATAAAAACATTACAGTAACTGACGCAACATGAAATAGACGTATGTACTGGAAAGTACAAAACATTCAAAAATCTGTGAATTATGAACTTGTGACAAGGAATTTTTTATTTAAATGAAAAAGTAATGCATGCTTAAAAAGATGTATACTTGTGTTATTCTTTGGTGTTAGGCTAATTATTTATACATACAAAAAATTGTAGTAACTGACGCAATACAAAAGAAAAACGGGCTTCTAATATTCATCTAGTGACATCCACATTGTTTACTGTGAAGAAGTTTTTCTCACAAGGTAGTAGGAAGCGTGCGTGTAAATAACTTCTGTATCCTAAAATACATAAAAAAGTAATACTTGTTAAAATTTTTCATTTTAATGTATCCCAAAGATATCCACTTTTACAAGGAATTCACCGTCTGGTGCACACTCAATAGTTTCATCTGTCATCATTGCTCATGACTTTATTCTGAGAAAGCTCATAATTTCTTTTTTTAGACACAAGTAAGGAGGAAAAATAAAAAGAGATAAAGAAAAAATAAATTAACTGGTGAAATTCAGATAAGCTTCAGATAAAATTTTAAAACGATGTAAAAACAGTATACAGAGTACTGTTACTTTACTCCAAAATGAAATAATTTAGCCTTACTTTCTCGCTTTTAAAAATAAAACGACTACTAGGGTCTAAATAAAACGCATATTCTGTTTTAGTTTTTCCATGCTTATTGTATTGTGTATTGAGACATAATGTCACACCTTATATAGTTCCTGTAACATATATTTCCGCTGAAATCTTCAGATAACATTTAACGCCATAACATGAATGAAACAATTCTATTAGTATTTATTTCCTAATTATTGCAATTTGATTTCCTAATTATTGCATTTTAATTTACTAATTTGTGTATTTTTATTGCCTAATTATTGCATTTTGATTTCCTAATTATTGGGTTTTGATTTTATACTTATTGCATTAGCATGCTCAATGCTCAGTCAGCTCTGTTTAAAAATGTTTATTTTATAGTAAGGCTTAATTACATGAATTCATTTATACACACAAAGGCTTACACATGCTTTTTGCACATTCCGTACTCTGGCTGTATGATTACGAATACATTGCTTCGTGTTGCAATTTGTACTACTTCCAAGTGTTGCTCTCCGAAGTTAATTCGTGAAATTTCATAAAGCATATTTCCTTCGACTTAAAAACGGAACGGTATTTTGTTTGAAAGAATGTAACAATAATCATTGTTAATCTTTGGGAATGTTTCTGGTTTTATTTTTTTGCAATGTTCATTGTTTCAAGTAATTTCAATAATGCTTATTGTAGTTCCGGATATTGTGTCACAGAGCTCGTTTTATTTTCTGACTGATCAATGCGAATGATTTCAGGTATCTCAGCAAACGTTTCTTTTTTTTTTTTTCCTTTCTTTTTTTTTTTTTTGTAGTCTTTGATGTTGTTGAAAACCGATAATAGCAGCAATGTGTAAGTACTAAATTTCCAATTAGTATTTCCCCAACTGCGTCATCTAATTTATCAATGTAATTTTTAATGACTGTTCGTTTTTAACTAGTACAGAGTAGTCCAGAAATATGCACTGGGTTCGTTTGTTCATCAATAGTATTGGAGCAAATTGAGGTGAGGAAATGCTATTTTGAGGTTATTTTTAAGTTACGACGTTCCCTTGACAATTAGGAAATAACTTTTCAGGTGTCGTGTTGAAGAGCCAATGTATCATCTAGCAGGGGGACACTATATGAGGACATTTTAGATGAAATAGAAACTGTAGAATACTTGCTCGGGGCTCCAAATCTGACACAACTAGACATTTTACTGCTGAGAAACTTTAATGGATGTTGTTTATTACAAAGATACGCATATCCAAATGCCTTACACGAACATATCAGAGTAACAAATGCAGTTATCCCATTGAGTACGGTGCAAAATGTAGTTCTTCTGCAAGGTCGACCGTCAGACTGTTTTGTCAATTGTTCACCCTGCAAGAATTAATTTATAATATACATACTAGCTGCGCTGAGTTGCACGGGCTATTGCGAACATTGCGTCATTCCTGTCGGAGGAAGACATGTCACGTGACACAAGTTCAACACTCCGCTGTATGTAAATAAGAAGAAAGTTAGTGAAAAAATTCCCATTGGAATAAGGACAAGAGCTTTTGAAATCGCCATTTGAGAAAGAGCAGCAGTCGCTAAAAATCCGCAATTGAATGAGGACACTATCTCTAAACAACGTCAGCTGTCCTGCTAAAATATCTCATTAGGGTAAGGACATTAGGGCAGTTTTTAGGAATGTGTCCTTATGTGCTTGAGCACAAGGCGGCAAAATTTAGGGGGCGAAAAATGTTTTACTTAAAATTTATTTTAAAAATTTTTACAAGAAAAGAGTAAAGCCGATTTCTTGGGACAGATTTTTTGGTCGTTTATCTTCGTGCAGCCGGCTTAATATATAGACGAGTCTACAGTGACTTCTATTTTGTTTCGCAAGAGACCAGATCATATGACAAGGACCTTTTATCTTCAACCAGTCAGAAATGGAAAGAAAGAGCTAACGAAACGCTTAACTTTCGCAGTGGCAGTTCGTTGTAAAAAGATTCCTTCTTGAGGTCTTTCTCACGCGAAAGATGATAGTCTCACTTGAGAAATTTTTAACCCTCTTCAAATATTTTGATCTCACAGGTGAAAGAGCCGAGCAGACAAGGTATTGATGATTTCAAAAAATATAAAATTAGATGAATCTGAGGGTCTGTTGTGCATGTTACGTCGTTTTACAGTGTAATCTTAAGAAAAATAACCGAATCAATGGTTTCTAAATGAGAAAATATGCCTCTTTTAAACACCGGGATGGATAATGAATACTGGGGTAAATATAAGACAAAAAAAAAACATGTCGCTCTCCTTTTCGGTGAAAGATATCGGAAGAATTGATGCACTGTAAGCTAACTGAAGGGAGTAGCTTCCACTTCGCTTTGGACGCAAATTTATGCTTTTCTGATCAGTGTTCACCACCAGAAACATCCCAGTTGCAAAAATGACGATAGTCCAGTGAAATTCCCATTAGAATAATAAGGATAACAGTTCTTAAAAAACCTGTAAAATATGTACAAACGGTCCCGTAAAAATCCCCGTCAGAGTAAGAAAATCAAAATGAAGCTTTTGATTGTTTTTCCTCTTAAAGAATTATTTTCTGAAAAATAATTCTTTAAGAGGAAAAGTTTGAAGTAGGATCGTAAATATTTGGCTTATAATGACAAATATGGTGACTTATGGCTGCTATTCTCTGTTTTATGGTGATGAAAAGAGAGTAATTAAGGCAATCTGGGAGGTTTGTCATGCTTTTGTCGTGACCTACCAAAAAAGGAGAGGAAACTTTTTCTGCAATGAGCTTGACCTCCCATTTAGAGGAAACGTTTATTGCAGTGGTCATGACCTGCCATAATGAGAGAATAATTTTTCAGTATTCTAATGAATTGAGCAGCATTTGGGTGTAAATAACAAACTTCTTTAGGTTTCTGAACCAGGCTCTGACAATTGAAAAAACCGAAGAGAATCTAAAAAGTCGTTTGTTACTTTTTGGCACAATTTTTGTTGTTTAAAACTGGGCATTACAGCAAATAATTTACCCATTGGCATCTTTAAACAGCAGAAAAACCATCTTAAGTTCTTCGTTGGTCTTTGTTGGGTCAGATTAAAAGGACGTGTGCTGAGATATTCCGAAAAGTATGGCGCGAAAAATGGAAAGCCGTATTTTTAGCCTACTTTCCCGTAAAAGTAAAAAAAAATAATAATAAAGCATGATAGAAGGTTTAATAAATCGTGAAAATATCATTAGAAATCAAGGAAAGTCAAAAATAAGTGAAATAATTAAATAAAGAAAAATTAAAAATTTTAAAGTAAGGTTTTGAGATGGGGAAAAAGTGCGTCTGTCGGTCTGTCCCCCCCCCCCCCCCTAATAACTTTTGAACGAATTGTGCGATTCGAAAAATTCTTTTTGCATTCGAAAGATCTCGACGAGGACATCTGATTTCCATATTTTGATTATTTTGATTCCCACATTTTTATACTTTTTGATTTGAACAATTTTTCGTTCAATTTTGAACAGTTCAAAAAATGTTAACATTAGCTCCTATGAGCAAATATGAAGCAAATTATGTAAACTCCGGCACCCGATGCCCATGAGCAAGCTTATTGGAAGAAGCCTCGGCGTGAAATATTGATTTGAACAATTTTTGTTCATTTTTGAACAGTTCAAAAAAAATTAACTTAGCGCCTACGGGGAAATTTTAATCCTATATAAATCCTGATCTAACGGACCGATTTGCTTGGAACAAACTTTATTGGAAAGCTCTTGTAGCGCATAACATGTACAGATGTTTATAGAGAGCAAACGAGCCTATTTTCCTATGAAATTTTTTTATCGAGATTTTCAAGAATATTTTTGAATTAATGAATGATTAAAGGAATAAGTGAAAGCATGAATGAACATATGAGAGAATAAATGAGTGAATGAATGAAAAAATAAGTAAAGGAGTGAATAAATACATGAACGAGTGAATGAATGACTGAATGAATGAATGAATGAATGAATGAGTGAATGAATATGTAACCGTTGAAAAAGGTATATTTGAAGCAATTAAGAACTAAAGCTAAACGAGAAAAAGAGAGAGAGAGAGATAGCTAGATTATAATTTGAAGTTGGTGTATACGGGAAAGTAGGCTCGTATAGTTCTAGACGGAACTTCTTGTCCTTTAACTGATTTCAAGAATAGTTTTGGGCAAGTATGCTACTATAGGGATGTGAAAAAAGAACAGTGAAACTCCTCTATAGTCAACACCGGCGGCACAAAAATATTTGTCAGTGGGTTTTTCAGGCTCAATGCTTTGCTGGCGGGGAATTAAAAACTGTCCGCCTAAGAGGAGTGTCCGCATTTGAGGGATGTCCAACACGACGGGTTTTATTGTATAAAAACTGATATTTGTAACAAAAAATAAACAATATTTTAAATATGGGTTCCTTTTATTTAAAACAATTGAGCGTCTAAAATTTTGACACTTGTAAACATGCATTTTATTCTTTTTTATTCAGTTGTAGTTTAGTTTCTTTTATGTTACTTAATTCATTCATACACTAAAACATTCTAGTTCAACCTTTCAAAAAAAAAATGGAGCAAAATAGTGAAATTTAGCTGCAAGGAACATTTGGCACTAAGTTGAACCATTATAATAGGGTAGTTTCACCATGAATGCGAAACTAAGAACCCTTATAATAGTTCAACTTTGGTGCCAAATGTTGGTTGCAGCTAAATTTCACCATTTCTTTCTTTTTTTTTTGGTGAAAAGTTGAACTTGAATTTTTTACGGTGTAGCGCTATGGAGGAATTATATTTCTATTACAGTAATCTCTCCTTCATAAGCCGTCGCAAGGGATACTTAAAAAACAGATAAGTGAGAGAAACGTATAAATGAAATACAACTTTATTTTATTTCAAATTGAGTAAGGTCGCCATATGCAGTCTACCTCTTAAGTTATTTAATTTGGAGCCACTATAACAGTAACTAAAATATTTAGTAATTTCGCTATAGTAGTACCAAAGTAACTAAAAGAGCTAGATTGCTCATTGCGACATTACCAACTTAAAGATAAACAAACATCAGGAAAAATAATTGAAGTTTGTTTCCTGTTGCAATAATCAAACAGTTGATTATAATGCATTAAATTGTTATTCTAAAAACGATGTTAACAGAAACACATTTTCGCAGGTTAAATATTAATTTATTCTCACTGAATCACCGTCATCGTACACTAAAAAATTGTAGTTCAACCTTTCACCGAAAAAATGAAAAGAAAAAAAAAATGGTGAAATTTAACGGCAACCAATATTTGGTACTAAAGTTGAACCATTATAATGATTCCTAATTTCACATTCATGGTGAAACTAGATGAAACTACACCATTAAAATGGTTGAACTTGGTACCAAATGTTGGTTTCAGCTAAATTTTACCATTTTTTTGGTGAAAGGTTGAGCTACAATTTTTTTAGTGTATATACGGACATAGCGAAAGAACAAGTCGAAATTGATTCAAGGATCATTAAAATGGAAATTTTGAGTTGAAAGTTTTCGTGGCTATAGCACTTCTTTTGCTTCATACAAGGAAGTAAAAAGTTTGCAGCTGACATTAACAATTCAGAGGAAAACTTTTTCCAGTTAACTATAAAAAATATTTACAACAATAAAAATGTCGAAAAAAAAAAAAAACATGGATAAACAAAGAACTAAAATCGCTTGCGTACGTGTGAAATATTCCATTTATATTCTAAATCAACAAAACAAGTTACAAAACTTAACTTGTATTATTGATGTCTAAATAAGCAAAAAGAAACCTATGAAAGTTCTTTTTTTTTTATCCTCAAAAAAAATAAATAAATAAAAAAAAAATACAATTCATTCAAAACTAGAATTCACATCTAACGTCAGTAATAAAGAAAAAGTTATTCTAGAAAATATCGGAAAAAACGGTTTATGTACGTAATAACGGACAAAGCGTGACAGCTAAATTTCTATAAAAAACATGGTATAACTCATAAAAAACATAACCGAGATTAGTTAGCTATATTTGAAAAATGAATATAAACATTGGCCAACGATTCCTAGAGATTCTCACGCGACCTAGTTTGGTACCCATAAATAAAGTAGATGAACTCGGTGCTGAAAATTTTCTAGTGAAAAAACCTGATGACCCGAACATTTCGGCGAAGGCATTCGCTTTTTTAGGTTGACGACGTTACGATAATAAATAATCCAAGACTGGATCATACGGCGGAATTTTTTCGCATTTTATACCGTTTCTCTTGTTTGACTCGGAGTATACTTTGAAAAATCACACAGCGTGTCCTAAGTACATTCGCAGAAGAGTGAGAAATGGTAGAAAATGTTGTTAGTAGGGTTGTTTTGGAATTGGAAAGATTTTACGAACACATATATCAAGTAGATGTAGTGTAAACTTTTGCTCAATTCCGGTCACTCGGTTATTCCCGAAAAATATTTTGACGACTTAGTGAATATTGTAAAATGTTGAATTGAAATTATACATACAGTCTCGAAATGAAATGTAGGTGTGTTGAGCATACACATTTATTCTACTACATACATCATCACCAGGTTTTACTAAGGTAAAACCTGCTGGCGCGCTTAAATTTTTGGAGGGAAGGGGAAGTGTGAGTGCACGGCGATTGCAGGTAGTTTTACGACCACGACATCACTCTACTTGAATTTCATTAATTTTTTCTCTGAAGTATGATACAACGTCGTTTTTTTGCTTCCTTTCCAAATGTAAAGGATTGAATGTCCATTACGGTTCCACTGATTTTCTTAGTGAGCAGAGTACTGTAAGATACTTTTTCAGCTATTTTGACAATTTACTTGCAGTTATTATTAATATAATCTACTTATTATCGAAAGCCATCTCCCACGGGCGTAAACTACCCATGTGCACAATCTCACCCGCCCTATAAAGAGAGAAGCGAAAAATAACTGCCTTTGCTCTATGCCTGCTGTTGTTTTAAATTACAGCATAACAGGGAAACAGTGGTAGAAATGCATACAGAAGGAATGTAGTCTATAATATTCAACAAAAGTTTTTCAAAAAAATAATGTTTCCATTCTTTTTTATCATGTCATCAATTGTGCGCCATCTCTACCGACTTTACCTTTTGTAGCATGGTTGTATATTGTATAATATCATGGTTTAATGATTTTAATAATTGTACACTTTGAAAACAGTAGGAATGTTGCTAAAAATGTTAAACTTGGTTTAACAATATTTTGTTCTCTCTTTCCGTCTGTAAAATATTGGGAAAGCTTTAGGAAATGGCGTTATGATAATAAAGAATCCAAGACTGGATCATGCGACGAAAGTTATTCCCATTATATACCTTTTCTCTATTTTGGCTCTTTGCATGCTATAAAAATCCACATAGCGTTCAAAAATTTAATTAAAATTTGTAAAATTTTTGAAGATGACACACGGGCACACAATTTTTCACACCCCCCCTAAGAAAGTTTCTAAAAAAATTATAAATAAATAAAAGCTACTACATGCTTAACCCTTCTGCTGGTTTTTGGGAGAGTGGTTTTAAAGACACCACTATGCAATTTTGAAGAAATTGCTACGATTGGGAGGGGGCTTAAACAATGCTTCCGATGACCAGAAAATGGTAATTAGGATTTGTGTGAATAACACAAAGTTATTATCATTTCTTTCAGAAAACTTCTTTGTTTAGCAGTAACTATAGTGTCCGGAAAGAGGAGTTTCAGTAAGCTAATAAAAAATCATTTACGCTCTTTTATGAAGCAAGAGACTATGCAGTACATGTTAACTATAAATCAAGTATGATATAGTTACCGAAGTAGATTTTGAAAATATTATACATGCACTGTAAAAAAAAAAATAGTTCAACGTTGCACCATAAATATGGTGAAAGCTGAAGGGCTGCTGATGATTGAACTAAAATCATGGTTCAAGCAGAAATGCGAAATCTGAAGTTGCACCTTTAACCATAATTTCGGTTAAACCTTGAACCAAGAAGACGAACCCTGCACCGGCCGGAAACAGAGAGCCGCCATCTTGCCAAGCTGTGACTTGAATGATTTATTTTTCATAACAGGTAAAAGGTAAGTAAACTTCGATGTGTAAATATATTTTTTTTTGTTTATATTGTCTTGTTTTCTGTGTTTTTAAGTCGGCACAAAATAGGTTGTAAAGCCTATTTCAAAAATGTTATCATGTCACCTTTAACGTTAAATTGACTAATTAACTTTATTCAGAACTTTCAATCCCGTGCAGTTTTATTTAATTATGCTTCAATATTTAATTGTTTTTTTTACCTAAATTAATAACCATTCACCCCCATACATTTTACTTTTGGCTAACCTGATCTACTTTTAAAGTTGTCACGTTGACTTGTTTACATTTTAAAAATTGCATCTATTCTCGGGATTTTTACTCTAAATCTTTTTTTTTTTTTTCATTTTTATTGCCAAGACTACGTTCCTACGGCGTTACCTTTCTAGATCCACCTCTTAATTTTTATTTAATTGCCTGTTGCTGTCTTTTTGAAATTTATTAAACTTATTCGTTGTTCGACTATTTTTGCATAATTTTTACCCGTAGATTTTATCAAGAGCGTAGCCGGCGGAGGGGGGGGGGGGGGTTGTTCGAACCACTCCTTTTTTGAAGTTTCACATGCTACAAATGACAATCTGAAAATTAAAAAATTAAAATATTCTGATAAGAAAAACTCATTTGTTTAAAATTCAGTTCTTCTGCTTAATTCCGATCCCGTAACGAAGGGGTTAAAATTGCTAAAATTTTACATGCAATAAATGAAAATTTGAGAGTAAAAAATAATCTGATTAGAAAACACTCATTTGTATAAATGTAGTTAGTTGTATTTTGATTCCAAGACCATAGCCAGGAGGGGGGGGGGGGGGGAGACAGAATACCTCCCGCCCTGAATTTTTTTTTTTACATGCTCTGAATGATAATTTGAAAAAAAAAACTTTCTTCAACTTGACCCCCCCCCCCCCCCCCTCGAAAAACAATCCTGGATGTGGCTTTGATTTCTAATGATTCTTATATCCCAATCATTTGAACAATTTATTCCACCAAGAGCAGGTAAACCCGGCTTTGTATTAAAAATATGTCCACTATAGGAATTCTTTGAGAAATTGGGTCAATTTTGCGGGATTTTTAAAATAGCAGTTTTGTTGTCTTTACCTTTAAATTAGGTTTTTTTTTTTTTTTTCAAAATTTTCAACCTGTGCACGTTTACTTTATTTTGCTTCAATATATTCTTGCTTCTTACCTGATTTAATACTTTCCCTCATGTATTTTACATTTTGCTCCGTTTGCTCTACCCTTACAGTTGCAACAATGATTTGTTTTCGTAATGAAAATTGCATGTTTTCTCAAGATTTTTGCTCTAAATCATTATTTTTTTTCCCTCGTTACTACCAAACCAATTTTCCAAACTGTCACATTTCTCTTTTCTGCTCTTTGCATCTATTTTTTTAAATTAACCACTACCAGTGGTGGAGTTTAGGAAGGACTCGAGGAGCATGTGCCCCATCCAAAAAGAATAAAAGAAATTCGTAATTATTCCAACAAATATTTTTTACACATTTTCTGCACTTTTAACAACATTAATTAGTTTTAAGGCATCGTAAAAAACATTAAAATTCCTAAAATAACTGTATTATAAAAATATTGACGAGGAAGAACTACTTTTTACTTCCTGGTGCGGATAATGTCAACGAAACATTGAATAGACAGCGTACAAATCAGATACGCTGTAATGTCAGTTCTTTTATATCTTTACAGGGTGTAGTCTTAGACTCATCTGGGCGGTCTTAGTCTGAAGTGCCACGAACTACCTCCTGTTTTAGCCTTGGAGCAACATCTCGCCTATAGAAATGAACAGTGTCATACCTGCTGAATGCACATTTTTCAGGAGAGGAGTTTAAACTTTTTACAATTTATTTTATTTAATTATCTTATTAGTTTTAATGATTATTACAATCGATTTTGTTCGGAAAATAATTATTGCTTCTTTCTCTCACATGATGGATGTTAAAAGATGTCAAAAAGTTAGAAATAACTAAAAAATGCAGTTATGACAGTATTGCACTAAAAAAATACAGTTTGTAAGTTATTAAAAAGTAGTACAGTGACTAAGTATTCGTTCCTGTAGCTAAATGGGGGTAACACTGTCCAATTCATTAAAAAGTACTTGTCTCCGATTAATATTTTTATTATTTTTTTATTTAGACTGGAACATGTTTATATTATTCGATTAACATAAGCTGTAATTAGGCCTTCATACCACCTATAAGTTATCTGAAAAAAAGCAAGCTAAAGAGTATTTAAAAGAAAAAGTAAAACAAAACATAAAAATATAAAAGTTTATTTACTTAGGAAATAGGAACGGAATTCTTACAATTTAGAACATAAAATAGGAACGCAATTCTAATTGTTTTTTATAAAATGCACATTATTGTGATAGTTGTGCTGCAGCACCATTAACAAAGCAACCAAATAAATAAAAAAAAATAGAAATGAATACTGCCTTATGCACCAATCAACCATAAATTTATTCGACAAAACTGCTGAAAGGTAATAATAAATCAGAAATGGAAACTGCCGTATCTACCAACCCGACGGTATTCATCTCAATGAAGGACGTCAAAAAATGAAAAATTGAAATGAATACTGTCGTATCGGATGTTACGCCAGTAGTTCCATGTGTTATGAGGATATAAACTACATGGATTTTGAAATTAAAGCCGATAAAACATTGTACTTGCAAAAATTGCAATGCTATCCGGTTGAAATTCAACCGAATTATTCTGCAATAAGGCGGTGTTGACATGTGAGAATTAGCGGTTCCAGCCAAAACGCATAGTGACACTAATGTTCTCTGGCCTTAATTTTTGAACATTTACTTACAACAGTATTCCCAATATAAAGAGAGCAAAAACCTGAAAATTTTGATATAAAAACCAAAAAAACGATTTTTTGCAGATATGACACTGTTCATTTCTATAAGCGATCTGTGCCGGAACCCCCCAATATTTTTTAATTATTATTATTATTTGGGCATTTCATGTTTTTCAATTTAGCTTTTAGGCATTTGTTTTCATTCATCTTTGTATGCATATAAATAAATTTAATATTTTTGATGCTAAAGTGTTGCAATATATTTTTGAAAAAAAAAAGTGACATAATTCAGAAATTTAAAATTTTCGCTATCAATTACACTTATAAGCAAAAATTCAAATGCCATTTTTGTTAAAACTATCTGTTGACGAGCATAAAAAAGTGTACATATATAGCAAAAGCCTTCCTTATGTGGCTTTAAAAAATTAACAGTGACTTATATTGTAATTTTGAAGAATATAACTAAGTAAGTGGTTACTTAAATATACTGAAACTTTCTGATACAGTGCACTGGGATGTTGATATAAATAAATATATAACTAAATACATTAAAATATATGGAACACTGAATCAATAATTGAAACGCATGAACCTGTTCTTATAACTAAATCTAATACTTAGCAAAAACTTAAGTTATCTTTACAGATTAAAAAATAGAAAATTCGCTTCGCAAATTCAAATTGGTAATAAGCTTTTTTCCTGTTTTACGCTTGAACATAAATTATGTCAAAGTATTTATGTTAAAAGTCACCATTGCAACATAAAATGGTGTAGCTCAAACTTGGCTTTCATGATATAACTCTGGCTAGTAGAAAGTCCATCATTATGGTTCATAGTTGAACCAAGATAGCAGTTAAAATAAAATGGTTCAAACTTGAACCGTAATGCTGGTTAGGGAAAAAATTGATAGCATGGTTCAACGTTGAACCGTAATACTAGTTAGAAAAAATTCCGTTATCATGTTTCAAAGTTGAACCGAAATAATGGTTAGAAAAAAATCTGTATTTATGGTTCAAAGTTGAACCGTAATACTGGTTAGAAGAAAAATCCGCAATCATGGTTCAGTGCTGAACCACATTCATGGTGAAACTAGTAAACCATAATAATGGTTCAAATTAGTACCAACTGATGGTTGCAGCTGCATTTCACCAATTTTTAGTGAAAGGTTGAACCAGAATTTTTTACAGTGTGCTTTTGCCACTGTAAAAGCGTAAAAAGTGAAAGTTCTGTGACTTTTTCTTAGTAAATTTAACTGTTAATTTCTTTATATTATTTAATTAAATAGTTAAAATGTTGTTAGGTAAAAATAAATTTTTTGGGCGCATAAATTGTTAATTGAAAATGTAGATATGGCTGAAATTCTCAATTTACTATAAACAGGACACACCGCAAGCTTAATTGGTCATAGGTGCATATACAGAAGATGCCCCAGGTAAGCCTTCTGTTAATGCTAAATAATCAACTCAAACAAGTGTTAGTAATAATAAGCTACATTAGGGAACAATAACAAAGAGTTTTAAAAAAATATACATGTTGCTAAACGTTTTAAGCAAAGTTTAACCAAAGCTTCCATGTAAGAAAATGAAATTGAGCGCTAGTAGAGAACGATAGGATTTTAATATGGAGGTAATTATAACCATTTTAATGCGAATGTGAGTCAAATTAACGAATTCTCTCAATGATAAAATGTTAAATCTACTTAGACTTACAAAGTTTTATCAAAATATAGGTTTTACCTAAACATATATTTTACTTGTAACTATAGAAAATTTAAGTCAAAAAACTTAATTCTGTTGACACTTTCACTGTTAAAAAGCTTCAAGTTATGTCAAGTTTAACAAAATTTTGGTACAACGGAATTCACTTGAGCAATTTCTGCAGATTACGCAAACTTCACAACAGGTATTGGTTTCAAAACACGCAAAAGATGATAAAAGTACTGCACCACGGCACGAAAAACTTTACAACATTGGCTGAATTGCTACTAAATTGGAAAATGTAATTCATGCAAAGCATCGAACATCTTCAAATTATTTCTGCTCATGGTAAACTAAATAAATTCTCCTTTATAATAAGAAGGAGTGGGGAAAAAAATATTTTTGAGAGGAGAGAGGGGAAAGACGCTATAACATACCTGTGTTTTAAATTCCATAATATGCATCCAAAATTTTAATCTACTTCAATTCCCCATTATTTTTATTTGCAACCTAATATTATGTTAAATTATTAATGAACTGCATATGAATCGATAGTTTTTTTAAACATTTAATGGCGTTATCCAGAAATTAAACCTGAATCTAATATTTTGTTTTATCAGATAGTATATTACAAATTCTTATTGTGTTAAACGTGAATCGAACATTTCATTTTGTTTCACCTTCAACTTTATTTTTTATCTCGAATTCCTTCATTTCAACGTGAACACAAGACAACAAATGACCAACATAGGAAATATATTAAAAGAAATAAATAAATAGGTAAAAAAGACAGCTGTTTCAAGGTTTTGAAAACCTGTTCCTCATTGCTGATCTCAAAGTATTTTTGCGCTTAGTAGAAATAGCAAGAATTCTTCAAATATAATTTATGTAAAACAGGTTATTTGTATATTAACCACGTTGCTAATTTGCGTCGTATTTGATACTAGCACAAAAGTTTTTATTCTGTATGAGTATTGTATTGTTTTAATTCGGCCTCAACACTAGAGTCATACCGGAATACATGGTAATCGTAAGATTATCTGCTAAAAAATAGAATGTAGAGGAGAAAAGTATTGTCTTAATTTCATCCACATCTTAAGTTTTCATTTCCTTTTCTATAACTAAAACACGAAGTCAACATTTTCTGAACCCCTTACCTCTCGCTCCCGTCAAAATCACGGGCTGTATTGTTCCAAAGTAACGTACCAAAACATTCTGAAAAATCCTCTCCTTAATCCCAAAAACTTATTTATTTATTGTCTTACATACTAGATGATAGTATCAAACTAATTACAGTATAATTAGAGAATAAACATTTTTAAAATTTTTTTCTGGAAAACAAATTGGCGCTTTGTTTTGTTCGTGAAATTTATGCGACCCTTAAGGGGTTAAAGTTTCATTCGCATCGAAATTTTCATTTTGTTCTTATATATTAAACATAAACTCAATCATTTTGAGCATATAATTACATCTGACATTTGTATCTCGTAATTTATGATTAAATCATGAGCCGGATATTTTAAAAATTTCATTAACATCGAAATTTTCATTTCATTTTTGGTAAATTAAATATGAGTGTAAAACCGCTACCAAACACTCATAAACATAATGGAAATTGGTAAAATAAAAAACTTCCTTGTTTACGAAACAAGACCAAATCTTGTTATCCCTTTAAGGATAAAGTATGTCACTCATGTATTGCTTTTACTAATGATTTTACAATGATCAGTAAGGGATGCAATATGTCTCTTGTTTTGAGCTATTCACGCAATGCCGCAGGCAAGGTATTGTAAAACTTGCGTTGAGCTGTTCCTTAAATTTATATATATATTGTTTTCCAATTAGTGTACAAGTTGTAAAGGATCATCAATACAACTGGATGCACAGTAACATTAATAGCGGTTATACGTACACTGTTAGAAATTTCATCATGAAATTACGGTTAAATGACCGGCAGCAGTCTGTCCATCTAATTCACCGTTAAATTTACGGTTTGGAACATTTTTCTATCTTTACGGGACCTAACCATTTCTAATTAACTTGGTTAAAAAGCCGTAAATACAAAAGTTTACGGTTTTATAACCATTTAAAAATGGTTTCAAAACAAAATTTTCACTGTTTTTGAACCATTTCGAGGCGTAGAATCTTTAAGGCGTAGGAACCATAAAGTATGCTTGCAGGACTCGAACCCCGAATGCGTGGCGTATTAGTCTTACTCTCTATCCACTCGGCCACCGTCATCACGAAAAGCGGACGTTTATTTATCAATAAATCTTCTTTTCCAACAGGCAAGCAGCCTTAAAATTGAGATTTCAGTTTTTTATTTGATCTAAATTTATTTTTGGTCTAAATTTACTGTATATTGATGAAAATAATTTTATTTCCTGCAAAAATTAAAATACAAACAAGCTTCAGCAGCTCAATATATGGGATCGCTCATTCGCAAACAGTTTGGGATTCCGATGTCTCCAATGTTTGATTTACGTGTGTATGTGTTTCTATTTTGTATCCACTGCTTAAGCCACTTTTTTTTCCTCTTTTTTTTATATACGCATGCAGATTTTAACTGATAAATCCGTATTCCTATTTTAAAACAGCGTACGACCGGCAAGGTTTCGCAATCAAGATGGACGCCCGATTCGTATGAGCGCTTGAAAATTACGGTTAGTTAAACGTTCTTTAGTAGAAACAGAGAATAAACGATTTTTTTCGCAATCAGCGGTTTGAGTACCATCTTTTTAATGGTTATTCAACTGTTGTAATTAAATATGGTAAAATAACAATCAAATAAATTGTTATTTTACTATTTTCTTACGGAAATTTTTAACAGTGTAAATTAGATGACAAAATTTTAAACAACGGAAGGAGTTAATTCAAATTAAATTTAAAGCTCACTTTCGTGTACAATTGTCACGTTTTGTGTTGATAGTAATTCCGTTCTTAAAACGCAGCTTTGAAATTAATATTTATTATACAATTGAGTATCGTTTATACGACAATCATTTATACTACGTTGTAGTGTGGTCCCAATTCTTGGATATAGCCAGAAGGATAAATCGATAATACGACGTTATCGTTTGTACGACGTTGTCGTTTATACGACGTTTTTCGATTGTCCCTTCGGCGTCGTATATACAATACTCCACTGTATTTCTTAACAGTCTTTATGTTTTCGAGAAAAAAAAAAGAAATTCTCTAAAATGTAGTAGTACTTAATGCTCCTACTGACACGTAATATCATGCAACAACAATTGGAAGTTGATGTTACCGCGCACTTGGTTTTATTAGCATTACATTCTGGTGTGTGAGCTACATTTTAGTTATTTTTATAACGCGTGCATGTCCGTTAGAGGATTGAAAAACTTAATATTAAATAATGCGAATTTACTACAGAGTGTAAATTTGATGATAAACAATGCATTGAAGTATTAATTTGCTGTGAAAACTATGGACCTTGCGACCTACACTGTGTGCACTGTAAAAAATTCTAGTTCAACCTATCCTAAAAAAATGAAAACAATAGTGAAAATTAGCTGCAATCAACATTTGGTACTAAACTTGAAAAATTATAATGGTTTCTAGTTTCACATTCATGGTTAAACTACACCATTATAATGTACCAAAACTTAGTACCAAATGTTGGTTGCAGCTGAATTTCAGCATTTTTTCCATTTTATTTTTGGTAAAGGGTTGAACTAGGCTTTTTTACAGTGTACTTAATGAAGTACAGTTAAACTCCTCTATACACTGTAGAAAAGTTTTTTCCGAAAATACATAAGAATCTCCTGGAAATCATTTATACGGAGTCTAACGTAAAGTTACAGAGAATTAAGAACAGGACAATACAAAGGCTTTAAAAAAGGAAATTACAGTAAACAAAAAAACAGACTCATTAAATTGACAGGAACAGATAATACGTCGTAGTCGTGGCACTATCTGTGAAAACGCTGAAATTTTATTTCGGGTAATACAAAGTCAAACGTGAATTCAATGGAATACACGCTGTGTGCCTTACGCCGCTCGGCCAAAGGTGCCTCCGGACTGGAAGACCACAGAGGGATAGGGTGCTCACTAAAGCTGGAAGTAACCCGAAAGCCAACAATATATAATACAATTCTTGATAACTTTAAAACTGGCAGTCACAGATATCAAGTGTTTAGTTATGCATTCATTAACAATTTTCAAACTGGTAGTCACAGATTTCAAGTGTGCAGTAGATTGGGCCGAAAAACCTTTTTTTTTTTATTTCGAAGTTGTAATAGCGCGGAAAACTTGCGAATTATATAGAAAAGAAAAATAAAAAAACAATATCAAAATCGGTTGACATCTTCCGGTCGCGCATAGGCCCTAAAATTTGACAAAATATGAAAAAAATCTCATTTTCACTATATTTTTTAAAATTTTGGAATTAGATGTTTTCTTAATGTAATAGTTTGTAACGTCTTCAAATACAGCTTAAAAACAATGTGTTTTAATTTGGTTTAGATAAGTTGATATTTTCCGGTCGCGCACAAGCCCCAAAATTAGCCAAAATATTGAAATTTCACATTTTTACGAGTTTTTTTTACTATCTTTAATATACTTCATTTTAACGTACTAGTTACAGCATTTTTAGTTTTGAACATAAGAAAATTGTATTTCATTATGGTTTGAATAAATTAAGAACTTCCGGTCGCGCAATGACCCCAATGCTATACGAGAACAGTACCCAAAAAAGTGTCTCTCAAATTCCTGCGCCCTCTCCCCCAGTTACGGGATCTGCAAGTCGCCAGTTACACGACTGACGTGCAGAATAGGGTGGGCCGAAAAAACTTTTTTTTTTAATTTCGAAGTTGTACTAGCGCGGAAAACTTGCGAATTATATAGAAAAGAAAAAAGAAAAAAAAAAAAAAATCAAAATCGGTTGACATCTTCCGGCCGCGCATAGGCCCTAAAATTTGACAAAATATGAAAAAACCTCAATTTTGCGATTTTTTTTTAAATTTTTGAATTATATATTTTCGTAATGTAATAGTTTGTAACGTCTTTAAATAGAGCTTAAAAACGTTGTGTTTTAATTTGGGTTAGACCAGTTGATATCTTCCGGTCGCGCATAAGCCCCAAAATTCGCCAAAATATTGAACATTTTACAATTTTACGCATTTTTGGTACTTGATTAACTATTATTATTTAAATGCAATAGCCGTAGCATTTTTTACACGAACTGATAATGAGGTATAAAAAAAAGCTGCCTGATGTTTGTTTACTGTTCTTTAAATGTACTCAAATTTTTAACTTTGAAAACAAATTCTTGTTGCTCTTATTTTTTTCACCAAATTTGAGGTTTCTTTGACTGCTTTTGTAACATTAAATGCCCTGTATTTCCAATAATCTTAATTTTTTAAATACTTTTCACTTGAAGTTTAACACTGATATTTACCATACAAAAATTTAAATTCATAATAAGCATTTAATTGAACTGTAAAAAGTAATTGCACGTAATTAAAGCACAAATGAATATTAAAAGGCATTAATTACGTTCAATTACTTTTTACACTTTCATTGTGCACAATGTTCCTTTATTATTTTAAACATTTAATTGTTGAATGTTGAAACAGATAAATCATTTTTATAATTGATTTTGGTATCAACAGGATACCCTCCTAAAAGCGATTGCATACTCTTCCCATCCCGCATACACAAAGAAAGCTATGGAGCCCCAAGAACATGAAACCGCTTAAAAGCTAAGAGAACACCTGAAAACAATTCCCTACAAATTTCAATATCCCAGTGCAAAAGTTGAGACAGGGGTAAATATGTAGTATATTAGTTAAAATATTTTTTCAAAAAATCTTGAATTAGAAACTAAAAGCAAAATAGAAAACTGGATTTAATGGTTGATCTCATCAACGCTATAAACTTATAGTGGCAGGCATAGGCGTAACCAGGGGGGGGGGGGTTCAAACCCCCCCATTGGGTATTTACTTATTTAGGCACATTTAGGCATACAAAAAAATTTCTGGCTAAGGCCTTGAAAAGCACATATATTTTTTTTTTTCCCTAAGAAAATTAAACACATATGCATATGATTTTATTCCCTCTTTCTCTGAAGGGTTGTGATCGTAACCAAAGTATGCAGCTCATCATAAAGAGTACTTTTCATTTGGTTATAATCAACCCCCTTATCACCTTGGGTGGGGAGGGGGGGGGGTTACCGCGAAAGGTGGCTTCAATCACCGTACCACACACAGACAAACAGAAATATTTCAATCACTCCAGAGGGTTTTCTTTCCTTCTTGATGTCTTTTTTACCCAAAGGCAGCAATTTGGGAATACAATCGCACAAGTAATAAGTTTCGTGGAAAATATTCTCTACTGTGATGGAGTTTTGTTTTCTGATAAACCGGTGTTGTAGCTGGGGTCTGAAAATGAAGGACCCCTAGCCAACAATTGTCCTAATAGGTTAAACCCTCAAGCCAGGAAGGGATGCTCATCAAGAAACTTAAAGAGCAGTTTGTATTTATTTATGACTTCCTGTCCAAACACCCATTTTGGTAAAATCTTTTTTGTAGATGAGCCGATTGGAAAACTGATGAACTGTATTTGCATTGCATTCTCATTTACAGATGTTCTCTCATCTCTTATATTTTAAATGTTTTTTTTTTTATTATTATGGTCCATCACTGATTGCATCACGACTCTGGAAATCATCCGTTACACGTTTCCAATCTCACTGCTACGGTTTAATGCTGCATTTTAATTTACAATCAAGTATTATTAATATTTTAGCTATTTTTTAATTATTTTCGATACATAATAATGTTTGCACTGCAGCGATGGAGACGTTCGTCATCCAAAAAGAAAAGAAAATTTTATTCAGACGCTTCCACTTCCGAGGTATGTTTTGCTTCAAATTTAACAAAATTTTTAGAAATTTATTGTGGGGATGAGCATTTTTGTAGGGGAATTTGGATTTTTTTCTCTACAATTCCACTATTTCTCAGTTTTCATATTATGAATGGCTGGACATAGAAGATTGCTTAGTGCTAAATATGGAATTTTCAATTGCGTTTGAATTAAAAAATAAACTAATAGATCTAGTAATGAATGTTTAATGTTTTTGTGAATCATCCTCCCCCCCCCCCCCCCCGAAATCTTTTGCAATGTATCATATATTCCTCCCTGAAACTTTGCTTAACATAAGTGTGTCGAAGTCTGGGCCTCCCGCCCACCGAAAAAAATTCTGGATACTGCCTTGGCTCCGGAGCAGGGAGAGCATGTTAAGAATTAGGAAGGGCAGTGTATGCTTCAAAATCATACCCTTTATATATACATATACAGTGCGTATCGAAATGATAGGTCCATCAGTAAAAACGAAATTCATGTTGGGAAAAAAAAATTATTATGCATTAAGTACTATTTTATAATATACTCTAGTTCATCCAATGAAAAAATAATGCTTAAATAATATACAAATCATATTAATGATAAACGAAACAAAAAAATTGTGAAATTGCTGTTTCAAAAAGATAGGTCCACTGAACCAAACATTAAATTAATAATCAATTAATAGAAAATTTTCCCACTTTTTTTCAAAATGAGCTCATAAATCCTATTCGGCATGGTTTCTACAAGTTTTTGCAAACAGCTGGTCTCGATTTTTGCCCATTCGGAGGAAATAGATCTTTTTAAGTCTGTAGTACAGTTGTACTGCCTTCCACCTGCATATACTGCTCTTGCGAGTATGCCCCACATGTTTTCTACCGGATTCAGGTCCGGGCTGCAAGGTGGCCAATCGATAATATGCACACCATTATCCAGGAACCACTCAAAAGTGGACTTTGCAGTATGAACAGGAGCTTTGTCCTATTGGAACATGAAGAACGGCCCTCCAATGTGCTCTGCTTGTGGAAGAAAATGTTGTTCGAGCAGCTGTTGATAGCCTGCAGCATTCAAGCGATTGTATACAAATGCTATATCAGTTTTTCCTATGCGTCCGAAGCCGGCCCACACCATAACGGAACCACCACCAGCTTGCCTCTTCTCTATTTCTCTATCGTTACGCAGATCATGCCAGTGATATTGCCAGCCATCTGGACCATCCAGTTTGAATTTTTTTTCATCACTGAATATCCCTCGATGCCAGTTTTCTTTCCAGGACATCACTTCCTGTGCGAATTTCACTCGCTTTTCTTTGTGATTTTTAGTCAATTTTGAAGCCACTTTCCTCTTCCTGTAAACTAAACTACCGAACTTCTTTATCACTCTATGGACCGTTGATTTTGATATTGCAGGAATTTGTTTTCGGGCCAAAGTGGATAAGCTCGTATTTCCAAATTTTAACTCCTTTACAATAGTCCTTCTTTGTCGGGGTGTCACTTTTGACGGACGACCAGATGATATTTTCTTACCATAAGCACTTCTAAGTCGCAGAAAATTGCTTACGACATTATGAGATCTGTTTAAAAGTTTAGCTATTTCTCTGTTCGGTTTTCCACACTTCTTAAATGCGTCAATTTTCCCATGTTCAACCAGCGAAAGACTGCAACGACGACCCATTTCGTTTGATTACAATGTGGTGTTCAACTCCGTTTAAATACTTCCACGGCAGCCCGCGTAGTCCCATAGTAAGACTTAACTATGATGATTATGCAAGTTTTATGGAAAAAAAACGTTTTGGTACAAGGATTTATAAAGGCGGACCTATCTTTTTGAAACGGCTGCAAAATAAAAATTTTCATAAAATAAAAAAGAATTATTTATTTTTAACAAATTGCTTTCTAGATAATTATAACGATTATTGAAGTATCTGTACCAAAAAAACAGGAATTATTCTCAATTAACAGTCGAAACATTGAAAAATGCGGGTGGACCTATCATTTCGATACGCACCGTATATAGATATACTAGCTGCGACGCCCGACGTTGCACGGTCTATCTTAAAATATGTTTTGCAAATACAGCGATGCCTCATCAACATGCTAGAAACATTGATTATTAATATATTTGATTTGTTTAACAATGGCAACTGCATTGATTTGTTTGTTCACACGGCATCTGTAACAATTGTTGAAAAGATGCAACAATGCAAATAAAATAAAACGGTCATCATCAGAGTCAAATAAAATTAAAGTTGATTACCGTGAAAAAATACTTTCAAACTACAGAGAAAAACGCTCATAACTTCTTTTCTATTTAATGTAGAGGCTTCCAATTTTAGCACGAAGGACAGAACTCTCTCTAGGATAGTTTTTTACGTGCTTTTCAATGGCATCAAGCTCGAAAGGATGCGATAATTTCTTCCAATAGAAAAGGACTATTTTATGCAATTTTCGGAACTCCGCTCCTATTGGTCTTAGCGTGATGATGTATAGCCTATAGCCTTCCTCGATAAATGGGCTATCTAACACTGAAAGAATTTTTCAAATCGGACCAGTACTTCCTGAGATTAGCGCGTTCAAGCAAACAAACTCTACAGCTTTATAATATTAGTAAAGATATGACTAGAGATGGTGTTAATATGAATTTTTTTACATATATGACAACTTTTTGATGTATATATAGTAGATGTATGTTTAGATCTTTGGTGAAGTTAGAGGAATGGGTATTTGGGGCTTCTGCAACATAAATTTTTGTAACTGGTCTTACATCTATAATGCTTAGGCTAACTCTGGAGGCAAGTGTTCGAGGGCTTTCCCCAGGAAACTTTTTGAAATGTTCCTATCAATGCAATTTCGGGATACTTTGGTGACGCTAGAGGAAACAGAAAGGAGTTTGGTTACTCTCCCCCCGCAATTTATTTCAAAATAAAGTCTTATATCTTTTAAGTTACTTTTGGTGTCGCTCGTGATAGTGTTCAATGTCCTTTCCCTGAAAGTGTTTCTGAAAGTAAAGCGTCTTAAAAGCGTAATTTCTCTTTTTTTTTCTTTTTTTAAAACTTGTGATATGAATTTTTTCCCGGGGGGGGGGGGGGGAGGAGTTGACTTCTCCGAGAGGGTAGCTCCCCCCTCCCCGGGAGATGTCTGAAATAAACACGGAGTATATCTTTAGAGACAAGTATTTATGACTAGTAAATTTTCAACTCTTTTACACTTCTTATTGGTGTTTAGTCTGTACATTTTTAATGTGACCCCCCCCCCCCCTTTCACCAACTCTAGTTACGCCTATGGTGGAAGGTATCAATTAAAAATTTGTAGCTCAAGGTTGAAAGCTAAATCTGACTGTCATATTTTTGTTAAATGTTATTCAAATTACTCAAATTTTTCTTTTAAAACAAATTCTTTGTTCTACTGAATGGCTTTTTTCACCAAATTTGATTTTCTTTGTACTGTGATGTTGAACAGCCTTCATTTCTAATAATATTAATTAATAAATAATTCTTCTTTGAAATTTAACAGATATTTTTGACATTACTGTGATGCTTTATGTAATGATTGGTTCTGCATGTCAGTCGTGTAACTAGCGACTTGCAGATCCCGTAACTGGGGGAGAGGGCGCAGGAATTTGGGACACATTTTTGGGTACTGTTCTCGTATCGCATTGGGGTCATTGCGCGACCGGAAGTTCTTAATTTATTCACACCATAATGAAATACAATTTTTTCATGTTCAAAACTAAAAATGCTGTAACTAGTACGTTAAAATTAAGTATATTAAAGATAGTAAAAAAAACTCGTAAAAATGTGAAATTTTCAATATTTTGGCTAAATTTTGGGGCTTGTGCGCGACCGGAAGATATCAACTTATCTAAACCAAATTAAAACACATTGTTTTTAAGCTCTATTTGAAGACGTTACAAACTATTACATTACGAAAACATCTAATTCCAAAATTTTAAGAAATATAGTGAAAATTAGATTTTTTTCATATTTTGTCAAACTTTAGGGCCTATGCGCGACCGGAAGATGTCAACCGATTTTGATAAGTTTTTTTTTTTCTTTTCTATATAATTCGCAAGTTTTCCGCGTTATTACAACTTCGAAATAAAAAAATGTTTTTTTCGGCCCACCCTAGTGTGCAGTTTTACACAATTTAACAATCTATCTCTGTAGTTGTACAGAGTGCGGAAAAATAAAAATTTTATTGAGAAAATGTTATCAAGAAACTTGATTATTTGATTTAAAACTGTAAATTTAAAAATAGACTTAGTTTTCCTTCTGTACTTTTACAGTGTAGCGGACACCAATGGGACAAAAGTAATTGTCCGTAATAGAGATTTGTCCCCAAAAGAGGGGGTATTTTTAGGCTCAATTATGTACTGCCGGGGGAATGAAAAACTGTCCGTCTAAGTCACTTTGCCTGATGACACAAAGGATATTTTTTACTCACGTATGTTAATTGTCATGGAAAAGACTTATATTTTTATATTTGTGCTTTACTACGTCTCTGCAGTACCAGCGACGTTAAAATATTAAAATAGTATATATATATTTGTGTAAAAAAAGTGAAATATCCAATAAATTGCATTTACTTATTTTTTAATCAGTAAATAAAAAATTGTAATTATTTTGTTTCTAAAACATAAATGGTTAAGCCGTACCGTAGAATTATTACCGTTAATTTAAATTATAAGAAATTTAGATAGTTGCATTTCAGTAAACAACGATATTCGATTGCTTAATGTATTACATTACCGATATGCGCAATTCATTACCTATTTTAAATTAATGGAAATCTACTCAACTCTAGCACTTTATTATTATTAATAAAACTGTATTAAGCTCTACATTAAAATTATAAGTTATGATTCAAAAATATTTCTATTAAAATTTCGATCGCATATTGATGTTTTTTTTTTTTTTTTTTTTTTTTTTTTTTGTGGAATAAAGTGTACTTATACTTATCTTTAGCGATTCCCTCCTTGTTAATTCAAACCGAATTTAATTTATCCTTAAGTTATGTTGTTAGAGAAGATTATTTGCAAGACGCAAGAGGAATAAGAGCAAGATAGTAGAGTTCCTAGCATGGGTGTCACCCATGGCGGTAATTTGCGGTGTCATCCCTCCCCCCCCCCCAAAAAAAAAAAAAAAACGTTGTTGTGCTGTTGTAATTTTTTAGTTCATATCAGGGATCTGGAGCAGCCACGTTTTTGAGTTACACCACTCCGACTTCTAAATACATGTTTCGCTGCTGCTCTGTTTCATCCTCCGAATAATTTTAATGGATTATATATTATTTATCTCCAATTTCTTTGCTCCGGCTCCCCTATAACTTCTAGAGAAATCTCTAGATCCCTTCTTTATACTATTTTCAGTAGTACAAAAAAAAAAAAAGTCAGAGCTTCCATTTTATTTATTTGGTGTAACTTTGAGCAAACTTTATTTACATTTCCAGTCATATAAATGTAAATAAAGTTTGAAATAGCATCAGTAAAATTGTATAAATCAGGTATTAAATGTATTTCTTTAAAACTCTTTATCTCATTTTAGGTGTCACCTCTCAAAACCAAAAGGGCGTCACACGGGGCGGACCACCCCCTCCGCCCAGTAGTGACGCTACTGTATATACATAGAGTGGAACCTCCCAATAAGGGACACTAAGGGGATTGGACATTTCGTGCCTTACATAGAGGTGTCGCTTCTTCAGAGGTATATGAGTTGATGCATGCGTCATACATAAAGTAATCTTAGTTTAGTTTAGTAATATACCCCCTCTTAACATTTAAGCTTAAGTACTTAAAATGCAAGCTTATAAATACTGAGTAGAAGAAATATGCAGCATGAATAAAATTTTAAACAAAAAAAAATGTTTCATTAAAAAATAAAAATTTTGCAAAAATTTATTAATGAAAAGTTTTGTAAGTTATAGAAATTTATCTGAAGTAATTGTTACATTGGTTAATTTGGTAGCACGTAATTTACAATGCTAGTGTGCACTTTTCATAAAAAAAATTTCAAGGGCCGTGCACTGTCCGTCAGCACTGATCTTACATGAATGCTTCACATGGAAAAGAATTTGCGAGTCTGTTTAGGAAAGCATTTTAGAATATACACTTATCTCAGACACTTAAAATCTTTCAACAACTAATTTTTCATCAAAATTGAACATTAGCGTTCAGTAAATGTAATGTTTCTCACATAAATTTTTGAAATCTTTCTCTTTACAATTTCCTTAATCGGAGATAAATACATTGAGGTCGCTTTTCAAAGATAGTGGGACCAGAAAATTTGTCCCTTAATTAGAGGTGTCCCTTAAAGGAGGTATTGGTATTACTGTATATGCATGTGTGTAGTGTGGATCAACTTTAGAATTTTTAAGATGCGTTTGAACTGGTGCAATTGAAATTTTAGTATTGAAGTGTAACATGTATTGTCTATCAAGGGAAGCTGAGTGAGCCAAAATGCAATGAGCCACCAGGGCAACTACAGAATGTTCTTCTGGGAGGAGGTGGTGGGGTTCATAAAGGTCCTTGCACACATATATATTACCATACAGGGATGCACCTGGGGGGTCCAATGGGATCGGTTCCCCCAGAGGTTATCAGATATCCGGTATCCGACCTATTTCTTTTAAATATCCAGACCCGGATCGGTCCACTGAATGAAATACAGTGAAACCTGTGCCACTTGCGGTGCAGCACTTTAGTGGTCAACTTATAGAGGGTGAGGTAGAGGGTAAAGGGCTAATTCCGTTCTTGACAAAAGTGGTCAACTTAGACAGGTGGTCAACTTAGAAAGGTAGTCAATTTCACAGGTTTTACTGTATACGGTTACCCGGTAATGTTTAAAATTTGTATGTAAATTGCAGGTTTCAAACAATAGTCCGATACGGATACATCACACAAGAGACATCGGATATCAGGTACCCGGCGAAATGAATACATTTTTTCCCCAAATCTCGTCCTTGGGCCACCCAAAATCAAAATCCTGTGTTCGCTACTGTTACCATATGATTGTTTACATGGCCTAAAACCAATGTTTCTGGGGAGTCAGGCCCCGTCGCTGCGCCCCTGAGTTTAGTTATGAAAAATATTTCCTCATTTTTGGAAACTTTCAGCATGAACCACATTATATTTTTGGTTTGCATAAATAAGATGAAATCGGAAAATTGCCTGGTATATGTATTTGTTTTAGTTTCACAGATACTCTTATCTATATACGAATCTAACAAGTTATTCATATACTCACTATTACATTGTTTTTTATTATGTCCGTTTTCAGTACAATAATTGCATTAATAAAATACACAAACATCAGAGCCTGACAAATAGACTGAGCCAGGTCGCTTGAATTTTCAGTGCTGCAGTCCCAAAGAAGTAAAACATTTTGCAATTTCAGCAAGTTTTATAACAGTAGCCACAACGTAACGCTATATATAATTTTTTTTCACAATATCGTAGTTTTCAATATTAGTCTTAAATAGGATTTTTATTTAATTTTAATTTCCATCCATATTGCCACCTTCAATAACCTTTAAAAAAAAAAAAAAAAAAAAAGAAGAGAGAAATATTATAATAAATTATTGCTTTTTCAATTTCTTAGTTGCTTTAAATTTTTAGTTTAAAAAAATGTGTTTGCATATTAGAATAGAGTATTGAAAAATGATGGTAAAACTGTGTGTAGATATTTATGAATATTTTTATAAATATAAGAAAAAAAATATGAAAGAAGAATCATAAATGAGCACTCATGCAAATGTATGTAGAAGACGTGAGGTTAATCAATCAAGGTATTAAATTTTGGAAATGTCATTGAAGGTTCCAGTTTTCTACCTATATACTTTGCACCACGCAAACACACAAATAAATAGATGAGTGGGTGTAGGGAAAATGCACTAATGTTTCGATAAAAATTAAATTAAATTCATACATGGGTCCGCGCCTGACACGCAGATATAAGAAAAAAGGAACATGAGAATTGTGTGAACAAAAGTAATACACGATATACATAAATGGAGATATAAAAGACTAACGAACAGCAAATGTCACAACACTAATTATAGCAAATTCCGAAGGCTTATCTGTGAGTATACACACACAGCATATGCATACAACTTTGGAATTCATTGTTCAGTTTTTTCACACATAGGAAACTTAAAACTCTAGTTATTATCCTCTCAAACTTGGTTCCAATATTAAATATCAAGGAGCACTGACAGGGGTGCATAAGGGAGTTTTATAACAATAATGTCTGAAGCACTATCCCGTCCCATAACCTTCGGAGGATGATATTGGGAACATAATGCAAAGCTGTCACTATGATGCATACTAAATAACATATACGCGATCGCATGAAATCGTTCATGACGAACATATTATCACGTTCGGGCATAATATCAGGATCGTATGTTTCCGAAGAACATATCACGTGCAAGCATATCATGATAGTATGAAATTGATTATGACGAACATGTTATCACGTGCAGACAAAATCATACCACGATATCCTGATATCACGCTCACGAGCTTTTGGAATTAATTTTTGTCGAAAGGGTTAAAATTTTAAAAGATACAGATTTTATACTACAAGAGAAACTTAAAAAATTGGCACTTTAACAAGGATGATTAAACAAATATAATTTTAAATTTAGCAATAAATAAAAATAATTTCTCTTACCTTTTACTGTTTCTTCTCCTTCGTTTCGTCGCGTACATAGTCCCCAAGTGGTTCATGTTTTTAGACACAACTGATTCCTCCGCCAGAAAAAAAACCGCAACAACAAAAAGGGAAAAGGTAAACAAGAAGTGCACGATTCCGAAATCAAGGCTTCATGTCCTCCAGAGTTTTAATTCCGGCACACGAGACACACTACAAAAAAGAACCGCAAACGATCGCTCGTGCTCCTTTTCCAACAATAAAATTCCACCTACATACAATTCTGACACTCCGCCGTTTGATATTCGCATTTGAGACTTTCTTTCCTGCTGCGATGTGCAGCTCGTTCGTTGATTGATGTTTGCTGCTCGTGGAAAGGCGTCACTGAATGAAGGCCACGCCCTTGCAATTCCTACTGCTGCCCAATAGGTATAGGGAAGTGCTTTTGACGTCAGTAGAAGGTGTTAGCGGCGCCATCCCGTGGTCAAGCGTTCAACTAGCTACCGGAAATATGAGATTTAAAGGGAAAATATTTGTGGTAGGCTATAATCTGAATAAATACTTATATATCAGTATGTATTCAAGGAAGCATGTATGTTTGATGCATATACATTCACGTGAATTAATTTCTTCATGATATCTCTGCAAGCATGCACTGTAATTTTCGTAAATTTGCTACAAATTTTAAAGAGAATAATGGGATTTTAAATATTTCTTTTGTATTTTTACTTTTAAAAAAGCAACCTATGGGGGGGGGGGGGGGGGGGGGATTATCTTTTTTTTTTTTTTTTTCTTACCTTTCTATCGTCCGGGTCGGAATTATGAACCATTTTCCGTTTGGGATTTTAATTTTAAGTTGATTAAGCCAATCGGGAATGGATCCGATTCGAATTCCAAACTTATAACATTCACAATTGATTATTTTTCACTACTTTTAAAACCACACGTATTCCCGAGTGTAGAAGTATCCAGTAACGTGTCTGGGGATTTATTTCTTTTCGCGGGGAGGGGGTGGGAGAGTCGCATGGCTTGGGAGCAGATCATTAACCTTACACTGCGCAATTTTTTTTTCTTTGTAAAATATTTTTTTTTTGTGTGTTTGTTTGTGCTAGTTATAAGTGGAAAAAATACTAAAAAAATCCTACTTAATTTGGAAAAGTAGAATTCGAGAAAATTTCACATGTTGTTTAAAAACAACACTGCATTTAGCGGTAGCAATAATAATTAGGTATGCAATATAATCATAAAATAGCACTAAAATAGTAAAATTTAATAAAATAATTTTTTTATTATTATTTATAAATATATAAATAAAGTAAAAAATTGCACATGTAACTAATAATTCTTAGTTACATGCGCAAATTTTTACTTTAATTACCAATAAAGTTTAATAATGTCACTAAAAGATTTTAAACAAGCATCTGTAGGGGTTCTATGCGATAATGTTCGTTTCTTTGGTTGAGCGCGAATTGAATTTAAACAAAATTCCTAAATAATAATTTAATAGACCACTTTACGCTAATTTGTTATATATTCATAGGCGTAACTAGGGTTCGTGATAAGGGGGGGGGGGGGGGGTAATAATAAAGTTTAATAATGTCACTAAAAGATTTTAAACAAGAACCTAATATCTGTAGGGGCTCTATGCGATAATGTTCGTTTCTTTGGTTGAGCGCAAATTGAATTTAAACAAAATTCCTAAATAATAATTTAACAGACCACTTTAAGCTAATTTATTATATTTATAACAGTAATCTTCTAAAAGATACTAAATAAAGTGAAATAGAACAACCAGTGACACCTGTTCTTGTTTATACTACGAATAATGCAGGAGTATAAACTCCCGAATGCGCATTATTGTTTTAAAACAACAAGTAAAAAAGGCGCCCAAATATACATTTTCCCAGAAATTTTTCGGACAACTTATATTTATTTTATCTTGAAACTATGTCAGCAATTAAAGACTATTTTTTAAAATAAACTTGTAGTTTCAAATTTGTAGGAAAAAAAATTAAGAAGTTATTGCTTTTTACAAAATCAACATGTCTTACGATTTTGTGAAGAAAGATGAGCCTTGAGCTCAGTTTACAAGATCTAGGGGAAACTATATTAACTAATACGATCATACGCACAAAATAAAATGAAAAATGCGCCACATGTAAAACATTATACAAAACAAGAGCTTAGTGAACGAAAAATAGAGATGTTGTTTAAATACAACAAGGCGTAGTGTATGGTTAATTTCTGTTTTTAAAATGATTTCTATAAGATATCCAAATTTTGGGGAGATACTTCCCGATATACACCATATATACTTCCATAGAAGTATCATTGCTAATTTGCTATTATAAATAATTACTTCAGTACTAAAAAATAACGTTTTTTTTTTCATTATTCCTATATATATATATGAAACATCCTAGCTACTGGATGTCACATTCAATTGACTTCTTCATTTTTAAGTGATAAACGAAAAGTAAAAACAAGACCCAAGAGCCAGTCCACACGTCTTTATTTCACCACATCTCTAGCGAAAGTGTGTGCAACACAAGCTTTTGCCATATGTACAACTTCTTATTGCGCATGACACTTTTTCACTACCTTATATGGTAATGTTAGATGGATAGGGAACTGGAGTATGACGTAATGAACATTCTTGGCCCGTGGTAAAGCTAATGGAATACCGAAATCAAAACGGAAACCTTTAGCTAAATTATAGAACCGTAATTAATAGTAATGATTTAAGTTAGATTAATTTTAAATTAATGAAATGTTAATTTTCATTGTTACATATATATATATATATATATATATATATATATACCAGGTTTCACACGACCTGGTAATATAAAACTGGGTATTTGCATACTTCCAAAAAATATTCATTTACCCTCCAAATTATAATTATTTTATATTAAATCATATTTATTCTTGGGACCAAATGATTAATGTGTCGTTCAAATCGACAAATTAAAACAAGTAAAACTTTCCCTTATGCAATTTAATGTCACCATTCTACTATTCTGGAAGACTTTGTGCAAAAAGGTAGGGAGTTGTGAAGGAAAAACAAAAAGACTATTTGTCCCCCTGTCGATAGAGTAATCAACAAACTCACGCCTTTCTCTTCGGTACTACTGTGCTAAATTGTAGTCGATTCTGTAAGATTTTATAAAGACTTTACAGACATTTTTTGTGAATTTTATAGAAATTACTTTTGTTTGATTAATGTTCAGGCCTAATCTGCAGATAAATTTAATAATATAGAATACTTTAACTAAAGACTTATTCCTAAAATATAAAGTCTAATGTTGTCAACAGTTCAAATGCGAAAATTTCCACTTGACACACGTGGTTATTACTTAAAAAATGAAAAAATATAAACACCACTAAAATTACACCCAATAGAGCTGTATGCATTCATGAACGAAAATTTATCTACTTGTCTTGAATAAATTCAGAGCGCTTCATAATTCGTTGCCAAAATTCTTCAAATATGAAACGTTAACATTTGTAAATTCTTAACATGAAAGCAATCGTTTCTAAAATATTAACAACAACAATAATAATAATCGACCGTCAAAACGTTCAATGGAAAACCACTAAGCAATAGCTTGACTTCAAATCGTAAAAAATATGTATACATAAATAAATAAATAAATAAAATAAAATAATAAACTTAGAAAAACAACGTAGTCAGAACCGAAAAAGAAAGTATTTTTTCGACGCTCTATTGGAGGTGATCCTAAAGCCTCCAATCGCGCGAGTCTGAAAATGTTAAGAAAAATTTGTATTTATAGGTTGATCTTCACAAAATTTATAGTCACCCAAACGTAAGTAACTAGGAAAAATAGAGGGTTGTTTTAAAATGTCGGAAACACATATAGGAGCGACATATTTAGGTAACAATCCGCAGAGCTAAAGACACAACGTACAGAAATGTAATTAAAATTTAAAAAAGAAAAGATCAAGTGTCGGTACCACTAGTTTTATGTTCTTCAAATTGTGTGTATATGGCGAGCTAGTTCGTCTTACATTTGATGAAGTTGTCACTCACACTGCAACCAGGTGGTTGCTCAAGCAACGTATAGGATGATAATTCAATATTGCGCAATGAAAAGCATATCTTTCAGACACCAGGATCATGTCAACGTGGTTTTTCTTTGTTCAAATTTGTAAGAGCCGATTCTCATTCGCCTGAAGAAAAATTGCTATCTTTAACCATTTAATGCAGACTTTGAGATTCATATTCTTCAAAGTATGATTATGTAATATATCATAAAATAAAAATAGCATTAGGATATCATAAAAAGGAGTAAACTAAAATCCATTTAAGAGAATTAAGGAATGTTACCCTTTGAAGAAAACGTTATTAAAAATTAATTGAGCTATTTTCCAAGGCTGCTTTTACAGTTTTTTTTTTTTTTTTTGAGGCTGTTTTGTGGATATTTTTTGGGTTTTATTAAGGATTATTTTATTGCTGTTTTGGGATATTTAGATGCTGTTTTGTTGTTATTTTTGGTCTCACTGCTACCAAAAAAAAAAAAAAAAAAGGGTAAATGCAGGGAGAAACAAAATAAAAAAAATTGAGCTTGCATTTTTTATCAAGTAATGATATAACAGGGTACATTTCAGAAGAGGCTGGTAGAACAATACCAAAAATTTTAAACAATGTAGCATGATTGCCTTCACTAATATCATATTTGACGATTGACGTCAATAATAAGTGCTTAGTTAAAAGCTTATCAGTTATGAATGGCAAAACTTTGAACTTGATTAACACCAAGCCTGTTATTTTAATTTTTCCAGAGCGGGAGGTAGAAACTAATAACTTAAAGCACATAAAAAAATGTTCCCGAAAAAATAGTATAGAGTTTGGTACATTGTAAAAAAAATCTATAAATACAGAAAGGAAACTGAGTGTTTCTGTAACTTTACGAAGAGCTTGTTTCAAATCCAATAATCAAGTCTCTTGGTAACAGTTTCTCAATCAAATTCTTATTTTTTCGCACTCTGTACAACTAAAAAGAAAGGTATGTCAAGCTAACGTAAAACTGAACACTTGAGATCTGTGACTACCAGTTTAAAAATTGTCAAGACATGCACTATATACTGTTGGCGTGCGGTTTACTTCCAGCTGTAGAAGAGCCTAGCTCTCGGCGGCCTGTACTCCCATCTCCGGAGGCATCTTTGGTCAAGCTGATTAACGCACAAGAATCACAACGGTGTGGACTCAACTGAACTCACCTTTGACTTTGTGTACCAGAAATAGTAATTTAGCGTAATCAAAGATAGCGCAAATACTACGGCACATTATTCGTTGCTATCAACTTACAAAACGTTCTCCATTTTATTAATTTTCCTTTTTTAAAGACTTTGTAGTTTCCTGTTTTTAGTTCTTCGTAACTTTACGTCAGACTCCGGATAAATGATTTCCAGGAGGTTCTCATGTATTTTCGAGCAAATACTGTTCTACAGTGTATAACTAAAATTCTGATACATGTTCGAATTTTGGAAATCATACTGAATAGTGTAGTTGTGTAGTAATAGTATACAGTTATAGTGTAAAGTATATTGTAGTTTTACGTCAGACTCTGGATAAATGATTTCCAGGAGGTTCTCATGCATTTTCGAGTAAATACTATTTTGCAGTATATAACTAAAACTCTGATACATTTTCAATATCTGGTAATCATACTAATAATGTAGTAATAGTATCCAGTTACAGTGTATAGTATATTGTAGTTTTACTGAAAAAAATTTCTCAACTAAAGTGAATAACTAAATAAATAATCAAGATCATAAAAGTATTGATTTTTCAAAATAGGCACACTGTAAGAAATTACTGTAAAATACAGAAAAGAAACTGAGTACTCAGTAAAGTTTATAAGAACTTGTTGAAAATCATCCGATCAAGTTTCTTGACAATAGTTTCTTCGTAAAATTCTTATTTTCCCGCACTCTGTACAACTACAGAGAAAGCAACAAGCAGTATATATATTAAGTTACATAAGTACTCGTTCAAAAACCACGAATTAAGTTTCTCGGTTACAGTTCCACGGAAATTTGCTTCTTTTTTCTCAGAGTGATTGATTTGTGTAAAAATAATGAAAAAATATTACAGGTGCTTCGTACGATCAACGTAATTTAATTGTAAGTCCAACCTCTGACCCACAACCCCAGTGGCATCTTTCCCAGAGCAGTCTAAGACATCGGATTCATGATACCAGATACAGTGGGCTCAAGTTCTAAACACACTGCAAATATCGAATACAATCGTTCTACAAGTGAACAAATCGAACGTCAAGCGACGTTCGATTTGTTCATTTGTAGCCAGCGCAGATCTAATCATTCATTTACAATTTACGAGCATTTGCCTTATAGAGGCTGTTCAAAAAGGTTTTGGCAAATAAAAAGGGTGATTGCATCTTTCCAAGACAAGCCATAAGGATTGCCATTCCACTCAAATTAGCAGAAAATAGCAAATTAAGAAGTCCACTTTGAACAGCCATCACACGTTTTATTTCGAGAAAACAATTTTTGAACTTGTATACATGCAAGTCGAATGTACAGTTTATACAGAGCTATTCAAAAATAAGGATCAGATTTCAAACATTTATTTCTTTCAAATTACAAAAGGTAGAACCATCATTTCAACGTTTCTAGACTGAAAGAAGTTTAAAATTTTAACAGCCCAGGTAGAAATTCCAATCACGGCCGCATTGACGCTGTTGCTTATCATGTTGATTATCTGTCAACATGATAAGCCAAAATTGGGCTTTGGGGGTTTTGGGCAGTAGTACCCAAAACGGCGGCACAACAGGAAAAAAAAAATTGTGTGTACTGTTGAACGTTTAGATATTCGTCGTGTAAAACATGATGCTCACATTCAATGACTAGAATAAAAATTTGAAAATTTTATCTTTCCAGAAACGTAGGAATTGCGTCTCTATCTTTTCTAGAAATGAATGTTTGACATCTGACTCTTCTTTTTGACTAGCCCTGCACTTGGTCAAAAAACATAATTTTGTGTGACCTATAAATTATTCTTATTCAGATATCGTCAGTCATATTTATAATTGCGAGTAAACATTTTTGAAGTGTATTTATTTCATGCTGTTGCTTACTTTACCGAACTACTGTAAAAGCAAAGTCAACTTTGAGGATTGGAATCTTATTTTCAGCACTTGAGGCAAAAGAACTCATAAATATCTTGGAAAGTTCTAAACAGGAAACTGCATCTGCAAGTCCACCATCTGCAAGTCCACCATCTGTCTTCGTCACAATTTGCTTACTTTAGTTTTATGCATCCGAAAGAATGAAGCAAAAATATGTAATAAGTGCATTCCCTGAGGTGTATCTCTGAGGAGAAGGTTCGTGACTTCACGGATAGCTGACTCGAATTTAACTCGAAAAAAGGAAATTCATAGAGGACATATAAGTCACTTAAACTGCAGAGAAAATGCGTTTCTCGGCTGAAATAACATATTAGACGAAGAGTAATTCGTCCTTATCCTGACATTTTCTAGTTATTGCAAAATAGATGTACAAAATCAAAGCGCTACAATAAGTGTAGACATGTATTACAAAAGTTATAATGTTTTATTTCTTTGTTAAATCACTCGGAAGATTTTTTTTCTTCAGAAATGAAGAAAAGTGCAGAAATTTATCTTGGTAGTAAAACTAAGATTTAAAACGTAAGATCTTATAATTCCCATATTAATCGCTTAGGCCCCTCACCCGTTCAGAGACATACCCACCCGGAGTACGGTTCCAATGACTAGCGTTCAAAATCATAGGTGATCCGCTGTCCAAGACGTCTAAAATCAATTCGGGTCACCACGAATTAAAACTCAGTTGTTGTTGTTACAAATATCACTTGGAAAGCTCCTCCAAGCTCCCCGCGCAGAACTACCCGGAAGGCAGTTAAGGAGCGCTTTCCGTTGTCAATGAGCACCGCAAGGGCTCATTGGCTCAACATTGCCTCACTTGGGTCAAACAAGTGTATTCGGATGACAGCAGCTGGCACCACCTTCGTTTTTAGACCTAAGACTGGAGGGAAGGGAAATTCTCCATCCTCCGGAACTCTCGGAACTGCCTCGGGACTTCAGGGTTCACGGATTTTATACGCACGTATCCCCAAGGGTACATTGTGAGTCTTTAGCGGGCCAGGTATCGAACACCAAATTTTCCAGTTAGAAATCCGATATCCTAATCAGTAGGTTACTTCGGCCTTTAAAACTCGGCGATCCTCGGGACCAGTGGCTCTTCGTCGTTAATAAATGGCGGCATGGTCACTTTGCCTGAGGACCGGCATATATTTATACTTATTCGTTCAAAAAAAACAGTTACTTTTTTTTTTTGAAGAATTTCCCCCGCTGCCCATGACAACCATCAATGGTCACCCATTGTCTATTTTATTGTTAGTTGATTATACTGTAGAAAATATATTAGAAATAATTTTAAAATTTGAAATGGAAGCTCTATTCTTTTATGAGAATAATTAGGATCAGTTGGGGTAATTGTAAACGCTTTTTCAATGTTTTAACTTTTGACCCTTCCCTACCTCTTGAATGAATTCAGAGATAAAATTGTGAGCATTGTAGACACTACCGTACTTCTTGAGAGTAAATGTGTGCAAAAATTTTGACTTTATGACTATTTGTTAGCAAATGGGCTCGTGTTTACAATTACCCCAGTGTGTTTACAATTACCTCAGAGATCTGGGGTAATTGTAAACAGTGATTTATTTTCGAATAAGGTTGATGCAAATGGAAAATTGTTTCATACACAGTCTGCTTGAAGGCTTAAGAAGTTCCGGAGTAATTATTCTCAATCTGCGGCCAACAGGCCACATGTGGTCCGCTGAGTTATGTTATGAGTCGGCTCAGATCATTTAACGAGAAATATCTTGCAAAAAATGAAGTAAGGCCACGAAGTTCGGGGTCTTTTCTGCGACAAATTTGCAACCCTATGTACGACCTAGTATGACCCTACAGCCCAAAGGTTCGATAATTGACTTTTTTTTTTTTTTTTTTTGCCACGTATCGCGCCTTTTTTTTAGCAGTGTTCCAATCAAAATTAAATATTTTTAGAATACTATAAAGCGTAGAGAGAGTTAAGGTCTCAAAAAAAGTTTTCGGACAACAACATTTCGGTGGGGGGTTTGTTCCCAAACCCCCCCCCCCCCTTATCTACGCCACTGATTATTTATATTTTAGCTAAATTTTTAATTATTTTCGATACATAATAATGTTTGCACTCCAGCGATGGACACGTTCGTCATCCAAAAAGAAAAGAAAATTTGATTCAGACGGCTTAAAATTCTGAGGTATATTTTGCTACAAATTTAACAAAATTTTTAGACATTTATAGTGGGAAGGAGCATTTTTGTAGGGGAATTTGGATTTTTTTTCTCTAAAATTCCACTATTTCCCAGTTTTAATATTATGAATGCTTCGACATAGAAGATTGCTTAGCGCTAAATATTGAATTTTCTATTGCGTTTGATTTAAAAAATAAACTAATAGATCTAGTAAGGAATGTTTAATGTCTTTGTGAATCAAGGCCGTATCCACAGGAGAAGAGGGACCCACGGGCCACCCACCCCCCCAGAAATTTTTTTGCTATGTTTCATATATTCCTCCCTGAAACGTTGCTTAACATAAGTGTGTCGAAGTCTGCCCCCCCCCCCCCCCCGAAAAAATATTCTGAATACTGCCTTGGCTCCGGAGCAGGGAGAGCATATTAAGAATTAGGAAGGGCAGTGCATGCTTCAAAATCATACCCTTTATTTATACATATAAATACTATATAGATATATATGACTAGAAATGATGTTAATATGAATTTTTTTACATATATGATAGATTTTTGATATGTATGTATATTAGATGTATGTTTAAATCTTTGGTGAAGTTAGAGGAGGGGTAATTTGGGGCTTCTGTAACTTAAATTTTTGTAACTGGTCTTACATGTATAATGCTTGGGCTAACTCAGAGGGCTCTTCCCAGGAAACTTTTTGAAATCTTCCTAGCAATGCAATTTCGGGATACTTTGGTGATGTTAGAGGAAACAGAAAATAGTTTGGTTACTCTCCCCCCCCCCCCCCCCGCAATTTTTTTCAAAATAAAGTCTTATATCTTTTAAGTTACTTTTGGTGTCGCTCATGATAGTGTTCAATGTGCTTTCCCTGAAAGTGTTTCTGAAAGTGTCTTAAAAGCGTAATTTCTCTTTTCTTTCTTTTTTTAAAACTTGTGATCTGAATTTTTTGCCGGGGGGGGGGGGGGGGAGGAGTTGACTTGCTCCGAGGGGGTAGCTCCCTCCCCCCCGGGAGATGCCTGAAATAAACACGGAGTATATCTTTACAGACAAGTATTCATGACTAGTAAATTTTCAACTCTTTTACACTTCTTATTGGTGGTTAGTCTTCTTATTGGTGTTAGCCATTTTTAGGGTGACCCCCCCTTTCACCAACCCTAGTTACGCCTATGAAAGTTTCATAGCAACAAAACCAACATTTCCCATTTCTTTTCGATTGCATCTTAACATTGAACTCCTTTAGACCAATTTATGTCATTTTAATATTTATTTTTTAATTATGAAATAGTTTAACTGAGCTTATAAAGTTGTGACCTGATTTACTCCATCGTGGGGTAAAATGGGTCATAATGCAAAATAATGCTGAAAACAGTTATTTATTACTTTGAAATTGAAAAAAAAAAAGTAAGTAATAAATTTAGCAACATTTTGAATTGTAATTGCATTGAAATGTTAAAATAATTATTGTTCTAGATTGTTATATATTGGTTCACATAACACTTCAACAACATCACTTCTCTCTAGTACATCAACACGATCCTTTTTAGGAAAAACATTCAAAAAAATTTTTTTAAATGTAATTTCAATAAAATAAACAACATACATTGTTTAAATTTAGGAATTTTCTGCAGTTAAGTGCAACAGAGTAAATTTTAAAACAATAATAATCTAGAACTAGCTAAGCCTAACCATGACCCATTTTACCCCATCCAAAAAAAAACTGGTGTAAAAAATTCAATATTTATTTTTTTTCTTACATGCTCGACTGTAATTGTTCTCCAAAGTTTCTTTGTGAGGAAATCCTTTAAATTTGGGTTGTTATTTGATAAAATATAGAGATTTTCAGAAGTTTGTGAACCATGTGTTTAGCAGACTATCATCCAAAAATTACAAAAATATTTTTTTTTTGTGTTGCCATATTTAAGAACCTAACTTTTTTTAGAAGGAAAAATGTTGTCAACACATTGCAATATAACATAAAAAATATTGGTTTAAAAATATAAATTTCAGGTTCCATTATTTTGAGATTTTTATCAAGTGACCCATTTTACCCCATCCTACCCTACTCTTCCATAATTGCGTATTTGTTGACACAATGGGTATGTTGAGCGGTTAAAAAACACTTTAAATATATTTTTAAAAGGAAACACTTTGCTCGTTCAACATAGAAAAGAAAATGATGGAAACAAATATTCAATTTAACTTGTTTGTCTCGTTTTATATGGTTTTCAGAGGTTTATTGTTTTTCCGTCGTTGGTGGGTGGCACCCGGGGCGATCCGCCCCCACTTAGCTACGCCACTGTGACTACCTCAGATGCAAATACATACATACGCGTTTACTGACAGTATTTTAAGCCGGGGGGGGGGGGGGGCTCTACAAAATACGTATAATACGGACGCTGATTAGTTTGTCATCTCAAGTCGCCATCTATACTTGCGCCGAGAATCGGGAATCAGTACCATATGTATCCATTTTTTCCAAAACAACAATAAGTTGCAAAATGAGAATTCCATGCTTGGGAAAAACCGAATGAAAATATCCCAGTTTGGCGAGCTTCGTTGGCGAACACGTTTTCAGGACAACTTGGAGTCTGAAGAGTGGACATTGGACAATCGGACAACCTTTGCTTGGCCGCTCTATTCAACTGTACGAGCATCATAGAAGTTGTCTTCAAGAAAGGTAGATTCTTCTGTTGTTCTTCTTGTGAGGTAAGAATTTCATTTCATTTCGTAACTGATGTTTTGTGTTTAACAGGCCTGTCATTTAGGGGGGTAAGGGGAGTCAAATGCCCCCTCCCCCGGCTTGGGAAATATAATGTATTTATGTGTTTATAGATAATATATTTCTGTATTTGTATGTTACTTTTTCCCAAACTAGCTCATGGCGTCAATTTCAGCAACCATTAACTAATATTGTCACCCAACGAAACAGAATTTCGCCACACGGCAGCCCGCGAACAATCAAAGAATCGAATATTATCTTTGTTTCTGGAAAGAAATTGAATTATTATTTTTTTTATCGTCTGTTTTAGTATTATTATTTTTAAATCCCTTTGCGAAAGCTCGGAATAGTATTTTTATTTTTTGTGTATCATTTATATTCGCAGCTTTTTTCTCGGTGTTTAAAACGTGTGTTAATCTGCGTGTTTTTCTACATTTACAATTTTGAGTGATGTTTTAGCAAAATTATATTTGTTACGCATCATTTCTTAATGGTAAGTATATTTACATAAATTTTTAAATTTTAGATGCATCAAACAGTTTTTTTTTAATAATAACTATTGCTAAATGGAATACATTGCGTTTTATGAAAAATTGTGCTGATGTACTTTTTTTAAAAATTTAAATCTGTATTTAAAACATATCGAATTATCTTTCAATGCATTTCCTCTAATTTTGAAAGTATTGTTGATTTTAAGCTCTTGTTTTTAAAGATCTTGTTTTTGTAGGTTTCAGTTATTTAGTTTGATTCTTGTGCCTTCCAATTAAAATAATATGTTTTTCATATTGCTCAATACACATTTTAAATATAATTTAGAGTTAAACTAAAAAGGATTTTGTAGTTAAAGGGCATTTTTCAGTGCAATAAGTAATAACTTTATTAAATGTGTTATAATATTTAAACTGTTCTACTCTGTCTCCTTACTTCTTAACTACACTTACAGGAAGTGACCTATGTTCTTCAAAACAATATTTTTTAGTAGATGATGAACATATCAATTACTAACAGTTGTGATTTCATAACAGCGATGGCAGCTCTTTTTTTAACATATACTATGTATTAAACATTGAATACAGTGCTGATACGGTTTATGGCTTTGACAATGGAGTTTATTCAAAGCTATTGATGTTTACCATTTCTAAAGTAAAGTTACATATGGTTCTATATTCAGGACAGCGCCAAGCTTATTTTGCGCTGTCGTGCAAATTTTCTTTGAGTGCCTTATTTAGGTTTGAAAAAAAAAAGGGTGTTTGTGTTTTAATGTTTTTATTTCTTATAGGACACATTTCAATTCGGCGACATGGTCATAGATGTGTGTCTGGTAAATATCGAGTCGATAGGGTATATATTTCTAAATGTGTATTTACCCCAAAATATCAGGGTATTTAAAATTTTCAGTCATTTTAAAAGCATTTAACCATAAATTGTTTTGAATATAATTCTGAGATTATATAAATATATTATTGTAAATAAACTTGCAACTGAAAACAAAACCTCTACAAAGCAAATATTTCAAAAAATCAAAATTACCCAGAAGAAGAGCTGTATTCCTTGGTGCATTGTTATATTACATACATAGTCGAATGATACTGAAAATGCTGTATATGCATATTAAATGCAATTTGTAATAATGATATTAAAAAAGTGTTGGCCAATTTAAATATACTATGTACTAATATTGTTCAAGAATGCAACATAATTTTAAGAAAAAATTTATTTTTTGAAATTTGTAATTTACTATCTACATTTAAACCAATGTTGTGTTAATTTATTTTACTTACTGCATAAAACAATTTAATTATTATTTATGAAATTTATTTAGAATGATATTCAGATTTCTGTTGTTACAGTATTTTTATTATATTACATCTCTCAAGCTTATTGATATTAAACATTTGGGTTTGTGTACCTGATCTCAAAAAATCCACTGATTGAGCCCTTGTCTAGTGTTTGATACGTTCTAGATTTTTATAACACAGAAGCAGGTATGTTCTTAAGTACTGTGCATTTAATGAAAATTTTTATTTTAATTTTTATTAAAATTTGGAACTTGTTGAAAATTTAATATGTTAAACTCATATGTAAAGCGTATCTAATGAAGTAATAAAAACAAAATTCATGGTTTCAAGCTCAGAAATATTGCACAAGGAGCTTCTTGAAATTATTATTATTATAATTTTATGAAACTTCATATTTGGGCTTAAATAAAAGTTACTGAAAATTTATTTTTTTTTAAATTAATTTCATAGGTTAAGTGCCTTTTATATGAACTGTAATGTGTTTGAAATAAAATTTCACGTTAAATTAAAGCACAAATGAGCATTAAAACGCAGACATATGTTTCGGGATTGCTTGGAATCCCTTTCTCAATGCGACAGGGAGCTTCTAGATGCAAAACATCCAAATGAAGCAGACAGAAAAACAAAAACAAAGCTTATATAGCCTAAGAATTAACTGTAAACCAATGAGAATAAAGGCAGTGTAAAGTGGAAGTAGAAGTAGTAACTTCCAACTGCATTCGTTTGTTGCTCTCTTATTGGTGCCTTTCCTACTACTTCTACTTCCACTTTACACTGCCTTTATTCTCATTGGTTTACAGTTAATTCTTAGGCTATATAAGCTTTGTTTTTGTTGTTCTGTCTGCTTCATTTGGATGTTTTGCATCTAGAAGCTCCCTGTCGCATTGAGAAAGGGATTCCAAGCAATCCCGAAACATATGTCTGCGTTTTAATGCTCATTTGTGCTTTAATTTAACGTGAAATTTTATTTCTATTACTTTGCACAAAGTTTAATCATTACTGTAATGTGTTTACTAATTAAATTCTAAAACAGTATTTTATATTTTGTAGATGTATTGAAAATATTAACCCTAAAAGAGGAACTAAAGCAAGCGAGAAGGAAAAAGGAAAACCTTATTCAAATACTAAGAAAATCATTAACTTGGCTAATGACATTAATGAATTTGATAAAGTTTTATAATTCTGAATTAAATTGAAAAATATTAATATATATATATATATATATGTCTTTTTGATAAAAATTTCAAATTATGAATTAAATAAAAAGAAGTTGTACATATTGTGTGTTTGTCATAAAGTTTTCAAATTCTGAATTAAATAGAAAGGAGTTGTAAATATATATTTATGTATGTGTTTCCCTTCATGAACTAGTATTTACTATGTGATTCCTTCATGTGCAGTTTTGAAAAGATTTTTTTCTTTTTGCAAATGTATTTGGTTTTCGCATTATTTTTCTTGTGTTATTGTTATTGGTTTTGCAAACTTGTTCTCTGATATAATTTACAGATGCATATTTTTATCAAATTGTTTTCCTATTTGTTCTAAAAAGTAAATTCTGTATCCCGAGCTGAATTTATAAATAAAATGTAAGGTTGATAATCTATTTTGTGTTTTGCTTGCCTTATAATGTGGTAACATTTAGAAAGATAATCAGTATCATATTTTCACTATGTAATACAATTAAGTAATGCTCAAATTGTAAAACAGTATATTTTTTAATTCTCTTCGAGCATTTTTTTAACTGATGCAACTTGCATCTTTTCACTATATTATACAATCAATTCCCTAATTGTACGTGGGTCGATTTTTTGATTCACTTCGTTTTTTTACTAAATTATGTACCTGTATAGGGTCAGTTGGGGTAATTGTAAACAAGCTTCATAACTACACTTGTGGTGGTTTTGAAAACTTAGCTGCTAGTGTGTGTTGAATTGGCAACATAGGGCAGACACTGAAAGAGTTTTGTAAGTTTCGAAACATTTGTGGATGCGTCACCATTGTTTGAAAATGACACAGTGAAAAAAATTGTTTAACAAATTTTAGTGATCTTACATTTTCGTCTCCAGCTCATCTACAAAAGCGACGCAAGTGGTTTCAACCATTTTTATTTGTTTTATGGAATGTTGCTAAAAGTATTTAGTCATGAATTTCATCCTCCCTGTCATTTTTCATGTGCAAGTCAGGTGTTTACAATTACCCCATATATTTCGTACTCTGGGGTAATTGTAAACACTTAAATTTATCCTATTTCCAATATTATGGGGGGACAATAAGTATTATATTTTGATGCAAATTACACTTTTGTGTCTATTTTACGTAACTGTTGCTGTTGTTTCTAATGCCACGTGGAAATCCAGGCTCCCCTTGCAAGGAGACCATGAATTAAGAAAACTCCTACTGATTATTAATGAGCTTCACTAGAATGAAGTATACTTGGCTCAGAGGGCTTAATGATTTTGAACCAGTTCCCAGATGAGAGATCGTCACCTAGGTTGGTCCCTCAGCGGAAATTATTTCTAACTTAGTTTGCATTTGAAGCGACGATGTATTTTACGTTCACAGCTCCCTTTAGCGCACTCGGTCTCAGAATAATCAGTCGTGGGAGGTGGCCACCCTCCCAAGCATTGACCCCGGCCAGTTGCGCTTCATTTTCGGTGCTCTGTGGGATCCAAGCTTAACCGACTGATCCACTGCGGGACAAATTTTACATAAATTTGTGGCATTACTTTATTTTTTGCAAGACATTTCTCGTTAAGTGATCTCAGCCGATTCATAACATAACTGAGCGGACCACATGCGGCCTGTTGGCCGCAGATTGAGAACCATTGTTCCGAAACTTCTTAAGCCTTCAAACAGACTGTGTATGAAACAATTTTCCATTTGCATCAACCTTATTTGAAAATAAATCACTGTTTACAATTACCCCAGATCTCTGGGGAAATTGTAAACACACTGGGGTAATTGTAAACACGAGCTCATTCGCAAACAAATAGTCATAAAGTCAAAAGTTTTGTACACATTTACTCACAAGAAGTACGGTAGTGTCTACAATGCTCACAATTTTATCTCTGAATTCATTCAAGAGGTAGGGAAGGATCAAAAGTTAAAACATTGAAAAAGCGTTTACAATTACCCCAACTGACTCTACTTGCTTTCCAGCATAAAAAGTACACTTTCAAGTAATTTTTTTACTGAAAAAATATTTAAGGTAATTGCACCTGTGTCTTAGGAAATCAAATACATGAAAGTGATGTATATTTACAAAGTAATTTAAAAAGAATTATGAAAAAATATCAGATGGTTTATTCTTTCCTGCAGGATTGAATGCAATAACGTGCATAAGTCACTGCTGAAATGTTTTAAAATAAATTTGCTTTCAGTGTTTTTTTTCATTACTGAAATATGAATATAAGACTAAAAAGTATTTGTCTTTCAATTTGTTTCCTTTAAATTAAATATAAAATGCTATAAAAAATGCCTATAGTGTAAAATGTTTTTCAATGTTTACTTTTGTAAACAAGTCGTTATTAAATTATTATTTTTTTTAAACATTTGTTTATTTAAATATTAAATTCTTGGACAGGATGCTTTAAGTATTAGTGGGTTGTGCATGAATGTCTTGAATTTGTAATATATCGTTATTCAAAAAATTGAATAATGACATAAGAGTAAAATAATTAAAATTAATGACAGAATCTCGGGGGGGGGGGGGGTCAGTAGATACATGGCAGAATGAGAAATGGAAGTTTAGTAAAGACACGGAGAGATACAGAACGGAAAAAGCAATCAACGAAGAAATAAGAAAAGGAATTTCTGTAAAAGCCGCGTGAAAATGCAAAACGTGAAAAGCAGATCAACGAAAAATGAAGAGATGGTATTTCTGTAAAAACGTGGGCAAATGCAAAACGGAAAAACAGATCAACGAAGAAATAAGATATGGAATTTCCGTGAAGACGCGGACAGTGGCGTACATTGACTTAGGTGCGCCTCCCCGCAAGATTTATAAGTGCGCGCTATGGTTGGCTTACTGCAAAAGATTGAAACAAAAGCAGTATAGTGAAGGTATATTCGAATATTTATAACCATTAATTTTATTTAAGATAATTAAAATCTTATTTATCATTAAAAGGCGGATTTTCGAAAAAGTAACGAATTGAAACATTGCATGCACTTACCGGTTTGGAATGAAATTTATCTTAATAATACGAGAAAATAACACACTATCTTAAAGTACTAATATTTAAAATTTCGTGAAGGCTTCTGTTATTTATTTATAAAGTGAATTAAGTAACAGTAATGATTCAAGGAAAACTATTTGTTCTCAAATTAGACACTAATTGGACAAAAAAATCAATGTTATATTAATCTGTGCTAATAGATTTCCCTCTTCTTTTTTTACAATTAAGAAATTTTTGAACAAGTTCGTCGATGTTTAAATTATGAATCCTGGTGCTTTTTATGCTTAAAACAGCAAGACTGCTCAATCTTCTGTCATCGTACTTCTGAGGTAAAATTCGATTTGCTTCTGTTTGGATAATGATCTATCTGATGATGCTGTGGTTACTGTTAACGTAAGAAAGATATAAAAGGCAATGCGAGATTTGTCTGGGAGACAGATGATAAAACATTGTTCTCGATCATTATTAAATGAGCAACTTCAGCTATATTTATTTATTTGTCAAGTTTCTCTCTCCTATTTCACTTGCCAAAATGTTTCGCAAAATGATAATTTGTGATGCAATTGAGATTGCTACATCGTTTTGATTCTTCTCGCAAAATTTAGTCACTGATTTCACAAGTTCTTTATCTGTGCACTCGAAAGCGTTAATAGATCTGTTAATGCTTTGGGATTTAAAAAATTGAACATATTGTTAATTGAGGACATGCTCTCAAACCTTTGATGAATTTGGTTTACCATTATGCCCAATAGCAGCATAGAAAACTTTTACTTTGAAGCAGTAATTTGTGGCCCTAAACTGAGAAAACATTAAAAACAAACTTTTTCTCTAAAAGTTCAATTAATGCTTTTTCGTAGCAAATAATGCAATCATAGCATTGTAATTTTAAATCGGAGCTTATTTCATGCGGAATTATTCCCTTTAAAAACAACTAACGCTGTAAAGCAAAATTTCAACAATACAATGCTTTTTTTCGAGAGTTATTTGCATGGGGGAAACTCAACACCTTCACTCCACCCCCCCCCCCCCCCCCAGTGATTTTTTTTTCTTTTTTGACGGATTTCAGATTGTTCTAAAGACAATGAGATGCAATGAAAAAGGATTCAAAACATCATTCATTAAAAAATAGTACATATCACAACCGCATTTATTTCCATCCCTCTTCAGTACAAAGTTGTAAGTACCAAGCATTTGTGAACCATAAATTTAAAAAAAACTTACAAGTATTTTGTATCAAAGTAAATACATTCATCACAAGAAACAAGGTATACGACATGTAAAGAGTTTAAAGTTAAACTGGCGAATCTTAAAAACATATTAAAACATCAGTGACAGAAAAAATGAGTATTTTCAAAGCTATGGACTTTAATTTAAATTCATCTAGAAAAAAATTGACATTTTCATTTTGTGTCTCTATTTTCCCTTTTCTATTGCATTTCGGCTAACAGAAGCTCTCGCAAAGGGGGGGGGGGGGGGAGGCAAAATCTTCAGTTGTCCCTGGCCGCTGAAAACCCTAGCTACGCATCTGAACGAACTTCCAGCAGGTCAATTCTGAAAACGATCGAACTTTTCCCGCCTTGATGAACTCGAATAACTCTTCTTAAAAATTCATGAAAACAAAACAATCCTCAACTGTAATTCATTTTGTGAGGGAGTAATATTAAGTACAAAATGATATCTGGGTACAATTTCATATTCTTATAGTTCAAACAAATGTACAGTACTTAGTAACTTGCATTGTACGTACTTGCATTTTAACACTATGTAAACTCTTTTTCACTATGACTCTCCTTTTTTTCACTATGACTGTATGCGTAATGTAATATTAATTAACAGTTACTGTGTACACTGAACTGATGTTTTACTTTTAGCTCCCTTTTGAGGTTTTTCCCTTTTTGCGCTTTTCATTTATGCGCGTTTTTGGGCGCTCTCTTGCGCCCGCGCATAAGCATGAGAGATCCCTATACTATAATATCAGGTACACAGGAAAGAGGAAGTGAGAGGGGATTAATTATGAATTATGTGGCCGTAATAGCAAAGAATTTTACTTATAAAGCTTAGGAGTGACATTGCATTAGTGGAAAAGAAATGCTAAAAAAATATGTATAAAAACATTTAGTCATATATATTGTATCTCGTGGAGTTTTTTTTTCTGGAGCGGGCGCCCTCCCGCGCCGCGGGGATTGCGGGGGCGTTATGCACGCCACTGGACGCGGAAAAATATGAAACGGAAAAAAAGATTAACGGAAAAATAAGAAATGGAATTTCTGTCAAGACGCGGAAAGATACGAAACGGGAAAAAAAATAAGCGGAAAAATAAGAAATGGAACTTCTGTCAAGTCACGGGAAAATACTATCAGAAACGGAATGTTTCCGGCAACTCTGCTACCGGTACTTTTTCCGTTATTTTCAGGAGATTTTTTTACAGTGTGAGCTGGTAACTGGATTGTTCGTACAAACCGAAATAAAGACGGTAAATTTTCTAAAAAGGTTTTCTTGAAACGAAAAACTGCACAAAATTGCTAAAAACTTCATTCTCAAAAATAGAATCCTCCTTTTCGACGATTCTTCAATCGTCAAGAAAATTTCGTCATTTACAACGATTCTTTCCTCGCGCGATCACGTGATTTCAAAAAGTTACTACACAAATTTTGACAATTAAACAAAAGGTTTACTCGGAGCCTTTTTCACGAAGCCATTTCGTCAAATACGGCGAAAGTTTCGTGAGATTTGAGCACGCGTGAGAGTGTTTTAAGGAAATTCAGGGGGAGTAGCCAGAATTTTTTGGTTCATAACAATCCTTATATGTACATACATACATTAACATTCCAGAATTAGAAACATGTTAGGTGGCCAAGAAGGGCTCTGAAGGTTTGACCCTAACCTTTTCTTCTGTTTTACTCCTCGCAGAAATATACAGCATTTTTTACTGTTTATACAGCAAGTTGTCAGTTCAAACCCATTATTTTTGTGTGATATATATTTTTTAAAGTGGTATTTATTAAATGTTTAACCCTTTCTACGGCTGTGAGAAGTATATTGCTTCCCTACTAAAGTCATCGAGTTATACACAAATATGTTTAGTAAGCAAATACTACCTCTGATTAGCAGGCCCTTTCAAAGACTGGCTGTGTGATATATATTTAACTCTATATAATATATTTAACCCTAACGGGCTTATTCACCAAACACGGTCAACCTCTTTCAAGACCTCCGTCGAGTTCCGTATTCACCAGACATTAAGAACAGCAAATCTTCCGACAGCCTGTCTTGCGACAGTTCTCTGGACAGCGGTGTTACGATTAGCTCGATTTTTCCATGTGACCTCGCAGAGTCAAAATGTTTACATCGACTTGAAAACACGTGCAGTGGCATCACTGAATCTAGAGACTTTCGTAGATTTGACATTCATCATTACGCATCGAGTATTCAAGATGGCTCAATTTCCTATCCCTAGAGCCTTGTTTAGCGACTTCGAGAAGGAACTATTGATTAAACTCCTGCAAAAACAAGGAACAAGTATTGGAATATAAAAAAACAAACCGTGTCGGTCGCCAACGCTATTGTAATATGCCGGCAAGTTGGTAAAAATATGAAGGCAAGTTGGTAAAAAAATACGCCGGCAAGTTGGCGATCAAAACGATTTTTATCCTACGTGGAGAATAAGACGAAAATCATTAGCAATTGAAATAGTGTTACGAAAATCTGGAAAAAAAAAAAAGAGAAAGAAAAGATCAAACGAAGTGAGAGCGCATTTTTTTCTTCAAACGCTAACGTTTAACATTGGACACTTCATATTACTTTGGTGCCTCATGCGTTCACACTCATGATCATGGTAAGTTCACATTTTGATAAATATTCTACATTTCGATGCTGAAATTTCAGAAAAACTTAAATAAATAATTAATGCATTCATGTGCTGCTTTTGAAATGATGCAGCTTGAAACAATTAACAAGACAGCTCAAGTAGGGGAGAGTGTTCTACCTTGGGACACTTTTCACATTTTAATTTTTAACTACAAAAATTAAAATTAGATTTAAAGTCTGAAGACAATATTTAAATACACCAACATTCTCCTCTATAATATATTTTTTCAAATTCAAACAGTTTAAAAATTAAAAAATGCCAGCCATTTTAAGTAGTAACTGAAAACTGTCCCAAGGTACAACACCCTGTTGTAGCTTGGGACATACTTCGTGATTCATGCAACAGTCATATACATAACCAATTTTATAAGAAAAATCATGCTCCAAATGTGGCCAAGTCAGGATTTTCATTATAGCAACCTTCTAGCTTGGTTTCACAGTAAAATGATGTACTCTGAAAGTGTTGATGGATACTACAACATTGACAAACTCGTAACATTATTGAACTAAAATATAGCATCATATTCTAACAATTCTTGTATTTGAAAGACTGCATTTGATTAGAATATCTCTCTTTATACTAAAATATATCCAAATTATTAAGAACCATGTGTATGTTGTACCTTGAGACATGTCCCAAGGTACAACACGGTTTACTGTCCCAAGGTACAATCATCACATGGTTTAAATAAAATCAAAATGGTGGTCAATCAAAATGCAGTATCATCACTTTCTCATAACCAAAACATTTAAAAATCTTCTGTTCAACATCCAATTAAAATTCAGTAGAATAGTTTTACAAATGCTATTTCAGTAAATGAAATTAGAATGAGAAAGATATTTACTTTTGAGTGATGAAATTTTTTTTCTCTCACCAAGTCATCAATTCAGTGCTTCTAATACTGCCTTTTACTGTGATGCTATCTGCTGTTTAAGGTCACAATTAGTAATAAAAAAAATGTTAATGTTGCCAATAGGTTTTTAGAAATTGCCAATGTCCCAAGGTACAACACTCTCCCCTACTGATAGTTTAAATTTTATTTTGACTTTAAAAAGGCATGACTTGATATTAAGCTTTCTCTGAGTAGCATTCAGGCCTTTACGCTAAAAGCAACAACGCTGCCAGAATGAAACTTAGTAATTTTAGCTTTATTGCAGGAAAGTTATGCTGAAAGGCATGACATTTTTTTTCATATTATTTTCCTACGCAAACTTGTGCTTACTGTCTGTGATGACACACATTGTAATTACCCGGCTTGTCGTTGTGTTAATAAAATAAATTTTTCCTGAGGTGATTACCCGCCATAAATTTATTCCGAGTGGGGGGGGGGATTCCATCTGCCCGTCACTTTCTTTCCCTTTGCGTCTGGTTCTCAGAATTTAGCAGCCATGGTTTTTACTTCGGAGTAGTCACCAGAAAGAAATAAAATACGATTCAGTCTAAAACATTTTTCAGTGATTAAAAGTCTGAAATGGAGGCGAGACTTGAAACCACAGGTGAGACTATTTTTAGGGACACGTTTTTAAATCAAGAATAGCTTTGCATACGCTTCAGTAACGGAGTGTGAACGGACAACCACTGAAGCTTTCCCTTCCCTCTGAGGAAAAGAACAAATGGGTTCGCATGGAATTTGATTTTTAGTCGTAAACAAATTCCGGTCTGGCCTTAGGCCTTAAAATGGGATTGAAGTTCATTTGAAGAAGTTGTTTTCACATTTTAACAGTGGAAACTTCCCATTGAAATTTAATGGAAATTTTGATTTCCCTTTTAAAAAGTCCAGAAATGAATAAATAAATAAATAAAAATCTAGTCTTTATTATATAGTAAATAGACAACAGAAAAAAGGGAGGTAAAATGTGTAGAAAAACAAAAACCCAACAGCCCAAACGAGTATCAAAAATTTCAGATTTCGGTGTAAAAACCCAGACAATGGGAGCTCTGGTGGAAAGTTCGAGATCATATTATAGTTAAAAAAAAACTGTGTGTTGCGCTAACACGTGAATCACGAACATAAAGATGCACTGTTAAAAAAAAATCTATTTATAAATGAGAGCCCAAACATACTCATTTTTTTAAAGCACGAGTGAATACAAGTAATGAGAAATCATGTTCATGTATACATGCATGATAACGAGTACCTGTGTTTTCCTAAATTAAGGCTTCGTTACTCAAAGCTATTTTAAGTTAGGAAAATGCTCAAAAACGAGCATATTTTCCTCATTTTTAAGTACCCATTTTTAACAGTGCGCAGTCTTGTTGTGGAAAGGTCATGGCTCCTTAAATACCTAGTGATGTTCCTGACTTATACTGATACCGAAATACACTAAGTTATAAATGAACACCGAAATTACAAGTTAAATACACCAGAGTTCGCCAAATGGTCGAAATTCGACCAAAATACATTAAATTCTTCACGTCCAGCCTAAAACGTTTAAACAACTTTTAGACATTTTAGTTTTTCTGTTTGACAACAGTTTATTTTCCTTGAATATTTCAATTAGCTATAATATCTCTCTCATTGACCACTGAGATAGTTATTTAATTCAATGCTTTTGTAACACATATTATACATAAATTCTATTTTTTCTGCCCTGTTGCTATTGTAAAGAAAATAGAAATAAAAATTTTCATGCCACCCTATTATTATGGAATAAATTAGAAATAAACACTCACTTTCAATTTAATCAAGACTTCAAAACGCTAATGCAAATCAAAAAATTTATGAAACGTCGAATCGAAGCATAAAAAACGCGTCACCGCACTTACTATCTCACTTTATATTATATTAGATGTTATTAGCTTCAAATTGTATTTTATTCTGTTTGACATTGTCCTGGACAAACAATCTGACTGACTTATCATACATATATATTTTTTGGAAGTGAAATACCCGACACCTTAAGATTAGTACTACTTTGGTTTGCCGTTCATTTATTAGATTACATTTTCTCTTGTGTTTTGTTTTTGACATTTCTTCTTCTTTGAATTATAAATAGTAAAGAAATGTATTGAGTATTGTACAAATACTGTAGATGGTAGATGTAAGAAGTAGTGTAAAATTATATGACTAATGAAGACTTCTAAAACTTCTAATCTACGTCGAAAGTAGGAGGGAAAAATATTTACGATTTTTTTTTTATTCATAACACTAAAACTCATCGATAGCTATTAAACAAAAAGAAAAGTAAGCAAATTGGTTGACAAACAGAGGAGAAAATGGTACTATTTTGTCTTTGCCTATTTATATGAAGCATCTTTGTTCTTGTTTAAAATCATATTTACTTATAGGCAAGAATCATGCAAGTGTTCCACGAACGAAAATCAAAGTCAACTAAGCCGCAAAGGTACATGAGTGATTTTCAAATTTGTTGACGGATTGGGTTTGACACAATCTGAAAATGTTTGTTGCATCAAACATAAAAACTTTCCTACGTATGAATAATTAATCTAAAAAAATTTGTTTAGGTACTAATCTTAAATACTTTGTAATAAGTAAAAATAGTATTGAAATTTACTTATTTAAAATATTAAAACTATTTTAATAGCACTTTAGCTCAGGAGTGTTACTTTGTTTCTTAAATGAAGGATATTACTTTTAATAAAAATGTATCTTATTAAAAATTAAATGCTTTCACTGCAGGTATAGGAAGTAACTGGATAACCTTAACTAGCAAACCATTTTTTAATTATTAACTAACAAATATATTAATACAATTCTAATCTTTAGCTACAGTAACACTCATGAGACAAACAAACATTCCTCTTGCAAAAAGGCACCAAAAATAATAATAAAATAACAATAATTATAAAAAGAGAGACCAAAATTGAAATTTTTTGCTCCATTAATTGCTATGTTACATTAAAAATGTAATAAAACATCACTACTTTCATGAATCTGATCCAGAAACAGATTTTTTTAGACAGAACTAATAAAAAATTTATAAAAGTTTTAAAGTAGGCAGTAAATATATCGAAATAAATAGTTCTAATTTTACAAACCATATCTTTAATTTAAGTAAAGTTAAGATAATAGTTTGCAACACATCACTTTCTTATTTACATAAAGTAACAACTGGCATACCCGAACAAATCTTTATTTTTGTACTTTTTTTTTGGGGGGGGGGGGGGCATTACAAGCATGGAAATTTTTCTTTGTGTGCCCTTTAAGAATAAAACATGTCTTAAACAAAACACACAAAAATCATATCTGCCAACGTTAAAATTTTGTATCAAGGTGCCTCTTTTAATATATATATTCTTGAATAAAAAAAAACTAATATCAGCTTGAGTTAAAGCTCATAAAATACCTATATTTGCAGATTTACTTATTATTTGATTGTTTTCAATCATGATTGTAATTTCCTTCTCTTTCCAAGAGATTTATTAAGAAATTCTTCACTAAAAAAAAATCCGACTGTGTTCCTGAAACTTTAATTGGGCCGATTGATTCCTCTGCAAAAAATACACTATTGCTGAATTGCTTATTTATATGCTGTAAAAAATATTGGATATAAATGGGTAACACTCCTGAGAAGTAATAAAAATACTCATCATGTTGAATTGTATGTTCCAGTATAAAACACTAATGGAATAAAACTAACCCATTCTATATGGTACGAGGTTAAAAGAAACATACGAGGCTTTCCTACCACAGAAAATAATTACAATATTTAAATATTTTGAAAGTTAAATGATAGGAACTTTCTCGAGGTAACACTCATGAGCTGCATGTGCGGACAAAAACTTTCTTTATATTTTACAATATTAGATAAAAATTTCAGTAAAATCACTTGCATTTTTGTCAAGTAAACACATATTACTTCATGTTTTAAATCATATTGAATAAAAAAGTTACTTGGAATGATAAAAAAAAAAGACTCTGGTTCTGTGTTTTGCTCCGGACACGCAATTTTCCATTACTTTCCAACTAAAGTAATAGAAGAAGCCTAATATTTCACAACTTGGAAAAAATGTAATGAATGCATTGAATTAAGTATTACATGATGCTTCCCTACAGGTTTTTACAATGGCAGAATAACAATTTAATCGACATAAAATTCAGATTTTATATTGCGGACATCAAACTGTCGATCTTTTTGAAAATCACCCGCATGGTTATTGGTTAATTTCATTTTGCGTATAAAGGTAGTATATACGTTTTCTGAAAACAAATTTAACGAAATTCTTTACGATACAGTCTGTGTGAAATATATAGCGTAGAAAGTTTGCTTTATTCGTTCCTGTATTCTTGTTTTGTCCCCTCCCCCCTTTTTCCGCATTTTCTCGGGGTGTTTTTTTTTTGCATGAATTTCTGCTAAAGAATTCAGAAATCTACTTTCGATGTTTTATTTAAGATATCTTCCTTGCCTATTTTAATTTATTTAAAAATATCCGATAGCATTGAAGAAAGTCAGCAGTATTGTATTCACTAACACGCTAAGTTCATTGTTTATTTTTTTTGAGGTTTATTTGAAGAAAATATCATTTATTCAAATGCAAGATGAAATTAATATTTAGGAGAGAGAATTAAAATTAATGTTAATTTTTTAAAGCTGCTATCTCGTGGAAATTCGATGCTGACTTTAATAAAATGCATGAGCAAAAGAGGAGTTTTTTAAACTTAAATAAAGCCAAAGTCAGCTAATTTTACATACAAATATCACATATGAGCATTTGAGCATTATCAAAGATATTTCTATGCTTTCTCAGTTTATGGTGAAACCTTTGCGTTGACAAAGACCTGAAATTATCGATCATACGGACTGTAATGACACCTTAAACAGTTAATTTAAAGGTGCGTAATAACTTTCAACTAAAAGTATAGAAAGAAATGTATATTGCTTAAAAAAGATAGCTTTAAATTTTATTACGATGAAAATTAAGATAAATATGTAATCGCGCAATTGAAATATTTAAATGCAAAAACATTAGACAGAATCTCTAATAGATATTTATATAAAATCGTTTGTTTTTTAAATATTACTTAATACAGTCAAACCCGCTTAATGGAATATCGATTAAAGGAATATCTCGCTTAATGTAATAAATTTTCAATACACCAAGTATATTGTTTCTGCGATCCCGGATAATGGAATATGCCTCTTATTCGAAAAAAAAAAAAAAATCGTCTCACAAATTGGATATTCCATTAAGCGGGCTCGACTGCATAAAATAATTTCATTTTAATAATTTCAATTAAAACGGTATATAAATGTCATTTTAAGAATCGATCGGGCTTTTTTCTCAACATTTCGATTAAAAAATAAGAAATTCAAATGCTTAAACTCATAAATGTTTTGAGAGAAAAAACACCTAAAAAAATGTAGTCTTCCATCAGAAAAGGTATTTTTCAACAATAACTGTATTTATTACGGGAATTTCAAACAAATTTCATTTTGCGCAGTATTTTCTCAACTTCAACGTTGTGCAAAATGAAAAAAAAAAAAAAAAAAGATGAGAAGAGGCCTTTTATTTTATATCTGTTTAAATAAAAAATATGTCCTTAAAGTTAAAACAATTAAAAAGCCACTTTTATTTTTCAAAGGAACTTGAAAGGAACTCTACTATTTCCTCCAAGGACATGAATTTCGTGCGTATTTATTGTAGGACATAGTACAATTTATCCTGATACTGTCAGAACAAATCTTTGCAGACTTTTCTGCAAATCGCAATCCTGCAAAATTCAAATTCACGAAATTTTACAAAATAGATTTGAACTGGTCATGCTTGGCACACATGTACTATAGGGCAATTCTGTAAGAAATAGGCCACATTTTCTCTTAGGGGGCAAATAAAGACTCCCTCTAAAAGCGATTCGAAATTAGAATTATTTGTCTTAAATAACTAGAAACAAGGGGAGGCGCTACCATCTAATCATACACGCCTCAAAAATTTTTGTCATTCACAGGTGTTATAATGCAAAATTGAGAAAGAATTTCGAGAGTAGAAGATAAGTGGAGTGTCTGGTAACTGTTTTATTGCGGCTGGAAACACATTCCGTTGTGGCGTGCGGTGTCGCAATCGGTGTACAGTTTGATGATGGGGGAAGAGACATCACTGGGTTATATTTGTCACGTCTCGACTTGGTGACTGCATTGAAAATCAGTCACTTTTTGCTCTTGTTCACACAGATGTTTTGTGCATACTTAAACCTTGGCTTCTCTTTGCTTACATTAGAGAGGCGTGATAGCATTTGAATCTTCCAAATTACGAAAACGTGAGATTGAAATGATTGACATTAGGATAAGGTGAAGGGGTGAAATTTTTGTTGAAATCTTGCAGGCAGTTTGATTTTACTAGAGTAATACCTCGAAAACTGCAATTTTAAAAGAATTATTAAATAATTCAGCTTTAATTCTTCTTTCCATTCACACTAAATTTTTTCTTTTTTATCTTCGTTCCACCTTTTATGCATCCCTAGAAATGCACTATGTTGTGGCGACCTCAACAAAACAACGACTGATATTGCAATATCGTCTAGATTTTATGTCAATGTCAATTAAACGACATTTATGTTACTAGGAACAAATATTCAAAAATATCGGGAGAGAGAGTTGTATTCAGCTTTTGAAGAGTCTTTTCCTCTTTTTCCCTCGACTATGATGCTTAAGGAAATGAATTTTCTCCAAAACATTTTTATGCATTTTTATTGATAGAATATAATTAACATACTATACTAAAGTATAAAAATAAAAGCAACATCAATTCTTATAATTCCAAATAGGACCAATGAATGAAAAATTATACTTGAATGTATTTTTCTTTTCCCCAATTTAGGAACTCTGTTTAAAACACTAACTTCATGGTGCAGTACATTGCATGCAAATCTTGTTTTGAGACTTGTTATAGACCCGTCATCATTAACACTAGAACAGCCGAAATTTGAACTTACCGAAAACCGCCGTTTGGTGTTCAATTTGATCCATGTTAGAAATACAAGTAAAGTTGCAAAGTATATTCGTTTTTATTGGATAAATGAGGTTAAAATGACAATAAAGAACTGTTTTTAGAGATTTGTTATTGTTATTATTTTTCAGTTTTTAGAGCTTTTGCTAAGTTTTTCTTTTTTAACAACTTTACTCAATTTTATTATTTTTTTATGATTACACACGATTTTTTTTAATTCGAAAAACAGCCATACAATGCAATATATTTTATTCCCTTATGTTATTTCGAACTACCATATGTGATCAGAAAGCAGACAAAAAGTACAAATACCGATAATGAAAATTAGAATTTAAAAACATAGCAACTGGAAAAGAAAACAAAACATGCGATTGAAAATAATGCGAATTGAACATGTGTTTCAAGATAATATTACAAAACACATACCATAAATACTCAAAGTGTTAAGTTTGTTAGACATTATCTCAAGTGCAATACTATGCACGCTTGACAGTCACAGCAACAGCAACACATTTACCACAAACTGGATTCTGGTATCCGCCACAAGTGATAAAAGTTTTATTCTCTCCCTTGCAACTCTGAAAAGAATATCTTTTGCTTTTTGGGTTCTGTAAACGATCAATTGAAGGACATATATTGGACAACCCCTCCCCCCTTTATATCTAACTGTACTAGCAGGTCAAGGCATTCCTGTGTACTCCATCCTTTTCGCATTTTTTATACAAAAATAAACTTACGCACTAATTGCAATCAAAAGCTCTGAGAACGTTTCTGTTCTATATGGTCTCGACTTTCGTTTTCGACCACAGCTGTAGCTGGACAGCACTGTGTCATGCCATGCGCCACCAGGACGCATATTTTCGAGCGAACCAAACTGTTTAGAGCAACGTCGCTAATAGAGAGGTGAAGAATCATACTTTCTCCTCCAACCTCCTTCCCTGTTAGCACTAGGCCTTAGGGATGCCCTCCCCTATGCGGAAGCAGTGGGATCCATGGATTTTACATGCACGTATCCCCAAGTGTAGGTGGTGGGTCTTCAGCGGGTCGGTAATCAAACCCGCGACCTTTTGCTTGGAAGTCTGACATCCTAGCCAGTAGGCTACTATGGCCCCCAAAGACTTCCCACGCGGGAATCGAACCCGAGCATCCTGGGGGAGAACCAGGTATCCTAAACCTGGTGGCAGATTTCCTATGAGTTATCCAAACGCAAAATCAAGCGTAAGTTTATGTTTCTCCCTCAGCTGAGTCATAGCGATAAAAGCTGTATTATTCTCCTATAAGCAGAGAACGAAAATGAAACGTCGCGTGTTCAAAATTAAACATTCAGTTGAAAACGGGTAATTTTTCTTGTGCGGGTCAAAATGACCCCAAATGTCTGTTCTAGGTAAATCGGTGATTATGTAATTAATTAATCAACTTAGAAATTTAAAAATTTGTCACAGTATACTTGTAAATATTTTAGGAACACTGAAAAAAATTAGCTTCGCTGTTCAATTTTATGTTGAGGAAAAACGTAAAAAATGAGAAAAACGGGTCAAAATGACCCGAGCGGCACTTCTAGTGTTAAAAGGTCATCCAAATTAAAAATTCATAAAAAAATACTAATTTAAGAAGTATAACTTATCTAATGGTTCGTAATGGACGTAACTAATAGTCCGTTTAGCGACAAAAATGCCTGAAATATTTCACTTCCGGCTACCAATCTGAAATTTTGTACAGTGCTTATATGTATTAAATGTATGTCAGAGAACCGAAAACCACCTGGAGACACTTTATCAGTCGTCAAGAACGCCTGTAGTGACGTCATGAAATTGGCAGTCATTTAGTGCAAAACTAATTTCGAGACATTTTCGAATTAAACTTTCGAACCGTCACGCGCGAAAATCAGTAAAAATAATTTATAAGACCTTTCTGCCCTAAAGTGGGTTTACTAATGCAACTTTTAAATTGTATAATTGGGTTATATCTACAAGTAAGTAATTCTAAATCCAAATTCACTGCAGCACATCCCCCCCCCCCCCCCGCGACTTTTTAAAAATTTTTCGTGGAAAGAGTGCAGTACATTACTTTATGCTTGTATTTGCTGCAAGTCGAATTTGCGTAGTGGTCTGCTACGTTAAAGTTTACTATTACATCTCCAAATGTTACCACTTTTGGCTGCCCAATAGCACAGGGATGACCACCATTGGATCATTGCGCAAACTATGCCATTGAAATGTTTTGGGGAGGGGGTAATTTTCCGGGGTGTTAGCCTATTTTGGGGGTTATCGTTTTGGGGGCTCTGTAGCTTATTAAGGGGTACATCATCGCGTTTGGAGAGGGGCACTCCTGTAGTAGCATATGCATGAAGTCACATGGCTCGGGCTTGAACCCCAAAGCCAGAGCTATAGATCTGCAAGCAATCTTAAGGACCAAATGGGCACCTCTTGCTGTTCTAATTCAACGAAACATCACTGCACGAGTTGGTTGCTTGTTGAATCCCATATATATCAACTAGAGTTACTAGTTTTATGTTAAATTTGATTTGTGCCTCACCCTACCTTCCCCGCCTTATATCTTGTTTTGATAGTAGCTATATACTTTGATTGAAAATGACTTTTGTTTGCGACTTCTAGTTAGCAAGGTTAATTTAAGAATTTATTACACTTTTAGTTGAAACGACCTATATTTCGTAATTTTAAACGCAGCTTTGTGAAATTAAATGTGAAAAAAAAACTATGTATCCAAGGTCTCATTATTGAACTTTACGTGACTTGAATGGCAGTAGGACGCTCAGTAATAAACGAAAAGCATTCGGACACAAGTTGAATGTGTAATTTGATTTCTAATACGCAAAATAATACTTTAACGTGTGTATTTTGGTCAGACAGCCTTCTTGTATAGATGGTGACAACAAAGCTGGATATTCCGTCGGAAACACCAAGTGCCTTTGACAGTTCTACGCACGCATGTCTAGTAGAACAAATTCGATGTGACAAGGGATTTATACGGATGAAAATTTTGATAATTAAACATTAAGTACGTAAGTTCAAAAAAAAATATTGCTTTTTGATTTAAATGACTAAAGTTTCAGGAAAAAAATAAAATAAATGTATGCTTTAATTTTTGTTTGTATTTTATCGGATGTTAAATACAAGCTGATGTAGATTATAAAATATATTATCAGTACCAGATCTTGGAGTTTTCAGAGGCGGGACAAAACTCAAAAATGCCGCCATCCAATTATTGTTGATATTTTATATAACTTTTAGGCGCTGGCCTTTTCCCTTTACATTTGAGGATTTTTCACTTTCGGCTACTGATAAACAGATAGAACTTTCGTTAATGTTCCCACAGCATGGCCCTTTCAGCTCAACATTGGGGGATGGGGAGGTCGATGAACCATATGAAGGGCCCCCTTAACAGGAGATATGAAATTCTGACAGTTCAAGGGGGTCGGGGGGAAAATTTTGAAAACTATATGCAAACTGGTGTATTTTGACGCCATAGGAGACGTATTTGGGATTTCAAAAATTTTAAGAAAAAAAAACCAATAACTTTTTCCATTTAAACGCCTTTACTCATAAAATTGCAGAAAATAATGGCATTTTTTTAAAAATCGAAGGCTGCCCACCCCCCTCCCTATCCTTCTTACTAATGCCCATATCGAAGAGGCACGCGTTTGCCTTCTCAAAGAACACCTTACAAGCTCCAATCTTCCCAAAAGGATGCTTTGAGAGTTTGTAAAAGGAAAAGTATTGGGTATTGTTTGATCATAGCATAATTTATACGTATTTCACTATTACAAAGGGAAGAAAAATTGGGTTTTTAAAATTTAAAGCATTATATTTTGACATTGCGAAATTTGCCGCCCCCTAACCTCAAGTTTAGAGTTTCCGACAGTTTATACAAATAAATAATTATATTAATCGGTTTTAATCGTTAGCAAAATAGCTGATCAATGATAAAATCGTAGCACCGAACTAGGATTTTAATTCGATTCCAAAAGGTAAACTTACTTTATCAAATATTTTTAATATTTTTTTCTTTTCTTCTTCTTCTTTTTTTTTTTTTTTTTTTTTTTGTGCATCACAGTTGAATTTGCCGCCACCCAGAAGTGCCGCCCTGGGCATGGGCCCCGGCTTGCCCCACCCTAGATCCGGCACTGAATATCTCTACTCTCTACTAATAATAAAGCAGCAAGTATTTTGTGTGTGTGTGTGTGTGTGTGTCTGTCTGTGCCCGGCGTAGGGCCCAGACCGTCCCCCGATCATTTTCTATGGGAAGGAATTATCGCATCGCTTCGAGCTTGATACCGTTGAAAAGCGCGTAAAAAACTACCCCGGAAGGAGTTTCGCTCTGCGTGCGAAAATTCGCAGCCTCTAAATTACCTAGAAAAGAAGTTATAAGCATTTTTCTCTGCAGTTCGAAATTATTTTTTCACGCTAATTAACTTTAATTTTAATTGTTACCATGCCGACTGACTATGAATCCGTTTTTCTTTCAACGAATTAAAATTTATTGCTAGCGGTTTTTAGCATTTTGAGGAGCAGCCGATTTTTAATTTATTTATTTCTTTTTTTAGATTTTGATTATTATTTTTTTAAAGCGAATTGAAATTTATTTCCTGTGGCTCACAGGCGGTTGATAGTTTTATTTTGATTTCTTTATTTTGACATGTATTTTACGGGACCTTTTTCCATACCGCACAGGGGTTTTTAAAAGAAATGTTATTCTTTATAGCGATTTTTGTTATTCCAGCTTATTACTATTTATACTTTCATTTATTTAATTTTTTTTTTCGCTTGTGAATTAGCACATATGGTATTTTCCTATTTGAGCTCGGATGAAAGGTTCATTCCGCTTTCAAAGCTTTGCTTGCTGCTGTTTGTTTCTGCAAGCTACAAAATTTCGTCTTTCTGTTTTAAGCCGGGTCCCGACGCTACGTTTTGCACAACTTTGTCTCCGCAGTTCAACACGCTGCAGATAAAACGTTGCGTATAGATTAGAAAAGTGCGCAGTTTTGAGTCCCGTGCGAAGGCTGTACAGTTGCAGCGATAACTGACTAGAAAGCATAGATGTCTTTGAACTGTGCAGACAAATCGGCACATGTAGACGGTAGCACCCTTTTCCGATTCATTTTGTTTCTCAGTTTCAATTCGTCAGGTGACAATGGCCGACTTTCGGCAATGTTCTCAGGAGTTTCTCACAAAATTTATTGCATTATGCGAAAGTTTCCCATGCATTTGGCGTGTCAAATCCAAGGAGTATAGTGACAGGGATAAAAAGGGGGACGCTTATGAGAGTTTAGTGGAAAAATTCAAAGAAATTGATGCAACCACAAACAGAGAAACAGTTGTAAATAATTAATTCTTTGAGAAGTGTTTACCGTAAAGAATTGGCAAAAGTTAATAAATCGATTCGATCTGGGGCTGGAGACGAAATGTACAAGCCAGCTCTCTGGTATTTTGATTTGTTACATTTCCTAAATGATCAGGAGACACCAAGGCAGTCTAGGAATACCATGGATGAAAATAAAGAGATTGCAGTTGTCGAACCACCAGAACAGGCAACAAAAAATATTTATTTTATGTAATCATTTGACCACTTTAAACGCCGGGTACTTCTGAGACGTTCCAGTCTTTTTTTTTAACATGACACCATGCCAAAATTGACCAGAGTAGTACCTCCTTCATGACGATATCGCACAAAACTGAGTGAAATATACATATATCTCTGCACCATGTAGACGCATAAAAAACTGCAACGTTTTCATTCAGTATTAAGACTGTGTGGACAAAAGGTTGTACAAAACGTTGCGTCTGCACCCGGCTTTAATGTCAATAAATAATAGAGAAAAATAAATTATACTAAAAATTTATTAATTAAAAATATTATAATCGTCCTTTTTGTGAGGGTACTTGAACTAAACAAACAAAATGCGTTTTCTTTCAAATATTTTCTTTTTTGTTTTGTTTCGTTTCTTTCTTTCCTTTTTAATTGTGCGTGTTTTGTTAAAAAAAAAAAATGGTTAAATGTGTAGGATCTCTGGCTGATTGCCGTGGGCAGCTAATTTTTAATTATGTGGAATGCTATACATTTTAATAAATAATTCACACCTAAAAAAGTTATCACTATATACATAATGGCAAACCGACTGGTCTTTCCATTTTTTAACACGGGCATAGCCGTGCGGGTACCGCTAGTTATGTAAATAATACTAGATAATGATGCGTTTAACTAAGAATGTTAAATAAACATAAATCGAATAAAGGTATTTTGTAGCACTGCTCATCTACTTGAATTGTGATTGCGTGCCAGCCAATTTTCAATTTAATTTTTCAAAACAGAAGTCATTTAGTTTTTTTCACATTTTTGGGATATTACTTCAGTATTCAAATTATGATTGTATTATAAGACCAACATACTTGTAACGTTTTATATATTAAACTAGGGTGATCCACTCCCTGCTCGTTTCGCTAGCCAACCCCCGTCTTTCTAAGGCCCACCAGTCTCCTGTAGTGCGTGGAGCATCTTTCTTGAGAATAAGGAAATGAGACGCTAGCAAAGTCATAATTCAACAATAATCATTCGCATGCTTTACAAACGTATAATTAACAGGTAAAAGCAGCATAATTAGCGGTTTCGACCAGGGCCGTGGAGAGCCCAGGCCCCATGTCAGTTTTGTCACCGCCCCCCATTGCGCTCGCATCTTAGCCATATAAATATTTTACCCTCTGCACTACTCCGTTGCCGAACCGGGCCGCGGGCCCCCTCCAAAGACCGGGCCCCATGAATCAGCCATGCCTGACACCCCCTCTCGATGGCCTTGGCTTCCACAGGTAAAACTCTCAAAGGATTAGAGAGTGTTAAGTAGCTTTCCCTGGATACCAATTACACAATGGTACCTGCCACGATAACCAGACCCGGACTGGCTCCCTCTGGGGCCCTCGGGCAGGTACTGAAACGGGGCCCCTTAAGGAAAATTTTCCCCGGAAAATTTTTGAAGATTATGTGTCCGGAAACGTCTTTTGCTTTTTAAGGGTCTTATATAGTATTTAAACTGAAGCGATTTTTTATATTAAATAGGAAAAATAATCAAAACAGTGTTTTAAAGTTTTGCTTGACTAATTGTTTACTACACCGAAATTTCATACTATTTTTATTATATCTCACTTACTTATTATATCTAAGCCAAGAGCACTGACTAAATAATAAACTACTATTTATTAAATTAACGAATTTTTTAAAGGATTTTTCCCTTGAGGCCACTGATAAACCCTTAAAATTTTGAAAACTGTTTCCATGGCAGTCCCTTTCAGCTGAACATTAGCCATATAAAGGGTACCCCTTAGCTGGAAATATGAAATTCTACCAGTTGAAGGGGGTCCGGGACCCTTCCCCGGGAAAATTTTGAAAACTATATGCAAACTGGTGCATTTTGAGGCCTTAGGAGACGCATTTGGGTCAGAAAAATATTAGGAAAAAAAAGAAACAAATAAAAACTTTTTAAAGTTTAAACGATTTTATTCATAAAAAAACTCATAAAAATGCAGAATAAAATTAGCATTTTTTTAAAATCCGGTCCTATGCCCCCCCCCCCCCCCTCTTCTTACTGACGCTCATACCGAAGAGACATGTCTCTGACTTGTCAAACGACACTTGCCAAGCTAACCTCTTCCCCGCTTCAAAAAACCTTAACTTTTTTAAAAATTTCAATTTTTAAATTTTGATATTGCAAAACTTGCCGCCCTCTTAAAACTGCCTTCCCAGGACCCCTTGCCTGCCACAGGAGCCAGCCGACTCGTCAACGACGCAACATTATTCAGTATAACTCAGTTTTAAAGTTTTCTACAGTTTATACAAATAAATACTTCTATCAATCAGTTTTAATCGTTAGCAAAATAGCCGATCAATGATCAAATCGGAGCGCAGAAACCAGGATTTTAATTCTTTCCAAAAGTTGAATTTTCAAAAATAAATATATATTTGTTTTTTTTATTGTATTTTCTTTCTTCTTCGGGTTTTTTTTTTTTTTTTTTTTTTTTGTGCATTAGAGTTGAATATGCCACCCCTCAGAAGTGCCGCCCGCCGCATGGGCCGACACCCCAGTTCCGGGGGTGTCGCATATGGACCCCGGCTTGCTGAATGTCACTTCCAAGAATGCAACCTTCGGCAAAAGAGATCACAAAGAATGAGCGGACCGACAAAGCCCCTTTATTTAAAAAACTTGTATGTTTGTTGTTCTTGTGTGGTCGAGCGATTGGAGCCATGTGTAACCTAGGGCTAGAAATCAATCATTCTCTGCTGATGACTCGGATATCCTATTGCCTGGTTGCCTCCAGAATTGAGGGAAATGATCGTTTTCCGGTTTATTTTCAAATGTCCCCTTTTCCAATATGATTTTGGAAAAGAGTCGTCTTGTCGTTGAACCCCCCCCCCCCCCCCTCCTGTTTTCTTCCACAAACGGGTTGGTTATCGAGAAAAGGACGTTCTTTTTTTTTGTCTTTTCTGGTGGCTTTCAATGGCTTTTATGTTGTCAACAAATGTTTTCATACATATAAAAAGTTCCCCTGGAATATTGCAATTTAGAGCAGTGAAATACAATATCAAACCGTCAACAAAAAAAAAAAAAAAAAAAAAAACTACATTAAAAAAATAAAGGAAATAAATTGTAGACTAAGCTAAAAATTACAAAATTATTTCACCCCACTTCTTGCCTACGAGTCTACGCTACGTTATAATATTATAACTCGTATGTTAAGTTTACGGAAGTCTTTTATTGTAATCAACACACATTTTTGCTTGCTTCGCGAACAGAATTTTTTTTTTTTATCCTGATGGGGTCATGCAATGAGTTAATGAGTAGAAACAAAATCTTCGTCTAGAGCGCAATAGCCGCGTTCACATGGCACTTTTGTAACCCGCAAATCCCCTCTCCAATTCCGAAAAAACCCGTTTGGAAAAAACCCCGTTCACATGAGAAAAGAGGTTTTGTCTCGGAAAGCGGTTTTACCCATCATCCTTTGCGCACTGTTTACAATTTTTATGCATGCTATTGCCGTTTTCTTGCTTTCGCTTTTCTGAATGTTACAGTTTAAAACAAATTCTAGGGAAAGACTCCGCTGAGGATGTTTTAGACCTGATTTTTTGAAAAAAATAATTGCATTCACGATTTAAAAATTACATATAATTGCTTTTGTTTAACATGTTTACATTGTTTTGTTAATGCTTTTTTGTAAGAGCTGAAATCTAGTATACGAAATGATGTATCTTTTGAAAATTAAGATTTTGCATTATAAAAAATGCATCTTTCTTAAAGAAAAAGGAAAGAGGTGTTCTAAGTGAATTAAGAGCATGAAAGATCGTTGCTTTTTTCTTACGATTCAGGAATATTTACAAACATTTTGCTCATAATATCTTAAAAGCAAACAAGGTTGCTAAGGGCAAACTGATTAACCAGAATATTGGCAATTGCATACATATGCTACATCTAGCAATCAATATCAAGACATTTTATTTTATGTACAGGTGGTGGTTATGCATCGTTTATGAGACAATTGAATATTAATTCCAAATATAGAATTAATTATGACACCCAAATGACTTATCGACAAATATAATCAGACAACAAATAAAGTTCATGATGTATTTGAAAAATAGAAATGATCAAGATTCAAGCTACGTGTGTTCTTATTAAAACCGAAAATGCAACGTTATGTATTTGTTTTTTTATTGCAGGGAGTGTAACTGAATTAAATGGAGAATTGTTATCTTAAATAAAGGGGGAAAGACCGTTCAAAGCTCTGCATTTTCATATATATATATATATGTGTGTGTGTTAAAGATGCAACGAATATTCGGCCACTATTCGGTATTCGGCCTGCCCAAATAGACGTTTCTTGATTTAGCCTAATATTCGGTCTTTCCGAATACTGATCATTATTCGGCCGAATAGTTCTGCTACGGTAGAAATGTACAAAAATTAAGAAATTGGTAGATTTTAAGCATTTAAAATTGCATTAATTGTAAAAGAACACATTAGTATATAATTTTAATAAATAAAAATAATTTATAAAAAACTACTTTTTTTAAACATTGCTTTTAGGTTTGATACAGTTACAATATTGTATTTTATACTTAGCATTTGCTCACAAATGCTGGCAATAGTTAATTATGATGAAGAATGTGAGACTTTTATTTTGTTTAGTAGCACAGTGGAAGGCAGACTTTGTGTGAGTAAATTGATTTATTGTGAATATTGGGCAAGATAGCAATGGGAAAAGCCTAGAACATATCATGAATATTAAGATAGCATAAGTTATTGGGCTTTTTAAATTAAAAAAATATATTCCAGTTAAATGCATTAAATTTTAATAGATCTTGTAAAAATAGGTATGTAAAAAGCCATAAAATAAAAATATACTTTTATAGCTTTTAAAATATCTTCATGAAATTATTTGGAGCAAGGTAAACATTCTAAACAATAGTATTCCTTTAATTTGAATTTAGAAATTAGTAAAATAATGCTAATGCTTACCAATTTTATTGCATTCAAAACAATACAGAAAATACATTAATTTTAGGTAGTTCTGGATTCTTAAACAGAATTAAATCATACATCAAAGATTATTGTGTGAAATTGGTGTTTTACTTGGTGAGTACTTTTAAAATTTAGAAAATACTTTCTATTACCACGATTTTCTAGAAATTTTAATATTCGGCTTCGGCCTAGGAGAAATTGCCGAATATTCAGATAATTATTATATTCTATTTTTTTAACCGACTTCACAAAGGAGGAGGTTATATATTCATACCGTATGGATATCGGTTTTTTGTTTGTCCACCCATAACATCTCACAGGATGAGCCGATTTTCAAGATTTTGATTTTTTTTTTAATCCATCGAGGGTGGTTGCTCAAACGGAATTTATCATTCAAATGACTAGTTTTCAGTGCCATTCACTCAAAGAAGGTTTGCCTTTTGATATGGATTTTTTAAAAATAGAATATTTATGTAAACAATGGGTTTACACCAAAAATTATAAAATAAAGTCCCTTTCGGAAAAAAATAGAACCGACTGCAAATTATAAATTGCGTTAAAAAGTGAAAACTAATTTAATTGTTTAAACAACATCGATACGATTTTTAAACATAACTTTTGAAGTCGGTGCAAAATCATGATAGGTTTTGATTCATGATTACTTTTGTAATCATGAATAAATTACAAATATAAATGGCCCAGAGCTTATAACAGTTTCAATGTAAAGTAACACATGACGTAATGGTAATTAGGTAATTGTGCGCAGGCTTCAAAAGTTATATTTAAAAATCGTATCGGTGTTAAAGAATTAATTTATTTTTCACTTTTTAGTGCAATTTATAATTTAAAGTCGGTTCTATTTTTTCCAAAAATTATTTTATTTTGATGTACATTATTTATGTATAAGTAATTTTGAAAATCTCAATTACTTTTTAAAAAAATTCTGAACAGTAATTTCTAACCCGGTTAGTTTTATTTATAAACACCACAGGGTTGTGTAAGAAAAACCTGATATGGCACAGCCAACAAAATTATGCCTACATATTAATCGCATGCATGTGTCGTTTCCAAAAATAAAAGATACGTTTTTAAAAGTTTAAACCTTTATGTATTTCTTACTCCTTAGTTTTAAAGACATTTAAGGACATGAACTAATAAAAATGAACAAACCGATGTCACTATGATGAGTACGACAAATTATTTCTGCGTTTCAAGATAAGAAATTACTTTTTCAATAATGAATGAAACAATAAAAGTAACAATACTCTTCTACCTTAGTACTAACATGTATGGAAACGTACAAGATCATAGGATTTTTCATCTTAATTTTTCTTAAATTTATTACATCTAGAGATGACAAAAGATATACACAAAATTGAAAAATAAACATAGAAAAAATTACAAGTAAGAAATAATTTTTATTGCTGTACTTTTAACCTATTTCATTTAAAATCCTCAAGTTGGGCACACCATACGAAACGCGCGAATTGTCAATCAAAAGTTAACTCGTGGGGAATCGAGAGTGCTGCGCGAATGGCATGCTGGGTAGAAACCCCGCAAAAATCCTGCTCTTGGGCAGGAGGCAACTAGACCCACCATTTACCCGGTAAAAAACCGGAATGCGGTGATAAGCAGGGTACAAGCGGGTTATAAGAATGCCATGTGAACGCGGCTAATGAGAAGTTTGAGGACCCCTGGCGGTAAAATAAATATGGGGCCCCCTTAAAATATTCTTGAGAACATTAATGTTGCCCAGTATTTGAATATTGAATTGCTCATTTTTTCATCCAATTCCTGTCATATACAATTTGCATGCAACATCATTTATTGCGATTCTCTACCTGTATCCATGTGATCTATAGTATGGGGAGAGGAAATATGAAATAATGAAGGGGCCTTTTCCATTCGGGACCCCCTTGGTTGGCACCGTCATGTCCGCCCACTGATCTTTGTTTCTTTTTTTGAAATTGGATTCTAAGCCGTTATCAAATCCGTTCACGTTAGCAGCTCCGACAAATGAGCAAGCAATAATATTTCATGTTGAAGTGCCTCATTTAGCTAGTTTTGATTTTACAGGGAAAAGTAAAAGTACAATTTACCCAATTGGACAAAGCAAGTCCAATTGGGCCGTTGACCACCGTTATGTTAAAGGTTTGAAAGTCTTAAAACTTTTGTAAGATTGCGATAGTGGAGCATCCTGAAGCAGATGCAAATAGTTACGAAAAAATGAAAAATCTGTAAAAAAAAATTCAGAAAGAATATTATTTTTCCCCTCCTCGTTTGGGGGCCCCCTAGTCCGGGGGCCCTCGGCGATCGCCGACCAGCCGACCTGGCCAGTCCGGGCCTGACGATAACTGATGCACAGAAAGTTCGGAGAAAATGTGATTGGTAGGGGAGAACAGGGTAAAATGGTAAATGGATCACTTTATAAAAATCCCAAAATAGTAGAACTTGAAATTGCAATTTTTAATCCAATATTTGTATTGTTATTTTTCAATATGTTGGCAACATTTTTCATTCTAAAAAAAGTTAGGCTCTTAAATATGGCAACACAATTCTTTTTTGTAAACTTTGGATGATAGTGTGCTAAACACATGGTTTACCAACTTCTGAAAAGGTTTATATTTTATCAAACAACAGCCCAAATTTAAAGGATTTCCTTACTAAGAAACTTCGGAGAACAATTACAGCTGAGCATGTAAGAAAAATATTAAATATTGTCGCTTTATATCAATTTTTCTTGGATGGGGTAAAATGGGTCATGGTTAGCCTTATGTAGTTCTATTCTATTCTCTTTTTAATTTACTCTGATGTACCTCACTGCAGCAAGTTCCGAAATTTAAAATTTATGCTGTTTATTTTATTAAAATTAAATTTAAAAAAAATATGTTTTCCCTAAAAAATATCATATTGATGTGGTAGACATAAGTGATGTTGTTTGAAGTGTTATGTGAACCAATATGTAACAATAAAAATCAATATTATTTTAACATTTCAATGTAATCATAATTCAGAATCTTGCTAAGTATGTTACACTTTTTTTTTTTTTCAATTTCAACGTAATAAATAACTGTTTTCAGCATTATTTTGCCTTATGACTTATTTTATCCCACGATGGCGTAAAATAGGTCACAACTTTATAAGTTTAACTATTTCATAATGAGAACATAAATAATTAAAATTACATAAAATTGATCTAAAGGAATTCAATGTTAAAATGCAAATGAAAAAAAAAAGGGGAAATGTTTCTGGTTTTGTTGCTATGAAACTTTGAATATGAAAATAGCTAAAAAGTGACAGTTTTCCCCCCACCTGATCCTATCCTATCTCCGACATATAAAACTTTCGAGGAATGCGACCAGGCTTAATGCTTTCCCTGCAAATACCTAATACGTTGGTACCTGTCCCGTCCCCTGACACACTGACAGTTCGGAAGAAATGTGGTTACAGATAGATGCGCACATGTTTTGCATGCTTTACTACTCGCAAAATGCTTTTCTCACGCCACGTTTATTTTTTATCACACATGTAAAAAATAAACTCGTGTATCCTAAATACCTCATTGTGCTTGAAGTTTGTAATCAATGCAAAGGTTAACATTTGAAGCCGCAGTAGCGGTATGCAGCTATCGGTAGCACTATACCAATTGACAATTTTCGAATATTGAATTTTATCTATAAGTATGTTATTATCTTCAGTACTATCAAATTTGATACTAATAATTGAGATTTTATTACATGGTCTGCCACTGGTCACACATGGTCAGCCACTGCAAAGTGAAACTCAAATGGTATGAGGCTAGATTTTATTAATTGAGTGTTACCGTGAAAGCGCATATACTTCAGCTGTTTCCTAAATAATTATAGGCTCAATTAGTTGTATCATATAATACCTAGTAATTTTATGAATTAAAGGATTCGTTATTTAATCAAATGCCTAGTTATTCTCTGAAACAACGAATTCCAAGCTGTAAATGTAATATTTACACCAAAAATCTTACGTATAAACACATATCATATTCGATATTCATTCGTTTATACAAACGTACAACTGAAATAATTTATAACTACTTAATAACAGGGAACTTTTATATTAAACTTTAAAAATCAACTGCATATGGCTTAAATAAATTTTAAAAAAACACTGATTTATTTTACTGCTTTACATATTACCGTCGATGCATTCAGTTCACAATTATGGGTAGTTAGACAACGCTGGCTGAGGTCAGAGGTCGGTAAAGCGTGGCTCGTGAGTCGATTGTGACTCGTTGGTTACTTGAATGCCACTCTTCACAATTATATAACTGAAATTCAGAATTAGGAGAGAGAGAAATGCACTTTGCTCTCAAAAAATACATTCTAAATTCTATCAAATATTTACTAAATAAAAAATTATCTTCATTAGCAAATCTAACTGATTAGAATGTCTTAGGTGGTTTAATCTCATTTGCGAAGCTCCGTGTTGATAGAAGATTTGGATTGAAATCTCCAGACCAGCGTCTCTTAATTATTTTTATCTGTAAAACGCTATTTAATTCCGACTATTCTCGTGGAACCCCTGTTTACTTCAATAGTGGGGTATTAATGCAACATACTGAAAATAGATAATTTGTTATAAAAATGGCAATTTGGTTCAAATGATATTTATTAGATTAAAAATAAATTTCATAAATTAATAGTTAAACGAAAAATTCCTAGAGTAATTTTAAATAACGCATTCAAGCAAGATTTTATAAGGATCATTTTTAATAAGTTATCGGTACACTGGTTTTAATTGTAGCAGATATGCTCATGTACTTAATATTAGGCTTTGGCTTTATATATGAAATGAGAGCTCTTATGTCACGATCAGCGATATGGCTATTGCGGGCCGAAAATTGTTCCATTTATTTTTTGTAGGCACATAAGCAGAGAACTCTCGTTAGCAAATGCAATGACGTAATGAGATTTCTTATCCTAATCAATGAAATCGGGACGTCGAACAGTAGCATTTTCACCGACTATCTAATTTACTAAATGAACGCAGGGGTCATTTATTATTCTTTTTTTTTCCTTCATTTCTTTTCTTTTTTTTTAAATAGGAAATAACGTCTTTTCAAAATTTTATTGCTTTTTTAATGACTTTCTAGAAGCTTATGAAGGAAAGAAGGCGAGCTTCATGCGGAATCCTTGAGTGATCTCTGCGGAACCCCACGGTTTCGCGGAACACAATTTAAGAAACGCTGCTCTAGGCAAAGCAAATAATAATAATAATAATAATAATAATAATAATAATAATGCTGATACTACTTTAATGTTCCGAAAAAAAATTAATCACCATTGCTGCTCGTCCACGTATCAATATTAACCTGCTATAAATTGAGTTTTCACAGCAATCGAGCAATTATGAACTGTTATGCGTATAATGCAAATTCATCAACAAAATTTTCTTGCACGAATGAGCTAAATATATTATTCGCCCAAATCTATAAGTGTGTTTGAATTAGATACTAACACGTCACGTACGCTCCAGAACTAATAAGACCACCTTTTTCATTCCACAATTCACTCACGTTCTTCATCCCATTGTGAAGGCGGGAGGGGAAGAGTGGTATCTTAAAAAAGAGCTGCTTTTAATACAATAAGAAAAAAAATGCCATTATTATTGTGTTTGTTTAATATAGACGCTCAGTGTAGCTAAATTTTCCGCACTTAGTACGACTATTAAACATTAGTATTCAGTTCCATTACCATCAAGAGCGAAATATAAAGTTGGGGGGACACTCTTTCGCTTGTAATAGGGGATTTGCGTGCAATGGTAGAACTAATGAAACTGCAGAAAATCGTCAAATATTTTTTTTTTTTTTTTCAAAAATTATAATGATAACACATGACTGAAAATCCTTATTAAAATGTAGTGTAGAAATAACTTAAGGGAAAGTGTATAATCTGTTTTATCTATGCTATTGATTAGGTCGTTAGAAGGAGTGAGGGAACTAATGATTTTACTTTCTTTTAAAGAGGTTAGATTTTTCCTTTTATTATTTCTTTTTTGCAAGTTTTTAGATCTCACGAAAAACTCTGAAGCCTTTTATTATTGCTGGTAATAAACCAGTCATTTGGGACACTTTGGGGATAATCTGTGATTAAGTGTTTAGTTTACATTTAGCCTTCATTTGGCGCAATATAAAATGAATGCTTTAAAAATGCATCGAAATTCAATGTTTAGAAGCAAAACGAAATTCGACTAATAATAGCTTTTGAACGTTAGAAATGTACAATCTTATGTAGGGCTTCAACATTAAAGTTAATTTATAGACACGGAGAAAATTTACATAAATCGACTTTCCTCGATCAAGTGCGCCCGACCGACGGATAATAACTATGCAAATTAGAGTAACAATTAAAGATGATATAGACCAATGTGCTGAAAATTATTACCATAAAAGACATTTTTACAAATATATAGAAATAATACGATATATATGTATATATATAAAGTATTAACAAACTTAAAGAAAACAGTAAAAGTTAGAAATGATGACCAGACATTAAAACAATAAAAAGGTTTACCAAGATTGTAAATAACTACCCAAACTCTTCACCTGTATGGTCTACCATGCAGGACTTTAATATCGGCCTAGAAACTCAAAAAAAAAAAAAAAAATCACACGCCATAGCAGCAGACAAATATTTGGAGTTGATATAATTTATCATCAAAGGAAATACAAACCAAAAATCTTCACTGAATCTCAATATCGGTCGTGAAATTAAAAAAACGAAAAAGAAAAATACAATGAAAAGCAAAATATCACACACCATAGCAGCAGATAAATATTTGGAACTAATATAAAATAACATTTGAACTAATAAATAATTAAAACTAAGCAAATTAGGAAACACGTCAGGGACAGCCAACTCCACAACTATTTAATAAAACAAGAAAAGGTTAATCCTATTAAATGATTATATCTTAATTAATAGGGTTTCGTTTCACACGCGGGTTTCGTTTCACACGCAACATTTCTGAAACGGCCCAAAAATACTTCATGTCTACCTAAAGATCCAAATAAGTCGAAAATCGATAAGTTGGATAGAATAAATAAATCGTTTGATATCATTCTAATGAATAACGATAAAATATACTCACAAATTGTATTTAGCAGCGCGAAACTGTATAAAAACGGACTTTCTGGAAAAAAAATCTCTCGACTAACTTGAAATATTTTCGACTTGAAAACATCGACAACCACCTTTTAAAGAAAGATCCATTCCTTCTGATGCAGCGAAGAGCAGTGTTAGTGCTTATATTATATTCCGACAGCTTGCTGTCTTTTGTGGTCTTATTGGATTCTTTCCCACGCGTCTCCTTTTCAGAGCTGTTTACTAAATGAAAGTAAAAGCTATTTGAAGAGGAAAATATAGGAATGCTATCTATCTCTTAGATTACTTTCTTAACGATTTTTTGTTATCTGAAAAGGTTAGTTTATAAATATGATTCAATTGATCATTCTTGCGTTTTAGAGGATTAGATAAAGATCGATAACCGTTTAATAGTTGCAGTGGCTAAATCCGTAAAATTTTGAGTTATTTTCTTTAAAAGCAACTAGAAAAGAGTAAGGAAAAAAGAATCGTATAATAAGTTATTGCCGAAAAGAAATTTTGTAATTACACGACAAGCGCGGGTCCAGGGAGGGGGCCATGGGGGCCATGGCCCCCTCGGAAAAAAAATCCGAAATTCAATTTTTTTCCGGAATAAAAAAATTAAAAACCAAATTATCAACCCCAACATTTTTTTGAACAGATTGTAAAATACTATCAGCAATTATTTCCCATTACAATTACAACCAGTGCATAAAATAAGATAGAAAGTGGGCGACATTAATGTCGCTCAGTGCCGAGATGTTGTCGCATTGTCACTACAGATGGTGCCGGCAAAAAAAGAAAAGAAAGGAAAGAGATATTTCTTTTTAAAAAGTTTAGTTTATTCCTTAACAAAAACTAATTTTCATTTTCGTTGCAATCCGGCGGATATTGATGAATGCTTCTGCTGTTTCTGCTTTCTCTGGATATCAATGCAAAAAGATCTTTTATCAATACATAAGTTTCGTTTCCAAAAATTTCTGACGGAGAGCCTGGTGCACCTCCCTAAAGTTATATCAAACATAGCCAAAATTGACTTCTTAGAAAGTTAATTTTAAAAACAAAAATCCGCGGGAAAGCACCGAACGAAAAATTCATTAAAATTTGTTTTCAGAAATATTTGAGGAATATCCCTCACGTCACTAAAAAATGCGCCTTTAGTATTTCAAATTTGAAAAATGTCGAGGGAGAGGTGGCCTGGAATTACGTTTTTAGAACTTCAATGTCAAAAAGTACCATGCAAAGTTTCTGAACCAACTTTCCATAATTTCACCAAAAGTGATCTAAAAATGCGTTTTTAAGATTTCAATTTTGAAATTTTTCCGGTGGAAGAGCCTTTGATACCCGCTGTCCCCACCTTTTCTCTAACGTCATCAGAGATTTAAAAGATCCTAAATTTATGTTTAGAGATTTCCGAGAGTAAGCACCCGAATTCTTCCTTCCCCTAGAGTCACCTAAGATAGTCTAAAATTCACTTCAGGAGAAAACCCCAACCCCAACCTTTTCTTCCCATCATAGATTACAATTTCGTTTTCAGGTAGGCAATTATGAAAAATTTCTTGGGGAGAGTCCAAACTCCTTCCTCTAACATCACCAAAGATAGCTAAAGATTGGGTTTCTAGGACTTCAGTTTCAAAATTTAGGTGGAGGAGGACCCTCGAAACTCCATCCCCAACCGTTAAATTGCCGTTTTTAAACATTTTGAAAGGAAAGCCGCAATCTTCATTTCATTAACTCTCCAAAGATAGATTACAATTTACTTCAGTTTCACAAACAAATTCGGCAGGGAATTGCTACTTCCCATTTCATCTTACGTTATCAAAGAAAGCTTAAAATTATGTTTGTAGGGTGTGAATTCCATAAAATTTCTGGGAGAGATTTGCTGGCTTTTCTCGCCCTCCTCCAATGTCATCATAGCCCAATGCAGGATTTAGAGGGGTGGGGATGGCGGCACTTCTGGGAGGGTGGAAAGTTCAACTCTGATGCATAAAAAACAAAAAACAAAAAAAAGAAGAAAGAAAGAAAGAAAATAAAGTAAAAGAAAAAAATATTCAATTAAGACAGGTTAACTTTTGGAAAGAGAGAATTAAAATCCTAGTTCGGTGCTTCGATTTAAACTAACAATTAAAATTGATCAATAGAGTTATTTACTTGTATAAACTGTCGGAAACTCTGAAATTGAATTATACTAAATATGTAGCGTCGTTGATCATTCGGCCGGTTCCTGTGGAAGGGAAAGGGCTCTTGAGAAGTCAATTTTCGGGGCCAGAAAATTTTGAAATGTCAAAATTAAAAAATTGCTTAATCATGTATGCTCAAACAATACAATAGTTTTTCTTTTACAAATGTTCAAAGCACCCTTTTAGGAGGAAGAGGCGGAGGGGAAGGAGCTTGTAAGTGTCCTTTAAGAAGGCAGACACGTGGTTCTTCTATAAGGGCATTAGGAAGAAGGGGAGGCCCATGGATTTAAAAAAAATGCGAATTTTGTTCTGCATTTTTATGAGTAAAAGCGGTTTAAATTTTATGCTGCTTTATTAATATAAAGTAATAGGTTATTTTGTGCAAAAAATAAGGTAAGTGAGTGTTTTTTAATACCTAAACATTTCGTATTTTTAATACCTTAAAATTGCTTTATTACCCAGTAAAAGACTGCAAATTTTATTCGAATGGCCCCCTCCGAAATTCTCTCCTGGACCCGCCCTTGCTACACGGTATATACTCCTATTAACGGACACCCCTCTTAGGCGGACAGTTTGGAGGTCCCCGGCAACAGATCATTGAGCCAAACCCCCCCCCCCCCCGCCCCTCTTTTACGGACAATTATTTTTGTCCCACTGATGTCCGCTGTAGAGGAGTTTTACTGTATTTCATTTCTCTTCTTTACCCAATTAAATTTCTATAAATAAGAAAGTGTGGCATCGAAAAAAAATTTGTGTAAAGTTTGTGTTACAAACTTATACTTCACACACTTATGATGCAAATGTTATTTTTTAATCAGAGAAAAGGTAACTGCTTCTGTTTATTAAAACAGTAGTTTGTTGGAATAACGAAGTTGGGCAATGGTTTTAAGGTATTAGATAATTAATGATCATTATTTCATTATTTCAGTATCAGGTTATAAAAGGAATGGAAGTTTATGGTCTTCAGTGATGCAACCAGCTTTTTTTGTGTCCAGGAGAGGGAAAAAGGGTGATAGTGATACGCAACACTTGTATGTACAGTAAAACTCCTCCTAACGGGCACCCCTCAAATGCGGATGTCCCTCTTAAGGCGAACAGTTTTTAATTTTCCGCCAACAAAGCATTTTGAATAAAAAAAAGCCCATCTTGCGGACACCTCTCAACTACGGACACGTACTTTTGTCCCGGTGATGTTCGCTATAGAGAATTTTACTGTACATATGTACTATACAAGGATTGGATTTGAATAACACTCAAAGGTATGAGTTCTGGGGGGGGGGGGGGGTAATCGTAAATTCCTCTCTATTTGGTTGCATGAGGTTAATTCATAATTATTTCCTCTTTTTTTTTTTTTTTTTTTTCTTTTTTTTGGTCACTTGATAAATTCATCTGAAATGACTTATTTACGATTAGTGATGTTTCGAACATCTATAATCATTATGGAAAATTTAAATACTGTATTGCCATATTGATGCTTAAAAGTCCATTTACTAACCTAGTAGCACTCCATTGAACACTTTCTTCCAATAAGGTAATATGTTATAAGAAGAATGATAAAAAAAAAAGATTTGTGCTAAAATGTGAGTATAAGGAAAAACAAAGTATATAAAGCACAAATTGGCAAATCAGTAAAGCAAATAGCTATTTCGAGGCTACAATAGAGTCCCTTCATCAATGCATGAAAGAAAAGAAAAGTGCTCAACTCACAACAGGAAAGTTGTGAGTGACTGGTTGTGTGTTGAGCACTTTTCTTTTATTTCATGCACTGATGAAGAGACTCCATTGTAGCCTCGAAATAGCTATTTGCTTTATTGATTTGACAATTTGTGCTTCATATGCGTTGCTTCTTCCTCGTACTCATAAGATAATCTTTTTCGTAAGATAAGCAAGCTAGGTAGCAAGCTGAAATGAACAAGCACCAGATCTAAGAACTGAACGCTTTAAACATTCCATTTTTATTCTTGCATTTCTTATTCAAATGCATCTCAAACTTAAATATAAAATCTTCAGACGAAAGTTAAAGTAAAACGTTTTTCCTCAAGCTAACATTGAAAATTCCGCAATTCAAATTTGCATGCAAATATATAGTTACCGCAACTCTAATCTAACGGTCTCCAAACAAACTTAAACATAAAATTCGTGTCATTTCACCAACTAAACCGCGGCATGAAACATAATTTTCGAGCGAGTCAGTTAATAAAGCAGGCTCGAACACTTTTCTGACTTCATTTGCATCTAAATGCAAACCAAATGACCAACGCATTAAGCATTCCAAAAGTCCTCAGGAAAATTTGCATCCGTACTTACCCCCAAGCTCCACCTTTCGCCCTTTTGTAATTACATTCCCCGCTTTCAACTTAGGCTTTCAGCTTCCTCTAAGCTACAAAGCAAGCATCCGTTAATGTTGTAGCTGCCATTTTTTTTCCTTTAATTTTTGAAACTTTCAATCCATTCCTTTTCTGTTCGACTGTTGTCGTTGCTTGGACTGCTAATCACCGTTTTAAAATACTCTTTTGTGTTTTTGTGTTTTGAGATTTACTGAGCAAGATCATGGAGATTGTTTCTTCTTCACTTTTTTTTTCGGTTTGGACATTTGGATATGTGAATTAATCTAAATCATACTATTTTTACTGTTTCTTTGAACTAAGCCACAAAAATAAGAGTAAAATGCCTTTGAAATTATGCTTCTTTGGGAGCGATGAGAGTGAAATTTCTGCCCAGGATGAAATGCAACGCTATACAGGAGTAACATCATGAATTGAAGCTGTTGGAATATTTTTTTTAAATCCATCTAGGTGTATACTATAAGAGTTAAGTTTTAGATCTTGAGCTATTATTTGCTCCCGCACTTCTCATCGTTCAAAGTTTTTCTTTTTTTTTTTTCAATTAAGATTTGTTTTAGCACCTCTTCAATTTGATTTAAACGAACTACAAGTATTTAAAAGATTGAAAATTTATTTCATTAAGAAGTAAAAAATACTGTTATCCCAGTCAAACTAAAGCGAAAAAAAGTAATAATGAGCTTTCTACTCCTTCCCTCCCCCTTCTCCTGTCGTGTAAGAATTTTACCTTCGTTGTGACAAATGCTCATTTATTCAGAAATGATGTGAATAGAAGTTACTCCATTAAATAAAAATAAAAACAAGAAATCGAATACTTCCTTATTGAAATGGCTTCATTCGCCAATTTTTAAGAGAAAATTGTGTCATCAAAATGATACCGTCTATTTAGTCACGTTACAGTCGAATCCATTTAATGGAATATCGGTTAAAAGAATATCCCGCTTAATGTAATAAATTTTCAATGTATACCAAACTAGAGTATATTGTTCATGTGATCCCGGATAATGCAATGTCCCGCTTATTTGAATATTTTTTCTTGGCAAACTGGCTATTCCATTAGGCGGGCTTGACTATACTAATAATTCTGTTTAAACAAATATACAGTTTTAGTTTATCATTTACCCTTGTATAATTCAAAGCATACTTCAAAGGTCATTTGGTATTTTTCTCCTTTTGTAAAGAAAAGAGCTAAAATCATGATTGAAGATACACTATCACTAAATATATATTGACATTACACTCATTCTAACTAATTTATCCAATTTTTTCCCCCTACTCACATTAGGATCTTTTCCTTATTCGTGAATATTTTCAGCTTAATATATATTTTTTTTTCTTTTATGCTGGGATTTTCTCATACTACTTAGAGTTATAACTTCAGTAATTAGGATTTTTCTTTGTAGTACTCAGTAATTAAGTTTTACCCCATCTTATTCGCATTTTTTAACCTTCCAATCCATTAGGGCCATTAGAATTTTATTATCAGTCATTAGAATGCATCTTTAGTTTTTCTGTCTTACTGTTTAAATTCTTTTTCTAGCCCTTTAGTCCTTAAGAGTTTTCCCTAAGTCACATGAATTTTAAGGATTTTGATGCTTAGTTATTTGGACCTTTTCCTTACTCTGGATTTTCCCCTCCGTTAGTAAATGTTTTGTCGTTCTAACGATTTTCCCCTTGGTTATTATGTAATGTTTACATTAGAAGTCTTTCTTAATTATAATATCCCTCCCCCTCTAATCTGAGTTATTGGGACATCTTTCCGTACTATTAAGATTATTTCATCAGAAATTAGAATTTTGACTCACTTCTTATGATTTTGTCTCAATCATTAGAGTTCTACACTTCTGGATTTCCCCCCTTAATCAATAGGATTTCCCCTTCAATCATCAGAACCCCTCTCAGTTTTTAGGTTATTCTCCCTTAGTTCTAAGGAAATTTTCTTTCCTCACAAGGATTTTCCACTTTATTTAAAAATTATTTTTCCCGTTAGTCTTTAGGACTTTTCTCTCGAGACTCGCTCCCAATGAGGTAAACTAAATTCAATCTACATCCTAGCACACTGAAAATATGTTGTTATGCTGCTTTAAATTTAAACGGAACCTAACAAAAATCATCAGCACGCAAATCTTTACTTTTAAATATAAGCACGTATGACAGTAAGTAAATAAAAAATAATTTTGACAACGAACCTATATTTAAAGAAATGGCAGCATGTACACTCTCAGAAATAGAACGCTCATTTTTGACGATTCTTAAATCCTCAAGGCAAATTTCGTCATTTTTAACGATTCTTTCCTCGCGCAGCCACATGGCGTTTAACGAAACTCACTCTCTCAAAAATTTGACGAAATGTTTCTTCCCTCAAAGAAAATGGCGTTTCAGAAGCTTCGAACATCGCCGTGTATGTGATGCAAGTTCTTTGGTGGATGCTGATGCTACTGCTGGTCAGACCTGATCGAAAAAGTACTATGAGGTTAGCATTTTTAGAATTGTAAGGATCTGTGATTGTATACTTGTAGTTTAATAACTATATATTATTGAATTAATATTTATCAACGTACTGTTAGGCCTAACTAAGTTTACCGTAGCTTTACTATTTGGCCAAGTGGGGAAATGTGGAATCATATGGTATATTACGCGTAAAAATTTAAAAACAATAATAATTTCAAATTGCCCACTGCAATGTTGTGCTAATTTTCGAAACCTTTAAAAAATGTATATTTTGCTATTCAAATTAACAAAAGGTTAAACTTGTTGAACCTTCAATCAACTTATATACAGTCAATCAGGGAAACTTTGCACCACTGCATATTTTTTTGAATATTTGACTTCAAATGAAATTGTAGAGCACGCTCAGTGCTACTGTCCTGGCAAGGTTATGAAATCACTTTTCTTCTCCTCATTTTAGTAAAAAAATTAGCAACACTGTACACTGCTATTTGTATAATTCAATAGTTCAAAAGTAATAGCGTGGAAGCTATTTTGGAATGCTGATTAAAAGTTGTTAAAACTTATTATTCTTTTAAAGTAAGTATCATTACAGTAATTTACCAAGATTTTTATCTTCTAAATATAGTGAATTTTTTAGTGTCTGTGATTCTTTACGCAGTTATATTTAGTAAAATGTCAAACAATTAAGATATTGCAATTTTATTCCATTCCCAGGGCAACTTTGAGCCGGCGCAAAGTTAGCCTTAGATTTGTTGTTTACTGATTATAGATATATTCTACATACAAACTAAAACTTTCTTTCTACTTTTTATGCATTTAACCAAGGTTTGCAAATAACACCATTAGAATTTATATAATATATTTATCTAGTTTGATTATAAAAAACATGTAATTAAATTGTAAAGAAGCATATACATAACTAGACATTCTATTAAATTTAAGTAATAGGATTTGTGATACTCAGGTGTACACTGAAAATATGTGCAAAGTTGCTGTTAGTACGTAGCGCGCATATGACTGAATACTCGAGTGTTATTCAAATTAAACGTATAGAATAGAATAGAATATAGCTCTTCCCAAAGTGCATATTATTACTTTGGTTTTCTTATAATTTTTGCTTACAAATTACATACTATCATAAAATTTTCAAGTTATATTTTTTTTAATGTGAGAATTGATTACAGTATTAGTTTTTTCAAGGTATATATTTGTTTTGATGACCACCAATGATGATTTATCGCACGAAGAAAATTACCTCCAGAAGATATTACTCTAGCAGGTAATAAAAGGGTTTTTATGACCTTCAACTCCCTGTTAAATGCAAAAGTACTTGGCTAATAGTGTTAAATTTTGATGAGATTTTTAAATGATTGTTTTAATTAATATACTTGTGAGAAAATGTTTACTTAAATAATTGAAAATTGTTTTCTGCAACTTTTTTTTCCTAAATAAATTTAAAATGGGGATTTTTGTCCTAAATACTGATGTTTTCCTTCTTCTACTCTTTTTTCATGTAACATTTCATGCAATATCATAAATGATAGAAAACGTGTAATGTTGTGATCCAAAAATTGTGAGTTTTTAAGTATGTGAAAAAAATCCAGTTCAATGTTGCATAACTATAATACTTCTTTTAAAAAGGTGTATTCCATATAATTTTTTCTGATGCTTTTTCGCAAGTTAATAATTCATTTTTGATGGTTTTTGTAATTATTATTTCCTAGTTTTTAATAACTACACTATACTTTGGGAGTTTCTCTTTAATTTTATGCGAAGAATAACAATAACATTATTAAAATATTAGTGAGAAGAATAAAAATCGAGTAACTGTGGTGTAAAGTTGATTGTGGTGCATGTGCATAATTTATCTTCATTGTTTTTTTAAAACGTTTTACAAAGTAAGGTGTTTATTCTTTGAATCTATCTTCTACTTCAATATAAAAAAAATACTCCAAATTTTGAATATCCAAGGATTTTTTCCCCAACTATTCTGTCCCCGTTATTTAACACTTGCTCATTTTGAAAAATTCGTATTAGAACAAAAGTTATCGCTAATATTGTCTAGCAAACCTTAGCAAGAATCAGCTGCTGGCCCGACACAGCTGTTCGTTTGTTTACATTTCGATGGCTTCTATTTTGTTTTCTCTCTTAGTCAGACCGTTTTCAAAAAGAAGGGCTAAGACTGCAGCCAATGAGGCTTTTTTTTTTATATGCAACTAAAGAAGGGTGCGTCTATGCACCTGGTGTATTTTAGTTATGTAAGTTTACACAATGTTTTAAATATTTGGTTGTATAAGGTAAAGTTAACTCTGAAGCTGTTTTTCTTAAAACTATTTTTTGACATTGTGTGCACTCAAATTTAAAAACTAATTATCATGGAGCCTTAAAATTTTATATACTACTGCTTTTCATGCTGTACCTAAATTTACATTCATTTCTGTCATAGAAATTATTTTTAAATTTAATTCTGAAATTTTTGGCAAATTTAGTAAATTACTTTTAAAAAGCTATTAATTACACTTAGGCACATTTTGAAATATATACGTGTAAAAGAAAATATATGAAATATAAAAGATATATTTTCAAGAGATTTTTTTAAATCTTGCACACAAAATGCATACCATTTTATATTGTCTTTATTGTTGCTGTCATTTAATAAATTAATATTACTATAGATATATATGTATGTGAACGTTATTTTTACAAAGAAAAAGAATGGATGAAAATACAGAAATTTTTATTTTGGTATAATGTTCATTAGTTTTGAAGCTCCACTGCTTTTAATCTGCTTTTAATCTACAACTTTAAATCTAATGCTTTTAAGGCCGCTCAAAGTTATCCCTTTACTTTACCATATTTTGAACTTACTTCTAAACCATATTTTGTTATTACTATTATTTGAAACTAATAGTCAACAATTATAAACTTGTGTTGGCTTTAGATACCCCCAACCCCCAATATGGATAGCATAAAGCATAAGAAAATGAAGACAAATCTACTTTTATGTGGTAAGTATGGATCGCATAAAATAAATACCTCAAAAAACAAAAACTGTTCAGAAACTGGAAAAGAAATTTTTGCAACATATTTTTTAAAAAAAATTAAGCGTTGGAGGTGTACCGCTTAAAAATTGCATAGAAAATGTGTCAAGAAGTTGGAAAATTGTGATAAGGTTTTTTCTAAGCAAACTAAATAATGAATAACACACAAAAGCATTTCTACATTTGTTGTTGGTGGTGAGTTCTCGCATGAAGTGAGGAAGATAGGGTGCACTGCTCCTGAGTTTAACGGGGCCCTTATTGGTAGAAGTCCGACCTCCGCCCCTTTTTTTTGAACTAGCTCCCAGATGAGAGACTGTCACCTGGGGGTTTTCCCCTCCAGAAGTATCGGTTCACTTGAGTGCACACAGTCCCAGAGCAACCAGCTGCGAGAGATGTCCCCCTCCCAAACACTAATTTGGTGAATGTTGCTTCACTTTTGGTGTTCTGCGGGAACCAAGCTTCTATCGACTGGTCTGCAGGACATTTTTTCATTTAATTTTTCATTTTAAACATCTAATAATTTTAAAACGCACAAAATACAACACTGCTCGTCGTAGTCCAAATGGTGCATCTTTGAACTGGTTTAAAATCGCTTTCCATTCTTGAAGATATTACTGTTGTTCTTTATGCTTGTGGATTTTTACTTAACTTTATCTATGAATTTCTGAATGTTTTTAAATTAGTTTTTCTGAAACGTTTTGAAGCTTTTTTTCATGAGTTCATTCTTTATTCTTTTATAGGTGAAATAGATGAAGAAGCTATGGACTAGAAGCTCTCTAATGCAGTGTACTTAACTTTAAGTCCATATGCTCGTGTAATAATGCGTGACTAGGAAGCATGATGAAGTGGGACATTTTGTGATAAGGGGGAGGAGTCAAATATACTGAAAAAAAGTATCATCATTTATGAATGTTTGCTTAAAAAGTCCTTATTGTTTGTTTTCCCAAAAGAGTATGAACGCTGTAACAATACATTGCTTGAAAAAAAATGAAAGAATCATTACAGTTTGAAAAAATATTAATCTGATTAGCAGTATTAATTTCCATTAGCAGCTGTAGCAAAGTTGCAAAACACTCAGAATTTTTTCAAATGAAGCATCTATAATTACCAAACTTCTGTATAACTATTATCTGCAAATTCATTTAAATTATAAGAAAATGTAATTTAATTGGTTGTCAATGATTTTAAATTTATGAAAAATACTGTTTAAATACAATCTTTTTTTTTTAATTTATAAATCAGAATTTATTATTTTTGCTGCCTAGTTTTATTAAATCCGACTTTTTACAATCACCACTAAGTGTGAGAATAAAAATATTATTATTTCTACCATATATTATGCGTTAGTTTAATTTTGTATAATTTCAGGAATAACTTATCAAAAAAAAAAAAAAACAAGTATAGTTTTATTTCATATTTAAATGGGGTTTTGGGGATTTTTTTAGATTATAATGCCACAAAACACAAAGAGTTGGGAAACTTCTCTTAAAACTTTAACATTATTCATTAGATTTTTCAGCCCACCGTAATCACATTTTATAGTAATTTCTGATAATCTGAGTCTGATGATTAATCACAGCGTTAGTCCAGTTCTGTTACTATGTAAAAATTCTTAATTGTTAAATTGCAATTAATATTGTATATTGTAGCTACACTATAACTAAATTTCATGCATAAGGTGGTGTAAGTTATATTGAGATTCAGTTTGCTATAGGTTTGTGTATCCCCTTTTTTCTTTTCTTTTAAATGTATCGGAGTCTTTAAAAATTCAATTAGTATATCAAGTGTATATCAAGAATTGTTCACCATCCAAATTAGTATACTAATTAAATGCAACTAACACTTGTGAAAACAAAAGTCTTCGACTTTTCTTTTACTCATTTTTTGTTGAAATTTAAATAATGTTTTAAATTGTAAAGAAACACATTTTTAAATTGATATTTTATTGAATACAGGATTTTGAGAATTAAAATAATAAACTTTTGTAGAGTCAATGTTATTTGACATGAAAGTGCATAGCTTTGAATTGATTAAGAAATACTAAGTTTTTAAAGTATATTAGAAAGTAAAAGGTGTTCAGTTATAAAATTATTTTTAAAATATTTCTCCTGCATAATTAACCAAGTAACGATAACATATTCAAAAGAACTTGATTCAATTATAATGTGTATAAAAGTTTTAATCATTTATTTTTAATCTATAAATCATGTCAAAATATGGGAAGAAAACCTCTTATATATTATATCCATATTCTATGGTAAAAGTTTCAGATTTGTAATTTATTTTATAGGGTTGGCATGTTTTTGAATATCAGTTAAATTTTTGTATGTACAGTTTTTTTTTAAAGAGTTCTGTGACCCTGAAGAATTTACTTACCGTAAAATACTGAACAAGTGCTCCCCCCCCCCCTCCCCGAATTTTGCTCAATTACGCTCTTAAATTCATTCAAAAAATTTTATTTGCATTATTTTCAAAACACTAATTCCAACTTTCATGCTGTGTTTAAAAGGACGCACTTTCAAAATGGCACGAACCATCATCGTTAGGGCGCGTATAGTCGCGCAAGAATTTTCAGTTTTGCAAGTTAGCATAACAATATCCGATCTAAAATGAAGACAGAAAAAGAAAAATTAAAAAAAAAAAATTCTTTGTGTACATTTAAGTAACAAAAAATCAAGGATGCGTCAAGCAAGGGGAATGAATGTTTTGCACCTGCCTCAGTTGCTTCAGCTGATGTTATTTTTTCTCGCTATCGTTTATAATTATAATCTTTTTATTTATTATAACATAGGAAAACATGTGAAAGGAGGTTAAATGCAGAGCTGTGCATTCAGTGCGATCCAAATTTGTTTGCCACTTTGCTTTTTCTTTTCTTTTTTCCTCTCTTTTTATTTTTGAGGGGGGGGGGGGATCGATCCGAACGAATTTTGGCTAAACAAACAAGTAATAGATGAGTCTTTACTGTGGTACTGCTTTCAATGAATCATGGATGGGTGCGGCGTATAAACGGTACGTTTTTTCGCTTGTTTAAGCGCCCTCTACCGCACTTCCACAAATTTCAGCAAAATTTAGGGGGGCGCTTATTCGCTATTTTACGGTAATTATGAACGTGATTTTCCCCCTAATTTATGGTTTGAATTCCTATTTTTTAATTTCAAAAGTATTTTTTGTTATCTATACATGTTCCTATCAATTTATATGCTTATACCATAATTTCAGTTTTGCTGTAATGCTCCATATGAGCAAGAAAAATGTTTGCCAACGTAAAAAAGTCAAATTTTATTATCATTGCTGCTGTTTTTTCTTTTAAATGTGTTATGATTGTTTAAAACCCTTAAAAAGCCATTCTTCGTGTGACAAATTCATACATACATAATACATATAACCAACTCAATGAAACTATGTTTTTAAAATTAATTAAACAATTTTCTGAATGAATTAACAAACAGAACTTAGACAAATTGATAGTTCATAATATTAAAAAGAAATAATTGTTTTTATATTTGAACAAAATGCTTAATTTGGAAATAATGGTAACATTTTAAATTGTTTGGAAAGTAAGAATGTTAAAATGTAATTGTGTTAGAAATTTCTGTTACAATTAACCTAAAATAAAATTAATTTATACGCATATAATATGGCATGCTTGTATAAGCATCATAGAAAAGTTCTTGTGTACAAAGAATTAAAATTACCGCTAGTAAAATATTTTTCAATATGATTTTTATTTGTTTAAGTCACCTTTAGAACATTTATTTAAAATTTATGACACATATTTCAACAATTAATGCAGCAACTCAAAAAATCGAAAATTTTCAGTGTAATTATTTGAAGCCTCAAATTACAAGAAATATCAAATTGCCCTCTTAAAAAAATAAATTCAAGATTTTATTTAAGGTTCCATGACGTGCTCAAATAACGAAAATTTACTTAAAAGTATGTTAATACAACGAAATTTATTATGATTCACGAATCAAAATGACGAAATATGTTTATTTTTGATGAAATTGAAATAAAAAATGACGAAATTTAAAGACTAGTTAATGTGGAATCGAAATGACGAAAATTTAGTCATTTTGACGAAATGTATTTCATCAAATAGACCCGAAGAAACAAGCGAGTAAAATTTCGTCGTTTTTGACGAAATGTGTTTCATCAAATAAAGACGAAACAAGTGACTAAAATTTCGTTGTTTTTGACGAAATATTTCTTAGTTTTTGACGAAATTCATTTCGTCAAATGTATGACGAAACAAATTTCGTCAATTTGACGAAATGTTTAATCGGAGCATTTTTCACGAAGCCATTTCGTCAAATACAGCGAAAGTTTCGTGAAATTTGAGCATGCTTTTCTGAGAGTGTATGCAATGCTGTGGAACACGAACTGTCCATCACAATTATTTATTTTTCTCCTCCTATATTGTAGAGAAGAAAATAAAAGCAAAGGATTACGATTACGTGTAGAATTAAGTATGTTTACGCATGTATCTAGAAAAGCTCCATATAATAGATACTGATAAATCTAGATTAAGAGTTAATCCTTACATGATAATGTTCGTATTACTTGATATAACAAAAATAATTCATTGCATCACGAACTTGGAGTTTTTTTTTTTCTTTTACTCTTTTTAGCAACCGAGAAAACAAGAAAAAAGGCCAAACATATTTTTTTCTGTTTTTTTTTACAGACGTGAAAGAGTTTAGAACTGTTGAGGCCTGAAACTGGGAGACGAAGCGTAGTACTTAGTTTTACTTTTGTTGTGATGTATTGATTTATGTCGGAAACCGCGAAGATTTTGTAAACAGAGGATGAGAAAAGGAAAAAAAAGTACTCGCTGGAGCAAGACAAAAAATATTCAGCTCAAGTTCACAATGAAATTGTTTTTCCACGATACTTTTAAGAAACGGAATAATTATTTTAGCAAAGCAGAGAAAAAAAAATACATCTAGTAATTCCTCTCAAAAGTGAATTTAATAATAAAACTATGTTTTCCTATAATGTAAGTTATAAATAAATAAACAATGGTATAATAATAATAATTTTGTTTTAACAAAATAGTGCAATATATAGTTATACAACAACTGGTAATAATGAAATAACTATTAATAGCAATAATAATAGCAATATTAAAACACGAAAAAAAGAAAATGGAAATTAAATTTTATTTTTCCTAAAAGCATAAATATAAAGGGGAAAAGGGGAAAGGGGAAGCCTATTGATTACATTCTATTTGAAAATACCTTTGACTTATTCTGTCATTTTTCCAACTAAGTAAAATATAAAGGTTCAAGCGGCAAAAATTCATATTTGAAATTTACTTTTAAAATTCATTCTAGTGTCAATAAGCTTTACATTAAGCAAATTTAAAGTAAAGATGCTCAAAAATGCTGAGTAGTATTAGGTTTGAACATGTAAAACACTGGTCGCTGAAGGCATTTAGTGGCAGAACACAGGGGCAATCCGGGATATGTCCCGCGAGGTCACTCTAGCCTCCTCCAAATTTTCCCTATTCGATAAATCATGTCTGACTATTCGGAGAATTTGGGTACAGTACTACATTTTTCTTTCTCATTTATATCTGTGGCTTGGTTCTAAAACAGCCTATGTCTTTTTTTTTTTTTTTTTTGATGTGCTGAGGTCTTAGTAGCAGAATATTATACATTAATAGCAAAATATTATATTTAATTGGTTCGTTTAGTTCTAAAATGGCTTATGTCAAATAACAACCAGAAACACATTTTTAAAACTTTAATGCAACTTTTTAAAATGTTATCTTTCCTTTTTTTATCGCAACTGACAATTTTGACTTTAGCTCTTTTAGGACCAAGCCATAGATATATTTACTGACAACTCTTATAGTTCTCAATAATAATAATAATCAAGGCATCATATTTTATTCTGTATTCATAATGAATAATTAATTCCCAATCGATCACGTTTAATTTAATTAAATTTAAACTGTGCTCGCACTTTATGATTCGGTAAAATTCGGAATTCCATTCGGTATATGGACAAAGGGGGGGGGGGGGGTAAAAAGCATGATTACAACTCTTGCAATTATTTATAGGCAGTGTTTCATGCTAATGTCAAAATAACTCACTACGCCGCTTTGTTTATCTGCAAAGCTAAGCTTGAACTACTTAGCACATCTGCAACGGTGCTTATCGTTTAGTAAGGTAGAGACTACCACAATTGAATCGGTGAGTGGAAAAACAGTAAGGGGGGTAAGAGTAAGCATTCGGTTAAGAGTACGCCGGGACTTTTTTCCCTGTTGGCAACACTGCAAGCAGAAGCGAGTGTGATCGACTCAACAGGTTTGTTTTCAGCTGGCTCAAGAGACCGCCATTGTTATTTTCATCCTTGCTGTCGTTTATTTATCAGGCAAAATATGATTTCTGCATGTTGGCATGTAATTTTTCTGTGAAGAAATATTAATTTTTTTGTCAATAAAAGATTGATGTTTGCTTTTTAAGTAGATATCATGATGAGCTTTGTTCCCTTCCGAACAACGCGAGCATGTTTGAATTATTGCGAATGCTACAGCCATCTATGGACGATTTTGAGGAGCAATACATCAGCGGGTAAGATTACGAGCATAAGGAAAAGGTAGAGAGAAAGAGAAAATTAGAAGACTAATCGAGCTGCTGTGAAAAATAAAAATGAAGCCAAAACTGAAAAAGGAAAAACCGCGAAAGCAAAAAAAAAACTTCTTCTGCATTGTATCGACAACCCAGTTCCGTCAATAAGTTCAGCAAACAATGAGCTGAAAATATGCCCAGGCTGCGAACAATCATATGATGAAGATTGGATCCAGTGTGACTTATGTAAGGAGTGGTGGCATGATGAATGTTCCAGTTACGAAGGCACTGGAGCATTTGTAAGTGACTACTGCTAAATTTTCTGAATGCGTACTCTTACCCTTCCTGGGTGCGTGCTCTTATCCGCCAGGTGGGGTAAGAGTACGCATTTGCAATTTTTTTTCCGCTTGCTTTCTTTCATATATTTTTTAAAGATAAAACTTTCATTTTGTGTACCTAAGTTTCTAAGTTAATAAGCTATGATTCAGTCAATTTTCAAGGTTCTCACTTTTCAATTCTCATTTTTATAACGAACAATCCACTAGGTGCGTACTCTTACCCTCCTTTCCCTTACTAGTTCAGAAAACGTTGTGAGATATTTGCGAGTGAAAACAACTTTCATTTTCAAATTGTTTTTTTTTTTTTTGGTTAACGCCATGCCTAGGTTTTATATCGTGGGAGGTCTTGTCAGTTGTATTCTTTCTCATTGCAACGTGTTGTTCTAAATATTAGTGTAATTTTTGCCAGGTATCTAAAAATGACCGATTTTGGACTAATATTGTTGTTCAGACCCGGACGGGATCCCAGCTTTGCCCTTAGAGGGCGCTGGAAGCAGAGTTGTGTTTTGTTATATTAGGAATGTGCAGTCAGAGTCAGAGCTAGAGCTCTTCGGAACTTCCTTCTAAATGCTTTTTGATTCTTGATACTTGAGATAAATACTATCATGAGCCTTCTTTTTTATATATATGTTTTATGTTGTTTTGTCAGTGTGTTCTTCAATAAATGTGTGTCAAGTGAACATTTGAAGTCTTGAATTATTAAAACCCTTTTGCATTTTGAGATTCGACAATGATACGAAAATCGTAATCATGTTTTGGTGACCTACGGACGTGATAAAGTCAAGCTGTGCAGCCAAGGTAAGCTGTTACTACATTACATTGAATGAAATTAAATTTTTGATTAAAATGGAGTCAGTAGAATTGCTAAAAGCTAGACGCACTGTTGTGCGAACGAATTTCACAAAATTGATGACTAAATTAGAACCAGTTTTAACTTGCGATATTGAAGAGAATGAATGATATTGAAGAACTAATGGAATTACATGAAAATATTCTTGATAAGGAAAATTTATTGAAAAGTTTAGACTTGGAAATACAAAAATCATTGAAAGAACCTAAGGATTTCGAAAAAGAATTTGAAACTTGCGAAAAATATGCCGAGCAACTTTTTTCTGCAAAATTTAAAATTAAAAGCCGCATTAAGAAGTGTAATAAGGACAATAGTAGCAACAATAGTGTTCTATTCAATTCAAGTGTATCTGAAACTACCGCTTCAAATGTAAAACTTCCTAAGTTAAATATCGAAAAATTTTCGGGTGATCCAAGTTCATGGTTAGAATTTTTTAACACATTTCAAACAGCAATAGATCAAAATAAATCTTTAAGCAAAATTGAAAAGTTCTCTTATTTGAAGTCCCTGTTAACTGGTCAAGCTTACAATGTGGTGAAAGGATTTCAATTATCCGATGAAAATTATGATTCCTGTCTTGATATTCTGAAGAAACGTTTCGGTAAAACCGAACTTATAATTAATGCTCACATGAATAATCTCTTGAATCTTGAACCTGTTAAAAGTTCTTCAAATTTTAAAGGCCTTCGAGAATTACATGATAATTGCGAAATTAATGTTAGAAGTTAAAAAAATTTAGGAGTTACGCCTGGTTCTTACGGACATTTGTTAAATCCAATTTTACTGAAATTGTTACCTCAAGATATAGTGTTGGAATTTCATCGGAAGCGTAAATCTAAAGATGGTCAAGAAGTTGATGAGCTAATTAATTTCTTAAGAGATGAAATTGAATGTCGTGAAGCCACTTTGTCCGTTGCTAATTCTTGTCATGCTAGTAAAGTGCAATACGATTTTAGTCCTAAAATCAGTAATTTTCGAAAACAAAATCCTAGATATGGAAAGGGTAATGCCGCAACAATGACTTTGAACACCTCTAAAAACGTATTAGATAAGTCGTTTTGTATATTTTGTAAATCGCATAATAATCATATTTCTAATAATTGTGAAATTGTAGCAGATAATGTGATAAGACAAATGCTTAAAAATGAAGGCCGTTGTTACAAATGTTTTCGTAAAAATCACCTTTCATCTGAATGTCGAAGTAAAATTGATAGATGTAGTTTTTGTAAAGAATTTAGTCATAACAAATTGTTTTGTAAATTAAATCAAAATCTGAAGGATAGTCCTAATACAGAGACTGTTGTATCTCTATCGCAATCTGAAGCATCTAAAGAAATTAAAGCAACACTTTTGCAGACTTGCATAGTTGCTATACCAGCAAATAATGGAAATAAACTGGTGCGTTGTTTTATAGACACAGGATCAGAAAGAACATTTTTGACAAGAAATATTGCAAATTAATTAAAATTAAAACCAATTAGGAAAGAAAAATTAATGATTTATTCTTTTGGGCAGCATAAACCGCAAGAAATTATTTATGATGTGGTGTCGGTGGAATTACGAAGCATATTTGATTCTAATTTTTTGAGAATTGAAGCTCTGGTGACAGACATAACTTGCTCAAAATTGAAAGCAGCTCCTCGAGACGTTCATAAATCTCTTTGCTCTCAAGGGTATAAATTGAGTGATCTGGTAAATAAAGAAAAAATAGGGGTTCTGCTGGGTTCCGATTACGCATGGAAAGCTATGAGGGGAGAAGTTAAACAGATTCCTGGCGGATTGTTTATTAGTGAGACCGTGTTTGGTCACACAGTTCAAGGACAAATGGAATCGGAAAACTTGGATTCTACAGCGCGTGTGAATTTTATGAGTACAGCTGACGTGCAATTAAGTAAAGAAATAAAGAACTTTTGGAGCTTGGAATCGCTAGGTATTATAGATAACGATGTAAACAGTTCAGAATTAGCTGTAGCAAAAGAATTCGAAAATAATATTATGTTTTCCGATGGAAGATATGAAACGAAGCTTTTGTGGAAATCCCCTGAATTTTCGTTGAACAATAATTTTGAGATTGCTAAACATCGTTTTGAAAACTTAAAATATAAATTACACAAGAATGAATGGTTATTTGAAAATTACAATTCTATTATTGAAGATCAATTAAAGGATGGTGTAATTGAAATATGTGGAAGTCAATTCCCTGATAGCAAATGCTATTATATGCCGCACAGACCTGTAGTAAGAAAGGAAAAATCAACAACGAAAGTTAGGATTGTTTATGATGCTTCTTCGAGATCGGCTAATTCTAATTCTCTTAATGACTGCCTTGATTCGGGACCAAATTTATATCCAAAAATTTTAGATGTCATTTTAAAATTCCGAGAAAACAGAATAGCGTTTTCAGCTGATATTGAGAAAGCATTTCTGCAAATTAAAATAGCAAAGGAGGACAGGGATTACTTAAGGTTTCTGTATTTTAAAAATTGCGGGAATAACAATGGGTATAAATCGTATAGAATGACTAGAGTTCCATTTGGAGTCACCTGTAGCCCATTCATTTTGGCCTCAACTATTAAATTCCACATAAGAAAATATGAAACTAGTAATTTTGAAACATATAAAATGCTTAATACTTCACTTTATGTGGATGATTTATTTTTTGGTTCTGATACAGTAGAAAGTGCTCTTAAATTAACAACTGAAGCTGTTACGATCTTGAAAGAAGCAAGTATGACTCTTAGAAAATTTCAGTCTAACTCATTAGAATTGAAAAAAGAATGGCAACATTCTAATGTTTTTGTAAATGCGGAAGAAGATTCCAATAAGCCTTTAAAGGTATTGGGTATAAACTGGGACACTTGCAATGATACTTTAGGTCTTGAACTAAAACCGTTATTAGACATGTTACAAAATCCTGTAAAATGTAACAAAAGAGCAGTTTTGCAAATAGCAGCAAAATGCTTTGACCCTGTTGGTTTTGTCTCGCCATTCATTATTCGAATTAAGTGTATTGTGCAAGAGCTTTGGGAAATGGGTCTTGATTGGGACGAAACTTTTAATGCTGAAGTAGAGCAGAAGTGGCACGATTGGTGTTCTGAATTAAGTGTATTACAAAATTTTTCAGTTCCAAGATATTATCTGATTGATTGCTCCGATGTGCCTCAAGAAAAAATGCAACTTCATATTTTTTCTGACGCTACTCCAAAGGCGTACGGAGCAGTTGCTTATTTTAGATTTAATTCAAAAGATAGATCGATTAAAACCAGTTTTGTTACGTCAAAATCAAGAGTAGCTCCACTGAAAAAATTAACTCTTCCCAGACTAGAGTTGATGGGTGCAGTAATTGCAGCGCGTATGGGTAAATATCTTGAGAATTTATTTTCTGTTCAAAACATTTTCTATTGGACTGATAGTACTATTACTCTATACTGGATAAAGGGATCTGCTTCAAAATGGAAACCATTTATTGCCAATCGAGTTATTGAGATTCAAGATTTAACAAGTCCACAGGCTTGGAAGCATTGCGATAGTAAAAGTAATCCTGCCGATTTGATATCCAGAGGTTGTAAAGCTAAGGAGTTAATTATCAACAGAAAATGGTTACTAGGTCCAGATTGGTTATTAGAGAAGGAAGAATTATGGCCTAAAACTCGACTTAAAGAAAATGAAATTAAAGTGAAAGAAGAACTGAAAAATGGCAAGGACTGTATTGCTGTAAACGTAGTCAATTCTGGGGTAGAAAGACATGACATCTTAACAAAATTCTCCTCATGGACCAAGCTTCAACGAGTAATTGCATGGTGCTTGCGATTCATCACTAACCTGAACTTGAAATTAAAATCACTTCTTCTAGTAAAGCAAGATTATTTGACAACTGAAGAATTAACAAAAGCCTCAGGAGCAATTTTCAGAATTATTCAGGGAGAGGAATTTTCTGAGGAAATAAAATGCTTGGAACAGAAGAAGCCAGTTACTTCAAACAGTAAAATTAATTCTCTTAATCCATTTTTAGATAAAGATAAAATTTTAAGAGTAGGTGGAAGGCTGCGAAATGCAGAAATATCTGAATCGCAAAAATATCCGATTCTTTTACCGAAAAGACATTTTGTCACAAACTTGATAATCAAATATTATCACGAAAAATATTTACATGGAGGCGTTCAATTGCTATTATATACCTTAAGACAAAGTTACTGGATCATAAACGCGAAGGTTGAAATTAAAAAATACGTTTGGAAATGCGTGAAGTGTTGCAGATTTAGAGCAAGGACCCAGTCACAACTTATGGGAGATCTACCTGCTAACAGAGTTACACCAAGCAGAATCTTTTCTAGAATTGGCATAGACTTTGCCGGACCATATTTTGTGAAAATGAGAAAAGGTAGAGGGATAAGACCTACTAAATGCTATATTTGCCTTTTCATTTGTTTTGCAACTAAAGCTGTGCACTTGGAGTTAGTAAGCGATTTATCAAGTGAATCGTTTATTGCTGCTTTAAAGAGATTCACAGCCAGAAGAGGAAAACCTGAAGAAATAACCAGTGACTGCGGTACTAATTTTGTTGGAGCTGATAGAATTTTGAAGAATGAAATTTCAGCTGTAAATTCAAATTTTGAATTTCGAAATTGGATATTAGAAGAGAACATTAAGTGGAATTTCAACCCCCCTTCGGCCCCGCATCATGGAGGACTTTGGGAAGCTGCAGTGAAGTCGATGAAACATCACTTACGAAGGACCATCGGTTGCCAAGTCCTTACCTATGAAGAATTTCTCACCTTGATTATTCAAGTAGAAGGATGTCTGAACTCAAGACCACACACTCCTATTTCTAACGATCCGAACGATTTGTGTGCCCTCACACCTGGACATTTTTTAATTGGGACATTTTTGACAGCGGTTCCTGAAAGAGACTTGACTTCCCAAAAGGTGACACCTCAGCAAAGATGGCAATTAATGCAACAAATTTTGCAAGGATTTTGGAAGCGCTGGTCACGGGAGTATTTATGCCTACTACAACAAAGAGGTAAGTGGAGGTGCTCCAGTGAAAATCTGCAAATTAATGACTTGGTGTTAATTAAAGAGGACAATCAGCCACCAATGAACTGGAAGTTAGGACGTATTATCGAGCTTTTTCCAGGAGCAGATGGTAAGGTTCGAGTAGTAAAATTAAAAACAGTAAATGGTGAACTAAAACGTCCTATCACGAAATTGTGTAAATTACCTGTAGATAATGTTACTTAAAAATGTTTTTTTGTATAAATGTAATATAATTTCATTAATTTCATATTTGTAATCCAATTATTTAAAAATTTGAAGCATAAAATGTTTATTCTATTTGAAAAGAAATATGATGATTATTTGTGAAATTATAAGTTATTTGAGGCTAGGAAAATAACTGTATGTTTGTTAAATTGTAAATTTGTATTTCCTTGAAATGTTATGAATGATATTCATCCGGGGGGAGGATGTTCAGACCCGGACGGGATCCCAGCTTTGCCCTTAGAGGGCGCTGGAAGCAGAGTTGTGTTTTGTTATATTAGGAATGTGCAGTCAGAGTCAGAGCTAGAGCTCTTCGGAACTTCCTTCTAAATGCTTTTTGATTCTTGATACTTGAGATAAATACTATCATGAGCCTTCTTTTTTATATATATGTTTTATGTTGTTTTGTCAGTGTGTTCTTCAATAAATGTGTGTCAAGTGAAAATTTGAAGTCTTGAATTATTAAAACCCTTTTGCATTTTGAGATTCGACAATGATACGAAAATCGTAATCAATTGTATTTTCCACTCACCGATTCAATTATTTAGTTTATTATTTAGTAAGAACAAAATACCACAGTCTACCCTGTATTTTTCCTGTATTCCTTGACCAATCCTGTATATGAAAGTAATTATTATTTTTCACTATAAATCGTATGGGGAAGGGATGAAACATTAATATCAATATATTTCGTTGTGTTTACCTATATAAAGAAGAAAGTCTGTTATGTGTCATTTACTTCTTTGCCTTTTTTGAAATAGAATATTGAAGCATGTTCAAAAAGAGACGATGGGAGAAGATTGGATACGAAGATTTAATTAGCTCGGACCGAAAATTTCATTGTGTACTGTAGAACGTAATTTTATCGCATTCAGCAATAAATATACCAAGCGATGGTCGAGCTTTGCAAGTAGTTTCTCTTCTCCCCTTTTTCCCAGCAGCCGATCTTTAATGGTGAGCGAGTGCCCTCTCGTGGCAAGAAAGAAAACCTTGCCTCCGGCTAGGATTAAAAAAAGTGTCAGTGTAATATTAAGCATTTCATGTTTCCAGATTACGTTCCGTCAGCGTTCTAGAAAGCTTAAAAGAGGGGGGGGGGGGGGGCATAGTTAGTCTATGTTTCCAGCCATACATCTGGCCTATCAAATAAGCAGCTGCCACGATGCAATTATGAAAAAGTAAGAACGAAACGTAAAAAGATATTTCTGCCTTAATAATAACTCAAACGCGATTCACTAATTACGAGAATTACTTGCAATCAAAACGAGATATTTGAAAAAGGGATTGCTCGTGTGGCTTTAACATTTTTTAGTCTTAATATCCGTTTTTTTTTCTCTCGTTGCGTTTTTATTATGAGGTGATTTTCGTGAGTGGCCGTTACATGTGTTGATTAGATTCCCAACTGGAAATATTTTGCTTACTATTATAATTTTCGACATAGTGACGCATGCCTTTTCTTGCGTGTTTAGCGTAAGGAGAAATATAAGGGGAAAAAAAAAAATACTTTTCAGAGTGTAATAGCGTGTATATTGTTAAATGATGTTTTTTTCTTCCCTTTCCGAACAACAACCAATATATATATATATACACATGCATCTTTATATATATATATATATATATATATTTATATAATACAACGAGGTAGGTTAAGCTATCCTAAAGAGGCTATAAGGAAAGAGATGACATTGGGTCCAGTTTTCTCTCGAGGCGGTCAAAGAGGCCTTTCGCGCCTTTCGAGCATGGGGGAGTCTTACTTCCGGGGGTCGCGTCAAGTCCCTGCCATTAAGCTAATTATCCCCTCTAGTAACAACAGGTTGCTGCAAAAGAGCCAGGACTCTGCGTTTAAAGTTTAATCGCCGTTTCAGAACTTTTTTTTTACTTGATTATTTTTGTTCTTACATGCTCGCAAATTATGCGTGCTATAAAAATTATTTCTACCCTATAAAATGTATATTGCTAGTGAAAAATGAAATAACGTCTCTTCTTTGCACTTAAATATATGGATGTAACATAATATTTAGATAGACAGCTATATTTATAGTCCCGAATTAAGTTTTTTGATTTTATATACTTATATTTATTTTTTTAAATGTACAAATATTTGTCTTATATAATCAATTATTTCTTTCCAAAACTTTATTGTTTCGTATTTTATTGAAAAATCACCCCCTCCTTACTGGAGATCAACCTTGACACGTTGACGGACATGCATGTCAACAATAAAATTGGTAATACAAATTAAATTTTGCAAATTTTGACTTGTAACGACATTATATAATATGTGATGGAATTTGTTAATGATTCAGATTAACGTTTAAATAATTCTTGATTCAGATATTAAGATGTTAATTTATTTATTTATTTATTTTTTTTTTTTTTTTTGTCTGACTAATGCTATACTACAAATTCAAATGTGTTTATTGATATCCAATAAAACAACTTTTGGACACGTAAAAATTTTGTTCGGGCATGTATTTTTTAGACAAATATGCCCGACGGGGCATGTACAATTTTAAAGATTCTTCGAGCCCTGAAACAAATACAATATATGTTTTGAATAGGAGGTTTTGGGTTATGGTGCAATATGAGGTATGTTATATAACTCGTTCCGCTATCAAGTTTAAACTTTTTATGTTTCTCAGAATCGTATGACAAAATTCGCCATGAATAAGAAACATATTTTGAAATGTTGTAAGTACAGATCCTTAAAAAGCATACTTTTATAGCAAATTTTACCTAGGATAAAAGAAGGTTATGATCTCAGCATGCACTTGAATGATATAACATTTAAAAACTACAAGTAGTTTTAAACATCTTAATATGAATCAATCTTGTATTTCAGTTCAGTACTATAAAAGACCTATTATATCCAGCATTATGTAGAAAAGTTAATTTCTTTATTACTACTTCTATTATTTTATTATTAATACTATTTCGTTATTTATTTATACATACTTCTTTCGGGTGACTAAAGATCTGCGTTTTAAAAATATGATTTCCAATAAAATGCAAGGAAAAATTCAAAAGAATAAAGATAATTTTTAAAATGTATAAGATACGTTAGGAATATTTCAAGGTTTTCCGTAAAGATTGAATGTAAGTTCAAGGCTATATTTGTATTATATTGTTTTCATTTATTTAGAATTTTACTGAATTGAGATCAATGGTGCAGTTTTTTGCTTTTATTATTTGTACCCAAGTTCATATTTCAAGCTTTTGAAATAGAGAAGGCTTGGACATTCGTGATCGTGGTATACATTAAGAAATTGATATGAAGATAAATATAATGACAAGTATCCAATCAACAAATTTACATAATTTAAAAATGCTGGATAACGATGAGATTGAGCATAAGGAAAGTCACAGTGATGGTGGGTTTTTTAATTCAGTAATTGATTTTCAATTGATTTTGATTCAGTAATACACTGACTAAACTAATGACGTGAAGTTATTTTCTCTAAATTAATATTCGATATTAAACATGACGTTAATCCACCTATACGGAAGTTTCCTACTATTTCTCCAGTTATGGTACATCAAAATCAGATGTACTTTGTTGGATAATTGATAGTTATTCATATCCAGCAAATATATATTAATTACATAAGATGCAATTCCTAAAAAATTCTCTAAGACAACAGGACGGATACACATTAAATAAATGTGTATCCGTCCTGTCAAAAAAATCCTGTCTATTCAAACATAATTTTCTGTTATGAATGAAAATTCCAGTGAGAAATTTCTTTTCTATTAACATATTTTATAAAAAACAAGTAGATTTAGAACGACTAAATAAAGTTTAATTAATAATTAACTCATTTAAAAACAATCCATATAATGTCACACATTAACACGAACATAATGCTTCACAAATTTGGATGAGAACGATTGTGATAGATATGCATATCATGTCTGTCGTATTTTTTTAATTATGAATTCTTAAATCTGCGAATAGTGTTGAATGCACAACTGTTTAATAATAATGATTTCTGTTAATTCAGCACAGTTTGCATGTTAATTTAAAAAAGTAAAGAACCTCAAAAATCATTCATCAGAGTGTTTGGACATTCACTCTCCGATAAATTATTTACAGCGCCAACTACTTCCGCCAAAAAACAGCCAAGGAACTTCTCTTTTTCTCCCATCAGAAGTTTGGAAGAAGATGGTAGATTCCGAACAGTAAAACATCAATTAAAACAACTAATATGCGTTTTTGACACATAAAAATAGTATGAAATTGAAGCCTATGTTTTTCTCCTTTGGAAGATGTCACTAAAATTTTTCTGAAAAACTATGCTTCCGTGAAATACGCGGTTTTGTAAACCCCTCTCGTTTCTCCTGTGTTAAGTCTACGAGAAGTTCCCCAACAAGCCCTAAGGTGGTTTAAAGTCGGCTTTTCTTTATCCCTGCATATGTCGCGTCTCTCCTTATAGTGTCTCCAAAGCTATCCAAGATAGGGGTTATTTACCCTGAGTCTCTTTATCCCCCCCCCCCCCCCGGAATGGAAAAATTATTTAATTGATTATTTTTTCTTTGAGGAAATTTTCTTTCTTTCTTTTGTTTTTTTCTCTTCCGCTCCCGCTTAAATAGGTTTTGCCTCCCTCCCTCTACGAAATACCTCTGATTGATATGGGGGGAGATTATTAGTTAATTTATGGCTCCTAGCTACCATTGTATTTTAATGATGCCCTTTGTACACGATATGCTACCATCCCCATTACACTTTTATTTAAGTTTGTCGTTAAAATATCAATAATGAAGTTGAGATCTGTAATAATAGCCATTTGAATATCAAGCGTGAAACAGTCCCCTTATTTTGAGGATAAACCTGTCAGAGGGTAAAATTTTCTGTCCTGTAAAACCCTTCAACAAAGGAATTTGTTGCAAAATTCCGTAAGTTCTTGTTCCGTCGCATATCACCCATTCTGCCTCTAAGAGTTCATTCGTTTACTCGTGCTCTGTCACTAAGATAGCATTATTGAAGTTAATATGCTTTAAAAAAGGACGCACTGTTAAATCGGAATTATAATGAACTCCTTCTTCAGTATGTTGGGGTTTTCACTTCAAATTTTGGCATTACTTTCATTGCTTTATCTCTTAAAAATTTTAACTGTTACAAATTTTAAGATATATTTAACAATATTTAGATATTGATTTATTGTTGATAAAAATGAAGATAAATGTTCACTTATTTTTAGAAGCAAATTCAATGCCAAATTATGGCTTAGTACATCCTTAAATTTGTAAGAGTGCGTATTCATTATTATTGACGGAAAACAAAACAGTAATGCACAAATTTGAAATGAAAGTTGAACAAAATTTCAGGAAAACTGAATGTTCCTTCCGGTAGCAGTTCATGTATAGCATAAACCATGTAATGTATACTTTTAAGCAAATATTAGAAAAGAGATCGCTAATTTCATTTCTTCAGATCATTCTTTGGTCTTGGCAAGACTTAGAATCTTTCACAATTGTTTTTATTTTTTTTATTTATTTTATTTATTTACTTATTTATTTTTGAAATAATTACATATAGATTTAAATGGATGAGATTATTTTAATTTTTAACAACAGCTTAAATCTTCTGGTGAAATCAATTATTCGAACTAAGAGCATTTTATTCGTTTTATACTTAAAGAAAATTAACAAAAAAATAAAAATTACAGACGACTCTTTTACAAAGAAGAACTTTTAAATGCAGTTTGCACTCATCCAGCCAACGACAACTGCAGCCTGCAAAATCTGAACCAGCAGTGTCATTAACCAACCAAGTTTCAAATTCGATTGCAGTTTGGTGGATGAGCCGTCTAAATTCAAAGTGCCTTCTTCCCCACCTGAAATATGTATGCCGTATGTGTTTCTCTTCTTCAGACAGAAAATAGCTACCAGAATGCTACTTTTGGTCATTCAAACAGCTTTACGTTTCACTTATATTAATTTATTTTTATTTTACTTATTTTTTTTTTGAAAAGACCTGGAGAATTGTGTCAAAAAGTCTTGATTTAGCTGATGCAATACAAGTGCTTTTTCTATCAAAATTTTGAACGTGATAGAAAGAGAGAGAGAGAGAGATTTTTCCTGGGTGCACTCCTTTTGTTATCTATACTTGTTATTTGCCCATTTAAGTTGTCGTATAAGAACGATTATTATTCCAGTAACCCCTCGTTATATCGCTCATTCGGATGTATCGCGCTTTTTCTATACCTCCCAAAATTTCAAGTTTGAGTTCTCGAAAGTAAATATTTGCAAAGTAAAAGCTACAACAATTCTCCTCCCACTCCCCAACTTACATGCCTGCAGAATGATCTACTCAAACCAGTTGACGTTTTACTTGACATTTCTTTTTGTATTGATCCTAACGCCCATTAAATGGAAGAGACAAATGCCTATTACCCAAGGATATTTAATGAAAAGATTTGTTTTTATTAAGCAATTTTTATTAAGAGAGTTGTCATTATGTAAGATTAAATTAATTTTTTTACGTTGACACTGAATTCACTTTTACTTTTTGAGTTCTAACGGCATCTGTTATACCATGCATTCGGATATATAGCGCTTTTTTGCTGTCCCCCGACAAGCGCGATATAACGAGGGGCTACTGTACTTTTTGGATGTTCATATACATAATAGCTCATTACGTGTATGCAATTTTTCTCAAGTTTAATTCATCAAAAAATTTTTACTTCTTGTTTTGTAGATCGCATTTAAATACAACCTGGAATAATTTTCCACATGAAATTTTACCATAGTGTTTACAGAAGATTGTTTGTTTTTTATTTTATTATTATTTTTTTATATATATTTGTCATAATATTGCTCCAAAAAGTTTAAATTAATGTTAATAATTTAAAAGTATGAAACACTGTAACACAGTGGTGAAGCTCACGCTTCTATCAAATAATTACATCTTCACAATTTTATGCAAGAACGTTTATTATAGAAAAGTTTCGTACAGACATACACCCATGTATTTAGATGCCATGCATACCACATCTCTCTATCTGTAGCTGCAACTTAACTTCCTCTTTCTCTTTCTCTTTAGCTCAATAAAATTCCATTACCTGTAAAGTAAAAGTAAAATAAACTTTATTATAATTTGCTGTGAACTGCGCACAACGCTAAAAAATTCTAGTTCAACCTTTCAAGCAAAAATGAAAAAAAAAAAAAAAAAATAGTGAAATGTTGCTGCAACCATTATAATGGTTCCTAGTTTCACATTCATGGTGAAACTACACCATTTTAATAAAGATCATCGAGAAAGAATATGAAAATATTGCTCTTACTGAAATCTAAAATACATTTGAAGCCGCCTATTGCTATTTTCGATCACCGTCGGATTACTATAAACATTGGATTATAAGAATAAAAAGGAGGCGGAGGGAATAACCATGGGGGATTTAAGTGACAAGAAGCGTCCAGAACATATTGTGTACCGCCAATCTTTGTTTTTGTTTTCATTTTCAATGATATCTTACTCATTTATTTTTAAGCGGTAAAAATTTATTAGTAGTAAAATTACTAAAAATGTTTTGGGATTATGATAATAGTTGAGTTAAATATTTTTAAAGTAAAAAAAGATTAACAATTATTAATAATCATATTCGCAAAATGAAGTCTGGATTTTTTAGTTTGAACAAGTCCGGTATTTTCTTTTTTCTGGTCGATTCGAATTACGAGACAGGCGGATTAGAGGGGTTTTAGTGTGTACTAAATGTCTATCAAATTGAATATTTCATCTCCTTTAGCTTATGGGGGGGGGGGGGGGTAATCCATTGTTTATCACCAGGACCTGGAAATTGATGACCTAAAAAATCCCTAAAAGTGCTCCAAATTTATACCAAAATTGGTACAAAAAATGCCATTAAAACTGAAAAAATTCACTTAACTTTTTAAAAAATGCACTTAAGGTCTGAGGTCAAAATTAGATTCAAGCAGCTTAAACATTTGCTTTTTGAAAAATTATAAGACCATCATAAAATGCCCTTCTAAAAAAATAAATGAATAAAAAATAAAAACAATACCAACCAATAATTGGGGAACGTGATTTTACAACTTTAATATCTTAAGTGAGGGAATCTAAATTGCTCTGAATAATTAAGAATATTTTTTTACATTATAAAAGACCACATCCGAAAGTAAGTTCGTATATCTTGAAAACGTCTTTCAATGCAATTGTAGTTAGGCCAAATTTAATATTGGCCTAACCAAAAACACTCATGGAGAAATATTTTCTTCAAATTCACACTAAATGTCTTCCTTTTAAAACACTAGGAAGTTTTTTCAGCGAGAAAAATTCTTTGTCTTCTTCAAGTTGTCTTCATTCAGTTTTGTAGCAATTGATTCCCAAATCTACCGTTTACCAACCTTTTAAATTTTTCTGTAAAATTTAATGAATAAATTGAATTAAATTTTACTCAAAAATAAAAAAAAAGGAGCTAAAACATAGAAAAATGTGAAAATTTCTTTAAAATGCAAAAAATTCTGCAAAACAAGAAAAACGTTGAAAAATGCAAAAAAAAAATCAGAAAAAATGCATTATTATCAACTTCCAGGGCCTGTTTATCACTCTTCCGGCGTTTTTAATTTTACTGTATCATATAAAGTTGCAAATTTATTAAAATAAAGAACAATTAAGAGTTGTAATCTAGTGAATATTATTTCAGCGTATCTTCCTTTTTCTTTCTCAAATAAAATTTTACTTTGGAGACTAGAGTACTTAAAAAATTAAATAAAAATATCATTTAAAATATGTAAGTTCATATTGACTACTTTGTTTGGCGCGATGTTTATGCGGTCCAATCGTGTGATTTTTGGAAACTCAAAAGAAAAGTAAATCAGAGTATTTTCCATTATTAATAATTATATCTATAGATACAAATCAATAAAACTCTCAGAGTCCCCCCCTCCCCTCGCCATTTTTTTTTGCATTTCCTGTTGATCAAGTTAATCTGTTAAAGAATGTTTTGTTTTTAGTAACCACTAGGCATATGAGGGAAAGTATGCTAAAATGACTTTAAAAAAAAAAATAAGAAAGAAAGAAAAGATTTGTGTAAGTAACGGAATTTTAAATGATTTCTTTAACGGGGGGGGGGGGGGGGGGGGGCAATAAATGCACATAAAGAGGTACTTTTTGAAAATTGTGTAACACCTCAACTTAATAATTACTTAAATGTCAAAACATGTTTTGATCACGAGATCAAAATTTAGCTCATCAGAGATCTTTTTGACTTATCGCAAAAGACCGATGATTCCCAAAGCTGGACGAGACGAAGCTAGGGACTGCGAGGCGAGCCGAAGAGTGCGCATACTGAAGATGGAGATGAGAGTGAACCCCATCCGCACTCTCTCTCTCGGACGTACTCGTCCTTCCTCGTGGAAATTGTGGCGTCTCAGAAAAAAAAAAACATCCCGATGAAAATGTTATGATTTTTGTGGCGTTTCATAATCTTACAGAAAATAACATTATTTGGTTTGGAATGGACATTATAAATTATAACATATGTATTAAAATTGGCCAAAATACGACCAGACGAAATTTTCTTAGCTATCCATATCACGCACGTCACAACGTACATATTTTGACATTCTGATGGCTATGAATAAAAATTCCCGTTGCATTCTAAAAACAAAATCAATTCTAATTGCAAAAAATCAATCATCTAATTGCAAAAATCTAAATTTGAAAAATTTAGATTTTTCTAGTGTTGGAATTCCACCGTCTAGAACACCAGAAAAATCCTCTGTTCTAAGGAATAAACCATTTTTTTCATCGCACACGCTTACAGTAAGAATGGCAAACTCACCGAATGCGTTTTTGTTTTTCCTAAATTTTTCAAATCGATTGCAGCGCCCTCTGTTGTGGAACATTGTAACTAATTTCATAAGTTTGTCTGAATCAAAATTTACTGTTGTCCCAAGCATATTTCAACAAATGGTGTATTTCTATCACTGCTCGTTTAATTTTTATCGATTTTTCAAATATACCGGTCATTTTTGAAACACCCTGTATAAACTGAATGCTGCACTGTATGAAACATGTTGTTTTTGTGGCAAAAGAATAGAAGGTATTGAAGTATTTTGTCAAAACACCTATTTTTTGACTGAAGTGAAGATTCGTGGTTTTTAATTTGTAACGTGAGCACAAGTAATTATGTTAATATGACGATATATAAAAGGAAAAGTTTTAGAGAAGGGAGAGGATGTTGGACTGAAGAGAACCCAAGGGAAACAATTAAAATAATTAAACCAGGAGATATCGATGATAATCAATACTTGCTAAACCATGGCTTGAAAAATATTATAAAACCACGTCAATTATTAAATGGTTTGAATGCATTCATTATAAAAAGTGGATGCATGAAAATTTTAATATGTATGGGTGAAATACGCAATATTTGAGGAAGAAAGTATGAAATTAAGATTTTAAAGATTTTTATTTTTATGTCACATTTTTAAAGTTTAAAAGTAGATTATAACTTCACTTTTTATGTTACTTTCGAACTTTAGAGATTTAACTTTATGTTTAGTGTTATTTTCAGAACTTGAAAAGGTATCTTCATTTTTGATATTCTTTTTAAATAGTTTTTATGTTTTTTACGGTTATAAACTAGCAAAATTTTTCGTATCTGCTATTTTAACTGACTTATTTCCCCGGGGCATAATAAATGATGTACAAAAAGCCAAAATGACTACTAAGAAAGAACCCAGGGACTAGGGTTGCTGAATTGCTACGATGTGATGATGGTGGAAAACAAAAATATTTTTTTTTAATGACACTCCTTATTTTTTCATAAAAATGCTTTTATTTTTGAGAAATGCACATCATTTACATAATAACCTCTTCAGGTCTTTTTTTCATACTTTTCCCTATAGAATGCAGGCGTTTCATACTTTGCCGGTAACATAGACACTTAAACTACGTACCGTAACACTCTTTCTAGCAGAATTTCCACTGATATTATTGATAACTTAAAATTTGGTAGCCATTTCTTTTATTTTGGGGCAAATCTCCTTGCATTACCCTAAGCTGTAAAAAATTACTGGAAGCGAAAAGAATAAAGGAGCTGAGCTCTAGGCAAATAAAGCCTTGAGTACAACTTGCTTTTTAGCCTACTTTCCCGCAAAAGTTTAAAAAAAACAATAATAAAGCATGAAAGAAGGCTTATTAATGTATCGTGAAAATATTGTTAAAAGTCAAGAAAAGTCCAAATTAAGTTAAGTAATTAAATAAAGATTGAAAAATAGCAAAATTGAAAACAGGGTTTTATGGTGGGGGAAAAAGTGTGTCGGTCGGTCTGTCTGCTGTCGGCCTAATAACTTTTGAATTAATCGTTCGATTCGAAAGTTTTTTTGTTTTTTTTTTTTTTTTTTCTTTTTTTTTTTTTGCATTCCAAAGATCTCGTCGAGGACATCTCATTTCTTCCATATATTAAGTTTTGATTTGAAAATGTTTTCGTTCAATTTTAAACAGTTTAAAAAATCTCAACAGTACCGCCTACGGGCCAGTTATGTATCTGGGAGTAAGATCCAAGTTCCTATGAACAAGCTTATTGGGAGAAGCTCTCGGAGTGAAATTTTTTTGTGAATTTAATTGTGAAAAATTTCTGTTCATTTTTGAACAGTTCAAAAAATTAACATACCGCCTACGGCGAAATTTCAATCCTATATAAATCCTGAGATCTAAAGGACCGATTCTTTGAAAAAACTTTATCGGAAAGCTCTTATGGCGTAGAACATGTACAGATAGAAAGTTCATCCAGAACTTCCGAGCCTATTTTCCTATGAAATTTTTTGATTGGGATTTTTAAGAATATTTTTGAACGAATAAATGATTAAATGAATAAGGGAGAGAATGAGTGAATAAATGAGCGAATGAATGAAAAAATAAGTAAATGAGCGAATGAATGAAAAAATAAGTAAATGAGTGAATAAATACATGAATGAGTGAATAAATGAATAAATGAAGGACTGAATAAATGAATTAATGAATGAGTGAATGAATATGTATTAACCATCGAAAAAGGTATATTTGAAGTAATTAAGAACTAAAGCTAAACGAGAAAGAGAGAGAGAGATAGAGATAGCTAGATTATAAATTTGAAGTTGGTGTATACGGGAAAGTCGGCTCGTATAGTTCTAGATGGAACTTCTTGTTTAGTGTTCAGGATTTTAGAAGTAGACGAGTTTTCCGGTTTTGGCTCTAAATTTTTCCTTGTACAAACAATATAATAAATATAGTTCAGTTTGTTTTTATACGTATACTGCATTATTACAATCTATCGAAGTTTTCAGCTTCAAATAGTGTTTTCTTCCTTCCCATAAAATGGTACAATTCCACTATTTTAGACAAATTGCAATGGCTTTTGATATTTAAGGCAAACTATGCATAGTTAGTGACCAGACACACAAAGCCAAGTTCTTAAGATTATACATCAACACAATTACATGTGCATGTATAAATAAATATCTATTGCAACTTGGTTTTATACTCTGGTTCATTGGGATCATTCTAACGAGCCACTTTTTTTCCCTCACATAAAGATTTTTTAAGATTATTTTAGATTTAGTTATTATTTTAGATTAATTTTAGTTTTAATTTGCACCTTAACAGATTATTTTAAAGCAATGTTTCTAATTTGACGTGAAATTATATTTCTATTACTTTGCACAAAGTTAAATTATTATTTATAAGTTGCCCATATTTGCTAGTTAGCTTCGCAGGCAAAGTCTTGAAAATTATATCACAACACGGAAAGCAGAAAATTTCCATCATCTAACAAATTCCTTCCAGATCATTAAACTCGTTTTTATTACTCTTAAGTGGAAAAAAATGCCCCCCCCCCCCCCCCCCCTGCCATTTCATTTTCAAGGAGCGTGAAAATACTCCGAAAAACAAATTATGTTCTCGAATTTTCAATTCTGAAAATAATGGTGCGGAACCCAATAGAAAGCTTACGGCATTCCAAAGATATTGGGTCCTATGGCCCGCCTACGCACGAGATCGATAGGTTGATTACCCATCTCGTGGGCGGGTGATTGACTGGAGAAATTCACGGTCACCATGACGACGATATTTTGAGTGACAGATTTGGCACGCAGAAACGCCTACAGCACGTGGTCGATATTTTCGCGTGCTGTTGACTACTGTGGGAGCTTCAAGTCGATATGCTTTTCTGGAAAAATGGGAACAAGAAAAAAAGGAAGATTAAAAAGAATGGAAAAGCATGAAGTTGGTAGGTCTTTTCTTATTTTGTTTCTTTGTATGGACTCGGAAAAAATGCCATTGTATATTATCGATAATATAAACGTATGTTTGCTGAAAGGAAGGGAAAAATTGTTTTGTTATTTAGCTTCCACAATTTCATTAGCCAAAACTTTTAGCGATAATATAAAAATTGATTCTCGTTTGCAAAGCACTTTTATCTAAATATTTACCGGAATTTTCACTCACTGATGTATCAATTTTTCATCAATGTCAAATGTAAATAAGAATCAATATGTAAGAAATTGATTTTGTAAGGTCCATTTTAGTGTTCATTCAAGTGCTTCGAAATTTAATGCTATTTAAAAACTTACAACAGTTTTAAAGACGTATTTGTACTAAAACTTACTCCTGTGATTGATTTAAAATATATGAGTAATCACAATCATTTAACTATGAACCTTTCTACAAAAAAAAAAAAAAAAAATCGATATGTAGTAGTTTTTACATACATCGGCTTTAATTAAAGCAAATTTATTTATTTTTTCTGAATTTTGTTTTATGTCAGAAATTAATTCAAAGGCATTTGTCATCAAAAATTTGAAAGTTGGGGAAAGCAGTTTTTTGGGATTGGATTCGCAGATGGCACTATAGTCATTAGTGCTTTAATAAATAATAGTGCTTAAATAGTGACTTTTTTCTGGGTGGGGGAAAAAAACCGCTTCAAATATTTAGTGAATTAATCAATCAATTTCTTACTTTCGTCATTGAGCAGTCGATTCATATTAATAACTTTTCTCTATTTTTTTTAAGAATGAAGCCAAAAATATATTCCGAATGTAATTTTTCTCGATTTTTTGGTACTGGTATTTATGGACTACCGCAGGACTGCAAACAATGAACTTTACATTACATATAATTATCATGACCTAGCGTTTACTCATGTGTGAAATGTACTTTCGCTAATGTGATGATGAGTTCAGAAAGATTAGAAATGGGACAATGATCAAAATTCCACGAGGAGACTGTTGATCAACCACTAAAATGCTGATAAGTGATGTGACGTAACTGACTAGAATTTCATTTTCCAAGCAAAATAGTTTTTCTACTAAAAAGAAGAACAAAAGAGAAAGAAAACAGATACTCAAACCGAATTTGGTACATTGCAATTCACACCTGCGAGTGAAGGACTGGCGTACAGAACGGTATGCAAAATATCTGAAATATCGGGTATAGGCTGCACTGCTAGATGGGCGGGGCGTCCCAACTGCACTGCTGTGGTCTTATCTCTATGTCCGAGCTGCACTGGCATGCCTCCCGAAAAAATGTCCGAATTGCACCGGAAGCATCCCCCCCCCCCTTCGATGTTTTAAAATACCCGGAAACGCCAGTCCGTATACCTTATGTACAGCCAATTTTTTCCCACTTTTTCGTAAAAGTCAAAAAAATAAGAAGCCTGAAGAATATCTTAAATGCATTGTAAAAATATTGCTCAAAAATCAGAAATAAGTTAAATAAATAAGTATTAAAATTAATTTTGGAAAGAAAAAAAGCTAACCCACTTTAAGCAGAACAGTTATGAATTGCGTTGAAAAGTATAGCATAAATTCCTTCTTTGAACAACAATGGATACTACTTTTAAACATAATATTTAAATACTTAAGACTTTTTTTTAGAAACTGCTGCAAATAGCTCTACGTCATTTATATTTGTAATTGACTAGAAAAGGTTCTATTTATCATAATTTTGCACCAATTTCAAATATTATAGTTGAAAGTGGTATTGTTTAAAGAATGAATTTAGCTTTTTGCGCAGTTTATAGGTATTCTGCTTTGAAGTCGGCTTTTTACCCTAGGAAAATTCTTTTATTCATTTTTTTAGTGTAAATACATTTTCTCAATGCACACTAAGTTATAAAAAAAAAAGAAAAGAAGAAGAAGAATATTAAAGAGCACGCTTATTTTCAGTGACTGGCCCTAAAAACTAATGATAATTTCTATGATAAATCCGTCTTGAATTTGATTAAAAGAGCAACTTTATGTTTATTGATTACTAGTGGCACCCACACGTCCATGCCCGTAGTAAAAAGAAAAAAACAATTGGTTTGCCGTTATACATAAACTGGCAACTTTTTTTATAAGCATAGAATATTGTATGGAATTCCGCAGGCAGATATGAAAATTAGCAGCTCACAGCAATCAGTTGGCGATTGGTTAGTATAGTAACTGATATTATTTTGATAATCCAGTCATCTAAATATGAATCGCATATTTGAAATGTTTGGGGTAAAAAATGAGTGGAATAAAATACCTTTGTACAATAAAGTTTTAATAACAAGAGTATCATTTATGTGTAAAAGTTAAAAAAGAAAACTTATGTTTTGTTACTCTTAAACTTTCCCCTTAAATGTAACCTTCTTACTGCTTACTCTAAAACGTAACCTTCGAGAATCTAATCATATATTAATTAAAGGAAGCCACAATCGTGATGAAGCAAAGCTCAGTAAAGGTGGCCCAAGATGGCGGATGATCCGTCTTATTCAAGTTGGAGTCAAGGAACAGCTCAGGTCTACGAACACAGCAGTGCAGATCGACCATTGATAAAAATATCGGGGAGCGCAGTTCAGCCCTTTTTTGATTGCAGGGGCGGCGCCAGCTAGGGGGCAGGAGGGGGGCAGCTGCCCCCTGTCGGGGAGATCCTGTCCCCCCCGTCAAAGAAATTTTAATAGTTCGTCGGGGAATCTCTTTGTATTAGCATTTGACGTACAAGATAAACATTTCTTTTGAGGATCAAATCGGAAAAAAACTTCATTAAAAAGTAAAACTGTTTTGCGTCGTTTTATAGAGACTACCCATCCTGCAATTTGACCCGAATCCCTCAGTATCTCGAAAATACAATCCTGCCTATAGAACTCAATGCGGCTCCCAGCCTGCCGCCTGCTCTTGACAGAAGAAATGGAAGAATCAGAGCCATGGGGAAAATGGTGTGTATTTCACCCTTCAAATTTCTGTCAGTGGATAGAAAGCTTGGTCATTTTGTTAATGACTTTTCTCCATCGGACACCCTTGCACCTTTTAGCCCTAGCCTTATTAGGTAGAGAGCCGGTGATGGCCGTCGGTCGACTACGGTCTAGGCGTCAGCATCGGGTCACGAGAAGGTTTAACGACATCAGCAGGGGTCGGGGAGGGATGAAAGGCATGAAAGGAAGTCATTGGGGCAGTCACTGTTTCTTAAACATCTGTCGAGTGTTTCTGTTCTTCTCCTGCTATACAGACTAGTACTTTTTTCTCCACTAAACTACTTTAGCATGGCAAAGCGAAAGGAGTTTACAAGTAAGCCATTACTGCATTATTAGTGTCATAACTATTTACAACTGTTATAAATAATATTGTTTCCTTAACTGCAAAACATATCGGGAATGACTGTCTGACCTGGGCGTAGATACTGCGTTTGCTCAGGAATGGGCAATTTCTTTACGATTTTACCATCTCCATCTCTCTGAAAATTTGACCCAAAGTAGGAAAATTTTAGTTGTACTATCTCGTTACGCAGGTAATCTTTAGCAATACTTACCTTCCAGGAGGGGGGCAATTGCGAATCATTGCCGAGCAACCTATTATCATCGGAGTTACGATAATAACAGTTTGGAGTTTAATATTTTACGGAAATATTTCTCCAATATCTCATGCTGTTCGTGTGTGCAGAATGCAGAATAATTTTGCCGAAAAATTTTCAGTCTGAGTTGATCTAACAATCAAGGTTGAGGTTCTTATTGTAATTATTTACTCGCTCATTTCTTTTTTTTTTTCCTCAAAAAATGCGGGAAAAGGGGGAGGGGGAGGCTGTTAAAAACGAATTTGAAATAAATTTACTTACAGCGTTAACTTGCAGTTTTGCAAATAATATTGTAGAATTGAGATTCATCTTTCCAACAAGAATGGGAGCCTGAAAATGACTGGCTTAATCCAGACCGCAGTAGTCGGCTCTTGTCGGGCGGACCCGAACCTATAAAGCAACATTTATCTTTCAAGTTCAATCAGGTAGCCTTCAATTGGTAGAATTATATTGTTTGAGGAGCCCTATTAAATTTCCTTTTTTAAAACAAACTTATATTATTTTTTCTATTTATGATTGCAGATTGTAGTCTGCTTATTTGCAAGTACAAAAATGGTGCAAATGCCAATGTATACGTATGTAATATATTTTCCGCTTGAGGGAAGGGGGGAGATCAGTTTTTTGGCCGCGGATGCATAGTTCATGTTTTATTACTAAAAGGTGAAGATAAGTGGTATTGCTTTATGTATTATGTGCCTTGAAACTATATTTTGGAAAGTAATGACATGAAGTAAAGTGGGACCTCCTGCTAGAGCCAACATCGATTTTCTATCATGGACTACTCAAATTGGCTTAAAATCTGCAGAATATTTTGTGAAATGAAAAATATTACTTGGTATAAATGTCAGAGTAAAAGCAATTGGGTAAAACTTTCATGTGATTCAGTATCCATCAAAACTGAGCTAAAGAATTAGTGTACACACATGAACGTTTTTTAATATTAAATTTTGCGCAGAAGCAGGGCCTGATTTCACGCAGGGCACTCGGAGCACGTGCCCAGGGCCCCCTGATTTTTGGGGGCCCCCAAATAGTTTAAATTCACAAAGAAATGTTTAAAAAATTCTATAAAACGTTTATTATACATATATATTTTTTCTTGTGAAGGAGAAAGGAGAAATTTATTTTGGGGACGGTTCCTTTAACATACCTTTAAAGAATTTTATTGGTTGTATAAGATGATTATAAATTCAATAAGTAGGGTAATTTTATTATTTGGTTAACATACTATAGTAGTATGTATGTATATATATATATATATATATATATTGACAAGAAACAGACTTTGTGTCATGCTGGTTAATGGTGTGAGACTTACTGATGCCATTCAAGGGCTTAATGTGTCGTAACACTTGTCGCTTACAGCTTTTCGACACACATTTACAAACATATTTGAACCAAACTCAGGAATAGTTAGTGATAGGTTCACATCATACCCACGGCACCACAAAACGCAGCATTTTAATGACAGTACTCTTTTAAGTGTTATTAGTGTAGCAAAAAAATTTAATTTTCCAGTTCAAGCAACTTAGCGGGAACCATTTTTTTCTGTGCCCTGGGCCCCCAAATTTGTAAGTCGGGCCCTGCGCAGAAGGTACATAAATTTCTGCTGCTTACTGCAGCCATCTGTTGCTTTCTTTTCAAATGTTGGGTATTTTGATTGGACTTTTTTTTACATGCTATATATATATTTTGGGTCCTCATTCAAAAAATTTTGTAAGTAGCATCAGAGCACATATAATTTGCTCTGGAAGTTTTTATTTGCATTTTGCTCCTATATAGCACTTTTTATTATCGCATATACTCGCCTATAAGTCGCGAAATGTAGCACAAAAAACGAAGTTGGAGTCTGCTTGCATTCGAGGCAAAACATAGAAAAATCTAGACTTTTCCCGATATTTTTTCCCCCTCTTTGATTAAGCAATAAAAGAAAAGAATTCCGTCAAATTCTGATAGGTTTTTATATTCTCTATCCACTTACTAAAGACTTTTAATTGCAGTAAAAAGTCAGCCTATCGAAAAAGTGCGAGAAACGCCGAATTTCAATTTCGCGAACGTTCTGTATCGCCCGAAACTTACAGCTCATTTTACAAAATAAATATAATGAAACTACGAGAAAAACAATATATTAACTTATATTAACTCAGAATTAAAGCAACAACTAATAAAAACTCTAATCGCAAAAACGAACCCTTTTCAGAAAATCGCGAAATAACTTTTTTTGAAAATTGCACATTTCCGATCTTCAACATGTTCATTACATTTTATTTTCCTTCTTTTCCCAAAAGAAAAAGGTGCAAAATATTTCCCGATTTTTCTTCAAAAAACAAAAGCTGTTTTTTTTTCCCAGCTGCCGATTTTTTTGAAAAGTTCCCGATTTTGAGTCTTTCGGATTCCGGGATTCCGAATTTGGGGTCCTATACTGCATATATATATATATATATATATATATATATATACATACTTATCATTTTTATAATTAAGTTAAGAGTTGGAAAAGATTCATAGTAAAAACAAAAGTATGAAAGAAAGCGAAACAAAAGTCGGGGGGAGGGGGGAATCTTCCGGTCACCTAAATGACGGACCTGTTGTCCCCTGTCGGGGAGGCTTGCCCCCCTGTCAGAAAATTTCTGGCGCCACCACTGTTTGATTGACAGGTATTATGGGGAGTGCAGTTGACCCTCGTCCGCAATATCCATAGCACAGGGTCCGTGGCCGAAGCTCTCGTGCTTGAAGCTCACAGTAGGGGAATCGTGGCTCTAGCTCACATAGACCAATATATCGTGTCCCAAGCTCACAAATATATCACCCTTTTCCCCGACGTATGAACTTGACAGTTGGGAGGAGCCTAGACCGGCTCACGTGTCTGAAGCTCACAGTAGTAGTCTGAAGTCTTTTTCCAAACCATGGAAAATATTCCAAATAACGACAAACTGAAACATTTAATAGATTAATTTGTAGAACAATCGATGGACACTCCCAGTGTTCCTTTTCAATTATGTAATGTTTATGGACAACGAACGACACAGGACCAAAAATCCAATGAAATCGTGGAACTCACAATTAAATAGAATCATTGGCATAAAAAAACCAAAAGTATCCAACCAGTTAAAAGCAAAAGAAATTGAACCGCAGGAGTAAAGAGAATAAAAGTTTATGCACAATTGGATGAAAAAAATTGAAAGCATTATGCAAGGCTACTGACGGTCTAATTACCTACACAAGTGTTTATCCTCCCTAAGTTACGTGACAAAAAATGGAATAGTTTAAATAATGGTAAACACGACAATGGCAAGTTTACAACCTGTAGCATAAAAAAGACAGACAAAGGAAAAACTGCCTATACCTTTTAAACCGCCTGTGTCTTAACTGACACTGCCCAGTCCCAAGCCTGGGGTAAAAGCGTAAGGGAAAATTGATCATAAATCTCAACAAATTATTTATTTTATTTTAAAAAATCCCCATTTATTTATAATTAAGTTCAAACTAAGCAGAATAATCCATCTTCCTCGTTTTCGCCCCCTTCGGGTGGGGGGAGGCTTGGGACAAGAGCGTTGGGTACGAAAAGTATTTGTGAGCTTGGGACACGAGAGGCTGGTCTCTGTGAGCTAGAGACCTGTGAGCTTCGAGCACGACACCCATAGCACATATCATATTGTTTCTCTCTCTCTCTCTCCTCCCTCTCTTCATTAGTATATATTCATCTTCTTATATTGTTTCTCCTTTCATTAGTATATATTCACCTTTCTTATAAACTGTTAGAAATTTCACCATGAAATTACGGTTAAATAACCGGCAGCAGTCTGTCCATCTAATTCACCGTTAAATTTACGGTTTGGAACATTTTTATATCTTTACGGGACCTAAACCATTTCCAATCAGCTTGGTTAAAAAGCTGTAAATACAAAAGTTTACGGTTTTATAACCATTTAAAAATGGTTTCAAAACAAAATTTTTACCGTTTTTGAACCATTTCGAGGCGAAGAATCTTCGAGGCGTAGAAACCGTAAACGAAGCGTGTGGGAATCGGGTGTATGGTATACCAACCTTGCGCTCTAGTCATTCGGCCATCTACATCACTTAAATGATGGAAAGGTGAGTTCATTCTAACAAAGAATGTTAATTGGCACGCAGCGGTCGCCGAGCTTCACCACACTGGGAATGGAAAAACAATAGTTAAAATTTCAACTGACCTGTCATTTTCATCCGGTACAGTCGTAGCTGTGAATCAGTTACACAAAAAATCCATTCAGAGAAGATATTGCACTGAATTAATAATCACATATTTAATTAGGATACTAGCAACATATTTCTACCACATACAGACACATATCAAAGGAGAGAAGAAAGGGAAATTAACACTTCAGATACAAAAGAATGTTGCGGGCATATAAAACAAGTTTCAGTTCGTCAGTTCATAGCCTCTACAGTAGGAAAGAGTCAGACAGGAGGGGGAAAGCAATAATCTGGCGTCTGGCTCAAGGTTGAATCGGATCATATTCCAACAGTCCCCCTTGATCCGATGAAATTCTATAAGGCATTACCAGTAGACTTGACCGGTGGTTCAGAAAGTCCGGTTTGGGCAGAGGTTTTGTTAACATGTCTGCCTTCATTAACTTTGTTGGTAGGTAGGTCATCTGGATGATACCTGATTCGTTCAAGTTCCTTATTGCATGAAATTTTATGTCAATATGCTTCGTTTTAGAGACGTATTTTGGACATTGTATCATTTTGATACACGACCGATTGTCGTCATAGAGTGTGATTGGTAGTTCTTGAGGCATATCTAGGTCTTTTAACAGTTTGATGAGCCACTGTATTTCTTGTGTGGCATTTGCTGCAGCAACATACTCGGCTTCAGCCGACGAAAGTGCGACACATGATTGCTTCTTACTTAACCAATGTACTGGTGATTTTCCAACTAAGAAAAGGTTGCCGGTTGTGGATTTGCGGTCGGTCTTATCTCCGGCCCAATCTGCATCGGCATAAGCAATTAGATCTGGTTTTTTATTTGCTTTTATGATAAGATTTAGATTTTTAGAATGATTAAGGTAACTTATTAACCGTTTCACGGCATTCCAATCCGACTGGCGTGGTTTCTCGTTTCTGCGACTTAATATATTAGTGGCTACAGTAATATGAGGTCTCGTTACGGTGGCAATGTATAGTAAAGCACCTATTGCTTGACGGTACTTTGTATTATTCGGAAGTAAATTTACTTCATTATCTTCTCTTAGATATCCCGTTTTCATAGGTGTGGTATATGGTTTAGCTTCTTGCAGGTTAAATTTTTCTACTGCTTCTTCGATCTTGTTTTTTTGATTTAACAAATAATTCCCATCTATGTCTTTACTTATGTTAATTCCAAGATAATATTTAATTTCACCTAAATCTTTAAGTTCGTACTCTTTGCTTAGTTCATCTGCTATGCTGTTAATGTTATTTTCTGTCCCCGATATGAGTATGTCATCGAGATATACTATAATGTAAACAGTTTCATTGTCGATACATTTCTTAAATAAACAAGGATCAGCAGTGCTTTGTACACATTTTAATTTTTTCAATGATTCAGCAATTTTCAAATGCCAAGCCCTGGCGGATTGCTTTAAACCGTAAATAGCCTTTTGCAATCGGCAAACTTTATTTTCTATTCCATTGACAATAAAGCCCTTTGGTTGCGACATGTATACATTTTCGTTTAGGTCGCCATGCAGGAAAGCGGTTTCTACGTCAATATGGTGGACGTCTAATTTTTTGTGTATCGCAGTTGCTAATAATGCCCTTATCGTTGTATGGGATACCACTGGAGCAAAGGTCTCGTCAAAATTTTCCCCAAACTTTTGAGAGTACCCCTTTGCTACCAGTCGCGCTTTATACCTCTCAATTTTACCTTGCTATCATATTTCGTTTTAAAAGTCCATCTTGATCCTATTACGTTTTCGCCACGCGGGGGATCTACCAAAACCCATGTTTTATTTTGTTCGAGAGAATTCATCTCTTCTTTAGCGGCATTGATCCAATTTTGTTTCTCGCATGGATTTTGCATGTTTTGAATTTCGCTCCAATTTTTTGGTTCGCGTACTAAGTCATATTTTGTTAAATAAGCTAGACGATCCGGCGGAACCCCCCTGTTTTGTCGTTCTGACCTCCTAGGCTGGTCATTTACTGCGTTGTGAAAGTCGGGAGTTTCATTTGTTTCCTGTATATCTATTTCTACTTTAGGCGAAATTTCCCCTGCTATCGGGTGTTGCAGCTGTTCGCGCTGAACCCCGTTTTTATTTATTTCGTCGAAATTATGTTTTGAATATTCTTTGTCAAGTATATTTGAATTTGTTTCTTCGACAAATTTTACAGTGCGTGCTAGTATTACGTTTTTTCCTTCTGTGTATATTCGATATGCTTTCGACCTATTGTCGTATGACACAAGAATTCCTTGTATTGCCTTGTCATCTAACTTTCCCCTTTTATTCTTGTGAACGTAAACATAGGATTTACATCCAAAAATGTTGATGTGGGATAAATCAGGCTTATAGCCTGTCCACATCTCGTACGGGGTTACGTCGTTTGACTTAGTGGGAAGACGATTTTGAAGGTAGGTAGCCGTATTTACGGCTTCTACCCAGAACTTCTTTGGTAAATCTGCTTCAGACAACATACAACGGGTCATTTCTATTAAACTGCGATTTTTATGCTCCGAAACACCATTCTGCGCTGGGCATTCCGGTACTGTTAACTGATGCTGAATTCCCATTTCCGCTAGAAAATCTTCCGTTTCCCTGCTTGTATATTCTCCTCCATTATCGGATCGGAGAGTTTGCATTATTCGCCCAAATTTATTTTTGGTCATTGCAACGTATTGTTTCAACTTCGTGAGTACCTCACTCTTTTTTGTTAAGAGATAAATAATTGTAAACCTGCTAAAATCATCTATAAACGTAAGAAAATACGTTTTGCCTCCGATTGTCGGAGTTTGTGTTGGGCCCGCTATGTCCGTATGTACCAATTCAAGGACTTGTTTTGCCCTATGCTGTGCCTGTTTCGGGTATGGTGCGTCTGTTAGTTTAGATTTAATGCAGTTTTCACATAATGTATCGTGATTACAATTTTCTAATTTAATACCTGTCGCAAGGTTCTTTTGTGTTATTTCCTTTATTGCATTAAAGTTTTTATGTCCTAATCTTCTATGCCACAGTTCAATGCAATTATTATTATTGTAATGATGCGCTAATTTTGCATAATGTTCATTTTTAGTATCTAAGATAACCTCGTATAAATTGTTGTTTATTTTACCTTCTAGGTAAATATTTCCATTGTGTTTTAACTCGCAACTATCATTTTTAAATGTTAATTTACATCCGTTTTGTGTTGCTTTCTTTACTGACATTAAATTAGTTTCAATTTCAGGAACATATAAAACTTAATTTAGAGTTATTTCATTTATTTTTTGATACGAAGTTTTTGTTTTTATTTTAACGCTTCCTGAACCGTGCGCTTTTAATACATTGCCATTGGCAACGGTTACACAGCTTTGATAATTGTCTGTTATTTCAGTAAACAATGATTTATCATTGCAAATGTGTGCCGACGATCCCGAATCTATAATCCAACCACTATTATTAGGTTTATTTGTGATGAACGCTAAATGATCTGTTTTATCAGTGTACACTTTTTTCTCATTCGAGTGTGTGTTGTTTGCTCGTTCATTTCTGTGTGAATTATTTTGCGCGTAGTGTTTATTTTAATTTCTTTGATAATTTGACTGTTTATTTTTGAGGTGCCAACATTGTAATTTTTCATGGCCTTTCTTGTAACAAAATGTGCAATACTTGTTGTTTTCCCGTCTGGGATATGATTTTTTATTATTAGCTTTAAATGCTTTTGTTGCATTTTCATTTACTGATGCTGAGTTTTCAACTCTTTTCTGAAATTCATCAGTAAGTTTGCACTTTATAAATTCCGATGTTAATTCCTCTTCATTTCTAGCCTCTAAGGCGGTTATTAACGTGTCATACGAAGATGGTAATGAGCACAGTAGTAATGCAGATATGCAGGTCTTTGATACCTTCTCCGATAGCTTTGAGCTTATCGGTAATTTCAAGTATTTTTACAATGTGGTTATTCATATTTCCGCCTTCTTCTAGTTTTGCGCTATAGAGCATTCTAAGCAAATACAACTTGCTTGATAAATTAGCTCTTTTGTGAATGTTTTTTAAGGCGTTCCAGGTGCCTTTTGTAGTCGCTTCCTTCTTCACGTGTACAATTTGTGTGTCATCAATTAATAAATTAATCAGTGCCCTGGCCTAAATTGTAATAATTAAATAAGTCCTCCTTAATTAGGAGCATTTCTGCCTTAAATTTCCAGACAGAGTAATTATTATTATTTAATTTTTCAAATGAAAAGCTTTCTTTAAAAGAAGCCATGTTTCCACTTGTATTTTTCACTCTTAATATATATGAATGGTAGATAATGTTTTTAAATAGTCTTTAATGTTCATATATAGTTTATATCTTTCATTTAAATATTAATGTTATTGTTATTTGTTGAGAGCAGAGCGCTAGATTCAGCTTCAGTCTCATAATCTGATGGAAAGGTGAGTTCATTCTAACAAAGAATGTTAATTGGCACGCAGCGGTCGCTGAGCTTCACCACACTGGGAATGGAAAAACAATAGTTAAAATTTCAACTGACCTGTCATTTTCATCCGGTACAGTCGTAGGTACAGTTACACAAAAAATCCATTCAGAGAAGATATTGCACTGAACTAATAATCACATATTTAATTAGGATACTAGCAACATATTTCTACCACATACACAGACACATATCAAAGGAGAGAAGAAAGGGAAATTAACACTTCAGATACAAAAGAATGTTGCGCGCGCATATAAAACAGAAAGTTTCAGTTCGTCAGTTCATAGCCTCTACAGTAGGAAAGAGTCAGACAGGAGGGGGAAAGCAATAATCTGGCGTCTGGCTCAAGGTTGAATCGGATCATATTCCAACATTAAAGCGGCCGTTTATTTATCAATAAATCTTCTTTTCCAACAGTCAAACAGCCTTAAAATTGAAATTTCAGTTTTTGAATGGATCTAAATTTATTTTTGGTCTAAATTTACTGTATATTGACGAAAATAATTTTATTTGCTGCAAAAATTAAAATACAAACAAGCTTCAAACAAGCTTCAGCAGCTCAGTATATGGGATCGCTCATTCACAAACAGTTCTGGAATCCGATGTCTCCAATTTTTGATTTACGTGTGTATGTGTTTCTATTTAGTAACCACTGCTTAAGCCACTTTTTGTCCCTTCTTTTTTATATACACATGCAGATTTGAACTGATAAATCTTTATTCATATTTTAACAACAACGTACGACCGGTGAGGTTTCGCAACCAAGATGGACGCCCGATTCTTATTGAGCGCTTGAAAATTACGGTTAGTTAAACGTTGTTTAGGATAAACAGAGAATAAACGATTATTTTGAAGAAAATTATTTTATTTCGTTTGACATCACTAGAACATGATGAGTTACACTCGAAGATTACATATTCCAATTGGAATTGCTTCATCGGATTCAGGGACTTCAATTAGAAATACATGGACAGGAATACTCTTCATCTCATTCAAAAAGCTCTGACGTAAATAAAATTTTAACAATATAAGATTCGCGCAGTTTAACATCAATAAAATTATAAAAACACGTAAAAATCGCACAACAACTTTCTGCTTCCCTGTTTTCATGCAGTGCAAAACACTTCTTTCCAGAGCTGTCCTACCCGCCTGCAGATATTTATTTCGGCATTTCGGTAGTGACCCGTATGCGAGATGCAACGCCAGATCGATGATTATACATCTCTCTATGCATCAACTGAAGCATGGTGCTTGCTCTTTAGTTCGTGTCTTTCCATTTCTCCTCTTTTACGGAGAACTGGTTGTTGTTTTGTTATTGAAATGGTCTGCTGATTCAATGTTTCTAACTGTGGCTCGTAAAAAATGCTTTGCAAAACAAAAACAGCAATTTTTGAAACTGAATTTGCACGCTTTTTTTGCGTTTAAGTTGAGTGACTTATAAAATGCAGACAATGAGATTTCTTTTTCTTCTATATTTAGTTTGCGATAACTCCTTTTTTTCTTTTACTTTTTCAAAAGCATGCGAACCTTATTGTCTACATTATAGTTGAGATGCGGTTCTAGTAGAATTTGGGTACTAAGTTAAGTTGATTGTAAGCGCAGCAATAGAGTAATAAGAGCAGAAATTTAAGCAGAGGCAGAGAAAAAAATAGTTTGAATACTGGAAGCAATTGTTTATCAATTTGTAAGGCTTCAATAAGAAATCCAATCTACTGTCGAAATAGCTAAGCAGATGCAATTATTTGTGAGTGAAAACTGAGCATAGTGGACAAAGACAACCTGAGAGCATATCAATGCAATGTGAAACCTAGACCTAGTATCAGGAGTAAGTTTCACTTTGCATCCTTATAAGAACTTAAACTGAGTTGCAGCTTATTCAATGCCAATTAGCTGGGAAAATTGAAGCACGATCAACTGATTCGTTTGCGAAAGGAAGTGCTAACTGTAATCTAAATGAGATTTTGAAACATTTTCTTGGCACCCAATCTAGCTTTCTTGAGAAAAAGAAAAAAGAATTAAAGGAAAGAAAAGTCAAATGCGTAACTTTCCACTAAAAACTGCAGTGTTTCGGAGAATGAGAATTTTTTTGTTTTTTTTTTTCAGTGGGGAAAGGGAGGGAGAAAAACGTTTTTCATAATTATTTTTTCTCATAAAACTTTAAAGGCGTATTAGACTCAAGGCCGTATCCAGAGTGGGGGGGGGGGGGGGACGATGGGGCCTCCCCCCGCCCCGAAATTCCAAAATTTTTCGCAATGTGGCATATATTCCTCCCTGAAACTTTCCTCAACATAAGTGTTTCAAAGTCAGGGGCCCCCCACCCCGAAAAAAATTTCTGGCTACGGCCTTAATTAGACTCTTTCCATTAGAAAAAGCACTGTAGAAGAGCAATATTTCTCTGAACCACAAGCAACCAGACTCCATGTTGGTAAAAATTCACATTATGCGATTGTGAAGATTTTCGTAAAATAATTCGTGCATATTCACGGTAGAAATAATGTTCAATATGAAGTCCACTCAACTTTCTTGTAGGTAAAATTTAAGATGTGTTTATAATGTAAAGTTCCGTGAAAAAAAAAAAAAAAAAAACGAGCTATAACCATTTGTGAAGTTTATTACTACTAAAGTGTCACTTTAAGAACAATGTAGAACCTTTTTCGGTTGTGGGTCAAAATCAAACAAAGTCAGTTGTATCCGAACTTATCGAATTCTACGTGAAATTACGCTTCATTTTTTTCTATTCTTTTTTTTTTTTTTTAATTTAATCAAACAAAAAGGTTATTGTTATTACGTAGTTTCAGTTGATATTTCATGCATTCTGAAAGAGATCGTTTCATATTTATCCTTTATGGTCAATTATGTGTTTTAGTTTATTTACGGAAGTCAAGAGAGTCACTTGTAATTATGAAATGGATCACTCTGTGACCAGCGGATCTTAAGTTGCCTAGAATTGCCATGGTGCACAAATTTCAAGTAAACTTCTCGTTGGTAAAAGTTTTATGAATGATGTGCTTGGGAAATATAATTTCGTAAAGCAGCAAGCGTGAATTGGAAAACATCAAGAAGTTAAAACAAAACCAACTTAAGATACAACGCAAAAGTGGGGTAAATTGTTTATATAGATAAAAAAATAATAAATAAAAAAGTTTGCTTTTTTCCTTCTAGTTTAAAGGTCTTTATAATTTTCCCAAAACAAACTTGGAAAAAATATTAAAGAACGGCAAAAATACCCATCCCAATAAAAATATTTTTGTACCAGTTTATGCTCAGGTATTACATGAAGCGTGTTAAGATCTACTTTGGTAGGGTTTTTCTCTCATCATAATTCTACTAGCATCCGTTTCGTTATTTATGAGACAATATCCTATACTTAAGTAGCTTGTTTAGGAAGGCATCATAACGTAACTGCTTTTTTCATACTTTTTTCGGCTCTGGAATATGACGAGCGATTAATTATGCAAATAAGGCACTTAAAACGAATATATTTTCTCGCGCTTTTCAGTTCTTAATCGTTAATTTTTTCAGGAAATGCACAGATTTGAAAAGCGCCAAAATTCTAAGATTACCTAACGGCCTGTGTTCTTCTTCTTAACCTCAATTTTAGTTTTTCTATGCTGTTTGCATAAAAATAAACCTGTGAGACTGGCAGTAATCTTTTCTGGTATCATTATTGGTGATTTTTAGTGTGTCCTGTTTTCCATAAATCTGATGATGTGTGATTAATTTTTTTCACGCTATCTTATTTTAAAACTATATGTTTAAAATTTATTTTCCCTAATTATCTCTCTCTTGCTCTATATACATAAAACAGAAGCGCACTCAAAATTTTGCTTTTGGAAGAACTAAAGTCACGATTACGGATACGTCGGATATTGATTTTGCCGGATATCGGATATCCGGTAGGCCTTTTTCTTTAACGAATAATTTTTTTGGCTCTAATGTTTGAAACCTGTGAGGTATGTACATATTTTTAAGCATCCTAAAACTTCCTACGCAGTAAGTTTTATATTTGCCGTAATTATCGGTAAATAGCCGTTGTATAGTCCGCAGGAAGAAAAATTCATTCTAAAAAAATTAAGTTCGGTGTATAACCCGCACCCAGAAAAAACATGGGATACACCCCTAGAAAACAATACATTCTCCTGTAGCGCCCGAGCCCCAATCTGCTTTGAACCATTGTTTCGAAAGCTACGATTTATTTCTCTGCCTTTTGTTTTGCAGGAAAAGAGATTTCGATATTTTTGAACGGTAGTTGTCTTTTTAATAATACTTTTTTTTTTAAATTTCATGTATTGCCCTCATCGTTATATTGCCCGCAGGTATTAAAAAAAGGAGTTTATTTTTGCAGATAACCCGCGGGCTATATACACAGATCACAGATAATTACGGTACATATAATTTTCAAAACATGCTAATTAATTGCATTTTAAAAGTGCCCTGGTGTTAAGAATTTATTATATTTTTAAAAAGTTAAAGTTCAAAATGCCATTATAAAGTAGAGAGGGTGCAATGCAAGTTTTAGACTCATGAGACGTGCACTAATAGCGACTCAAGAATTCGTGGTAACTGTAAATTCTGATGATGGTATATAAATATATATATATATATTAGTAGGATGAAATTTATTCAAACTTAAAGTTTCGTTTAATGTTTTTATATCAGTATAATTCAGAAATTGATGGATGCCCTGAGAAAGTCATGAAGAAAATCAAGAATGGACAAAATATGAAATGAAAGAATAAGAGAAATGAGGAAAATAAAGAGAACCATATACTGAATAATCTTCTAAGAAAATGAATAATCTGGTATGGTCACATTAAAAGAATGCATAATGAAAGTCTGTACACAATCGCTTTTAATTATAAAAGCAAATCTAAGAAGGCCAAAAAAGAAATGGATGGACAATATTAAAGAGGGACAGAAATCGGGAGGGAAAATGGACATTGAACCGGAGGAACTGGAGTCAACTTTTGTAAATTCTTCGAAAATCGAAACATGAAGCGTGAACAGAGTTTATATGCATTTATAACACGGAATGCCATAAATATGTTCCATACGAATGAAAAAAGGGTAAAAAAAATAAATAAACTTGAAATAAATTAAATAAAAACTGTAGTGAGACAACAATTAGTAATGGCTTAGGGTCAAATGTGTCGCCAATGTTAAGTCTGTTACCGTGCAGTTTTAATGAATATTTTTTCCGGCCCTCTATTGCTCATGTTTTTTCACTTTAGGAGTAGAAATTTTATTTTCTTAAAATTCGAAAATTTAAATGAATAGTTATTGTTTTTATTAGAAAAAGTTCTTGTATAAATTTCTAGGTGACTAAAAGCTTGTGGCTGTAAATGTGTCTCAATTAAAGTTTACTTTAAATGTTACTTAAAATGTAATGTTCTGAATTCTAGGAAAACAAGTCACTTCAAAATAAAATGATTATAGAATCTTTAATAAAATTTAAAGGGGGGGGGAACGTTCATCAGTTTTGTATGGTAACGGATTTGACAATTTGTATTTAACTTAATTTAGTAGCATTTATACACTAAATTATAGGCCAAAGTGCATGGGAAACTACTTGATCACATACCTGGAACGTATGAAATAATATCTGTTTCCATTTATAAGAGAAATTATGACGCTTGAAGAAAAAAAAAAGAAAGAAACAAACAAACTAAAACGTAAGCATATGGTGAAAATGGCTTAACACTAAATAAATTATTAGAGTTCTCGTAACACACTAAAAATCAACTCGCGAGTACAGGTAACGAATAAGAAGACCAAGTTGGCCAAACGATGGTTACACCACCCTCCCCGCCATACATCTTTCTCACAATACATACTTATGCGAAAGTATCTCTAACAGAACAACACACTCCTCGTAATGATACGTTATCTTTTTGCTTATTAAGCATCAAAACCCCCAATCTAACTTCAAATTTAAGAGGTATACCTTATCTTAATGTTTATGCATAAACCTACTCAAAGACTTTAGTGCTAAAGCACGAATACATATACAAGTAATATTAGCCATTTCCGGTCGCTATGAATTCATTAGTCGGTTGAATAACAATACTTCTCTGCATCTTTCCCTGGCTTAGATAAGATTTTCCACATTAAAATACAGGACGGTTATTAGCTATAAAAACTGCACAAAGCTTTCTCTTAGTTCAGGTTTTATAGAATCAAACGATAGTAATACTGGCTAACCACGCAAATCGTGTCCACCTGGGGCTGTATTTTATAACTAGGTTTGTTTTTTCCGCGGGAAAAAATCATGTACAATTTTCTTCTAGCTCGAACTTATGTCTTTGCCCAAAGACAATCTATCAAAGGGTTACTGTCAGCGAATAAATGTCCTTCGGTATTGGTACTAGGGAAACTTAAGTTTTAAATGGCTTATTAATATGAAGATAATGCTCTTTAATATAAGAGTCTAACGGCAAAATTTGCTATAAAAAAATTAAAAACATATGATTTAGTGTTAGTAGGTAACGTAACTTGTTTAATATCATCAACTAGGGGCAACCTTTCGCTTACCTTTCTGGTTTATCCCATGAAATGGTGGGTTTTTTCTCCTTTTGTAACCAAAAAAAAAAAAAAAATCCTAGGCATTAAAACATTATTAATTCTAACTTGTTTTTTTCTTTCTTAAATCTGTAATAATATTTAAATTCAAAGTCAAGTAATTATCATGTATAAGTAAGTAAACCTTTGATGAAAATCACAAAAAAGTAATCAAGAAAATCTAGTCGAATTTGAAAAAAAAAAAAAAAAAACAAAATGTGAGACGTGACAAATGCATGCACACTCGGGTGTTTCCAACATTTTAAAACACTGTTATATGGAGTTTTAATTCTAAAGTTGTGGTACTAACTTAAAAAATATAGTACGGAATTTTAATGTTATTGTTTTTTAAATAAAAAACTTCCAACAGCCTACTGTAGAACTTAGGGATTTTAAAAATAATTGTTGCTATTTTTCAAAAAGGTTTGAAAGTTTATATTGACAATTTATCAGAACTAGAGACCTGGACTGGTGAGTTATGCTTGAACGCCGACGAAATGATCAATAAAAATATTGAGTTATATCTATTTTTTTACATAGTATATAAAAATTCTTTCTTCATTTTTTCTCGTATTTGTATGCATGCATATATATATATTTAATTAATGATGCAAAATGATTGCGAAGATTAATTTAGGCAATGCCCCCTGGAAAACTGGAAGCCTCTTCATCGGCAAGTCACGTGGTCAACATAAGGCCGTCCGTTCTCTCCTGCGCTACGCGACTTGACAGATGTGTTGAAATTCGCCGGAAAGTTGCTTCCAGTGTTGCAAATTTAGCAAACTAAATAACCAACTTTTTTTTTAACTCCACAGATCTTAACTTATTACGATTTTCTCTTAAAATTATGTACACAAATGAAAATTATTGAAAGAACACAAGGTTTATGACCAATCACTTCAGTATTTAGAGCTCCAACATTTGAATAAAGTTTAGATTTTCAAAACGTAATATTCTTAAAATAATAGGTTTAGTTTTTGGAAATATAAAATAAAAATAGTGATGTTTAAGCTTTAATAATTAGTGTACTATTTAGAATTTCTAACAAAACAATTGTTGTCTCTAAGTACTTAAAATAAACATGTTCTAAAACTTCAATGACATGTAATATTAAATGTACAATTATTTTCCAATTAATTGAAACCTGAAAAATAAATTTGTAACATTTTTTAAAATCTAATAGTGCTCAATTTGTAGCACAATCTTAAAAAGAAACAAAAGGAAAAACTCGACCGATTTTCTTCCTTTTCAATCTATTATATTGGTATAGTACAGGATTCCTTGACTGCAGAAATTTCTTTGATTTTGATGTATTAAGGACCTATGTTACAGATTTGAAATTTTAACAAAAATTCCATTCAGAAATTTATTGTTTCAACAAGTTTAGAACAAAGAACGAATTTACACGCACAAAAAAACTGAATTCATAATACATTTAAAAAAACATGTTTAATTAATTTTTCTTTTAAACATTTTTTTCATGTTTTTCATATTTTCTGCTCAAATCAAGTTTTTTTTATTCTAGTACATATTCTATCAATTGCTTTAGGGCAAAAAAAATCTTGCATCATAATTAACACATTTCATGCTGTAAATTGCTTTATGGGAATGATACTCGCACAAAGACACAAATCTAAGAACCATAACTTTTATTTACATGACATAAGAAATACACATCTCTATGATGAGCACAAACAAGAACTATTTCTCAAAGAATTCTTTGAAATGTCAACATAAATTTATGCAGAAAATTAAACTTTAGCACCAACACTTCACATTTCAGGTGACATGTACAGAATGAAGTTCCTTTTTTTTTATAAAGAAATAATCTCAATACTAAGAAAACAAGTTTCATCAACCCTTAAAGAAATGGAAGGTTTGTTATTTTAAACAAACACATGGAACAAGAAGAAAATTTGTGTTATGAAAACTTAACTTATTCGATAAATTCTTATCACAGATTTTATGAGGAAGAGGTCAATGTAACAAGCAAAAAAGTAATTACAAAACAGAAAGCAATCATTAAAAAAATAGTTTACATACAATATAATCTGTAATCTATTTACTTACTCTAGAATTTTTAGTTGGAGTGAAGTCGCTTCTCATCATTCGTGAGATCCAAACTTTCAAAAGCTGCTGTTCTTTAGGAAACTGAAAAATGGAAACTTTCTTTCCAGAAGCATAATTTCCTTTGCTTCCGAAAACTGCTCATTTAAAAGTCATTCTATGTGAATCAGATGCAACAAACTGATTTAAGAATCAAAATGAACTTTCTTCAACCAACAAACATCAAACATCAAATTCGAATCATTCTCGCCTCGATTCGTTGGCCTTAAGTTGACCACGTGATCTTCCGTAGCGTTCTCGGTGCACAGGCTTCCAGCTACAGGGGGCGTTGATTTAGGGCATGTAAATAAAATAGGCTATACACTGTAAAAAAATCTCCTGAAAATAACGGAAAAGTACGGCAGCAGAGTTGCCGGAAATATTCCGTTTCTGATAATATTTTCCCGAGATTTGACAGACGTTCCATTTCTTTTTTCTCCGTAAATCCAAATCAGGTTGTGAAAATACAGCAACCGTAAAACGGAAAAGCTCTGTTTTCATATTTTCAAATTTTCAGGACGTGATATTTTCGTTTTTGGAAGGAAAAACCATGTATTGAAGCACTACGGAAATCTTCCGTTAAAATCAGTCAAAAACAATCAGAAAATTCAGGGTTTTTTTTTTTTTTTTTTAACAGTGTAGTATTAAGCCGTAAATATAAACCTAGGGCACTAAGCCGTAACAATAAAAAGTAGAACACGAACAAAGTAAATATAATAGAAAAATAAGTAAAAAGAGTCTTCCTCATCAGTGGGCGGGCCGCAAAAATATCATAAAAACCCAAAATCGGTCTTACAGGTCTCGGAATGTGTTGCAGAGATGGCATGAATATCCCTGCTTTTTTTTTACATGACAAATTTACATGTCATCTCTGCAACACATTCCGAAACTTCTAGGTCTATGTTTTTTTACATGAAAATTTACATGCCAATGTTTTGACTTTTTTTATGCATGAATTTTTGCTCCATGCCCACTGATGAGGAGAGCACGCTGCTATTTTATTTATTTATTTTTTTTATTTTTCTATTATATTCACTTTGTGTATTGTGTTCTTCGTTTTATTGTTAAGGCTTAGTGCCCTAGATTTATTGTTACGGATTAATACTAATCTTCTTAACCATTTTACATCATTAAATAAATAAATAAATAAATATATCTTATATATAAGCTGCGTAAGTGTCTGTTTGTCGCCGATAGCTTATTCCGAATTTCTTACTCCGAGAAAACTAAATCGTACTGACATCTACACAATTGTTTCTATAATGAAAACGACTAATAATCAAAACATGTCTCTATCATTTTGAGTGAGGCATCGCTAGATTTGCAATATCCGTTACAAATTATTGTAAACGCGAGTTTAGTTTAATCCTTCTTTCTTTGTTTTAATCTATTTATCGTCTGCGCTTTTTATACAATATTAAGGGGTGTAAAACGGCGTATTAAGAGTAGTTTTCATGATTTTTTTTTTAACGTATAAAGAACAAAGATATTTCATTGAGATTTTGAGGTTATTTTATAGATATATTGAATAACATTTACTGAAATTTTCAAACATTTTCTTGAACAATCCTGGAGATATCGGATGCTGCACATTGTAAGTCGCCACCCGGGTCGACAGTTTGCGTACATCCTGGAGGTCACAATTTTTATCTGAAATCAATTTTTTTAAATCTACTTTTTTTATAAGTGTCTCTTCTAGTTGAACTAAAATCATTACAAAAAATTGAAAATTTCTATTTTTTTTTTTTTTTTTTAGAATGGGAAAATTAAGTACGATTTTTAACCATTTTTTTTTTTTTTTTGTTCTTTTTTTACAATAAAAAAAGTAAAAATAAAGATTTGTTTATGATTCTAGTTCAACTAAAGCGTGTATATATAAAGAAAATGTGTGCTAAATTTGATAAGGATTGATCAAAAACTCTGTGAGCTAGAGTGTACGCAAAATTCGAAAAAAGTAGTTTCGAGAAAAACGCTTTTGAAAAAAAAGAGTGGTATTTGAAGGTAAATTTAAGGCAGTAATGAATCATTTTTTAAAAAATACTTATAGATACTAATACTTATAGAAATCTATCCGAGGTCTAAATTGTTAAAAGAAATAAAAGGATATCTGCTAACGTTCTCTAATACCCCTTCAGGTCATTCATGAGGGACGACCTGCTCAACTGCTCCGAAAGGGGCGCATGCTCAAATGCTTATAACTTTTAAATGACTTGGAATTTTGCTTTGAAATTTTCAGGGTATATTATTGAATAGTTGTAGAATCGAAGAAATTTTTTTAAAAAATTTTTGAGACCTTTACACGTATTTCCCCCCTTAAAGTGGCAGCGCTTTTTTTCTCAGTTTCGTTAAAACTATTGTTTTGACGATGATTATGTTGGATATAAATAAATATTTTTTACAAACAATTTGATTATATAGTAAATAATATTTTTATTTTACAGATTACACTAGTCGACAAAAAAAGCTTTTTTTCCCTAACACAAATACAATTAGCTATTTTTAACAAATTTTGTAGCGTAGAATTCGAATATAATTGTAAAAAAGCTGTAACACGTACAGTTTTTTTGTTATGACTATCGTATAGTAAGAAGAGAAACTCAACAATGCATTTAAATCACAATTTTTATCATGATTAATCTCCTTAATTCATCATGGAATTCTATTACGATTGAGAAAAGATACATATTTCAAACTAAATAAAACATAAAGCTATCAAACTTTAATAAATGCGATGAAATGTTGTCATTTTGTTTCTTATGTGACGTTGAATCTTTTCTTTTTATAAACCTGCAGTAGTCACCCATCACTGCTGGTTCCCAATGACATTGCTATCAGGTATCCTTGACGTCCTTGTAAAATCTTTTCCATTTTCCATCGCTATGTTCACCAAGATCTTTTTGGGACAAAATTCAAATGTAAATGTAGAAATTGAATTTTATGTGACATCCCACCCCATGGCTTGGAAGGACTTAAAAAGATCTTAAATTAGGATTTTATAATTTTTATCTTTCTTTTTTGCTAAAAATCCTATCACCACCTTCACAAACGATTTCCAAGCTGCTAACTCTGTTTGCTTAAGCTTCCCTTCGAAATCAGGGTCGCAAATCACTTGTCTAATTTGAGGTCCAATAAAAACATCTTTAAGTTCTCTTCACTCAATTGTAGAAAACGCTCTTTTAAAAATTTTAATCCTTATCCTTCTTCTTTGTCCATGGCCTTCACAAGGTTTCTCACCAGTCCTAGTTTAATGTGAAGTAGAGGAAGCAGAATTTTTCCCCTTTCAATAAGAGAGCTGCATTTAACATTACTAGCTAAAAGGCAAAGTGATGTTCTGGGTGGTCATTCCTTTTTTACGAAATGCTGTGTTGTTGCTCGACTATCTCACAAATATAAAAAGCAACAATACTCAGTAAATCTCTCCTGAAGACCCATTAATATAGTTACGACCTTTAAGCCTCCACAAATTCGCCTATTGAACTGTTTATACTTAAATGCAACTAGAATAGTTACCACCTTAGCATACGTTTCTTTCATGGAAGCCAAGTGGGCTATTGGTTTACGAAGCCGATCATTCAGTTCATTTTGACGAATAAAATGGAGTTCACTGTTTGGGTTACAAATACCTTCAACAACATATGTTTCAGTTGTGTCTTCAATGTCACTCACCTCTCTTGAATGTCAATATCTTTTCAATTCAATGGAACAGTTGGTACCATTAAGTGCTTTCCGTGAGGAACTGTCTGCGCAGATAGGATATTCTAATACTCAATTTTATGTATTTGCTTTTTGGAATATCCTTCTATGTTTGTAAGGCAAAAGTAACAATCATCAAAAGCATTTGAAGGTCCTCGCCACACCATTGGGTCAGCAAGTGGTAAAGAGCTTTTTTTTTGCCTTTCATCCACAGGCCAAGAACCACATTGCAACTCACGCAACACACGTGAGGAGCCCAATTTTCATCTTGGTCACCAACTTGGCACCCGAAGTACAAGAAACAAGCCTTATTCACATTTTTTACCTTGAGATTTAAAAATAAACCGCCCACAAATGTAACAAAACTTATCTGGCATAGTTTTGCAATGTCTGCGCTCAAAATTTTCCTTTTTCAACATGAACTATAATACAAAAACCCACAACTATATTCAACAAGGACGGTTTACATAATGGGGTGCCAGAAATAACTAGATACGGTGAGATTGTAGGGTACCAGAAGCGTTGGGTTGCCACATACGACAATAAAAATCTGAAAAATAGCAGAAAGCTCCAATTTTTGTTACACAAAAATGTGACGTGGTGGAACTTTTTTACTTGCAGGTATTTGAATAACAATATGAATCAATAATAAAAATAGTAATTTGGCTGTTGTTAGCAAACCACTGTAGAGCAGTGTTATTATAACTTAGATGATTTTTTTTAGGTAAGAAATATTTTTTTCCGAAATTATTATGTTTATTATTTATTCATTAAACTTTACTGTTCTACCTGATAAATATCTCTTTGATTTGATGTGCATTTTCGGTTACTGGGAGAATTGTATATTTATAATATCTAGAACAGCGGTCATTTCGTATGACCTCCGGGCTTACTAGTATGTATATATATACAAGGCTGTATCCAGAGGGTGGAGCCGACGGGCCCGGGCCTCCCCCCGAAATTTTGAGCCGTGTAGCATATATTCGTCCTTGAAGCTTTCCTCAACATCCTCAACAAGTGTTTCAAAGTCAGGGCACCCCTCCCCTCCGAAAAAAATTTCTGGCTACGGCCTTGTATATATATATATATATATATATATATATATATATATACAGAGGGGGGTCCAAAAAATGCATACACTAGTTGGCAGTGAATATCTTTATTTTAAACATAATTTTAAAATTTCAATGTTCTGGAACGAGATTTTTAATTAATATTGTAAAATGTACCGAGTAAAATGTTGTAACACCGCTGCGCTGGAAGCTGGATTTGTTGCTGTACAAGGTCATCCAGATCTCTTCCTATGTACTTCCTGAACAGTTCCATCGTTTTCGAATTTATCGCGAATACGAGCGATTGTTAGGCGTGTAGGGGGATTAGGTCTGTTTATTCCAGGTTGCTGTTGAGTCCAAAAACACCACTTTTAAATGTTTGTCATTTTCCTAAATTCTGTTAGCAGCCATTTTTATTTAGCAAAATATGATGCTTTTTGCGTTTGTAAGGGTTTTGAAAAACATTACCAAATAGTTAGAAAGCGTAATATCACAAAAAAAAAAAGTTTTCTCTGTTTTAATTGGGTTTGCAGCACCCCTCAAACAATTATCAATTATAATATGCAGCGCAATCAATTTCAAAAATATAGAAAATAAAACAGAATGAAATAAAATCTTTGACATTAATAGTTCAAACAGATCATTTTGACATTAATAAATTGCCTAATATCTCCCTTTTTAAATTTTCAAATAATTAAGAGACTTTTACCGCGTTTAAACAAATAATGTACTATGTTTACTAAATACCCAGCAATCTGGCTGGGGCAAACAGGCTATTTCAGGGCTAGGAGTAGGTTGGAAGAAAGAAATAGAAATCAATTTAGAACGTAAAAATATTTTATTACAGCAGATGTTTGATAACTAAAATACCTCATTGACAAAGAATTTGATATTAATTTAAAAATAGCAAGAGCTTAATGCTCAAAATAAAATTATTTATAAATTTGAATGTTTCCCTAAAATATTTTCATTGTATGAATATTACTCCCATTCCCCAAATGTTTCCAATTTAACACCTTCTTCGTTTATGTAATTGACTTAGGGGGCTAAACAAAAGAAAGTTATTTCAATTCTATGCTTTAATTTTATATTTTAAACAAACACAATTTATATTAATTTTTAAAAATATTAACAAACCACCGGAATTTTTGTGGATCATAATCCGCAGTTAATGATTTTAAAAATTTGAAATTTTTTGCAGTGTGTATCATATTCTTTATATGAAAATGTTTTGAACTGAAATTGTCTAAAACACAGATGTTCTAAATACATCGGTTGCAGACAAAGTTGTTGCTTTAAATACTCGTTTTAATAAAAACAAAAATAATAAAACTTCATATTTTAAAGTACTTTACTAAATAGTGAGAAAGTAATTTCTTCAAAATGCTATAAAATCTTTTTATGGAAACGAGGAAATATTTAACTAAAAATTGAATAGGAAGTTTTTGAAAATAGTTCAAGATTAAAATTAAAGCTTTTAGCTCAATTCTGTTACTGTAATAAATTTCCACCGCGTTTTGATTTAATGGAAGCTCGTCATTTTAGCTAGGATGATACAAATTCAAAGAAAAACCAAATAATTTCGTCACAAAACCAAAGAAATCGATGCAAAATAAAATTCCAAGTCTCCACGTGCTTCTGCACCTGCGGTGAGTCATACTGATAAGAAGGGGTCTTGAAATCTCTAGAAATCCCAAAATATTTCCAAAGGGAAGTTTGAACAGGGAAAAAGGGGGGAAGGAAATTTTGTGTCGGCGAACCGGGGGACACCGGTCCGTACCTTAGAGGAGGTATAGGTTAGAGAGAGCAAGCCCATTCAATCCCCAATTCAAAGCCGCGCCAGAGTAAATCAGCTGTTTTGCGAATCTCGCCGAACGGGATTTCAGCTACGGGGCGCAATCGCTACTTTGACGAAAAGTACCTTAATTGCCCGTCGCGCGCCTTCTGTTTGGATTTATATTCTCTTGGAATCACGTATATTTAGTTTTGCGAAGTCTTGAAGATTAACTCTTAGTTCGCTGTTAAATGAAATTTATAGAAGTTGCGCAAAACCTTTCAGCACATAAAAATTCTGTGTTATCTTCAGATAGATAATTTTATGCATAAATAGTACAATTTTTTTAGAGGTTATTTCATGAAAAAAATATTTGTTTGTACACATTACTATGAGAAAATTATATTGTATAATAAATTCATAACACTTAGAGTGACAGAAAAAAGTTTTTTTTTTTTTTTTGCTACCTAAATGCAGCTTGGAAAAAAATTACACTTTTTCGGTACAGTGCGGCAAAAAAGAACTAAAGTGTACAAATAAAAATTTTCAGACGCATATATACATAGGGTGAGCAGAAAAAAAAACTTACTTAACATTTTCTTTTTAAATCGTGATACCGCGGAAAATTTGCGAATTGGAGAAACTAAGGTGAGGTAAAATAAATAAATACAATCAGTTTACATTTTTCAGTCGGGCAAATTCGCTATAGTTTGCCGAAAGTTGGAAAAAAAAAACGATTAAAAAATAATAATAAATTATGCTTACAAGTGTTACTAATGGCATAAAATAAATTGTTTTTAAGCATTTAATCTTGAACTCAGTAAAGGGGGAGGAGTAGAACTTGTTAGCAAGACGAAAGGAATTTCATTAGTCATGAAGTTTATCTTCATACTGAATAAAACATATTTACATTATTTCTACAAATGAAACATACATCGACTATTTAAGTCAAGGAATGAAAAAATAAGAAAGAAAGAAAAGAAAACTAAAAAATACTTTTCTTATCTTCATATTTTACATAATAATAACAAAAATATGCCTACGCATTCGATTTCAAAAGCTTGTATACTGCACATTTGGCGAGAAATAAATTCGCCAAGTACAATTCGAAAACTTAATAAGAAATATACTTCAAAAAGAATAAAAATAGCTTCAAGAAAGAGATAAATTAGTCAGATAGTATTTGTACATTACTATAATGTATTTTACATTTTAAAATTTGATTTATACGGATAAAAAATTAGCATTTCTAGGTAAAATCTGTGAACAGCACATATCCGATGAACAATTGTTTACGTTTTTTAAGGAAAACAATGAATAAAAATGCAAGTTTTTTATTGTGAAATGTTGTAGGATTCTCAGTGACATGTCTCTCAGTGCATACATAAGCACAGCAAGATATAACCATTTTTAAATGAATTTATTATCCACGATTCATGATGCTAAAGCTAGGCCTCCGTAGAAATAACATAGGAACGGGAGACACTGGTAAAACTCGTTTGCCTAAAGTCACGTGACTTTTACTTTGGATCGGGAGCTGTAGGGTTGCGCTCTCTCTACCAACAATTTCTCCTCTAAGGTCCGTACACATTATTGCACCACTGCCTTTGCACTTCTGCCATGTTCTCGTACTTCCAGTACCACTTCAATACCGCCTTGCGTTGCCCGAACGACAATCTCACTTCCGTCATGATTAGTAACGAACTGAACTGGCATCTGCTAATGCTTGAATGCAGGTTACACAGGCCGCGCTATCTGTTGACTAACCATTGAACTACAATACCAAGCAAGATTCATAGCTGCAGTTTGTTCTGAGTAGGTTCACTGTCAATGAGTGTATACATTTATTGGACCTCTCTGTATTTATATATATAATAGGGAATGCGCACCAAATCGGGAGCAAAGTCTTTTTCGCGCCCTCAACTACAATTTTTTGACGTCTGAAACATAGATTAAAAACCATACATGCATTATATACTAATTTATTTCGTAAGCATTTATTAATCCGATTTCAGCTTGAAGCTAAGCGAATTTTCGATTGACCTGAAGAGCACATAAACTTAGAAAACTAACTACTTTGAGGTCGATGGGATTGGAAAAGGGTGTCATAAATAGAGATTAAACAGTTTGTTAGGACCCTGGGGTAAATCGTTTTCACACACACACACACATCTTAGACGCACGCAATATACATAAGAATTGAAGTTATGAGCAAGAAAAAAAAATGTTTGAGTAGTTCTCTTAGAGTAATTCCTAACGTCAGTATTACAGGTAGAAAAACTGTCATCATTATGGAAAAGCAAACTAAGAAGCATGGGACTAAAACCAGTAATTCCGATGACTGCTTGAAAAGGATGGATTTTTTTTTCGGAAGAGTTTCATGAATGGGTGTTTGACATGATGCAATTCCACTTTACTTTAGCCCATCGTGAAGAATCTAATTGCGTTATAAATATAAGGTAAGAGTGTTATGTATCCACAATTTAAAATGACGGTTACGTTTTAATGTACTTCGTAGAATGAAGGTTTTGATCATACATTGCTGTACTAGAACTTTCTTTGCATTACCTGAGAGTTTAATAATAATTGACAGCGGCAATTAATAGAAAAAAATATAGTAAAACGGAGAAGTTTGGTTTTAAAGAAAAATATTTGAATGAAAATGCGGTATTTATTGCGTTAAAGGAAACTTCTTTATTCTTTTAACTTTTATAAAAGAGAAGAACGTTTCTCGTCGATTGCCACTAAAAACAAACAAAAAAGAAAAGATAAACAGTACTGGATACCTTTTTTTCAATTATCCTTAACATTTAAGTCCTAAAAGGTAAAGCTGGCAGAGTTGGTGCACAATTGGAAAACATGATAAAAGGGAAAGAAAACGTTAATTTTTTGAAACTTTTGGTGAAGATTATAAGCAACGCAACATTCCTTCAGTATACATTTTCATCACTATTTTCTTGTTATACTGTAATTTAAAACAACAGCAAGCATAGACCCGAGGAGGCTATTTTTCGCTTCTATCCTTATAGGGCGGGAGGGATTGCGTACATGGGTGGTTCACGCACATAAGTTATAGTTTTCGATAGTAAGTAGATTATATTAATAATAACTGCAAGTATGTTGTCAAAATAGCTTTAGAAACGTTTGCTTAAAAAGTATCTTTCTTTCGGTGCTATTTTTGGAATGAAAGAACAATTGACTGCTTGTATATTAACCCCTAAACGCATTTGCCCGTGTCTGACACGGGAGAAAGTTACCGGCAACTTGCATATGCCCGTGTCTCACACGGGCGATCTTGTATCTCGCATTATGTTATTTCTAATGCCCGTCTGAGATTCGTTTTCACTTTGTTTGTATAATATTTTTTTAGAAAACTTTTACCCCACCCCCTCTCTAGTCACCCTCTACAACTAAAATTGACGAAAAAAATTTTATACTATACCTAGTTATAAATTCATTTTCTGTCAAAAAAAAAAAAAAAAAACTCGATCATTTTTACCAGTTTTTCCGAAAAAAACTCGTGCTTCAAGAGGCAAAAGTAGAAGAATCACAAGACAGCTTCTGAAAAGGATTAAAAAGGAAACTTCATATTGCTTTAACCGTCTTCCACCGAGGACGGAAAAAAAAGACACACACATATTGTGTGCATCTATACAACAAACTTTCTGCTTTCGACAGTAGTTCGAGTTGTTATTTAATTTTCTTTTACTGATTAAGATTTTTTTTAATAATTAATGCTTAATAATTAGTAGTTCTTAACAATTAATAGTTCAAACATTCTGATTTTTGTGTAAAATTTCTAGCTTTATTTTGCAGATATTGGAAAGATGCCTCGCAAGCCGTGACATTAAAAGACCATTCGGTATATGGTTTTCTCCATGCCCCACAGCAAAAGCGGAAATACTAAAAAAATTTTTTTTTGCTCTACATTTTTTTGTCACATTTTTGTGTTTTTATAATAATACACCAAGTTTTTAATGCATATGATACATTGAAACCACTTCATATTATTAAATTACAAAAGTAAGTGTTGTTACGAGTTGTTCGCTCTACGGTTTTGAACAGGTTTCTATATGCCCATATATAAATATATTTATATATACAGTAACACACCCAGAATTTTGCTTTTTTTGAGGAAGGGGTAAGATCGGGATTTGGGAAATACCAGATATTTATTTTCCCCGGATACCGGTGTCTCGTGTGATTTATCCGTACTGAATAAGAGGGTCTATTGTTTGAAACCTGCAATTTCTATACATATTTAAAACATTTTACATTCCGGATAATCAGATCTTTCGTTCAGTGGCCGGATCGGGTTTCGAATATTTGAAAAAATCGGTTGGAGTTGGATACCGAATATTCGATACTATCTGGGGGCGACCCCCCGTCAGTGTGCTCCTATATATATATAATGATGAACACTATTTAAAATAATCTCGTCGATTTAAATCAGCCAATAAAAAATAATTTACAGCAACCTATAGTGCACATTTTTTTAAAACTGAGACAGTAAACGTTCGTGTAAATGAATAACTATCTACACTCTAATTTTCGTGATAATTTTTACCATTTCACTGTTTAGTTGTTAAGAAGTGGAAATTCAACTTTAAAACTTGGCACAATGCTTAAATTAAGATAAGTCGGAAGAGCCAACTTCGTTAGCAAAAAAAAAAAAAAACATTGAAAATGCATCAGGGAAAGTAAAAGAGAAGTGGAGAGTGATGCAAATAAAAGCGGCCACGAAACACACGAAAGGCAACTCCGAGTCTCGCCATTTACTACAACCTCTGGTAATAAATTAGAGGTACCTTATAACACATGCCATCAATGTCGGCCCCAGACAACATATTAGGAAAATCGTCATAATTCCAAAGGTTGTTGAATCATCAGTAAATGATCTTTGTCTGTGCCTGAATAAAACTTCTTTTGAATTGAATCAACCTTTGTGATTGGACACCAATGCGTGAAGAGATATCGGTAGTCGTGGGATTTCAAATGCATGATAACCAGATCATATGTTAATGAATCATTAGAAACGTGGTAGTCTGTTCTGCTCCTTTGATATACAATAAATTGGTGCAATAAAATTTGATATTGTGTAGCAATTTTCAGGCGAAGTTTTAGAAATGGTAGGGTCAGTTGGCGTAATTGTAATCAAGCTTCATAACTACACTTTTATTGGTTTTGAAATCTTAACTGCTTGTAAATGATAAACTGGCAGCATAGGGAAGACAATGAAACAGTTTCGTAAGTTTCGAAACAACTGTGGAGGCGTCACTATTGTTTGAAAATGGCACAGTGAAAAAAGTTGTTTAACAAAATTTAGTGATCTTACATTTTCCTCTCCAGCTCATCTATAAAAGCGATTTAAGCGGTTTCAACCATTTTTATTTGTCATATGGAATGCTGCTAAAAACATTTAGTTATGAATTTAATCCTCCCTGTTATTTTTCATGTGCAAGTTAGGTGTGTACAATTACCCCATATATTTCGTACTCTGGGGTAATTGTAAACACTTAAATTTATCCTATTTCCAATATTTTGGGGGGAAAATATGTATTATATTTTGATGCAAACTACACTTTTTGTGTCTATTTCACCTAACTGTTGTTGTTGCTGCTAATGCCACTTGGAAATCCAAGCCCACCTTGCAGGGAGACAGGGAATTAAGGAAGCTCCTACTGATTATTAATGAGCTGCGCCAGAATAAAGAACACATGGCTCAGAGGGGCTTAATGATTTTGAACCAGTTCCCAGATGAGAGATCGTCACCTAGGTTGGTCCCTCAGCGGAAATTATTTCTAACTTGGTGGACATTTGAAGCGACGATATATTTTACATGCACAGCTCCCTTTAGCGCACTCGGTTTCCGAGTAATCACTCGCGGGAGGTGGTCACCCTCCCAAGCGTTGACCACGGCCAGTTGTGCTTCATTTTCGGTTTTCTGTGGGATCCAAGCTTAACAGACTGATCCACTGCGGGACAAATTTTGCATAAATTTGTCGCATACTTGATTTTATGCAAGCTATTTATCGTTAAATGATCTCAGCCGACTCATAACATAACTCAGCGGACCACATGCGGCCTGTTCCGGAACCACTGCTCCGGAAATTCTTAAGTCTTCAAGCAGACTGTGTATGAAACAATTTTCCATTTGCATCAACTTTATTTGAAAATAAATCACTGTTTACAATTACCCCAGATCTCTGGGGAAATTGTAAACACACTGGGGTAATTGTAAACACGAGCTCATTCGCTAACAAATAGTCATAAAGTCAAAAGTTTTGTACACATTTACTCACAAGAAGTACAGTAATGGCTACAATGCTCACAATTTTATCTCTGAATTCATTCAAGAGGTAGGGAAGGATCAAAAGTTAAAACATTGAAAAAGCGTTTACAATTACCCCAACTGACCCTATATGATGCAGCAGCATACTATTTTTTCTTTCTCCACAAAATATACTACAAAATGCCTTTGTCGTCTTGCAAAAAACGCGAAACTTCGAGAAGTAGAAAAAGCTTTTGTTGCCATAAATGTCGATGAAGTAGCCCAAGTTCATTAAAATGGTTTCTAGAATGATAACGATATCACTGTCAGTGAGAAAGATATAATTTACAATAAATTAAGTCGAGAAATTATGAAAATATGCCCATTTATCCAGAAAATACGTAAAAAGCTAAAGTGTGGAATTTTGGGAAAATGGTACGTGGTAGACAAAAAAGAATTGCAGATTCGTAATTTTCAGCCAGAAATACATAAGAAACAGACATTTTCCTCTAAAGGACATTTTTCGTGTTGCGCAGTGTTATCTATACCTAGGACGCTATATCTATACCGACCGATTGGAACTACTGACATTAACCTACAGATATTTCATATGCGTAAATAGTTGAATATATATGTGTATTTACGCATATATGTACATCGGATATATACAGCAGTTGCATTTCTCATTTTGTACAAAAGTTTTAGAATTTATGCTGCGTTTCAAATCATTGTTATTTTGTTTTGTTATTTAAATCTTTAAAATGAGCAGCCGATATGAAAAACGTGCTACGAAAGACTCACACCTAAGGGATAATGATGTCACTCTTCGAGGGGGCGGGGGGTTCGTGAAATTGTGACAAGGGGGGGGGGGGGTAACAAGAAGTGGCATCATGCTTATGCAACATACCGCGACACTGACAAAGGGGGGAGGGGTATGTTGATGTAGTGGCGTGCGCAGAATTTTTTCAAGGGGGGTTCATAATTTTCTGAAACTACTAAAATAAATTCCAGTGTATAATAAAGCACTATTATTTAGGGCTCAAGGGGGGGGGGGTTAAACCCCTAATCCCCCTGCGTACGCCACTGTGTTGAAGTGTGACATTTTGTGACAAAGGGGGGGGGGAGGTCAAATATATGGGAAAAAAGCGTGACATCATTTATGAATGGTCCCTAAGATTGCCTGCACTGAGAAAACTAAACAAGAAAAGGGGTCTGATTACATAACAAAGGGCCGCCGAAATGCATTGTTTAAAATATTGTTTCAAATATTTCTTTTTAAAGAAAAAGGAAAGTATAGTATGCAAACCGTTATAGAAACATATGTCAAGCCTGAGTATGAAGAAAAATAGATAAATAAACAATTGATAAATTTCCTAGTCGGTCCACCGACCGTTTTAAATTTATTATCTCTCTAGGGACCGCTCATATATGATGTCACGCTTTTCTCCCACATATTTGACCCCCCTCCCCCTTTTGTCATATGTCACTCTATGTTGCATAAGCAGGGATGTCACACTTATTGTTATCACCTCTCCTCCCCTGTTGAAGCGTGACATCATTTATGAACGATCCCCTATATATATTTCATTTTTCAAATAAAAATATCATTACGAAAATCACAGCAAAGTATATAAAAATGCATGGGCAGCCAAATTACGTTTCAAACGAGCGAGAGAAAAAAAAGAGAGAGGGAAATATTCAAAATGTTGTAATAAAAAGTCACAAAGTCACATCAATAGTTTGTTTGAAGGTAAAAAAGCAAAAATTCAGAAGTAAGGTTTAGGAATCATGATATTTAAGATAAAACAAATTGGAAAAAAATATTTAAAGTATTCGTGCAAAATAATACCACAGTGTGAAATGTATAAGTATTTTGCTGGGGCCGCAAACGTTTGTATTTCAAACAAATAAAAAATTGAGTCGATATTAGAAATTTCACAATAGAAATCAAAGCAATCAAACGTTTTCCGAAAAAGAAAAATCAGGAAATTAATGCTACAGCATTTTTATGTGAAATAAATTAAAGAAGGCAAGGGTGTGGTGTACACCCTTGCCTTCTTTTTAGCCTTTTAAAGGGGTGACTTTGCTTTTAAGGGATGACGAAGTCAGAACTTCCTTCCCCACACACACTGGACACATTTTTTTTTTATGTGTGTCTTAGAGTTGTCTTTAAAAAAAAAGGCTGAAAATATTTTTTCTTTAAAATTTAAAAAGAAAATAATTAGTCTTAAAATATTATTTAAGGATGTCGGAGAGTTTATATTACACATTCAGAATATATTACTACGGACCGTTCAAATGTATTCAAGAAAATTTTAACACAAAAAAAATTAAAAAATCCATAGACTTAAGAAATAACGCTAAAAAATCCATACACATAAACGTGATAACTTCATTGTGGCCGCCGATACAATTATATTTTGAGGATACTTTTTTAAAAACAAAATCAAAAGAATCAAAATTTACGAAGGTAACGGTATAATGTAAAAACTATATATTAGAGTCTTTACATTTGTACTTCAAATGTGCTTTAAATTGTAGTTAAAATAAATAAATAAATAATAATAATAACAAAAATAAAAAAATAGAGTGAGGGAAAGAGATTTATATATACACACACACACACACACACAGAATATATTGTAATGAAAACAGCAGCAGTTCTGAACGTTTGAAGGTGAAAAACGAAAAACTTCAAAAAGAGATTCAAAAGGTAGCATATTCCAGAAAAACAATGAAGGGGAAAATTGACTGAATCACTAAAATACAGGCACAGTCCGAAATACGAAAAGCTTTGTACAGTGACAGCAGATTCTTATATTTCAAATAAATAAAAATATTGCATTGAAAATTGAAAATTTCGGTCAAATGTTTTTTGAAAAAGAGAAAAGGGCGAAGGTTTGTTCCATTTTGTGTGAAACAAATAAAAGAAGGTAAGAGACGTAGCTAAGCAGGAGGACTTGAATTTCGAATAATCTACGGGGTACAGTTAAAGAATATAAAATTGGTACAGTCTCTGAACCCCATCCCATCTTCTAACGTCACCAAAGGTGGCCTACTATTGTATATTTTTAGTCATTCAATTTCTAAAAATTTTTGGAGAAGAGCTTTGGAACTCTCTTACCTTTTGACGCCCCGTACGTCACTAAAGCTAGCACAACATGCATTTTTAAGATTTCAAGATTTCAAAAAATTTCCTGGAGAAAGTTCTTGAACCCCCATTTCTTTGGATGTCAGCAAATTGAATTTCAAAATAATTCAGTAAAAAAGGATCGACATCCCTTCCCCCCACCCCAAGATAATCAAAATGGACTCCCAAAATTGAGAATTTAGAGCTTCAATTTCGAAAGCTTTCCAGTGAACAGCCCCTGAATTTACCTGTCTTTTGACATCACCAAAGATAGCCCAATAGGCGTTTTTACAACTTCAGTTTTAAAAAATTTCTGAGGGAGAGTCCCCAAACCCTTGCTCTCTCCTCCCCTCACATCCTTGAAAATCATCAAAATTGTATTTTTAGAACTTCATCTTAGAAAATTTTCGGCTGTCTTTTAACGTCCCAAAAGATAGCCCAACATGCGTTTTATGACTTGGATTTCAAGCAAATTCAGTTCCGATTAGCCCCTCTTTCTGCGGAAGAGGCACAGCATCCACTTGTCTTAGACTTCACCAAAGATGTCCTAGCAAATTCCAAAACATTCCGGGGGTGTGTCCCCCTATCGTATAAATTGTGATTCGAGAATTTCATTTTCGAAAATCAAAATTGTTAAGAAAGAAGAAGAGTCCAAAATCATCACCCCCCCCCCCCCGTTTTTGACATTGTGACGGCCCTGGTTACTCACCAGTTTCTAAAAACTTACGAAGTAATGGAGAAGTTGCATGGGTTTCTAAAATGGCTTGAATTTATATTTTTCTGAAAGATATTATTACACAGAGTGCGAATACAAACTTTAAAAAATGTTAAAATTTTTTAAACAGTCTTAAAATTCGATTTTAAAGCAGAGAAAAACGTAAACAATGACACGTGATCAATAAAATACTTAAAAGCCTTTCGATTTTAAAAATATGTTTTAACTATAATTTAGCTTTGTCCTCTTGGATCAATATACAATGTTTATTATATTAATTTTCCATTATTCTGTCGATTTTTTAAAACTGACGATTTTTTTACTAGCACTGTAATAAAAAGAATCAAGACAAAAGAAGTAAGAAACCATTTTAACCACAATTGCAATAAGCCCAAATGTGTTAAAAATAAAAATAAATAAATAAAACAAAAAAGGAAGAAAAAAGTCAGCAAATGCTTAAAAATCTTCTGATTTAAAAAATCTGTCTAATTAACATTTTAACTAAAATTTAGTTTTATCCACTTGGATTAATGTTCATGTTTTTCATAATTCTGCCAATTTTTTGAAACGGTTGAAAAGCGAATAAGGGACCATCCCTAAAGAATGTCACGTTTTTTCCCATATATCTGACCCCCTCCCCCCTTTGTCACAAAATGTCCCACTTCAACGTACTCCTCCTCTCCCCTTTGTCACATGACAAGCTATGTTGCATAAGCATGATGACACACTTCTTGTTACCCCCCTCCCCTTTCCTTGTCACAGTTTGTTACAATTTCTCCCCCCCCCCCCCACTCGAAGCATGACATCATTTAAGAATGTTCCCTATGCAAGGATAAATGGAATTAACTCCTAAATGCTCCCCTTTGCAGCGCTCTTCTTTATGTATAGAAAATAAATTTTCATTCAGTATCTAAGTTTTATTAATTCAACGTCAATACTTTATTAAACAAAAGATAAATTCAGTACTATTCATATTGCCCCAAAAGCAATGTTTTATTTTCTCCAAAAATTGTGTGTGCTATATTGTTTGTTAACACCAAACCTATTACTGACCTTACTTGTACTTAACTCTTCCCCTATCCCTTGCCTACAATGTTTTCTTTTTTAGCCGACTCTCCCATAAAAGTTATTTTTAAAAAACCATGAAGGCTAATGTATCAAAAGTTCAATAAATAATTTAATAAATATTGAAAATTAAAAATACTGAAAGTATTGTTATGAAATGGGGATATGTGTGCCTGCCTGTTCTTTCTACCCCCCCGCCTCATTTTTTTCTCTTTTTTATTTTGTGCTAGTAAGGGGCGGGGGCGAATGAAGAATCCGTTCGAAAGATCTCAGACCTAACACCTCATTTCCATACTTCACTTTTTTTTATTCAAACGTTCTTTCATTCAATTTAGTGCATTTCGAAGAAAAAAACTAACAGCAAAATTTGAATTATTAAGAGAGGTTCGGGGTTCTCCACCGCAATTCTTTTCAAACGGAAGCCCAAAAAACGTTATTTAAAACTATCTTTGATGGGAAGATGGGAACTCTCCATCGGAAAATTTTGGAACTTGAAGTGCTAAGCACAATTTTAGGCTATTTTTCGTAACATTAAAGGTGATCATGGCTTTACCCTTTGATTCACCGTTTCGTCTGCTGTGACACAAAATCAGACTGGAATATATTCAAGTACACACCTGCTAAAAATTCTCTACAAACTTGAATACTTCCGAGCCCTTACAGAAGTAAATAAACTAGTGAAGTTAAAAAAAAAAGGATTTACTTTAAGCTGAAATTTTGTTAGAGGCACAGTTCAAGATATTTCCTATAATAAGTATATCTAACATTCACGTTGATGGAATAAGTACACTAATTAAGAGTTTTATTATTTTATAAACAGTGGCATTATTTTGCATTTTAAGTTACTATTGTTTCGTAAACTCTTAAAAAGACTTCTTTGCTTCAAAACTAAGGGCGCAAATTAAAGAACTCTGAATTCCATCTTTAAAAGAGTAGCAACTTAAGCTCCCCCCCCCCCCTGAAATTATGACCCTATACTCACAAAAATAAAGTTAATTTTAACCCTGCATATCATAGTGCAGACTGTAGGCAACATATCGTTCGACCTCTGTGTTTGTAATTTTCCTTAAAATTTTAAAACCCTGAAATGCGAGTATTTTATTTTATTTCCTTTATATTTATTTTGATTTGCACCTATTTATTTATTTTTGTTGATGCTATCTTCTCGAATCCAAAAAATAAAAAAGTTGAAAAGTGATAGATGATGAATAAAATGAAACCATGAAAAAGAAAAGGAAAGAAAGAAATCTAACATAAAATACGTGTTTTATTATAATTTTATTTATTCATTTTTGTTGGTACCTCGAATCCAAAAAATGAAATTAAACCAAAATTATAAGTGATTGAGGATTAAGGAATACCTGAAATACGTATTTCTTATTATTTTATTTATTTATTTTTGTTAGTACCTCGAATCAAAAAAATCAAATTAAACCAAGATTATAAGTGATTGAGGATTAAGGAATACCTACTCGGCTTTTAAAGAACCCAAAACAGTATTATTTTTTTCATGCCTCTTATTACTCGAATTTGAACAACATGGTTCTATGCAGCATCTGTATGCATATTTCTTGTATTCTGATACTTTAAATCATTTTTAAGGATATTTTAAAGCGGTTAACATGCATCCCGGCAAAATTTGCCCAGCGCGTAGGACTGTAGTAAGACTTCCCACTTTCCCCTCGTGTCGATTGACGTCACATCCTTTTCACCGCGTTTGAGCTGGATGTGACGTCACAGCACTTTTAAAATTCATTTTAAAATACTTCCACGTCGTTCGCCGTGTTAAGAATGGTACCATTCGACATATTTTTTCAAGTTCTTTCAATTTCACGAAGATTTAGAAATCATGCAACTTCTCCATTACTTCATCGCTTGAAACTTGTTTGTATAAACGCTGCTCCAGCAAGTAAGAAATAAAAGGAGTGATAGACAAACTTGTGATTTACATGAAACACATGCTCATTTTATTATTATTTTGTAGGTACAAACAAATATTATTTTTTTATATTTTAAAATGTAGTAAATTCTTTTTTTTTTTTTTGGTATCATTCATAAATGATGTCACGCTTCGAGGGGGGAGGGGGTTAATGAAATTGTGACAAGGAGAGGTGTTACAGAAAGTGTGACATCATGCTTATGCACCATAGCGTGGCATGTGACAAAGAGAGGAGGGGGTATGTTGAAGTGTGACAATTTGTGGCAAAGGAGGGGGGGATGGGTTTTCAGTTTTATATTAAAATGAAAATTATATTTAAACAATTTCACACAGTACTGTATTTAAGAAATGGAGGCTTATTATTTAGTAAGGGCTCTTGGTTTACCCAATGACTTTTTCCTTTCTCATTGCATTTTATAGTTTAACATTATAGTTTCTCCAGTTTCTGCAGAAAATTAGGTATAGTAAAAATAAAATGAAATTTCGTTTTAATAAACATCTAGTCAAGCAAAACCTCAAAACATTGATTTTTTTTAGGTTTAATATTCAAATATTGCTTTAGTTTAACTACTTTATAGGTCCCCAAATAAAGCAAAATACGGTTTCCAGACACATAATTCTCGAAAATTTTCTAAAGCGAGGACCGATAGATCCCCCAACTAGGGGATACCTACCCCTTTTGAGTACCTATTCGAGGGCACCAGTCCAGGTCTTCTAAAATTGATCATGTTAAACTGCGAAAATTAACTGGAAGCCACGTTTTGCGATTCAGAACTGCAGTACGATATAATACCGAACCATAAAATACCGAAAGGATTTTTTAAAACTCATATGATTCAATTTATAATTTGAGAGTAATGTTAATCCGGATCCAAGGAGAGGAGGGGGGGATATACGGGATCAAGTCCCCCCCCCCCCAGAACACTGAAAAATACACTTTGTAAAATGAGTTCGGAAGGGGACAATGTTTTCACTAGAACACACACAAGGCATCCACCCCCCTACCCAGAAAAAACTTAGACCCGTTCCCATACTATATATATATTATTAGATAACTGAAAAATTTAAAGATAATTTGGTAAAAAAAATAGATCAAAAAAATATATTACACAAACCATTGAGATAAATCATTGAAATAAAATTAAGCGTTAGTTTTAATTCAGCTGCTATTAATTTTTAAGTATAACATCCCAAAAACTTCATGCATTCACAGTTACTTATTCTCATAATGCAACATTATTTTAATTATTAGTGAATTAAGAGAAATTCTCGAATATTCTCCTCCATGAGAATGCTCTCCAAAAGATTGCTACCGAGAATTTTGCGTCTCAATATGTAGTTAACGTTTTGTAAATTTCAGGGGATATTTTTTTACTTACACAGTTACTTTCAGAAAGAAAAAAAAAAGTTTGTTTAAATTATTATTTTTTATTCTTAAATTTGAATAAAAAAGATTATTCGTTGATACAATCATTTAATAATATTAGAAAAAAATAATGAAAAAGCCATTACAAAACCATTAAATGTATTATACCTTTAAAACTAGGAATTTTTCAAATCCCAGCAAAGCAGTTTCTGAGTTCTGGGTCTATAGTCTTGAAACGAAATAGAGGGGAGTTCGGCCAATACCCCCTTGGGGGTATTGGGTTGGCGGATGAAAGCAGAAGGCTTGATGATACTTAGACCATTCTAATAAGTGATGATAGTAGGGGAAAAGAACCCCCGTCGAAGTGTCATGACAATTGTTTATGAGGGGAAAACAGAAAGGACCTCGAGATGTCACTATCTTCTCCTCAACTTCTCTGATTAGTGAATTTAAACTAACGGACGAACTCCAGTTGCCTCATAGCATACTAGATTTAGTTAAAATATACTAAACATGTGTTGGTTTCGGGGTTAAATTTTTACGATTAAACCCCACAGGAAAAAATTCCAGTTGCGACGCTGTCCGACAGATCTTTCTCCATGGGATCATTCATAAATGATGTCACGCTTCGAGGGGGGGGAGGGGGGTTCGTGAAATTGTGACAAATGGAGGGGAGGGGGTAACCAGAAGTGTGACATCATGCATTATGCAACATAGCGTGACATGTGACAAAGGGGATGGAGGGGGTACACTGAAGTGTGACAGATTGTGACAAAGGGGGGAGGGGGGTCAAATATATGGGAAAAAAGCGTGACATCATTTATGAACAGCCCCCATGCTCAATTTTTAAAGGTCGCGAATTTACTGCAGCATGATGTTAATCCAAATTACCAAGTCGCAAGTTGGCTTTCGTATACCTGAACATAAAAAGACATTAGTATATATTTTTTCTCAGAACGAACTAATCTTATCATTCTCAAGTCCCTTTTAATCCCATAAATAGAGGGAAGAGCTATTCCGTACAGAACCTCAATGTAATGACTTGAAACACAAACGTGGAAACGTTATTTTGACCAAAATAGGGTAACCCATTTTCAATATTCAATCGATTTCGTCCCTCCCCCTCCTGACTTTTTAAATTTTTTTATTTATCTATAGAAGTTAGCCAATGCGTGAAGGTTGAAAATATTGATTAAAAAACATGTATAATTATAAAAAAAGTACTTTAGGGGAACAAAACTAAACTAGTGTGAAAAAGTTCTTTCAATACTTATATTGTGATATACCACATTTTCCCCTTCTTTTTTGCTTTGCTTTTTTAATAAGAAATTTTAATTAGAAAGGCAATTTCATTTTGAATAGCACTGGACAGAGTTTTGCATTGGGGGCCCTACACTTGATTTTGTGAAAAAACAAGTGCTTCTTATGGCCTTTTAGTAATCAGAGACTACTTTTCTTGTGTCATTAATAGTTACTATAGTTCTGAAAACGTAAATGTAATTTCTAAGTTCTTTTCTTTTCCTTTCTTTAATTTTTGCTTTGAATGGTAATATTTATTGCTCATACTTAAAAATATCTTTGTTGAAAATGGTTGAAAATCGTTTTTATATCGTAAAAACAGCTCCCATTCGATTTTCTAAAAAGAAGCGAATATTGCATTACGGGAAGAGGATCCCTTTGCAAACATTCTTTCACACATTTTTGAATTTTAACGAAAAATGAAAGGCTCTTAGCATTTAAGGTTTCTAAAACGTTTATGTCGATAATTATATCAATGGTACTATATACAATTGTTAATTAACACGTTGAATGTCACGCGAATTTATAAGGGAAGTCAAGTCAGGTCACGCTTTTAGTGTCAGTCACCGGTAACCGATGCGGCCTGAACGGAAAGTTCAGTGTCAGCCACCGGTAACTGACGTGGCTTTCAACTTGTTAATGATATAATCCTGTAATAAATAAAACTTAAGTAACTTTAAAATAAAATTTCAGTAATTATTTACACGAGGTTTTTTTTTAATATATCATATTTTATACTGTCATCCACGAATGGTTGACGGATCCTAAACGGAAAGTTCAGTCTGATGTGGCAGTCAACGTGTTAATGGATAAATCGGAAGAATATACCAGAATAAACAGTTTGTTTTGACTAACGAAGATATGAAGTGCATAATAAAAATAGATTTTATTTGTAGAGATTTTTTGAGCGAAACAGACATAATGCACACACACTCTACTAAAGCGATATTAGGCACAGCAAAATTCGCAACCAATTATGACTACCCAAAACAGGCACGTTCCTAAAGTAAAGGCGAAATTAAACAAATTTATTATTTAGAAATCTTAGAAGCAGAAAGGTATTGGGGAGTGGGTATATATATGTATATATATATTTCTTATTCATCTTTTAAGGAAGTTCGTACCTATTCCTCATATGTCTTCCATTCCTCTCAAAATCCAAAATCTCGACAACTTTCCTCTCTCTCTCTTGCTTTTTTTCCTCTTTAATTTGATTGTAAAATTCTTCATTACGCGATTATTTAACTAGTTTTTGTTTAACTTAGGTTTTGTTTACAGTTTTCTCCTATTTGTAGGTACAATTGCCAATGAAACGTTGGCACTTTTGCTTTCTAAACGCTTTATTTTTTCGGTTAGACAAAGATTCATACATTTCGAAAAATTACATAAGTATGTTCTGTAATTTTCTATGGGTTATATGTATAAGCAGAATACGCAAAAAATGCCGTATTCCGATAGTTGCTGACTAATCCCATGAGGGGCTGATAACCTAGCAACAGGCTGATGGGCACAATGCTTAATTTAGTGATACATTTTTTTCAGAAAGAAACTTCACTGAGGTAGCAATAAACTGCCTCATAAGCAGTATCAAAAATAAATAGATAAATAAATAATAAATATGTAAATAAATCATTTTTTCCCTTTAACCAGCTTCCACTGATTTTATTTATTTTTTTTATAAAAAAGGAAACTGCCATTTCTTGCTTGGAAAAGCTAGATTTGAGTGTTTGTTTTATTTCATTCTATTCCAATAATTGAAACATTTAGTTTTGCTAGCTGAACTAATTACAAAACTTTAAATCTATTTTTGCAAAAAAAAAAAAAAAAATAAAGAAATTTATAGCAACTTTTAATAATTTTAAGTAAACTTAAAAAAAGAATTAAAATAAATAAAATTAAAACTAATTAATTAATTAAAACTATATATTTTTGATTTGAAGGGAAAAGATGAATTCCGTGACACTGTAAATTAAAGATTTGATATTCTTTGTCAATTTACACCGTTTTTAATACATAGTGTTATAGATAGTGTTATATATATATATATATTCTCTATCTAATGATTTAAAAAAGAAAATTACTACTCACTACACTACAAGAAAAAAAATACTAACTGTTTTTTTAAAAATACAAAAAAAAAAAAAAAAAAAAAAAGGGTCGTGCCATTACTTCTATAAAAATGAAAAAAAAAAAAAAAAATCATGTCAATCGCAAGCAATTACTCCATATAAAATTGACAATTTCCCTCATTTGCCTAACAGTGTGCATTGTTTTGTTGATTTGACTTGCCTTTTAAGCCTACCAATATTTATTCATACATACGTGGCTTTAAATATGTTTCGCAATGAATGGCTATCAATTTGAAAATTATATGAATTCAAAAGAAAACAAAGTTTAAATTTTATGAATATGTAAACTAAACATTAATATCAAATGACAAAAATAACACTATATTCATCAACGATTATAACTTTATATACTGATCTTTCACAGATCAATTGCAAAAATTTCTTCATTCGAAGATAACACTTATTTCGATAACAATGCAAACAATGTTCAAGCACTCTGCTAACAATTACTGCGTTTAATAATTAGCACGACATTCCTTACAATTATGACAAGGTTTATGTTTTTTACATATTAAAAACGCGCAAATAGTAAGGTTTCTTTAAAATTGACAATATATAGGAGGGGGCTCAAAGGACCTCACTTCTGCGCGTTTTTTTCCATTTGATGTAAATTTTTACTCATCAGGTGGAATTCAGACTGTTTACGCATTAAAGCAAGTTCTGAAGATTATAGGAATCATATATTTCTTTCGTTAGAAATGAAGCCCTGACAATTACACTGAGAAGAAAAGCAATAAATTGAAGTACAAAATAAGAAGGGGAAAAATAATAATCATACTAAAAACAATAAAATATTGCATTTATAAGTAATCAGTTCCTTATCGGAAAGGAGAGAGAGAAAAAGAAAGTCGCTTCCCTCACAAGCTGCAAAAGTCGCATCGAGTCATATTATAAAGACACAAATATGCAAACATTTTTAAAATTAACAATAATGCCAATTGAAAAGTAAACTAAACTTGAAATTTAGGAGCTTTTAAACACGCACAAAACATAGAAATTAATAAGAGAAGCGGAATAAACTGAACTTCAAAAAACGAGGGGAGAAATTGTACTTATAAGCAATTACTTCCTTATCGAAAGAGAGGGGAAAAAAAAGCTGCGGTCACTTGCCTCACAAGTTGCCGAAGCCGCACCGATTCACAAGCCGTATCAAAAGCGCCGAAGTTGCGATCCCATGTGATCCGTGGCGTGGTCGGGAGAAGAACTCGTCAGTCGTCGGGATCACACTATCGCTTACGCCGTTACTCGATTATGAACTCTTCGTAAAAAGATCACGTACAAAGTATCAGTCACAAGCAAGTACCATGCATTGATCACGGCACTACATAAGCGAATGGTTCGTTCGTGATTTGATTTGGTAAAACGGATTTTTTTTTCTTTTTTGAACATCGCATTCATGCATTTTTTTCTTCGTTTTTCATGTTCACAAAATTTTCTTTTTCTTTCGTGAATCGTGTTAGAGGTTCTATCTCAGAGATAGACGGCACGCCAAGCACGTTCGACGGTCATGTTACACGCCTTCGAACGGATGGCGTGCTATTACGATTTTCTCAAACACGCTGACAAGGTTTGCAAAAATTCCGAAGCTTTTAGCAAAATTTTTCAGTGATTAACGATGCTAATTTCGAAGAATATGAAATGTTTAATATCGTATCAGTGTAGCTTTCTACGCTATGCTCTACTCCTTTTCGCAAACTCGATTTTACGATTGTCTATGGAGTGTTTAATATTGTATCACTGTAGCTTTCTACACTATGCTCTACTCCTTTAGCAAACTCAATTCTACGGTTGTCTATGGACTGTTAAATGATTTTTTCAAATCAAGGATATTGGACAAGGAGAAACGTAAAATTCATTAAAATTTTTGTAATTTTAAACTCTATCACTAATTTGAAGAAATCGTTAAATCGAAGTTGTATTTCAGAAGTATTACACCACAAGGATGAATCGCTCATAACAGTCACTGCATGGGCAACTCCTTACATTTTAAAAACTTTTTATTAATAGAGATCTGTAAATTCCAAGCTTATAAGTTGGGTGAGTAAATAAGAGATGATTTGGATGATAATTCTATGAATTGAAATTTACACGCTAACAGGTTTGCGAACATTCCGAAGCTTTGAGTAGGAATATTTTCATATGCAACAACAATGCTAATTTATGGAAAAGAATTCTAAGAAAAAAGTATTTGCCTTTCTTTTGTATAACATTAAAGCAGATGAACTGCAAAATTTTGCTTCTGACCGAATAAAAACCTTTCCCACTTATAACCTGACCCAACTTTCTTCTCAAGATTTTAAAACTGTTAACAAAACAGTAATTGGTGTTGACATTCAACCAACTGAGTATTAAAACTTAGAACTAAGTATTTTTCAAATAAATTGTGATGGCCCTAGGAACATGGTGGCTTTAGGAACATATTATGCCAGAAGTTTCTAGGTATTGTCTATATTAAGAAAAAAATTAAATCTTCCCTTTAAACCTTTTTCTAGAAACAAATGAAACTAAAGCACTAGCAATATACTATATGCAATAGTTCATAATGATTTTTAACTAGAAGCATTGAAAGCAAAAAGGCCAAGGAAGCTCAATGCAACTTCACAATTATCAAGTTTACTCTATTGCTGCTGTCATAATAATAATGCATTGTCGCGCTCAATATGGTAGCTAAAAATGTAATTGGCTCGGGTTAATACCAGCACTTACAGTGTGCTTAATATTAAAGACTAAAACTTCAAATTCATTACAATAAGATTTTACTTGAAGGCTGCATAGAACTTTTTTTTTTGGAGGCGGGGGGGAGGGGGGGGGCATGGTGCGAATTTTTTAAAAATACATTTCATGATCGGCACACTTTACTACTTTTAATAACAATTCAAATTTGTTTAACAAGGGAACTTAACTCTTCAGTAAATTTGAGAAGGTTTAACAGAGTTGCCAAAATTTTACTTTATAATAAAATTTGGATAATGTTGAGTAATGAAGAGAATAAAATTTCAAATTAACGATAATCAGTTTCTATTTCAAGGCTGCATGAAACCCTCCCTTAAGCATATATACTAATGGTGCTTAAAAATTCTATATTCGTAAGCCCTTCATTACTATAAATAGAAAGAAAATCTGGTTGATATTCTGTACATGCAACTAATTGGGTTTTTTTCTTTTCTTTTTGGCTTTGAACAGATTTTTTTAAATAAAATTTACTATCGGCACAATTTGCTCCTTTTAGTAAAAATTTGTTTCACAAGTGAACTTAACTGTTGAGAAAATTTAGTAGGTTTAAAAGACTTAGCAAGTTTTATAATAAAACTTCACTGTTAGAAATTTCATCATTAAATTACTGTTAAATAGCCGGCAGCAGTCTGTCCATCTAATTCGCCGTTAAATTTACGGTTTGGAACACTTTTCTATCTTTACGGAACCTAAACTATTTCCAATCAGCTTGGCTAAAAAGCCGTAAATACAAAAGTTTACAGTTTTATAACCATTTAAAAATGGTTTTAAAACTAAATTTTTACGGTTTTTGAACCATTTCGAGGCGTAGAATCTTCGAGTTTTTGAAACCGTAAACGAAGCGTGCGGGAATCGAATCCGGAGTGCATGGTATACCTACCTTGCGCTCTAATCATTAGGCCATCTACACCACGCAAAGCAGCCGTTTATTTATCAATAAATTTTGCTTTCCAACAGGCAAACTGCATTAAAATTGAGATTTCAGTTTTTGATTGGATCCAAAATCATTTTTGGTCTAAATTTACTGTATATTGACGAAAATCATTTTATTTGCTGCAAAAACTAAAATTCAAACAAGCTTCAGCAACTCAAATTATGGGTTCGCTCATTCGCAAACAGTTTGGGAATCCGATGTCTCTAATTTTTGATTTACGTATGTATGTGTTTCTATTTAGTAACCACTGCTTAAGCCACTTTTTTTTTCTTCTTTTTATATACACATGCAGATTTGAACTGATAAATTTTTATTCATATTTTAACAACAACGTACGACCGGTAAGGTTCCACAACCAAGATGGACGCCCGATTCTTACTGACTGCGAGACCTAGTGGCGCTTGTAAATTACGGTTAGTTAAACCTTCTTTAGGAGAAACAGAGAATAAACGATTTTTTTCACAATCAGCGGTTTGAGTCCCATCTTTTTAATGGTTATTTAACTGTTGTAATTAAATATGGTAAAATAATAATCAAATAAATGGTTATTTTACTATTTTCTAACGGAAACTTTTAACAGTGTTGGTTAATGTTTATTTTTCGTTCTATTCAGTGTTTTGTTTAAACAAGAATGGATTATATAAACTGCACAGTTTGCAATGGATCTTTCTCCCCAAAATACTTTCTTCAAATTATAGATAAGTTATCTATAATTAGTACGATAATGTGATTAATTTTGGATTTTTTCAATAGTGTATTTAAGTAATGTTCTATTTTTAACAAACAAATATAAGAATATTTCGTAAACAAGAATGCGTGTAACAAAGCTGAAATCTTCCGGTTGCAAATGAAAGTTTGTAGAATAGCACAAAGATCATTAATTTAGAGAAGTTAAGCCGGGTAGTGCTAATATGTACTTAATGACAGCAGTAATCTTCTTTTCTTTAAAAAAATGCGTTTGTTATCAAATCTCGGACAATGCTTTTATCATTTATGCCATTAATCCAGAACCCTATTTTGAAAATGACACTTCATAGTCGATTATGCCATTGTTCAGGGTAATCAATGCAAATAGTGCCACTCATCTTTTACGGTTGATTAATGTCACCTTTCGCTGCAGATGCTGTGTGTCCTCTCATCCCAACTTCCTATTACAAGCACGCGATGACTAGGGAAGAAAAAAAAATTGGTGACACGAAACCAGCACAGCCTTGAGATTGGAAATGTGATAATCCAGCAGAATCTGCAATCGACAGGAAGACAGTCATTGGTTCCTATAATGATCTATTAGAAACTTCTGTTTGGGTCTACATCGTATGTTTTGCTAGACGGGGGCTTTGCTTGTAACGGTTTTGTAATTTGGTGTTTGTGTTTCGTAACGAGCTTTGTCGGAAGTTGGAAGAGGTATCATTAAACCGGAGAGAGTAAGTTTTCCCAAGTTGGTCGAGAAATTCGCCTGTTTAATTAAGTGCATGGTCATTGCTAGGAAGGATGTGATTTTCAGCGCAAAAATCTTCAAATATCTCGCACAGATGCGAAACTAATGACTCGTGAAAAGAATGAAATCTATTTTATAGATCTGTTCCTTAATGATACTATAACTTCAGTTGCCTATCATTAACACAATTCTAACGTGCAAAATCCAGATCGTCCTGTCATCTGCTTTAAAAATTTTTTTAGTAATAATAAGTTATTTCCATAATGTCGTACCAACTCACAGTGGCGTAGCTAAACCTGGATTTCAAGGGGGGTTTCTTCGGGAAAAGTTGGCTAATTTCATTGTTTTCCAAGAAAAATTGGTTAAATTCTAGACGATCTTTACCATTTCAGGGGGGGTTTTATCCCCAAAACCACCCCCTTATCTACGCCAGTGCCAACTCATTTCTACTGTATGCAATATGGAACATTGTTAAAAGCTGATTTTCTGTAGTTTTTTTCACACAAATTTTATCTTATGCTTTTTAACTTCATACTCTATTGTTGATGGTAAATTATAAGGCTAGAACTATTTCATGAAGATCAGTGGTGGCGCCAGAGATTTTCCGACGAGGGGTCAAGCCTCCCCGACGGGGGGACAACAGGTCCGTCATTTAGGTGACCGGAAGGTTGCCCCCCCCCCCCCCCAGACTTTTAGACGTTTTTCGCTTTCCTTCATACTTTTGTTTTTGCTATGAATCTTTTCCACCTCCTAACAAAATTAGAAAAATAAGATAGAATAAAAATAATACTTATAGATTAGAAAAATAATACTTATAGATTAGAAAAATAATACTTATATATATAGATTAGAAAAATAATACTTATATATATACATATACAGTATGGGACCCCAAATTCGGAATCCCGAAATAAGGAAGACCCAAAATCGGGAGCTTTGTTAAAAAATCGACAGCTGAAAAAAAAAACAGCTTTTATTTTTTGAAGAAAAATCGGGAAATATTTTGCACCTTTTTTTTTTCTTGGAAATAGTTCTTTTTTTTTGAGAAAAAGAGAAGGAAAATAAAATGTAATGAACATGTTGAAGATCGGAAGTGTGCAGTTTTCAAAAAAGTTATTTCGCGATTTTCTGAAAAGTGTTCGTTTTTGAGATTAGAGTTTTTATTAATTGTTGCTTTAATTCTGAGTTAATATCATTAACTTTTTCATTTTTTCCCGTAGTTTCATTATATTTATTTTTGTAAAATGAGCTCTAATTTTCGGGCGATACAGAACGTTCGCGAAATTGAAATTCGGCGTTTCTCTCATTTCTCCGATAGGCTGATTTTTTACTGCAATTGAAAGTGTTTAGTAATTGGCTAGAGAATATAAAATCCTATCAGAATTTGACGGAATTCTTTTCTTTTATTGCTTAATCAATGAGATTAAAATAATATCGGGAAAAGTCTAGATTTTTCGATGTTTTGCCTCGAATTGTAAGCAGACTCCAACTTCGTTTTTTGTGCCAAACTTCTCGACTTATAGGCGATTATATGCGATAATAAAAAGTGCTATACAGGAGCAAAATGTTAATAAAGACTTCCAGAGCAAATTATATGTGCTCTGATGCTGCTTACAAAATTTTGTGAATGAGGACCCATAATCCGGAAAATTCCGAAATCCGAAAAGATCGCGGCCGCAGCGTTCCGGATTTGAGGTCCCATACTATATATATATATATATATATATATATATATAGCATGTAAAAATGTCCAATCAAAATACCCAACATTCGGAAAGAAAGCAACAGATTGCTGCAGCAAGAAGCAGAAATTTATGTGCCTTCTGCGCAAAATTTAATACTAAAAAATGTTCATGTGTGTGCTTTAATTCTTTAGCTCAGGTTTGATGGACACTGGCATTTATACCAACTAATATTTTTCATTTCACAAAATTTTCTTTTCAGGTTTTAAGCCAATTTGAGGATTCTATGATAGAAAATGGATGTTGGCTATAGCAGGAGGTCCCACTTTACTTCAAGTCATTACTTCCCAAAATATAGTTTTAAGGCGCGTAATACATAGAGCAATACCACTTATCTTCACCTTTTAGTAATAATAAAACATGAACTATGCATCCCCGGCAAAAACTGATCTCCCCCTTCCCTCAAGCGGAAAATACATTACATAAGTATACATTGGTATTTGCACCATTTTTGTACTTGCAAATAAACAGACTGCAATCTGCAATCATAAATAGAAAAAATAATATAGCTTGTTTTAAAAAAGGAAATTAAATAGGACTCCTGAATTTGAAAGATAAATTTTGCTTTATAGGTTCGGGTCCGTCCGACACAAGAGCCGACTACTGCGGTCTTCTATTGTTGGAAAACGAATCTCAGTTCTACAGTATTATTTACAAAAATGCAAGTTAACGCTGTAAGTAAATTGTTTTCAAAATTGTTTTTAACAGATTCCCCCTCCCCTTTTTACCGCATTTTTCGAGGAAAAAAAAGAAATGAGTGAGGAAATAATTACAATAAGAACCTCAACCTTGATTGTTAGATCCACTCACACTGACATTTTTTCGGCAAAATTATTCTGCATTCTGCGCACACGAGCAGCATGAGATATTGGAGAAATATTTGCGTAAAATAACAACCTGCTATTATCATATCTCCGATGATAATAGGTTGCTCGGCAATGATCCGCAATTGCCCCCCTCCCGGAAGGCAAGTATTGCTAAAGATTACATGAGTAACGAACTACAACTAAAATTTTCCTACATTGGGTCAAATTTTTAGAGAGATGGTAAAAATCGCAAAGAAATTGCCCATTCCTGAGCATATCCTGTATCTACACCCAGGTCAGACAGTCATTCCCGATTTGTTTTGCACTTAAGGAAACAATATTATTTATAACAGTTGTAAATAGTTATGAGACTAATAATGCAGTAATGGCTTACTTGTAAACTCCGTTCGCTTTGCCATGCTAAAGTAGTTTAGTGGAGAATAACAAGTACTAGTCTGTACAGCAGGAGAGGAACAGAAACACTTGTTTAAGAAACAGTGTTTAAGAAACAGTGACTGCCCCAAGACAGATGTTTAAGAAACAGTGACTGCCCCAAGACAGATGTTTAAGAAACAGTGACTGCCCCAATGACTTCCTTTCATATCTTTCATCACTCCCCTACCCCTGCTGATGCTAAGGTATCGGCTGTTGTCGTTTAGACCCTCGAAGTTTAACCTAAAACCGTCTCGTAACCCGATGCTGACGCCTCTGACGCCTAGACCAGTCATTAATGCTAATTGTTCGAAATGACCAAGCTTTCTATCGACTGACAGAAATTTGAAGGGTGAAATACACACCATTTTCCCCCATGGCTATTTTTCTTCCATTCTCTTTGTCAAGAGCAGGCCGCAGGCTGGGCGCCGCATCGAGTTCTATAGGCAGAATGCAGGATGGTATTTTCTAGATGCTGAGGGACTCGGGTCAAATTGCAGGATACTAATACAAAGAGATTCCCCCCGACGCACTATTAAAATTTCCCGACGGGGGGGGGGGGGCAGGATCTCCCCGACAGGGGGGCAGCTGCCCCCCCTGCCCCCTAGCTGGCACCGCCCCTGATGAAGATAGCTAAAACTACAATTGAATAATGCAATTAACATCAAGTGTTTCATGTATATGCAAGCTCTGCTATATGTATTTCTGGAAGAAAGATTGCAGAAAATACCTTAGCTAGCAGAAACAGTCATACCATGAACATATTCTGGATTCAATCGCTAAATAACTATTTTAGAAATAACGCCATTATTTACATCATCATCGAGCCAATAAAATTAAATAAACTTCAATTTTTATTCACTCAACAATTAACTAATTTTTTTAGCATTTTATAAAGCGCACAAAGTCTGAATTGAAGGTATTCATTTCCTTTTTTAAAGTCAAATTCCCTAGCACAATCATGATATTCACGACAACAAAAAGGAAAGTGAAAATATTAAGACATAATTTTTCTATAACAACTATGTAAAAATGTTCATTGAATTATGTTACTAATTTTTTTAAAACACTGAAATAATCTATTTCTTCGATGTTTGGACTTCGCGCTATTGTAGATATGTAAATGTCCGCAATAAAAATTACTGATACTTCCGTTAGCAGTAGGATTTATTTTAAATAAAGTATTTATTTTGCCCAAGTAGAATGTACTCTAGTAGATGAACTGATTATAGGTTAGATTGGGGAAGAATGAGCCCATGAACTTCCTCACCCAACAGTTTAACCTCTGGCCTCGTGGTTAGGGAATGAATCGCTAACCTCAAATTAACTTTGAGAGTAGAGAAAATCTATAATCTGTAATTGAACAAAGTAACTTCCAAGTTTGTGAGAGACCAAAGTAAAAAAGAAAAACAAAAAAGTTAACACCTTAGTTAGACCCAGGCATGGCCTCAGACTTCCTGTCTTAAAAAAGGGATTTAGCTTCTGGTAAGCCGGTTTCTGATGCTGAGGTAAAACCTAATTGCAGTAATTTTGCATCACACTTCGGGTAAATTACCTTCCTTCGAAGTTAGGAGAAAACATAGGGTGGCAGGGACTGTTAGGGGGATTCAGAATACAAAAAAAAAAAAAAAAAATGTGGTTAGGGAAGCAGAACATTGAGATAATTTGGAAAGAATTATGTACTTTTACAGTAATTATGAAGAGTTTGAAAGATTTAACATTTTAGACCAACTTCTTGTTTTGTGAGTGGAAGAGAGAGGCTGACACATATTAAACCTTCAAGAATATTCGTTTAAATTGAATAATATAAAAGGATAACAGGAAAATTTTAGCGCACACTGAACGAAAAAGTAAACTTGATAAATTTTGGTGTAGTTAGTTCTTCAGTGAAATTTAAAATATGACGTTAAGAGTTCTCGTAAGTAAAGCCAAATATAAACTTAATAATAATAATAATGTTTTTTATTTACTTTTTATTTAAACGACATACATCTGGGTGAAATTATTACTCCTAAAAAAAAGTTCGATTAAGAGCATAATCATTTTTCATCTAAACCAGCGTTTCCCAACCGGTGGTTCGCGAACCCCCAGGGGTTCGCGTGACGTAGAAAGGGGGTTCGTGAAAATAATATAACAATGGCGGAATTTTTAATTGCTAAGGTAAAGAAAAAAATGAAATAATAAATTTTCGTACGCATTTATAACATACGTAAAAATGACATTTTTTTATTAAAATGGTTTTCCCGCTAATAAGTGACAGTTATGGACGGGCATAGAATGTATACCAACAAAATTTGAAATGCACTTATGTCTACTGTACCTGATTTCTAAAATTTGGATCTCAAAGTGGTATCGAAATATATTCATCGATTGATTTTAACGTTTGAACTTTTGTTTCTATTGTCATTTCCTACTTTTTACACGCTAGCGCGAAGAGAGCGTAAAAAATACGAAAATTTTGTAAAATGTAAAATTTTGCAGCATTTTCGGCTAATTTCTTACATACAGACCCCAAAGTGGAACCGGAAGATTTTCATTCATTAACTTTAAATTTTGTGCTCACACATATACTACTTTATTCCAATTTTTCTGCTTTATGACAATGAGAAATTGATGTAAATTTCAATATTGATGTGAATTTCCTAACTTTGCGAATTTTGTACATTTCAATCCGAAAGTAGAATCGAAATATACTCGTATTTATTGACTAATTCAAAATTTTAAGTATATTTCTCATGTCATTCCACAAATTTTTCGCATTATTGGGAAAAGAATTTTTAAAGATTTTCTATAAGAATACACGTTTACTGCCCTATTGAATTTAAAACAAAGCGTAATAAAGTAATTCTAGTTTTTAGTTAAACGTTGACATTTTCCAATTGTATTTTAATGAACTACTGTGCAATATGGATAATAAATGTGGTATTAAATTTTACAGATTTGTTACCCGTTACTAAGGACTGTGGAAGGGGGCTCGCCATTATCTTTCGAATCTTAGAAGGGGTTCGCAAGGAGAAAAAGGTTGGGAACCACTGATCTAAACTAAAACTATGCAAATGAAATTTGTGTATACACATGTTTCGAAGTTAGAAAAAACCTTTTACAGCCTAGAAATAGAGTTGTGTGACGAAAATTATTTAATAGGAAATATTGCTCAAACTTTAATGATAATTGCTTACACGTTTAGCAATTACAAGAAATGTAGTGCGTAGAAATAGAGCTGTATGGAATAAAATTCGATCAATATCCTATATTTCTTCCTTATAGTTCCAAAGCTCGAGTATACAATTTTCATTGCAATGTGTGCTTAATTATGTGTTGTTTTCTCTTGATTCTTAAACTGCGTAATCACTCAGTTTGGAAATTTTTGAATGTGAAAACAATGTAGTGTCAGGTGGGGTAAAGTGGTCATAAAATCCACGTTTTTCAACTTTCTTTGCCAATAAATATAAGAATTTTTTCAAAACCTTCAGATTTTTTGCTTGTTGTTGTACATTACATTATTAAAGAACAGATTGCATTAAGTTTTGAGCAGAAAAAAATTAAGTAAAATAATATTACGAACCCTTCTTTTTCGGCTGTATTTATGACCACTTTACCCCATGGGGTGGGGTAAAGTGAGTAGTGCATGGGGTAAAGTGGTCATAGTTGGAAACAAAAACTATATAAAAGTATTAATAACCATAATACTTCAAAACACTCAACAAAGGCTCATTTTAGAACGAAAACAACTTTATTTCCCTCAACTGAATTTATTTAAGAACTCTATTATGGTCAAAAGTTAGCCTCATCTTCGTATCGTCTCGTAAGGTACTTCAGTCTCTTCAGCTGCTGCATTATATGGTCTTAAACCAGTGGTTCTCAACCTTTCAGTATTCGCGGCCCAGTTTTCAATCATAATTTTTATTGCGCCTCCCTCCCCCCACTTACAATAAAATGTATACAACGATAATGTATATTGAGTACTTTGGATTCTGTGTCTGAATTATTTTTAACACTAACTGCCAAAACAAGAGAAAAAGCGAGTAATTTAGTAATAAAATTAATTTAGTAATAAACGACTATTTGAAATTTAGGCAGGAGTAGAGGATGATTTTTCTGCACTAAAAACAAGGGCATTTCGCATTATATTACCATTTTCAACATCCTACTTTTGTGAAACTGGACTTTCTGCTGTTGCCTCTTTGAAGAAAAACTATACATTTCCGCTAAATATAGAAACAGAACTGTGAGTGGCTATTTCTAATATTAAGCCTTCCTTCGAAAACTTTGCTTTGCAAGACAGGCCCGAGGAAGTCATTAATAACAATTAAATTTGTTTTTAATTTAGTATGTTTTGATTAAGTTGTTTTACTTTAAAAAGTTAATAAATATGTCGAAATATATTTTGTTTTCTATGTCTATGTGTGCTTTCCTTTCAGTCAGTTATTCAATTTTTTAAAATAGTATTTTCTCTTGGACATTCTCGCGCCCCCCTTCTAGTGTCCTCGGTTGAGTGTCCCACAGGTTGAGAGTCGCTGTCTTAAACCGAAGTCATGTACCAAAACATGTTAGGATACATAATTAGTAGATATTCTTGGGTTTTAATCCCTAACTATATTCTATTTTAAGTCTGTACTTTAACTCAACACATATAATAAAATATAAATATGAAATTCAACATTTTCCGTGAAATAATTTAAAATTGCTTTTAATTGATGACTGAATTACTTAAATAACATATTAAGAAAATATTGCTAACTAGCGGTACCCGCAACGGCGTTGCCCGTGCAATGTTAAAATAGCGGCGCCTACGGCGCAACTTGTTTTTTGTCCCAAGCAAGTCACCGAAGGCGACCTCTTAAGTCACTTCTGAGCCAATAAAAACTTATTTCAGCCGGTATTTTTCTACAAATATATATCTACCTTGACTTAGGTATAATTTTTTTTCACTCTATCACTAATAACCTATATTTATTGATCTATATTTGTATCATGTGGCATATTTATCTTTATTACATCATCAAAACTTTTACATAGCTTCTTTTTTTACTCTGACTGATAGATAGCAGTACATTCTTTCTGAGTCTGAATTCAAAAATATAACAGTTATTTCATAAATGTTTATTTAAACCAATAAAAAGAGTAAATTGTGATACAAAAATTAAAAAATAAGTGTATTAGTAGCTTTATACATAAACATACATTTTGAAATCAAATCAGAGAAATGAATTTATATAATTGTAAATATTAAATTTTAATTGCCCCAAATTAGTCTAAATGGGGAATTGATAAATTAATCAGACAAAGCGATTTAATAAAGATCATCTGAAAAATCTAACAGTTACTGATCATCCTTAGCCTATTCAAGAAAAGCAAAAGCCGCGGCGAAGAGATGCTGGACTATGTATATGTAAGCAATTTGATGAAATAAAAAAAAAAAAAATCAGTGGCAGCTATATGGGAAGTATGTTGATAGTGAAAATTGTATGGAATGCAGTGGCGTAGCTAGCATGGGTGTGACAGAGTGGAAAAGATTACGCCTTCCCCATCCAAAAAAAAAATCATGTAAACTGTGAAGTATGCGTTTTAATGAAATATAATAATTTTTTGTTAAAAAAATTGCAGTTTTGGAAAAGAACACCATTTGCATCATGAGCCTCATAATATTTAAAGTATTTGTGGAGGGCACTGGTTATGATTAGCGGTTAAAAACATTGTGAATATTTTTTAAAGGAAACACTTTGCTCAAAAATAAAAAATTAAATTGGATATTTTTTTTCTCCCATTTTAAGTATGTTTTATTCTAGGGAGCTTTTAAAGGTTCATTTTTTTCTCCATCGGGGCTGGTTGTCACCCCTGAATGGGTGACACCTGGGGCAGTCCGCCCCCACTTAGTTACGCCAATATACAAAAACATTTCTTTAGTAGCGGATAATGGAATATCCTGCCTATAAATTTGCTTTTGGAGTATCACATCAATTTTTGATATGCATCGCTTAAGAGACATACAGGGTTCCCACCAAGAATATGATACAAAAAAAAAGTGAAAAAAGTGACCATTTAAGAAAAAAAAGTGACCAAAAAAGTGATCAATTAAAAAAAAAGTGACCAAATGAGAATAAGCTTTGCGTTACCATTAAAATTCACTCATTCATTTATTTACTCATTCATTCTTTCACTCATTCAGTTATTCATTGAGTTATTCTTTCACTTATTCATTCATTCCTTGAGAAAAAAAATCCTGGTCAACAAATTTCATAACAAAATAGGCTCGTTTAGTTCAGGTTGAACTTAATATCCGTAGATGTTCTTTGGCCTAACATCTTTCCGATAAAAATTGTTCCAAGCGAATCCGTCAGCTAGATCAGGATTTATATAGGATTGAAATTTCCCCGTAAGCACTGATGTTAATTTTTTTTTGAACTGTTCAAAAAGGAGCAAAAATTGTTCAAATCTAAAAAAATATTTCACACCGAGAGCTTCTTCCAATAAGCTTGTCCATACAAACTTGGATCATATGCCTAGTGTTTACATAATGTGCTTTATTTTTGTCCATAGGCACTAATGTTAAGATTTTTTTAACTGTTCAAAATTAAACGAAAAATTGTTCAAATGAAAAAGTAAAATATGGAAATGAGATGTAATGGCCAAGATCTTTTGAATGGACCTATTTCCTCAAAAGTTATCGGGGGGAGGGGATCGACAGATGCACATTTTGCCCATCTCAAAACCCTACTTTCAAATTTTTCATTCCTTATTTAATTACTTCTTTGACTTTTCTTTATTTTTAATGAAATTTTTACGATACATTAAGCCTTTTTTCACACTTTATTTATTTTTTGGGAAAGTAGGCTAAAAACAGCAGAAAGTTCAATCCTTAACTAATCTTCCATAATAACATCACTATCATCTTAAATAAAAAATCATTTTAAAAAACCAATGGTTTTTCATCAGACACAGAAAGAAAGCAGTCATACATATATATGCCAGGGGTGACCGATAATGCTAGCAATCTACAGAATCAACTTTATTTTTTAATGTGTGAAACAAGAAAAATTATTTTAAATGTTTTATCACAAAAATAAAATTAATTACAGGTAATAAAAACATTTAGAATATCAGAGGAGCATGTGCAAAATATTTGAAACAATTAGATAAATTAAAGGTATGCATATACAAGGAATATTTTAATCCTTTATTAAAAAATTTAATTCAGAATATTCTTTGATGCCAAAATTAAAACACCAAAGCTAAGTACAGTGAAACCTGTGTAAGTTGATCACTTGTGGTGCAACACTTTAGTAGTCAACTTACAGAGGGTGAGGTAGAGGGTGAAGGGCTGATTCCGTTCCTGAAAAAAGTGGTCAGCTTAAACAGGTGGTCAACTTACAAAGGTGGGCAACTTTACAGATTTTACTGTACTTCAAATGCATGCTAGTGCAAGGCTCAAAAGAGAAAAAAAGTTTAATATTTCAAAATTTTCTTTCATTGGGATTACTACAGAAATAAAGTTAATTTTAATATTATTTATATTTATGCCAAATTACATATTTTAGAGCAAGTAAAAATAATCTTTTGGTTGACAACTAAAGAAGCAAATAAAATCAATTATACGCATGTAAAACAGGAAAAGGATCAATGCCCAGTTAAATCAAGCAAGGAAATCGCTAAATTAAATGCATTCTGCAAGAAATGATTTTGATTATAATCCTTTGTCCAAAGTTAATTTAGAAAGTACAGATACCAAAAGTAAAATACTTGAAAAGTATACTTTAAGTGTTTACTTATCCTGTAGCAAAAAGTTTTTAACTTGCAAATCATTCAAAGGCTAAAAATGAAAATGATATGATAAAATAGACCTTGAAAAAGCAAAAAAAAAAAAAAAATCAGAAAATAAATTCAATACAGTAGGAATGCTCAACAATTTAAAATGTTAATATAAAAATCTCTGAAAAGAATGCTTCAAAAATAAAGAGAACTGTTGCCCCTGGTATATAAATGGCAGCATTCTGTAAAAATTCCAATTTAATCAGTCTTGGATTTCTTTTGAAAAAATGTTGTGATTACGGAAGATTTTTTCTTCTGTAATTTATTTTATTAAATTTTATGTGCCCCTTTGCTCTGTGCTCATCTTCATCAGCTTTTATAGATTTAGCACCCTCTATCATTGCCCAAGCAAGCTGTATTTCTGTAAAATCTTGATTTCTAAAGCCCTACTTTAACTTTTCATTTGCTTCGGCAAGTAGCTTTGTGGAAACTATTTTATTAGCATTTTTCCTGGTGTTTATAAGAAAAGGTTGGTGGTTATTTATCACTTTATGAGACACCCCATAAAAAAGGTGATTTTAGGCGACAATTTGCTACAAAAAGTGACTTTAAGTGACCAATGCAAAAAAGAAAAAAAAAAAAGTGATTTTAGGTGACAATTTGCTACAAAAAGCGACTTTAAGTGACCAATGAAAAAAAAAGTGATTTTAGGTGAAAAAAGTGACTTGGTGGGAACCCTGGACATATCTTGACAAAAGTAAATTCGAAAGTGAATGTGAATGCAGAAAAGGAAAATTTTATGGTTCAAAGCTGCAAAAGAATCTGTTACTAAATTAGTACACTAAAAATGCAAGGAAAATTTTATTCTTATCATGGAATCCTACCTACAGTTCCTAATGTTAGTGCAATGGACACTTGCTTAGTTATGAGCAGAACATGGAATATTGCTTTTTTTTTATAGCATTCAATGTCACAAAAATGGCAATCGGGGTGATGTTCTGACACGAACAAACATATTGTTAATACGCTCAAGTCGTATTTTTTTATCTAGTATTGTTTCTTGGCTAATTCAGTGGTCAAAGTTCTCTCTGGCTCTGATTTCAACTCTGTAAACAACACTTTTTTATAGGTAGGCGAGGCATTTTCAATGAAACTGATAGACTAACGATTTGAATTTTGTTACGAATGATGAATTCTTGAAATGGTTGGGAATGTTATCCTTTTATACTACAAACGATGAAAGGCAGATTTCAACTCTTTCAAAAAGTATAATATCTATATTTTCGAAAAACATACCATTTTAATGCATTTAATTACGAATTCTGGAATTTAGGTTGAAAATAATATGTAATAATGGATTGTTTTTTAGTCATGGAGTTGAAAGTGAATGCTGTATCTTCCAGTATTGAAATACTTTGCAAGCTTTTTCCCTAGTCCTTATGGGAAAGAAAATATTTTCCACTATTTGTAAAATGTCCACTATATGTGAGCTGTTCCGTCCAATAAGAGTACAGTACATAGCATGTAATAGTGACATGCTAACGAAATCGTCTTTAGACTCGAAGTGTTGGAGCTTTGTTGGTTTATAAAATGGCAAAAAGAACAAACTTCTCCAGTTCCATACTGGAAACAAACGAACTTTCTCACACCTGGATAAACTCAAATAGCCCCTTTTTGAAATTTCTTGAAAACAAAAACAATCCTCAAGTGTGATTTATTTTGTGAGAGAATAATAATTAACTTTTAACAATGTGCTTAAAGCTTTAAAAAAAGCACAAAAGGAAAAATATTTCTAATTTTAGAAATTTTTTCTTTTTTCACTTTTGAGGGAAAACATAAAATATGGAGAATTCGATAAGTAATAAACTTAGAATCTGGGATATTTTAACATCAATTAGGATACGGAAAAACTGGGACCTGATGAAAAAAACGTAAAATGCGGGAAACTTAGATTGGCGAGACGTTAAATCGGGGTTTCACTGTAGATATGAAAACTTTTCACTTATAATACGATAGAATAATGATAAATAGGATGAATTCTTGAAATTGTTGTCCTTTTTTAATACAAATGATGAATAGCGAATTCTTGAAAATTATGTAAACACTACACCTTTATTCAAGTGTGTGAGTATATTTAGAAATAATAATGGATATTAAAGTAATCACAAAATATTAAGCAAACATTACAAATTTACGTAAGTAAAATGCATAAATGCCTCAACTATTTTTAAAACTCTTTATTTAAAAACAACTTAATTATTTTATTTTGAATGTGCGTATCATGGGAGATTGTCAGAGGCGTAGCTAGGTGGGGGCAAGGAGGGACAGCTTTCCCCGGGCACAGTGTCAAGGGGCGCCAAATTAGTGTTAATTTATTTAATTTTATTTTTAAATACAAGAAGAAAATTATTTGAACTGAATAGGTGTGAATATGTTCGACAAAAAAGTGGGAGCACCACAAATCATATCGGGAATGACCAATGTAGCACAGGAGTGCATAGGAAATCAGACAAATAATTTTGCGAAGCCAAAGTGTCCCATTTTTCCCTTAGAAGTGAATGGCCGCTACTAAAAATGAAAGTTAAAAGGGCTGCTTTTTAGAATTTTATCATTTAGGAAGCATAAAAGTTTTTTAAAATTCCCATTAGGAAGCCCCTAGGCCCCCAGGGGCACAGGGAGGCGCAAAGTCTTCAGTTGTTCCCAGGCGCTGAAAACCCTAGCTACGCCTCTGGAGATTGACCCCCTACAAATTTGTCACTGAAGCAGTGCTCCCGTCAACATGTTCAAAAGCAAAATTAAATTCTCTATCGATCGAGTGAAAGTCATTTACGTAACAAACTTAGAATCTGGGATATTTTAACATCAATTAGGATACGGAAAAACAGGGACCTGATGAAAAAAACGTAAAATGCTGGAAAACTTAGATTGGCGGGACGTTAAATCAGGGTTTCACTGTCGATATGAAAACTTTTCACTTATAATATGACAAAATATTGATAAGTAATGAACTATTGAAATTGTTGTAAATGCTATCCTTTTTTAATACAAATGATGAATGGCGAATTCTTGAAAATTATGGGAACACTGCACATTTATTCAAGTGTGAGTATATTTAGAAATAATAATGGATATTTAAGTAACCACAAAACATTAAGCAAACATTACAAATTTACATAAGTAAAACGCATAAATGCCTCAACTATTTTTAAAATTCTTTATTTAAAAACAACTTACTTATTTTATTTTGAATGTGTGTATCATGTGAGATTGCAACCCCCCCGCCCCTACAAATTCGTCACTTTTCTGGAAAGTAGTACAAAATATTTTGCTTATCTGAAGGTAGAAAGAAAAGCAGATACTAATTGTAAAAGAAAGTTGAAATTAATACATTAAAATTTTTTCGGAAAACCGTTTTTTTTTTTTTTAAGCTTTCGGAATAGGTGCTCGAAAAGTTTCGGAAATGTCGAATCATAATCAGCCACCTATTTGCTACTGATGTAAACTTTTGGTAATTGCAACTTTTAATAGATTGCAGCAGAAACAATATAACCCTGCTTATAACAATAAAACTATCTTCAGCCGGCGAAACACATGTTTACGTTTACATTACATTCAACCGCGGAGCGCGGAAATCCTACCTATCTTCACTTCAATTCTAAAATTATTTGAACGAAGTAAAGAAAATACTGGGGGATTATTATTTTAATTGTTAAATTTAAAAACTTTTAGGCCGAATTAAAAAAAAAACGGCTTCGTCTTGCAAAGCATCAGGCTATAATAGAATTTTGTGCAAATTTTTGTAATCGTACGTTGTGTAGATTTTGCTGTAGAGCGCGCAGCCACAACCTCAAAAGTTAATTTTATATATATAGATAAGAGAGTTCTGGATAATTATAGCTTATTAAAAATCAATGGGAGAAAAATACATATTTTAACTTAGCTATTTTTAATTCTCTCTCTCTTTCATATACTGTTCTTGTTCGAAGCACTGCTAGTTATAAACATTTACAGCTTAATAATACTTATAAGTCTGTTTATAAATGAATCATTGAGACTTGAAAATTCTTGTATTAAAAAGTGCTTCTGAAAATTTTTCAATACTAAACACACCATTGTAAGAAGACTGTATGATAGTAATTTCAATGTCTATTGCATTTAAGCTTAGTTGTGTTAGTTCCGGTTTTCTAAAAAGTAAACTTTAAAGTTATTTTTTTTTAAAAAATAATACAGTATTAGTGAAATTAGTTAAAGTGTAACTGACATCTGTCTCGTGGCTTAAATTCTAACAAAAGAAGTGCGAGCACTGTAGTCTTCAAAATTTATTTTCTTGCGTAAATAGCTTGAATTCCCTCTAATAGTTAAAAATTGAAAATAAATATGGAAACTGAGCTTCCGTGAATTCCTATGCAAGTCAATCCCTGGTCTAACACATAAATTAACCTAAAGTAATTTTAGAACATCGACGCATGTTAAGCCTTACACCATGACCACTTTACCCCGTCTTACTTAAACTACTGTAAAATAATATATATAAACTAAATCTAGCTTTGCGGTTAGTGAGGAAGCATTTTTGAGATCTGTGTAAAACTACCTGCACCGTCCATGTGCTGCAAATTCTTTAAAACAAAAAGTCAGAGAGAAGTTAAAAGAGCTGTTTCAATTTCAAAGTGTTGTATAAACAAACAAATCGTGTGTTTTTGCCACCTAAAGAGTTGCTATTAATATAATTTTGCATGTAAAATTTAATTTTTAATTATTAAAAGCTAAAATAAAAAATTTAAACCAATTCCTTTCTTTATTTCAAAGCTATAGCTTTTTGTTTGCCGTAAGTGCACTTTACCCCATTGACCACTTTACCGCACCTGACCCTATATAACCATACGATTAAAACAAAAACTTTCGGGAAACTTAAAGTATGCTCTTCGCTCATCGAACAATTTCGTTCACGAAAGATAATTTTGAAAAAAGTGTAGTTTACTCTGCTAAAATATCACAGTTATTTTAAAATATTACTAAGTATCGTTTTATTTGTAAAAATAAAAGCAGATTAAGCGTTTAATTTTGAACAAGAAAATTGTAGCTTTCAATTATACTTGTATTACAAGCTGACATTCAAAGGTAGTGCTTTTATTGCAAGAAAGTAAATTTCATTTAAAGTTGATTCTCGTTATAACAGCTTTTTTTTACAATATACAGTTATAAATAGTGAGTACAAAAATGATAAAGACATATTATTGGTGATGCTATATTTACTCGTTAAAAATGAGTTCGCTAACTGCACACTGAAATTTTAATTTTTCTATACAATTATTTTTGTTTTTTAATTTCTGAATTATTTTTCTTTCTATATATTTATTTAATTTTCATATACAAAAATAAAAGAGAATTTAAATTGTCGTCAGTTTGACGTTTTATGCAAAAATATATACCGCTGAAATATCATTGCTTACTAAAAGAAATACCTTATTGTTCTTTACAGTTATTTTTATAACTTTGCAGATAGCTTCAAGCGATTATTTTAGTCATTTTATGCCATTATACTGCTAAAATTCTAGTAATTTTCAAAATTTTATTTTAAGGAAAATGCCATCAATTATCATTATTCTTAATAACAGCACTGATCATCATGTATCAGAAAAAACCAGATTTTAGTCAAACGGTGAAAATATCATTATTTTCCTAGAAAAATAGTCAAGTTTGAGAAAGAGATTTTAAACAAGAAAAAAAAAAAACTATCTAGTAAAGACGAAAAAAAATACATGTAGTGATTTTCAAACACATCTTGATTTAATTTTACTCCTTTGATTGAACCCCAACTCACCCACAATGTCACGACATTCTTCTATTAATTACGTCATACCAAAGAAGGCTTATCTTCTAAACGTTTTAAATTGGCTGATTATAATTGCAAATATAATTGAGCTAAATTGACTGGCGATATGCTTCAGTAGAAGCCTTTCTCTTTGGCGTTTGAAGTTTCTTTCGAAGACCAGTTTCAGAATAATTGTTTTGTTTTTTCAAAAACATTTTCCGCTTGCGTGACACACGTTTTGTATTTATTGAGTATACAAGGTTATACGTGTAAGAACAAATGCACAAACAAATCAAAGGAAAATGTGTAATAGTCCTAATGCGATTTAAAGACCCTTCCTCAATTTACTTGGCGATTCAGTAGTATTCGTCTTTTGCTAAAGGAAAGAACGAATATATGGTCTATTTGGTAATGAACTTTTTTTCGGTAGATATACACAAACAGCAAATGTAGCTGCACTTGCCGTACAAGAAAGTGGTATGAAATGGGATAAAGTAATCGAATCTATAACTAAACTTTTGTATTGATGTGGGATTATGCCATGTAGAATCAACATCCTCGTTACAGATAGTTATCTATCCGCTATTGTCATTGAGTTATAAGACCTGCTGACACCGATGTAAACAATGTCCTAACTATGCAGGGATAAACAAAAGTTTGAATTAAAATAATTTTAAAATAAATTAAAATATATATATAATTGATGGTCTTGTTGTTAATCGGAAAACAAAAATTGCAGTTCAACATTTCCGGTGCACTTTTTTTCGATGAGAAGATTGTAAATGGAATTCTTTAATTGATTGTGCTGCAGATTTGGTTGCTGCCACAGTTAGAGAAAAGTCTGGTGATTTAATTCTACAGAAAAATTGTGTATCGCACTATTAGTCCTTCACTGTTCATGGGGTTTTTAATGACAAATTGTCGCACCGGTGAATTGGTCAACATCCCAGAAACTTGCTCGTTATTGAGACTCATCGTACATCATACCAGAAATGCTTAAAAATGTTAGGGAATGAGCTCTTGTACTGCCTCATTATCGTTTGTGCTTTTGGAAGGGCTCCACATAAGACAGTTATAAATGTGTAACTCTGTTGAATTTAAACTATTTTGCTGAACAACAAAATTGCAGTTTTTTTTAAAGAGTTCTGCAAAGTTAGGACATTCATTTGTGTGCACTTGATATAACCTAATTTGGTATTTTATCCCTGCCTATCCTTCTCGATACTTCTAGTAAATCCCGGTAAACATCTTTGTGCAATTTGAAGCCTTATTTTTAGAGCTCTAGTCGTAATTGTGCGCATTTATTTTTCATACGTTAACGCTGGTAACCTTCAAACTTTTTTCTCTTTATTTTTTTTTTTTGCACTCAATTGTTTTATTGCTCTTCAGTACTATCGTGATTTTACCGGCAGCACTCCATTCTAATTTAATCTTCCTACTAACTTCATTCATGCTGCTGCCATCCGTCAGAATTTCATAAGAAAAATAAGTCGATTAAATATGTAATTAAATAATAACCAGCAGTAATGTTTAACTATTTGTTCATTTAAAAATTTTAATTAAGATTTTTAGTTTGTTATAAATCCCTTTTATTACCAGAGACAGAAGCAAATCCCCCCCTTTTTGTATTGTTTCAAAAACATAGCCCAAAAAAATATTAAAAGTTTATAAAAACTTTTTAATTAAAGATTCCTTACATTCCTGTGTTTTCTTTTAGGCTGGTGTTTTTTGCAAAAGGCTTCATCTTATAACTCACTTTAAACAAATTCTGAAGTAAAATGAAAAATATAAGGCTGTATTTATGGAAAATAGTTTGACTATCTTTACGTAATACATGTTTGATAAAACCAGTAAGGAACGGTGACCGAATACGCGTGTCAGCCGGCTTTGGTGGCAGTGTTAAGCATCGGAATACGTGCTAATGTGTCTTGCTCGTGACCCAGACATTTAAGCATCCAAGTCACGTCCGAAGCACTGTTTGATACATTTTGCTCTTTCTCATCACAAAATAACCTCGGATCCCTTTTTCCTTTTGGGGTGGAACTGTTTCAGTTAAAACACACACACACACATACGCAGATTCTCCAGAGGAGAAAAGTGATAAATGAGTAAACAATGGGTCGTGATTGGAATGTCCTGCATTTTTCGGATTCTTCTAGGAAGTTGATAGATTTCTGGAAATGATGGATTTCCGTAAAAGGAAATGATTGAAGGTGCTGGAACCTTAAAATCGAGGTATCTAGAACATATGCTGTTGCCAAAGCGGGGATTTTTTATATTTTTTTTCTTCCGAAGTGACAGCAGCCTAAATTTGACAAAAAACATTATCTATGAGCTCAGAATGCACATTTTCTATAGACGCAATGTATGTTCTTTATACATATTTAGAATTATTCTTTATTCATTCAGTTGAATTATATTGCTTCGAAACGTACCAACTGCGGGTGCTGAAATACTTCCGTGCCAAATTTCTTCATAGCGCAATTCCAGAAGAGCGTTAATTATACACTCGCCCATTCTGTTTTCTTATTGTACTGCGCCAATTCCGAAACCGACGAATTATTCATCTTGTATTCCTGCTCTGAAGAGACTCACATTCTTGAATCGTTCTGACACCTCGTGCGGTAAATAGTTCCTTAATTTTGATACAAATACAATCGTTCAGAAGTAATCGTAAAAAAAACAACCCTATATTAATTTTGAACGTAAATTTGCTCTATAAATTTTTCATTTATTGTCGTTAAAACTTGCCCTTTCTGTAACTATAATTTCTAAGTAAGCATCGGTACTTAGAACTGTGAACATCGCTTGCTCACTTTTAAGTCAAAATTACTTTAAAAATAAGAAGGTATATTTTCTCATTTTTACTAAGCACTTCTATTTTAACAGTGTAGCTGAACTGATTACATCAAAGTACCGCATATTTAGGGCACTGTGAATGATCGAAATGGCGTGAGAAATTTTCAACATACCATAGTATAGCTCCAACATTTTTGTAACTTATTTGCCGTCTCTATAATTTTAAGGAAAGTTAAACACAAAATTTTACAAATGAAAATTCTAGTTGTATCAATGCTCGAAAAATATTTAAAATTTTATATGTCCTGTCGGGTATGTTTGTCTAAAAAATACACGCCAGAACAAAATTTTTACGTGCCAAACAGAAGTTGTTTTATTGCACATTAATAAAAAGACTTGAGTTTGTCGTATAGCATTAATCAGACAAAAAATTAAAATAACAGCTTTATATCTGAATCAAGAATTATTTTAATGTTAATCTAAATCATTAAAATATTACATTACAAACAAAATATTACATAATAAGTCGTTACAAGTCAAAATTCGCAAAATTTTAATTGTATTACCAATTTTATTGCTGACATGCATGTCCTTCAACATGTCCATTTTGAGCTCCGGTAAGGATACGGTGATTTTTCAATAAAATGCGAAATAATAAAGTTTTGGAAAGAAATATTGGATTAAAAAATTACATGCCCTGCCGGGCATGTAAGGGTAGAAGATTCATGCCTGATCGGAATTTTTACATGCCCCGCGCATGTCGGGCAATATAATTTTTGAGCCCTGATTATTGTATCAGTATAATTTTATCTTTATAGGAAGTATTATAACTAATGTTAATTTAAAAGTACACAAATAAAAACTTTGCCATAAGCATTCTGTGCACGTGCAGCTTGCTAATAGATCATTCAGTTTTCTCAAAATTAGATTCACCATTCCCTACTATGTTACAGAGAGCGAATCATCCTTAAAATGTGCTTTAGTTTAGCTGAAACTTCTAAGGTAAAAAATAAATAAAATTCTTTACCACAAAGATTGAATTGTATCTGCTTCTTAATTATTTGGCACCAGAGTAAAACTGTTCTGAGAAAGACGGCGCAAATTTTGTTTTTTTAAACGCAAAATGTTTTTAGGAGAAACTAAATGCAGTAAAAGATTTTATTACTATTATTACACACTCATATTATACCATACATATAACTTTAATAACCCCTTCATTCGAGATGTTTTCTTTCATAAAAGAAACTCCTTTTCCTTTGAAACAATTTGTCAAAAATCTTTTTTTCAGGAACAAACATCTTAATTAACCGGTCTTAAAACTTTATCAATAACTTTATATTTCGCATTTTTAGTGAAGCAAAAACTAATGTTAGACTACGGGACAACAGACTAATGTACCTTTTGGTAAGAAAGAAAGTCATTACAAAAGATTTAGCAATGTTTTAATTAGAAGATGAAGCATCTCAATCAACGTCGTCTCATGTAATTAACTTAATAAAAGACATTTTTCGTATCAAATGAAAATGAGTTCATTTTTTGCATTCCCTATAGCACCTGCTTTTTCTCAAGGAAGTATAAAATATTTTAATATTGATTAACAATATTTCACTGGTTTTATGAGTCACTGGAGCATTCGCAACAAAAGAACAACTGAAAGTATTAAACAATTTTACTGCAATATTTTTCTTAAGTTAGTTTCTAAAAGCGCTATGTAGTTAAGGTATGTAAATTTGGTGCAACTGTTTTCCCCCGAACCATTTTATCACTTAACAGCCTCTATTTTGGTTAGTTTTCTCTTGCTTAGGCTGAAAATTAATAAACATTTCTTCATTTTAGTTAAATACTATGCTATCATCCTTCTCTAGATTCAGGCGCTTCAGAAAAATTGTTATTGTTATTATTATTTTTCCACAAAAATTTTCAAATCGATTGAATGCATAATGAGGCTGCATTTAAAAAAAAGACGCAATTTGTCCTCCCAAGATTTTTGAACTTGCAGCATAGTAATTTAAATAAGAATACTAACAACTTACATTCAAAGCAATTCAATACTCATTAAAATAAAAAAAAAATAACTATCATTTAAATAAATACAAAACATTGGTCTTTGTTAATCTATAAATAAATACGCAAAGACAAAAGAGTTAAGTACCATTTTCTCCTCTGTTCGTCAACTGATTTTCTTACTTTTTGAGCTACTGATGAGTTTTTAGTGTTATGAGTAAAAAATGTATGTCTTCAACAATAATAGAGTAGCATGAAAAATTTTATTTATATGTTCTTTCTAGGAAAAGCAGTGCAGAAAGATACAATTTAGGTATAATATGTGTTATACAGCTGCATTAGCAACTCAGGGGGCAATCAGTCGCATTGGGAACAGATTATCGCTAATTGAAATATTTAAATGAAATATTTATACAAAATAAACTGTTGTCAAACACAAAACTAAAATATCTAAAAGTTGCTTACAAGTTCAAGGCTGGGCTTAAAAAATGTAATGAATTACGGTAGAATTTCGACCGCTCGGCGAACGCTTGTAAAATAAATTAAGCTATTAATTTGGATGAAGTTTTAAGTTAAAGCTGAATATAAACCAATTGGAAAATTATTTGTTTTTCACTCATTTTAAAATATCAAATTATTTAAATAATTTTTACTCAAGAAAAATCGGAAATTGTTTCTTTTTCGGCTTTTCACTTCCTTGGGGAAAATATTCTACTTGCAATCGTTTACATTTTTTTTGGTATCCTATTTTAGGCTTTATTTGCCGTAACGCCGACTCAGTTTCCATAGGCGGAATTCTAACCCATCAAGTCCTTTAGAATAAGAATAACAAAAGAAAACTTATGGTTTTCCTTTGTGCGAGAAGAATTAATGAACAAACTACTGATATAGTAGCGAATATTGCAAAGCAAAAAGGAAAGTATACACGTGTTTCATGGTTACAAGAACCCCTATTATTTTTCATTAAATGTTACTGGACAAAGGTAAACGCTTTATTTATTGTAGTTTCCATTTACAGACAGAAAATAAAGCAGCAAAATAATAAAAATTTGCCAAGTAGAAAAATTCGAAAATAAAGCAAAAAAGTATAATTTTAAATAACGGGAATAATTTTTCAAGCATAAAGCACGAATCATTTGAAAAAAAAAATATATATGAAATAAACATTGGGAAAATAATCAATTAAGTGGGAAAACGATCTAAGTGGGAACTTTTACAAGATTTCTCTGTATTCTCAAATCATATTCATTCATTTGAAAATCCTCCAAAGAAACATTGATGCAACATTACATTGCAGAACCGAGTTTTATTAGGACATAAATTTTCTGCTTCCTTTCTTCGATGTTCAATAAGAATTCATCAATCATTTTGACAGACGCAGTTCATATCACCCCTGATCAGAACTTGAGACTCACCCGGCACAGAATCCCCTAAATAACAAAATCGTGCCCCTAAATGACAGGGTGAAAGCGCACGGAGCAGATGTGTCACTGCCGATATAGCTGTGTATAAATATATACACGACAAGCATTTATATAATGCATCCCTCTCTCAAACCGGTTTCGAGATCCAGCTTTACACCTGGGATAAATAATTTGTGATTATATTTTCCCATGCTTGCCGTTTTGCGGTTATAAGAGTAGAGATCAGGATCTCGGTTTTTTAATTCCTGCTCTTCTTTTTCTTTGTTTCTTCTTTTTTTGCTTTCATTTTACGATGTGTGAAAACGGAAATGGGAATTACAAACATTAAAAGCACCATTCTAAGCGTGACGTAAATTTCTTCAGTTGGAGTCCTTTTTCTTATTTTCCACTATCGGAAAATTAGATGAAACATGTTCGTGTTTCTTTTCTAAATGAATGTCACTTACGATCTTTTCGCGTATTTGAAACACACATAACATCCGAATAGGTGGCCTATACTCGTATATATATATGTATGTATGTATGTATATATATAGAAGCCGGTAACAAGATGGCCGAAAACAAATCTCTTGACCGAGATCTTTCGAATGATAAAAAAAAACAAAAATCTTTAGGATCGGACTATTTCCTCAAAATTTATTGGGAGAGTGGGGAGAACAGACAGACCGACACACCGTTCCCCCAAAACTCGAAACCGTACTTTCAATTTTTTTATTTTTCAATTTTTATTTATTAGTTACATAACTTATTTTTGAATTTTTTTTTATTTTTAGCGATATTTTCACGATACATTAAGCCTCCTTTTTATATTTTTTTTACGTTTGTGGGAAAGTAGGCTAAAAAAGAAAAAAAAATAGGGTCCACCCTAATCCTAAAATTAATTTAACGTATGCAGGTGAAATTATTTCTTATGTGACTAATCAATTGATTTATTTTCTGAAATTGAAATTTAATGATTATTGTAACAAAAACCCTTGGAATCATTTTGGGTCCTCCAACCATCCTTTTTCCCGAACCACTGCTCTAAACCAAAATTTTACAACCTTGCTAGACACTTTTTACAGACAGAATCTATAATGACCCACTTCATCGTACTTAATTTTTCTGATAGATATCTGATTAGGTAGAAAAAGTTGTCGCAAGAAAAGAAATATATGACTAAGGCTCAACTAGGGCATCACTCGGGACCCAAGGCACAGAAAGTTTACGCGGCTCCATGAAGAATTCGGCGTAGAAGATGCCCCGGAATACAGTCCCTTTCCAAATTAATGGAAGCAATGTAGAGAGTGTTCGTAATTTCGCAATCAGTCTAATGCAAAAACCGTTTTTTACTTATTTGGTCATGTTTTAATTATTTACTATGTTCACACTTTCTAGTAAAAATTCATTCGCCCTTGCATTTAGGGGAACGTCAACAGATTGAAAAAAGATACAATTATTTTTAGTGATCCTGCATCGTAAAAGAGCTGGGTATAGGCTGTAAATTTCAGAAAATAGTTCAATTGCCGTGTTCAATTATTCTGTGCATTTTCGTAAAATTGTACTTATACTCACAAATATATAGGTATTTCTTCAATTTACTTCACACGTTTTTGGCTTATAATGCGGAAAGTTTTTCACAAAACTTTATTAAACTTTCAGAAAACTTGAGAGCATATAAGTCAAGCATTATACTGAAATGTAAGATAAAAGTATTCGACAGTTGATAAACTATGGACATTTAATGGAATTTTTTTTTTTTGCGCATGCGCGAAAGATAGCAATTTTTAACCGTCATAATTTCAGATCCAAGTGTACATGGCACTCATAAAAAATTTCAGTTGAATATATTAAAAATTCAGAAAGATATCGGGCAATTTATTGAGGTGTATTTCAACATTTTGTAAAAAAGAGCTTTTTTTAAAGGGGGGGATATTTACAAATCAGACGCAAGTGCTTGCAATCATTCAGTGCATTTATGATGTGATTTGTGATAAAAATGAATTTTTGTGAACACACCCTCTCCATCCGTGTTCTTGCTAAAGATGTTAAGGAGTTCTTCACAAATACTCAATTTTTGTCACAAATCACAGAATAAATGCGCCGAAAGAGTGAAAACGCATGCAACTGATTTGTGAACATCCCCTTAAGAAATAGCTCTTTTCCAATCCAAATGTGTTAAAATACACCTCACTAAATTACCGATATTTTTCTAAATTTTCAAGATATTCAACTGAATTTTTTAATGAGTTGCCCTGCTCACTTAGGTTTGAAATTATGCCAGCTAAAAATTGCTATTTTCTCTGCATAAGCGGTAAAAAATTAATTCCTTTCCATGTAATAAGCCAAAAACGTGGGAAGGAAATTGGAGAAATGCCTATATCTTTGCGAGTATAAGTAAAATTTTTACCAAAATGCACAGAATAAATGGCAGTTAAACTATTTTCTGAAATTTACAGCTTATTCCAAGTTTTTTACGGTGCAAGATCATCCAAAATATTTTTCTCCTTTTTCAATTCGTTGACTTTCCCCTAAATACAAGAGCAAATGAAATTTTACTGGAAATTGTTAATATTGTAAATTAAAGCAAGATCAAATAAGTAAAAAGCGGGTTTCTGCATCAGACTGAGTTTAAGTATAAAACTAAGAGGAAAAAAAAAACTCTGTAGTGCGTCTATTAATTTGGCCAAGGACTGTATATTGACAGTTGATTTCCCTTTGAATAAATGGTTCTTCGTTAAACATATATGGTCTTAAAAAACATGTTAAAAAGAAAAATTTCCGTAAGAAAATTGTAATATAACCATTTATTTGATTGTTATTTTACCATATTTAATTACAACAGTTGAATAACCATTAAAAAGATGGTACTCAAACCGCTGATTGTGAAGAAGTCCAAGTCCAAGTTTTGTCCAAGTTTAATCTAAAGGGGGGGAGAGGTTGTTTCTTTTCCGTGAGCTAAAGTAAAAATTGTTCCTTAATATTACTGGAAAGTACCTTAAAGTCTCCAGAAAACTCGGCTATAAACTTTTAGGATACCTCCAGGTGCGCATTTTACCAAAGTTAGAAATGCCTAAAGTTGAAGACTTAGCAATCTCTCATAAAGTTTTAATACAAAACGCAGAAGTGCTCTTTCTTTCTTCTCTAATATACCGGTTGCTGAGAAAGTACTGGCCATCAATAAAAAATAAATAAATAGATCTTATGAATCGAGAACTTTTAAACACGCTAGCTCCTCATCTATATTGCTCTTGAGACAGTTTAGACAATTGCGAGGGAATATTTTTTTGTTGTATTTTGGAGAAGTGTGCGATCCGTACCAGGTGGTACCTGTGACCATTCAGTGGTGCTTCTTCGCTTTGTAGTAGCCGACTCCATTGAGTAAGGGGAAAGTTTCCCCATTCTAGGAAACAAAAAACTTCCTTGGTGTTTCTGTCAGGGGTATAATACAAAGAGAGGTCAGAAGCTATGTTCGTTGTCTAATTGGTTTCCGCAGATCACTTTTCGTAGAGCGGAAAATAAAGCTTTTAACCTCTGAAAGAGAATATATTCATAAGTCTGATAAAATAAATGCGGTTAAAATTGCTAAGCTAGTTCATTCTTAGTTATCAAAGTAATACAATTTTTAGTTAGGTTGAATCTTTAAGGTTTGGAGGACGGCAAATTACTTTTAAGACTTTTGAATAATGGGATATCTAAGGGTTTTAAAAAACTTGGGTCATCCTCATTCATGAAGATTAACAAAGCAATAAGACACACTTTACATTGAACAATGCTTACAGATGTTTTGGCGTTACAAGTAGTTTTTCAGAGAGTATCTTCTCTTTAAATTTCATTTTTTATTTAACCAATTGATAAAACAACGCTGTTAAAAATTTCCATAAGAAAATAGTAAAATAACCATTTATTTGATTGTTATTTTACCATATTTAATTACAACAGTTGAATAACCATTAAAAAGATGGTACGCAAACTGCTGATTGCGAAAAAAAATCGTTTAACTAACCGTAATTTTCAAGCGCTCAATAAGAATCGGGCGGCCATCTTGGTTGCGAAACCTTACCGGTCGTGCTTTGTTGTTAAAATATGAATAAAGATTTATCAGTTCAAATCTGCATGTGTATATAAAAAAGAAGAAAAAAAAAGTGGCTTAAGCAGTGGTTACTAAATAGAAAGACATACACACATAAATCAAAAATTGGAGACATCAGATTCCCGAACTGTTTACGAATGAGCGAACCCATAATTTGAGCTGCTGAAGCTTGTTTGTATTTTAATTTTTGCAGCAAATAATTTGATTTTCGTCAATATACAGTAAATTTGGACCAAAGATGGCTTTAGATCCAATCAAAAGCTGAAATCTCAATTTTAATGCAGCTTTCCTGTTGGAAAAGAAGATTTATTGATAAATAAATGACCGCTTTGTGTGGTTCCGATGGCCGAATGGTTAGCGAGCAAGGTTGGTATGGCAAACAACCGGGTTCGATTCCCGCAAGCTTCGTTCACGGTTTCTACACCTCGAAGATTCTACGCCTCGAAATGGTTCAAAAACGGTGAAATTTTTGTTTTGATATCCTTTTTAAATGGTTATAAAACCGTACACTTTTGTATTTACGGCTTTTTAACCAAGCTGATTGGAAATGGTTAGGTCCAGTAAAGATAGAAAAATGTTCCAAACCGTAAATTTAACGGTGAATTAGATGGACAGACTGCTGCCGGCCATTTAACCGTAATTTCAAGATGAAATTTCTAACAGTGAAGCTTCAATGTGTTGCAAGAATCAACTGCATTTCTTAAGTAGGTTTATCGAGTAAGATAAATAGGCAGGGGTACGAATGAGATGGGGGATATCCACCTACCTCTAAGCTTTGAGATACATGAGCAAATTCTGCACGGTTAAATGAATCGATTTTATTCAGGATACCAAAGTTAATTGAGTTCGGGACACATATGGGTGACTTTTTTCCGCAGTATACCCTAACATTCAACAGAATACCTTAGACGTACATATGTCACTCCAATTTTTATTCTGCAATCTAATATTGAAAGTATTCTTCGAGCAAAAGAAGACAAATTATCGAAAAAAAAACCTGATTATCCTCGTATTATAATATCCTAAGGATAAATACTTATCGAAAGTATTAAAATTAAACTAAGCCTAGTCTAAAAGCGCTTTTCCTGCAAATATATGTATGTAATTCGCTTTATTTTATACTCTTGATTTAAAAAAAAAAACAAGTTTATCCTGTATAAATTCTATCTAATCCTAACCATAACCTAATTTTTATCTAATCATCTTATTGCACAGGAGGACCCCATTATGCAGAAATATCAATCCAGTACAAAGTGGTTCAGCTAATCCTAACAGCATGGGGTAGATGGACACATGTATGTTTAATTAATCCATTTTCAATCTAGATCTGTGCTACAGATTGATACAATTAAATAATGAAAAAATACTTCTATACTGTTAGCAAGGGACCCACAACCCTCTAATGATCTCATTAAGCCTAGGGGTATCAAGGAGGGCCAGGTCCACATAGAGACGCGACATATGCAAAGATAAAGAAATGCCGATTTTTAACCGCCCCAGGGCTTGTTGGGGAACTTCTCGTAGACTTGACGCAGGAGAAACGAGAGGGGTTTACAAAAACGCGTATTTCACGGAAGCAAAGTTTTTCAGCAACATTTTAGTGACAGCTTCCAAAGGAGAAAAACATAGGCTTCAATTTCATACTATTTTTATGTGTCAAAAACGCATATTAGTTGTCTTAATTGATGTTTTACTGTTCGGAATCTCCCATCTTCTTCCAAACTTTAGATGGGAGAAAAAGAGAAGTTCCTTGGCGGTTTTTTGGCGGAAGTAGTTGAGGCTGTAGATAATTTATCGGAGAGAATGTCCAAACATTCTGAGGAATGATTTTTGAGGTTCTTTTCTTTTTTAAATTAACATGCGAACTGTGCTGAGTTAACAGAAATCGTTATTATTAAACAATTTTCCATTCAACACTATTCGCAGTTTAAAGAATTCATAATTAAAAAAATACGACAGACATGATATGCATATCTATCACAATCGTTCTCATCCAGTTTAGTGAAGCATTATGTTCGTGTAAATGTGTGATATTATATAGACTATTATTAAAAGAGTTACTTATTAATTAAGCTTTATTTAACCGTTCCAAATCTACTTGTATTTGGTACAATCCGTGTCGATTCAGGCAGGGGGGTACCTTCATAGTCTCAGAAGTTTCTGAATTTCACATATGTTAAAATTTAGAACTTCGTGAGTTATAGGTATGTTTTTGTTTTGCTCAAAAAAATTCCTGGCCCAAGATACAGGCCGCCAAAGATGGCGCCTTCGGTGCAATTTCTCACTTGCGATTTTCGACAAAAACTTTCAAGTGCTCTATTTCCTGAACCGTGCAAGATATTTTGATGCGGTTTTTTTATTTGAAAGATAACTATATTCTGTTTAAGAAAAAAGGCTAAATTTTAAAATAGCTATTCAACTTTTTTTGCTGCAGCCTTTTTAAATTTTTTTCAAAAAATCTTTTTATTTTTTTTCTCAAAAAAGCCAATCTCAAAAATTTTTATTTTTTTACTGTTGGTTAATACCATTAAGTACTACATTCCCTGAAAAGGAGAGCTTCCACTTTTGCGTTTAACGGTTTTTACAAACAATTTAAGATTTTGCCGTATATTTCATCAGTTTTGTTAACAACATAGTCATATATTGGTCTTATTAAGTCAAAATTATATTAATTTAATTTTCTTTGACATGACAATTAATTCTTAATAAATAATATTAGCGCGAAAAAATCATGCCTTTTTTTTAAATTAAAAAAAAAGTTTTTTTTTAAATTTAAAACCAGATTGCTTATCACAACCATAAACATAACTTAAGATTGACATTCTGAGTAAAATGCAATGAATATAATATTTATTTAAGTAAAAATAAGAATTTTACATTGAAAAGTGTATATTTAAGCTAAAAATTTAGAGAAATAAATGCGATACACTGTACTTTCAACCCAATACGCATGTGTAGGAAGAATTAATTACTGCACATTCGCCAAGTTGTTAGCAAGTAACGTAAATATAGGTATAAAAACCATTAAAATTATTTATGTATATCTTTTATTCATAATCACAAATTGATTAATAATTAAATTTATTTTAATAACACATACAGTTAGGTATTTTCTTGATTCCATTTGCCATCAAGTAATTTGAAAAAGAAAACAAGTTTGGCTGTCTTTTCTACCCCAAGGGTTATTTTTTAAGCTTGTTGTGAACAAATGCAGATGTAGAAAACTTTAGTTCAATTGTTGCTGAAATGAGCATCTGAATTATTTTTGGATGTTTATTACCCATGAATTCTTTTACAGCAATTACAATTTCCCACACTCAAATGTTGACATAGACTGCAATTCTTTTTTCAAATTAAATTCCACAAGAAGGAAGTGCACAAATTATGAACTTCAAGCCATTACTTCATAATTCAGTGTTTTCTTTGACCAAATTTAATAGGCTCTTAAACCTCTTATTTTATTTATTGGGGTTAGAGATGGCTAAAAAAAAGAAAGAAAGGTGTCAATGCATGCGTTCATATTTTTTAACAAAAGGTATTGTATAGTTACTTTATCTTGCTGATATAGGTTATTTTCTAGCTTTTCTGAATGCTTGTAACAGCTTCGGCTAATTTAGTTATCTTCTTTAAATTATTTAAAGCAGTTAATATTGGTTTTAATTGATTAGGCAGATCCTCAACATTTTGTTCCATTGCCCCATTGAAAATATTTTGATTTTTATTTCTCTATTAAATTTCTACTTCCTTCTTTAAATACCTGCATAAAAAATAGCTGATTGCTTATGTAACTTTTTATGGAACGATATATTAAATTCCATTGTACCTCTGAAGGTAAGATGAATGCCATTTCGTTACTATCAGGACAACATAATTAATGAAATTATTTTTTCTTGTTTTGAATTGAGAAAATGTTTATTGTCCCCATACCTCACAACTCATAATGCTAACTCAAATTAGTAATAAATTCTTTAACATTTTGTTTGATTTGATTTTTGTTAGAACTATTAAGTTAAATTAATATTTTTTTTTTTTGGAAAAAGAAACCATCTGCTTTAAATTATGTACAGCCTGATAAATACTAGAAATATCTTTTCAAAAAAGAAAAGAAGGGAAAGAAAAAAAAAAGAAAAAACACTAATATATTAAAGCCTAAAACATATTAAAGCTTACAATATATGGACATGTTCCAAAACATACCACTTCCCAAAATTCTGTCGTAAATTATGGATAAAGCAATTAGTGATGCTCCATGCATGTGCTTTGTTTTTGTTAACTTCCTTATGAAAGAAAAGGAAGAAAAATGCAAAGTGATTGTATCCTAAATTGCCCCCCCCCCCCCCCCCCAGTAGTGTTCCTTGTTCTTTTTCTTAACATCAATAGCAAGATATGAAAATCAAATATAAAAAGCTATGTTTTACTGAATAACACATGTATTAAAATTAACAACTAATAGATTTGAACTCTAGCTATGGAAAAATGGGAAAATTATATTTAAAACAAATAAAAGAAATCAATAAATAATTTAAAGTAGCGGGCAATAAGATAGGGCAATGTATGTTCGTCTGTTTGTCTACTGGTAAATTTCTTTTGTGGGAAGGGGGGATATGTTTCTAATATTTATTAAAAATTTAAATTAATATAATTTTGACTTAATGAGGCCAATATACGACTATGTTATTAACAAAACTGATGAAATATATGGCAGAATTTTAAATTGTTTGTAAAAACCGTTAAACGCAAAAGTGGAAGCTCTCCTTTTCAGCGAATGCAGTACTTAATGGTATTAACCAACAGTAAAAAAATTAAAATTTTTGAGGTTGGCTTTTTTGAGAAAAAAAATATAAAAGATATTTTGAAAAAATTTTCAAAAGGCTGCAACAAAAAAAGTTGAATAGCTATTTTAAAATTTAGCCTTTTATCTTAAACAGAATATAGTTATCTTTCAAATAAAAAAACCGCATCAAAATATCTTGCACCGTTCAGGAAATAGAGCACTTGAAAGTTTTTGTCGAAAATCGCAAGTGAGAAATTGCGCCGAAGGCGCCATCTTTGGCGGCCTGTATCTCGGGCCAGGAATATTTTTGACCAAAACAAAAACATACCTATAACTCACAAAGTTCTAAATTTTAACATATGTGAAATTCAAAAACTTCTGAGACTATGAAGGTAAGATTTTATTTTTACCTGCCTGAATTGAAACGGACTATGCCATTTATAAAATATGTCAATACAGAAGGAATTTCTCATTGGAATTTTCACTCATAACAGAAAATTATGTTAAATGAATGTGTATCCGTCCTGTTGTCTTAGACAGTTTTTTAGCAATCGCATCTTATTAAATTAATATATATTTGCTGGATATGAATAAATATCAATTATTCAACAAAGTACATATGATTTTGATGTACAGTAACTATAGAAACACTAGGAAACTTTTGGATAGGGGGATTAACGTCATGTTTAATATTGAAAATTAATTCAGAGATAATGACTTCGCATCATTAGTTTAGTCAGTGTATTACTGAAACAAAATCAACTGAAAATCAATTACTGAATAAAAAAACCAGCATCACTGTGACTTTCCTTATGCTCAATTTCATCGCATCCAGCTTTTTAAATAATGTGAATTTGTTGATTGGATACTTGTCATTATATTTATCAGCATATCAATACCTTAATGTATACCACGATCACGAATGTCCCAGCCTTCTCTATTTGCAAAAGATTGAAATATGAACTTGGGGATCATTCACAAATGATGTCACGCTTCGAGGGGGGAGGGGGGGTTCGGGAAATTGTGACAAAGTGTGACAAGGTGAGGGGAGAGGGTAACAAGAAGTGTGACATCCTGCATTATGCAACATAGCGTGACGCGTGACAATGGGGGGGGGGTCCGCTGAAGTGTGACATATTGTGACAAAGGGGGGAGGGGGGTCAAATATATGGGAAAAAAGTGTGACGTCATTTATGAACGACCCCTTGGATACAAATAATAAAAGCAAAAAACTGCAGTAAAATTCTTCAGTTAATTCAGTAAAATTCTAAAAATAATGTAAACAATATAATACAAATATAGCCTTGAACTTACATTCAATCTTTACGAAACATCTTGAAACATTCTTAACGTATCTTATACATTTTAAAAATTCTCTTTATTATTTTGAATTTTTCCTTGCATTTTATTGGAAATCATATTTTTAAAACGAAGATCTTTAGTCACCCGAAAAAATAATGGATAAATAAATAACTAAATAATAATAATAATAAAAAACAATAGAGGTAGTAATAAAGAAATTAACTTTTATACATAATGCTGGATATAATAGGTCTTTCATAGTACTGAAATACAAACTTAATACATATTACGATGTTTAAAACTACTTGTAGTTTTTAAATGTTATATCCATCAAGTGCATGCTGAGATCGAAATATTTTTTTATAATTCGTAAAATTTGCTTTAAAAGTATACTTTTTAAGGATCTGTACTTACAAAATTCATTTCAAAATATGTTTCTTATTCATGGTGTATTTTGTCCTACCATTCTGAGAAACATAAAAACTTTAAACTTGATAGTGAAACGAATCATATAAATGTACTTCATATTGCACAACAATCCAAAAACTCCAATTCAAAACATATGTATATTTTATTTGTTTCAGGGCTCGAAAAATCTTTAAAATTATACATGTAGGTCCCGAACCCTCCCCTTCCTACGCCACTGATATATATATATATATGTATACATACATACATATAGGGAAAAAAATTGTACATTTAAAAAAATAATTGTAAGTATATAAAATCAAAAAACTTAATGGGGACTATAAATATAGCTGTCTATCTAACTATATATTGCATCTATTTATTTAGTGCAAAGAAGAAACGTTATTTCATTTTTCACTAGCAATATACATTTTATAGGGTAGAAATAATTTGTATAGCACGCATAGTTTGCGAGCATGTAAGAACAAAAATAATCAAGTAAAAAAAAAAAGGTCTAAAAAGGCGATTAAACTTTAAACGCTGAGTCCTGGCTCCTGTCCAGTAACCTTTTGTTACTAGAGGGGATAATTAGCTTAATGGCAGGGACCCCCGAAAGAACGACTCCCCCATGCTCGAAAGGCAATTCCTTTACCGCCTCGAGTAAAAACTGGCCCAATGTCATCTCTTTCCTTATAGCCTCTTTGGGTCCACACAGCAAGAGTTAGGTTTACTGGGCGCCAGCCCAGATTTACTATCTCGGAGCGGTAATGAGCATTCGTCGGACTTCACTTCCCCGTGCCCGAGGGAGGGCAACCCTATGGCCTAGTGCTAACAGGGAAGAGGGATGGAGTAGAGAACTATATTGTTAGCAAATCAAAAATCATAGCAGAATACCGTAGTAATTTGTATTTAGTTTTTGCCATTTTCTACTGAGTAAGATCGTTTCTTTTTTAAAAAGGGAAGTTCATCTACCCCAAAATTATAACGTGATATAAAGTTAACATACTCCTTAATATGCTTTAAGGCGATACAAGACGATGAAATAGGCCAAAATCGATGAAAACCCGGTTTTTCAATTCTGTGCTATTAAATTAATTCACTTGGGGCCTCAGTGACTGAGCGGTCTAATCGACTGGTTCTGGTGCCTCCCTGTGCGGAGTGAAAGAGGCATGGGTTCGATTCCCATTTTCCCCTGGGTGTATTTCCTTCTTTGTATATTAAAATCTGTTGTGCTGTCTTGATCTATCTGTCATATTAGGCGAGAGTTTGAGGCATATCGTTGAGAATAGCAAATAAACTCGAATATTTATGTGACCTGAAATGGTCGTAAACAAATTAATTCACTTCATATGTTGCAAGTTGCAAATTTGTTGCATCCAAAAACTTGTCTACTTTTTTGTATGAGCTATAAATGTTTTAATAGCTAAAATATCCGCCATGTCCCCTTTAAAGTCTTAAAATGTAAACCAACACTTTCTATCTGAAGCGTTTTTGCTACCAAGCCTAGCTTCATGTTATTTAAAGTTCTACATATATATAATTTTTGAGTGTAAACACAACAATCACTTCAACTTCAAATTCCAGTCTTTTTACATGTTTTTCAACGTGTGTTTCGCTTGCTAGTGCACAACGCTTGTTTGATTTGTGTATATAGAAGTAATTATTTTCAGAACTATAATTATTTTGTTTATATTTAAAATATATATTTAGTTAATTTCTTTTATATTGTTCAATCGTTATTTATTAATGTAGTAATGTAGACAGCACATCTTCTCGTTGGAATAAGTCCAAGAAAAAACCGAACAGGCGTAGTAAAGTAGTATCTGCAGTAGTTACTCGAAAAATCTAAATCACAGATAAGATCTTTCTCTGCCGTCGATAGTACTACTATAGATTCTCAACAAATAATCTGAACGACAAGGTTATCACAGTAATATATTTTCTGAATTAAGAATTTTAAAATGCAAAATTTGAATTTCTGTGGAAATTAAAAAATAATATATATATAGGTTCTTTTTTAACTAATTGGAAAATATTTTTCTTCTTTTTGCAGTTATTTTGATTTATGTCCATCTAAACTTGGTTATGTCTATCTAAGCTTGGTTGAAGTTAATTTTGGAGCAATGTATCAAATATTAATACGCAAGGAACTTAATTTTGTTACTTTTCGTGATTTAACAAAGAAAATAAATAATAATCAATATACTATTGTATATTTTGCCTCCAAATTGGTACATATGCTTAAAAATACATAATAAACAACCAGTTAAAATTTTTAAGGGAATCCGTTAATATTTGCAAAATTTTATTTTGAACGTCTCGTGTCTCATTCTGCCGTGCTTAGTAATGTGGTACCAACATCTGAGCTCAAATTGAGATATTGACCATTAAATGTTTGCGCCTCTATGTACTTGATTCAAATGCAAGTTTTTCAGAAAATTTTAAGAATTATTTCCCACTCACGTATGTTCACAAAACATTGTATTTAGTTAAAATATGTGATAAAGTACCACCTAATAAGTCAATTTTGTCAAAACGTGCAGGTACGAATTTTATGCTTAGTACTGCAATATTCTGAATACGATCATAAGAAGTAAAGCTTTTATAATCTAAGTTAACTTGGTTAGAGGTATGTCAATTTATGTTGGATGTCATGTACTAATTACATTACTTTTGAAATGAGTAATTCAAATCTAGATGTAAATCATTCAAAATCAAGATGAAATTTACAAAAAATTAAGTTTAAATTTTAAGATTTGATTGAATCAGAACATTGGCCAGATTTTCTGGCTCTGAAACATAATGTATCGTTGCAAGAGGCTTAGATTACATACACTCGATTGTGCAAATATTCATTACATGCTAATGAAGTGAGAATCATTTCACCAGAAATTGGTTCAACCTTTTCCCAACAGTTTTTAACATTTTAGGTACAAAAATAAGTGGAAATAAATCTTCTAGTTTATTATGTTCTAAGTTCTCCTCCTTTTTTTTTGTGGCATTAGAATGCTTTATTTTAACTTAAGCTTTATTATTACATTGCATTCTTTATCTTTCTGTTCCATTACTGATGTGCAAAAAACACTTAAAGGATTATATGCAAATTTACTAATGCTTACAGAATGTAATTTTATAATCCGATTTTCTTATTTTTTCCGTAGATTATATTAAACTACTTCATTTAAAAACTTAAGTTAAATTAATTTTCTAATGTTAGAAAGAGCAACTTCATGAATTTAAGCCACTGTGGCCACAAATATCATCAGCTAATCAATTTTCTCAAAATCAATGACAAAAATATTTTAATACTTTCTAACAAAATATGCAAATTTATACATTTTTCATCATTAAATTAGCTGGAGAAAAATTTTCAGGTAATTTGGTATGAAGCTCATCGCATACAAGAACAGTTAAAACGGTTTTTCGTTTTCGTGCAGACACCATAATCTAGTAGATCGTTATTCACTTGAATCACTTGGGCAGCGTGTTATTGCCCTTGCGCTAATGGTAAACAAATCAGTTGCCCTATACATTATTCATTAAGTCTCTACCCACAAGCGCTTTTATACTTTTTTGAGAGTTTGAGTATAAGCTGATAAAGTTTTAACAGCCATTTCTCTGAGAATGCTTGGGTGGGCTCACAAATTTTAAAGATATGGATAATGTTAATGGCGATTCACCGTTCCACAATTGGTGACAAGATACTAATTCAATTGATATAAGCATTTTTGAGATATACCAAGGTAGTGGAGGCGGCATTAAGATGGAATTTATCTGTTGACAAAAGTGTCGCGATCTACTTTCAAACTTTTACGTTTGTTAATGAGAAGAAAGATTGGAGTAAGATATTTACAAAATATTGGTTTGACATTATAGTCTTTAAATGACATAACAGAGAGACATTAAATAAAATTAACACAAAAATTGTTATGCATATTCATACAAAGAAATCAGTAAGATTTTTGATTCTTTTCAATAGAAGGTCGTATTGTGTAATATATGTCGACAGAGATAATCTTAAGGAATTTTTAGTGTGCAAATCCATCCAGCAAAAAAGATGATTACGTTTTGTTATTTTTTGTTAAGAACACGCCGATTCATGTAGGTAAGTAGTAAAATACTTGTCCAATAACTTACTCAGATCGATCAGAAATCATTCCATGATTGACTAGCTGCCCCTGCAGACCAAATTGTTAGCAGTTATTGGTCATGTGATTGTTGTTGTTTCTTATGCCCCCTAGCATAGGAAAGCCTACACAAGGTCCACAAGATCATGTCGCGAGACTGATCCACGGCTAAGGATGGTGATATGCAGCTTCGCTTCAGTGAGGAACCACGAGAGCTGAATACTGACTAAACCTCATTGATGAGGTCCCTTAATTTTTGAACCAGCTCCCTGATGAGAGACCGTCAACTGGGGTTGCCTCCCAGAGGTACCGTTTCACTTGGAGGACATTGGATGCTCGACGGATTTAACGTGCACCAGCTCCCTTTAGCGCACATGGCCCGAGCAGCGAGAGGTTGTCCCCCTCCCAAACACTGACCTCGGTCATGTTGCTTCACTTTCGGTGTTCTACGGGAACCGAGCTTCTGCCGACTGGTCCACTGCGGGACGGTCATGTGATTAAATTAGATAATCCACGCGCCGATTTTGAATGCCATTATTTCTTGAGCTACTTCGCATGTACAATTTTAATGTGAATATTTTTATTTGTATCGCTGTAATGTTCCTATAGTCTGAAATAGCCACGTTAGTGTATAAGAACTCCGAAAATTTAAGACACACTATTTAAATATTCCGCTCTTTTAGCGTTAAATGATGAAAATAGGAGTTTGCAAGTTGCAATAACGAAGACAAATACAATCAATGTCAAACTTTTAATCATATATAAATAGGGTCAGGTGGGGTAAAGTGGTCATAAAATCCACGTTTTTCAACTTTCGTCGCCAATAAATATAAGACTTTGTTAAAATACTTTAGATTCTTTGCTTGATATTTTACATTATATTATTAAAAACAGATTGCATTAAATTTTGAGCAGAAACAAATTAAGTAAAATAATTTTATGACCTCTTCTTTCTTGGCTGTATTTATGAGCACTTTACCCCATGGGGTGGGGTAAAGTGAGTAGTGCATGGGATAAAGTGGTCATAGTTGAAAAAAAGACCATATAAGAGTATTAATAACCTTTAATATTTCAAAATACTCAACAAGTTTTCATTTTAGAAAGGAAACGACTTTATTTCCCAAAAGAATTTATTAATGCCTGCTATTATGGTCAAAAGTTGGCTTCATCTTCGTAACGTCTCGTAAGGTACTTCAGTCTCTTCAGCTGCTTCATAGATGGTCTTAAAACAAAGTTGTATACCAAAATACTTTAGGATACATAATAGCAGGTATTCTTAGGTTTTAATGCCTGAATAATAGAATCTAAATCTGTTCTTTTGTTTAATACAGATAATAACACATAAATATGAAATTCAACATTTTCCGTTAAAAAAATAGCTTTTAATGAATAACTAAATTACTTAAACTACATATTAAGAAAACACTGCTAATGAGAGTTCTGATATAATTATAACTTATTAAATCCAAAACGGGAGGAAAATACATATTTTAACCTAACGGTTTTTAATTCTCTCTCGCTTTCATGTGTTGTTCTTGTTCGAAGTACTGCTAGTTCTAAACATTTACAGTTTAATAATATTTATAAGTCTGTTTAGAAATGAATTATTGCTAACTTGAATTTTTTTTTCATTAAAAGTACTTCTAAAAATTTATCAATTCTAATATTTAACTAGCATCTGCCTCGTGGTTAAATTTCCAACAAGTGCGGAGTCTTAGTCTTCAAAATTTATTTTCATGCGTAAATAGCCTAAATTTCCCCTCATAGTTAAAATTTCGCATAAAATCAAAAATAAATATTGCAGCTCAGTTCCCGTTAGTTCCTATGCAAGTTAAGTCCCGGTCTACCTCATAAATTAATCTAAAGTAATTTTAGAACATCGGTGCATGTTAAGCCTAATACTATGACCACTTTACCCCATCTTACTGTAAAATAATATATATACTAAATATAGCTTCATGGTTAGTGCTGAAGTATTTCTGAGATATGTGTAAAGCTCCCTGCACCGTCCATTTGCTGCAAATTCATTAAAACAAAATGTCAGAGAGAAGTGAAAACAGCTGTTTCAATTTCAAACTGTTGTATAAACAAACAAATGTACTGTTTTCTTCACCTAAAGAGTTGCTATTAAAATAATTTTGAATGTAAAATTTAATTCCTAATTATTAAAAGCTAAAATGAAAAATGTACACCAATTCCTTTATGTATTTCAACGCTATAGCTTTTTATTTGCCGTATGACCACTTTACCCCACCTGACCTTATATATAATACTATATATATCTGTGGCTTGGTTCTACAAGGGCCTATGTCAATGTTTTGCTGTTTTGAGTTATTAATAGCAAAATATTATATTTGATCGGTACTTTTAGTTCTAAAATGGCCTATGTCGAATGAAGACCAGAAAGCCATAATTTTAAAACTGCAATGTAACTTTTTAAAATGTTTAATATCTTTGAATGTTTCTTCTCGCGACTGACGGTTTTGACTTTGGCCCTTTTAGAACTGACCTACAGATATATAGTTTGGTATTTAAATACGATAAACCTTAAGGGGGTATTCTAGTGTAGAGGCATGAATTTCGCCCTGTTTTTGAAGCGCCGTACAAAGGAAACAAAAATATTTTTACAATCCATTTTTTTATCATTTGTTTATTGATGTTTTATTATTACATACAAAAATTAACCAAAAAAAAAATAAATAAATAAATAAAATTGACAAAGTTATGAGCAGTCAAAGTGGGGGATTAAAAAAAAAAGAGGGTGTTCTGGCGTGCACTATTCCAACCCTCCTGGTGATCTGAAAAATAAGAAACAGACGGATTCTTAATTATTATACATGCCGCTATCGTATGAACCTTGAACAAGTTAAAAAAAAAAAAAAAAGACAAAATGGCGGCTGTTTGAAAAAAAAAAAATTCTTTTTTGCATATTTTTTTAACAATTATGAATTTTTTAAAAATACTAAATGAAAAGTTACAGTTTTAGGCAAGCTTCAAACGATAAAGGGATGTATAAAGAACATCCTCTCCGAATTTGAAGTATATCGGTCCATTAGAACTCGAGATATCCTTACCGCCAGCTTGAAAAAAGTAGTTTCGAGAAAAACGCGTTCAAAGTTTTGAGAAGTTTTCGGCAGTTTTACTTATAGAATGGTACAGAACACTTACATATTTTAAATCGGCGATTCCTACTCCATATTAAAAACCTTCCTCTACTTCAAAATGCTCCTTCTCCGATGTTCTCTTGTGAAGACGAGCAGTTCTACCCTCCTTTGACGCCTCTGAAGTCAGGAGTTCCGAGAGCTCGATACGCGCTTCGTCCTGTCCCGCTGCAAAAGTATTAGCTTCTGGGCCAATTGTGATTCCCATAACATCTAAGATTTTAATATGGGTATAAAACCTTCATTAAAAATACTAACTGCGAAGGTTGGTACGAAGGTTGGCTCAAAACTAACTTAAAATAAAACTAAAAGGAGAATATTCCAACAAAACAAGTTTCTATGTCCTTCAATTAAATATATATTTAAAAGGGATACTATACAATAAATATTTTACAAGGGATATTCAACCGTAGGGACCCGGGAACGCCTACCGTCTTTTGTTGACTTGTAGCGGTCGGACCGGAACCGATGCCACGTCACTAAAACGGCTATAACTCATGAAATAATAGGAATTTTGAAAAATCCTTTTAATGGCATATTCTTGAATGTCTAAACTTTGGAAATATGAAGTAAAATTTTTTTTCGATTTTTCATAATTTTACACTATACCCACTTAATAGCACACATATCTTACCATCCATATACTTGATCGCATGCATATTTTATCTTTGTTATTGCAGAACCATATTTAAAACTTCAACAAAAATCTCTCTCTATCAAAAAATAACTTTGCAATCACGTCGAATTATCTTCCCCAGTTCTATTCAAGTTATCCTGACCCCAAAAGCAGAATTCATATGTAGCCTTTTAAGAATTCGAAGTCAAATAGAAAGTCAGAATATTCATGAGGACGATTGAAGCCCCCCCCCCCCCCTCCTTTTGGAACAGCGTGCGTGACACTAGCTTGATGAAGTCCGTGAGAAAGGCAGGCTGTTTTCCATGAAGTGACCAAGGCCTTCTTTTTAAATGCTCGGGAATTTAAATTTGCCATCGTTGCTAGTTTGAGAAGTTTTGTTCTCCCCCTTAATGGCTTATAGTTTGGAGAAACGTAACTCACATTGAATTTAGTTCCTTATAAGAGGAGTGAGCTTTGAGTTGTGATTGTAGTTGAATTGCGCTCGGAGAGGGCATTTAGGGATAAGCTAGCGTCTGTTTTTATCAGGTAGAAAAGGAATCCAGGAAATTTAAATGAATATCAATTCATAAGGCACACTCTTAACTAAAAAGATTTAATTTGAAAAAGAGAGAACGTTAGTTTTTATTATTAAATAAAATCGTTAAAATATAATGATCGTATAAACCGCATATGAGTCAAATCAGAGGATTTAAGAACAATATTAAATAAATGAAAGATCACGTTTATATTTCGTAACAACAGAAACTTTTAAGGTAAAATTTTTAGAGTGAAATTTATGTGTGTTCACCAACGTATTGCGAATGAATGTTTCAAAGAATCTACTCTAGAAATTCAATTCGATAGTTGAATCCCCTCAGTTTTGCTTTCACGTTACGAATTTTGCACATTAACACAACTACTTGTACTCACGTAACAAATTAAAAACCACGAATTTTTATTTCATTCAAAATAAAAGTTCACTTAACAAAATACTTCAATATCTTACATTCTTTTGCTACAAAAGGAACACATTGCAGCATTCGGCTGATCAGTAAACACTACAAAATTTATACCAAAGGCATAGCAACTGATTCCTTAAAAGTTATGTCTAGAATAACAATAGTAAATTCAAGTGGCAGACTATTCACGTAAAAGCAATCCAATTTGAATTTCAGTGCCAAATTAACGTCAAAACATTAAAAAATGCTTCGAGGATGACATGTCTTAAAATGACAGAAATACCTTAAGTTTTAATACAGTTTTAGAATCTCAAAACATAAACGGAGCCCAATTAGTACACTCATACCTACGCCATTATCATACACGGCAAACAGAAGATACGACTTGTTAGTCACTTCGAGAGTGCTACCGACTTTTGAGTCATTTAACACGTTCACGCCGGGGCAAAATATCTACGTTTTTCCGCGTGAGGCGGGACTGTCTTGTATCCTTACGCTTCGTGAAGGCCTTCGAATTTTTATATATACTATTGAAAAAAAATAAAATAAACCTATTCTTTAACGACTTCTTTTCTGAAAACAAGTGACTCACCTGTGATGCACGCCGCCCCACAGGATAGTTAAGTGTGACCCACGTGGGTCACTCCGCCCCACGGAACAGTCAAGCGTGACCCACTGGTGGGTCACACCGACATGAACGTGTTAATATATCATATAGGAATTGTTTTATTTCTAAATTAACAACTTCAAACTTACACTGGAATTTGACCTCCGTTATGAGCCACCGGGCCGTGTACATTAAAGGGAGCTGGTGCAAGTTAAATATGTCGTGACTCCAAAGTCCTCCAAGTGAAACGATGCCTCAGGGGGGGGGGCCAATCCCAGGTGACGGTCTCTCATCTGGTATCTGGTTCAAAAAATAAGAGACCACAAAATTTGAGGTCAAGTCAGTCTTCAGCCCTCGTGGTCCCTAGCTCTAAAATGAAGCTGTATCACCCAAGCCAGTGGATTATTTATCTTCTGGACCTCGTAGTTGGCTTTCCTATGCCAGGGGGATTAGTAACAGCAGTATAAGCGACGTACTAAATAATGGAGATGAAAAGTCAAACAAAGACGACGAAAATTAATTTTTTGTTCAAGTTGTCACATGATACCATCGAGTTATGTTGTTAGTCTAAGTCGTTTCTGAACACTAGATTTACCAGGCCGTTTTCAACCGTTTCTAAACTTTCATTGTACACCAACTTGCTACTAATTGTAATAACACTTTCAGTCACATTAACTTGTCCTACTTACCGCGTATTAGGAACAGCCAATGCAATTGAAATTTGCACTATAATTGGTAACAAATTATGCAAAATGGAAGCTTTGAAACAGTCAAAATGACTTGTCTGGTAAATCTAGTGTTAAAACAGTTATTATAGCCACCAAAAACAGCTCTTGGACTAAAGATAGGAAAACTTAAAACAAACAACTAATTATTTATTTTCGTAGTTGCATATTGTAATGCTTATTAGTTTAGTAAAATGTACAGGGAGGGGCAGAAGTAATGACCCAGTTTTGAAGGGTATAAAAGGAAACTATTACAATTTGAGACTTGCAGCTTTTTGAATTTTGATCTATATATAATCCCATTTTTTAAAATTAAGTTTTGAATACCAATTCAGCAAGATGGCGGCCTTCAGCAGCAGCACACTGATGCGGTCTATTTCTGAAGTTTTGGGAAACTTTTCTGCTCATTTCAAGGGGTTTGGCGGCACTCCTCGATAATGTGGTGCTTTAGCTCTGCAAAAGTATGTGGCCGATGTTTCCAAACTTTCTCCTTTAAATAACCCCACAGAAAAAGCTTCCGCTAGGGACCGTAACATTACGCGGAATACTGAAATGCACACGAGGAGTTCTCTTGCGTGGAAGAATATACTGCATCAGTTTATTGCTGCTGAAGGCCACCATCTTGCTGAAGTGGTATTCAAAACTTAATCTAAAAAAAGGGGATTATTTACTGATCTAAATAAAAAAAGTTTTAAGTCTCAAACTGTATTACTTTTTTTATAAGCCCTCAAAACCAGGTCATTACTTCTGCCCCACCCTGTACTAACAGGATTCAATATAGACCAATTATCTCAGCATTATGCTGGGCTTAAAACTGCTTATGGATAGTGAGGTTACTATACATAGCGAACACTATTTAACTAGGGAACAAGACAACGATTAATTGAGAGCGTATGAAATCCCATTGCCTTTAATAACCCATTGTTCAATAAATTAGTTTAAAGTTATGAGCTTCAGTAATATGCTTAGTACGGCGGGGAAACAAATTTTTGACACATTTCGTGGCGTATAATGTCAAAGTCTAAAGGCGGTGAAATATTGTTATCTGGAAGTCTCATTTAAATTTCAAAAGTTCAGTGATACGTTGTTACCAAACATTACTAACCATGAATAAACCTTCTTGCAATGCTTGGGGAGTGTTATATGAAGCGTTTGGTTTCTTGGTTCATCCTTTGCCCATATTTCTTAATTTTAGTAATTTCTTAATTGTGTAACATCCGTTACTATGAAATTCACCAAGTGTGGCATCTATGTGATAATGAAAAAGTGAAATTTGAATATTGTATGATAATTTACTGGAACTATGAGCAATCTTTAAAATGCATTGCTCTACGATTATCTGCTCAAATTAAATAATTCCGAAAATGCATAATTTCAAGAAACCCTGGTAAAATGGAAAAATTTTCACAGGAATTCCAAACTATTGGCAACGTATACTATTAATATTGGAGGCATTTTTAACGACAGATACATCTCCGTGAATTAAACATATAACTTATTATCATTATGCAGGTCACGTTCTCATGTTTCCAGTAAATACAAATTATTTTTAAGAAATGGATTTTGAAACCAGTATGTAGTCATAAAATGCATAGAAACACTGATTTGGTAGGAAACGCAAAGCAAAAAGATCAGACAGCGACTGAAGAGAAATCACCAAAAAACAACAACGCCGACTAAACACGCTCTATTTATTGCTTTCTGCCTTTAAAAAGGAGCATTTCTCAAAAGAAAAAAAAAATCGTCTAAGAAAACTTCCATTTTTTATTTACACACGTAATAAACAAGCCGTTTTTTTCTTAGCCTAAATCTGTTTTGCGTGTTGCCTTCATCTATTCATATCTCTCTTCATAACTGATGTCCACAAAATGGCTTTCAAGTTCGAACCTTTTGTGAAAGTTTCTCAAAGCACCATCTTTTGAATTCTATTTTTTAGAATATCCGGAAAAGGATAATTATTCAGAATCTGGAAGTGACAAGATAGCGTGTCCTATCCCACCCTCCAAATCTTATTACTAGCAAACACTTGTTAACCTCCCTTTTTTCTTGATTTCGGCTAATCCACCGTGGCTGGAGCGCATATCGACTATAGCGTGCTTTGCAAGCTATAAATATTAAAAGTGCCACTTATATGACTCTCGCTGGCTTCCGCACACAGTGTTGATTGCTGAAGAACGCAGACACTCACGAAATTTTCCGTGTCTTAAGCATTTGGGAAAGAAGGGCTTCAAGAAAAGCTTCAGCTACAGAACATAATCAGCGCCTGATTTAAACGCTAATTCAGGCAGGTGGTTGATCCTTTGTGAGATTTTCAAAATCATGTATTAGTACTAATATATTTTTTCCAAAAAAAAAGAATATTTTCGGACAAAGAAATGAGTTTCTTTTTTACTTCCGAAAAATTGTTAATGGATGTCTAGAGATTTATTAGTTTCTTCTTTAAGCCACAATAATAAAAAAATAATAATGCACGTTCGTTAAATTGAAATATGCGCCTACTACAGCATTCCTTTCTAAACTTAGATAATACGAACTAAAGTGTGAATGAACTGCTCTTAAATATCGTATGAACAAATTCCTTCATAACACTCGTTAACTTACACTCATGTTGAGAATAATTTTAAATTTAGCTTATTCTGAGAGAGTTTATACTTTTTGTTTTGTTTGGTTATACTCTGTTTGTTTGCAATGTACACTTTTTTTTCTCTACCAGACCCCTACCTGTTAACCGAGGCTTTAGGATTGCTTGCGCACGGGGCGAGGTAGTGGGGTCCACTGATTTTACATGCACGTATCTCCAAGTGTACATGGGTAGTCTTCAGCGGGTATCGAAAGCGCGACCTGCCCAGTGGAAGTCCGACGCTCTAACCACTAGGCTACCACGGCCCTGCTCAATGTATACTTAACCACTCATAGCCTGATTCCGAGGCAAATGATAGATATCACTAGTTTTTAAACCATAACTATTTTACAGATATGTATGCATTTTAACAAAGGCAGCATTAGTTCATCTCTTTTGTTTGGGATATGAATGATCAAAGCGAATGTATATACATTATATTACAGCAGGAAGATTGCAATTATTCGTGTCGGTTACAAGTGCAATAACGATGCAGCTTCGTAACAGAAAAATACGGAGCTATGTTTAATTCCACTTTTACCAAACTAAAAAAAATGTATTACTAAACTGTCGCACGATACATGTATTTTCGTCTAGACAAAATATTAATTCTCTTTTATGTCTAGGCAACCCAATGCCATCAGTTCCCAAAAAGTTGTGTATGCTAAAGAAAACAATTGAATTTTGCGAATGCGTATAATACGTACATTATTTTGAAATTTTCCGCATATCTTTCACCTCATATTAACCTATTCTTCAGATGAAACATCTATAAAAAAAATATATAAAAGACGAAAGCGCATTGGGAAACATAAAAATGTAGCACTTTCTACATTTTACAATGGCATTATACGATTCAAAGAGAGAGTAAAGACATATATGTACAGCACTCGAAATCATTGATGGTTTACAGGTAACAATTAAAAAAGGAGCACAGCATAAAAGATACTAATATTTTAGTGTACATTACACTTCGTCTCATTTTACAATGCACTATGCACACCTTTTAGTAATTAAAACATTTTTGAACAAACCTGTATACTTTTCTTGAAAGTCGAAAACAAAGATTTCTTCACAGCAAACGTGTTGACTATAGCTAAAAATTGCTTCATTGCAATAGTATTACACTCTTTCCAAATTAAGATAGAAAATGTTGACTGTCAGTTTACGGATATGTACTAGTGATTCAATAAGAATGTATAGTTGTACCCCTCATTAATGGACACAGTTGAGGCACATCGGCAAAAAAAGAGGATGTACATAGCTTAAAACTTTCAAATAAACAGACGCGGAGTGTTACTGATATGATGTTCATGATATTCACTGAAATAAAATGTGGTATTGTTACGTATTAATGTTTCGCTGATTCTGTTTCGTGCTAAAACTGCAATTTTTGGTTCTGTATTTGTCTTACTGGGGGATTACAGAAAGCCTCGCATTACCTGCGGAATATCGGGGCATTTATTTGTTTATTATTTGACTTAAAAAAATTGCATCATTTTTCAGCTGTAGTATGTGTTTTTTTAATGTATCTAGAAGATACAGGAGAAAGGTTTAGATTTCTGAAACTTTTTTCTTTTCTTAAGAGAAAAATGGCCTTTTTTAAAAAATATTTTTCCTGTATCGAAAGAAAAAAAGGGAAGAAATACTGTTCTCGCAAAAATGTTGATGAATATATATATATATGTATGTATATATAATACACTCGTAACATGTCAAGCTCCCTAAAATCGCAATCCCTAAAATCGGAGTTCTGATACCTTATCTAGGGATTCCCACTACACTTATACGAGTGTCTAATCTTAATATGATTCCTGATTTTGGGTGTACGCCTGTCAGTCACTAGACCAACTTCAGTGTTCGCAGATGAAACTTATCCAGCTGCCTCACTCTACTGAGGTGTCATTAGGGAGGGTGTGGATAGTTTGTCAGTGTTCGTTTAGCATCCCCACCCTCCGTTAAACGCCGTGGATGTCACTGAAATCCGTGAGTCATTGAAATACTATCCCATCAAATCGTGATTAGAGCTCATGCAAATGAGACAAAAATTGCCAAAATTCAGATATTTTCAAGATTGCGGTGAAGTTTTTAAAGAAGATAAGGAAGGTTGCATTTATATTACAAAAAAATGTGTTTCTGACTTGATTTTATAAAATAAAAGCATGTTCAGCATATTTAAAAAGTTAACGTTGAATATAAGAAATATGAAGAGCCCTTGGAAGAAAGGCGAGATGTCAATTTTTCGTTAGAGTTCAGTTCAATATGGCAACACTGACTGTTTGTAGAGTAGTATTTATTGCTCTGTGGAGAAGGATACAGATAAAAAATCACCCTAAAGTTTAATGTATAATGAAGAAAGGCGGAAGATCTTTACTTTCAAACGTGATTTTCTCGAACACTGGAAGACATTTCGCCTTCCTTCCCTGTGCTCCTAAATTAATATTACATATATTAGAACTAATTTTCAAAAAATCAGGAGCATTGAGTATCACAGAGAAGTTGTCACGAAGCTCACAAAAGAAAGAATTGCCTCGTTCAAAATTGATTAATATAACCAGCGAAGTTCATAGCATGGGTTTCACCAGGGGAGGTAGCTTGTGATGTCGAAATTTTATTTATTTGAAGTCACTTTCAGTAAACTACATTATCTTTCAGTTATACATTAGAATAACGTTGGTAAAATTGTATAATTCAAGCAAATGTATTTCTCAAAAACTCTTTATCTCATTTTGGGTGTCACCCCCCCCCCCCAAAGAAAATCTCCCCCGGGTCCTACCCCCACCTCCACCTCCCGTAGTGACGCTACTGATATAACACATGTTCTGCCCATTATCCTACCTATTAATCTTAGTGTATCATTTTAATATTAAATTTGTCTTTCCGAGTTTTTTCAATAAAAGTAGTTGGACATTGAAATATCGTAATTTTTGCCTACTTTTAAAAAAACTGATCAAAGTTTGCAACCTGTAACTATTATTCAATATTCTTTAAATTTAGCGTACATGTCTTTTTTGTATCACTGAGACTCGTGGAATAAGCTAAACCTGTTTATATATATCAGGAGCTATAGAGGTGTATGTAAATACGTAGATATTCTTTAATATTCAGAAATACCAAAAATTTGTATAATAATTAGGAAAAAGGAAATTATAGTGTAAATACGTATTTCTTTGTTTTCTCTTAACATTCAGAAATCTCAAGGTCGATACGAATTATCAATGTATGTTATATTGGATGTAACTCAGCGTTTTTCAACCTTAAAGTATTCGCAGCCCAATTTTCTATCATAATTTTCATCGTCCCTCCCCCCACTTACCATAAAATGTATACAACAGTACATACAGAATCAATACTCAATGCTGTATATTGAGTACTGATTCAGTTTTTTAATTATTTTTAACTAACTGCCAAAACAAGAGTAAAAACGAGTTATTTAGCAATAAAATTTAGTAATAAATCACAATTTCAATTTTGGGCAGGAGTAGAGGATTATTTTTATGCACTAAAAACAAGAGCATTTCCCATTCTATTATCATTTTCAACATTTTACTTTTGTGAAACTGGATTTTCTGCTCTGGCTTCTTAGAAGACAAACTATAGATCTCGGCTAAATATAGAAACAACTGAGAGTGGCTATTTCTAATATTTAGCCTTCCTTCGAAAAACTTTGCTTTGAAAGACAGGCCCAAGGAAGTCACAAATAATTATTAAATTTGTTTTTAACTTAGTATGTTTTGATTGAGAAAGTTTTAATTTAGTAATTTGTTTTACTTTAATAAGTTATTAAATATATCGAAATGTATTTTGTTTTCTATGTGTACGTGTGCTTTCCTTTCAGTCAGTTAATCAATTTTTTAAAGTAATATTTTCTCTTGGATATTCTCGCGCCCCCCTTCTCGTGTACTCGTGCCCCTTAAGGAGGGCTCGCCCCACAGGTTGAGAATCGCTGGTGTAACTCTATTCTGTGAATAAACATTTCTAACTGATTTTATGCAGTGTTTGTGGGTTGTTAAACAAATCATTCAATCGCAATGCTAAATTGTTTTTCCAATGTTCCGTAGCACACCCTATTTTTTAGATTTAGAAGGTTTTTTTCTATTGGTGGGGGTCTCATGGTGTTAAATAAAGACATTTATTAATCATTCAATTTTGAACCATGGTTTCTCATTTGAAAAATATGCGTGTCGATAACAACAATAGATCTTTTCTGACGAGGCGAAGAAAAGTAAAGTTTAGTTTTTTTTAAACGATTTTCCAATTGGGGTTTCCTGTAACCTAAAATACTTTGTTGGAATCAATAAATTAGAAACTGTTCATAGTTCTGGAGAAGATCATGGAGTATTTTGGATTAAGTAATGAATTTTTAATGGCTATTCAGAAACAATACTTCAGCATTATTTTATCGAAAAAAATGTCGTTAAAATCGGCAATTAATTTCATGAGAATCTAACAAGTTGCAACAATCTGTTTAATCTTATGTTGTGAAATATTGCCTCAGTTTTTGTCAATGCGATGTTTTTAATGGTTTTGTAAAATACAACTTTAACGTTAGTTTAACGAAAAATTAATGCTGCGAGTATGCACTACATTTCAATTCAATTTTGAATTCCTTATTCCCAACCATAGAAATGTTCCTTCTGATTTTGGAGGCGAGTTTCGCCTTCATTGGTGGCAGCGTCCTTTACTGTTGCTATAGTAACAATGGTAGGCGTAACTTCATTAACATATTCTCTTTTAAAAAAGGAGAGCCCTAGATTCGATTTTCTCATTCAAGGGGATAGAGCTTAGGAATGACGTAGCTTTACAGCAATGAGAACCTTGCTTGATTTTCTATTTCAAACAGATTCGCATCGATCGAAAAATGTCAGTTCTTACCCCATTTCTGGTTATGGTATATTTGGTTAGGGCATAAAAATTCCTTTGCTCAGGAATAGCATATAAATTTTTCCATTACCAATTTCATTTTTAAATGAAATTGGTAATGCAAATATGTAACACCTTTTACCATGGAGCTATACTATTTGATTTTCAATGATTGTGACAGTTGAATATTTAATTTCCATTTCCAATCTGGTGTGTTTTTGCGCTAAAGTGATGGTCGTTGTTCATACGGTCTCTATTCACTTCATTTCACGTGGTAGTTGTAGTTATGTTATCAATTCGAGTACAGAGCATCCTAAATTAACTTAGAGGACTAAAAGCAGTAACTCGTCAATGTACTCTGGGTGTGTCATATTATACTTTCTGGACCAAATCTTGCGGATTTCAGGATTTGTTTCAATTTTAGGTTACCGAACTGAAGCATGTAAATACTTTTCTCCACCAGACACCCATAAACCTGTCAGCCGTAGCCTTAAGGCGCGTTCTGACGAGCGAGAAAACTGACGCGAAAATGTTCACACTACAGCAAAAATTGCAAGCAAGAACTCGCAGCGGCAGTCGGCGGAGAGAAAAGTCATGCAATTCTCGCATTCAACTGTCGGAGTTGGTTCTCACGTAGAAGAAAGGTTTCTTCATTCTGTGCAGTACTTGAGACGCTGTTCCGAAAAAATTGAGGAGTCGCAATGTGTTGTATTTGCTGCTGATTTTTTTTTATTTACTTCTTCGTTTTTGTATCTTCTTAAGCTACATTAGATTTGTATATACTGAAGTATTATCGACACATTAATTATGGAAAGTGCAGATAATACTTCAGTAAAAAAGGTCAGAAAATTTGAATGATTAATTTTAAAAAAATAAAGATTAGAATTGTGCACAAAATTAATAAATGGATATTTTTAGTACGAAAAGTTCGCTGTATACTTCCAAAAATTGGATTTTTAAATGATCACAATTTTGACAGTAAAAGATTAAAATTATGACAGGATAGATTAGATTTTTTTTAACAACCTAACACAAAGTTTTGTGTGTGAGTGCAGTTAAAAGTTACTTGCACGAAACTAATGTAGGTTTTAAAAAATATATAACATTTTTACCTGAAGTAAAATGAAACGAAAATAAAACACTTTACAACTATACACCCTTTTATAGCGGTTTCATCTACAAAAGTGTTTAATAAATTTAACTACGTATCAATAAAGCTAATTTCTAAATGTTTTAAAGGAAGTTTTAATCTTTTTTACATATAAAGGTTTTACATGAATCAAAGTTTGATGTTGAATTTTCATTGGTAATAAGTACAAGATTAATTGCAATTCTATAATTGTTGGCTACCTTTTGCTAAATCATGATAGCATAATAAAAAGGATTAATTTAAAGTGATTACAATACAGTAAAATCTTTATGCATTGTACCTGCATCCATCATTTTAACGTAGGTATCGTCTTGTTTTAATGGTTTAACGATTTCTTCGGACGTTATTCTGACCCACGTTCATCCTTTTTCCATATATGAAATGAATATTCCCGTGGAAATGGCCGTTCGAGGTTGTACTGTATATTATTTCCCACATATTAAACACAGATAACAATAAAAAGTTTTAAAAAATATTAGTTAAAAGGAAACTATAAATCGTTGACAGCTTTAAAAGTTTATCTCAAAATAAATGTTTGCACTTGACAATATTTCTATTTAACGAAGAAATAAAAAGGATTTTTGCATTAAATATTTGTTTTGAAGCGCTAAATAAAATTAATTACTTATTTAATATATACTTCAATATGAGCACACAAGTAAAAAATGTGTTCCATATATAATTGCAAGTACTGATAACAATAATCAGTTTTTAATATTAATTTGAAATTTTGACATTGGAAGAGGGTTAAAGTACTAAGCATTAAAAAGTAAAGTAAATAATAAAAATAAATAAATAATCCGTTTAAAGCCATGCATTAAATTAACTTTCTAATTCTGAATTGTTTTTTTTTTTTTTTTTTTCTTTGACCTTCAATATAATAGATAAATTTGTTTCTACTAAACTACGCATTTATTAAAAGCATAATTTTCTGGATTTTAAACCAAGAAATAGAGGTTACATTCATTTCTATCAGATTAAATCGCTAAACAGAAATTTCGGAACAATAATGCAATTAATTGAACTTTTTCTAGGACATAAGTCGACGCAATTGCTGTTTTTCGCGAGGAAAAAAGAATATATTCATTAATATCCAAATATATCAGCCACTAAACAGAAGTTTCAGAACAATAATGAAATTAATTGAACTTTTTTAGGACATTAATCGAAGCAATTGCGTATTTTTCGCGGGAGTCAATGTCAGACAGTCGGGAAAAGTTGCAAGGACTTCAACTTGGTCTGAGAACTTGCGACAATAGCTCTGAAAAGTGTCCGCCTGTGTTCAGACGTGACTGTCACAGCGAGAAACCGGTTCGGCGAGATACTGTCAGAGAGCGACTGTCGGGTTCGTTCAGACATGGACAGTGACTGTCTCGACAGATATTGCAGGGGAAAACTGTCTCGTCAGAACGCGCCTTTAGGCGTGCCGAAGCTGGGAGTTGGTGGCCGTCGGTCGAAGCATGTAAGTACTGGGTTTTCCGGCACCGTAGGCTCTGAAGACCCTATATCGCCAGCATGTAAATACTGGAGGCGATATAGGGTCTTCAGAGCCTACGGTGCGGAAAACCCAGGAGCTTTTGGGGTCTCTGAAATGCGAGGAAAATTCAGCGCAAATTTTTTTGAAAAGGGCACGCATTCAAACATTTTGCCGGAGCAACCCACAATCTGTTATCGCTTCCCCTGCATACAAAAATTACTTCAAAATTTTGTTTTATTTTTAAAAAAGAATGGGTGAGCAACAGAAAGTTTTGCAAATATGGGTGAAACAACTCAAAATGTATTTTTACTGTCATAGTTTGGCCACAGTCAGCAATTCACGACACATAACAAAGGACCTTAAAATAATGTTTTCTTGATAAAGGGCATAACGTGTCGCGAGGATCATCGAAACAAAATTTGATTTTTAAGCGTTGCAGAATTATCGAACGAAGTACTCAAATCATCTTACTGAAGTATTTGGGAGTGGTACCAAACATTTATGAGAATGGGAAATGTCAATCATAAAAAATAGGTATAGCCGTATTAGCATTAGTGTCGTGTGTGTTAATCGAGTAATGTGAAACATGCCCTCGAATAAAAGATTTCCAAATCAATTTGAAGAGCACCTAAGGACCTGAATATGGCAAAATCCACGTCACAGTGTTTTCCCTTTTGTTTCTTTTTTTCCCTCAAAGCATTTGTGAATCTATACATTCAGAGGCTGCGCATAATGAACAGCACTCTTTTTTTTTTTTCTTTTTTCGGAAGACGACATTTTCAAGAAATCAGTCCTTACGCATAACTGTCTATAACGAAAAACTGACAGTAAAAAAAAGAAAGAAAGAAAGGAAAGAAAAAAAAAACTGTTTGAACAGTTCTTTCCATAAATTTGCTGGAGGCTTTCCTTTTAAGTAAAATTTTGAGGTCGTACGGGTCTTTTGCGGACACCTTGTTGTTGCGTAGAAACTAGTAACATAATGCATGAAAAAAACAAGGTGTCGCATGCAGCAAGCAAAGTATTATTTGTTTGTGTTGAATTCCAAGTCGACATTTTTGCAGAAACTTTCCTTGGGTGCATGACTGAAAAATCTTTTATCTTCAGTTGTTTTCTCAATAAACTTTTTTTCCTTTTGAATCGGCAAAAAAGTTTAAAAATTGATGCCGAAATGTGATTACTTCGGTCTTGTCTCTTTTATTCTAGACGAGCGAGTAATACAGATACTGGTGTTTGATCTTTTTGTATCAGACCAATATTAAGTTTCCAGAATATGAGCACATGACGTTAGAAAAAATAGACTTACCCATTGACGACCTAAAGCTAGAAACAGACTCGTTTTCTCGTTTAACCCATTTTATTTCATACTTTTTACATCAGGTACCCCAAGTTTTCAAAAGTTCCCCTTTTTAGAGTTAATCCATCTTTTAGAAGGATTGATAAGAAGCTCACACTTACTCTGTAAAATATTCATTCAGGATGCAAAACATGCACAGTAATTATTTCTTAGATTCTAAGATGGAAAGTTATTGTCAAGAGGTTTAACTTCCTCAAAAATGTGGCTAAACTGATTTACGTTTACTATTGCAAGGAAATAGCAGTTAAAAATTACATTTACACGCACTATTACCACAAATGTAGATCTATATTTTCTGTGCATTTATGAGGCATCCCAATTTTTCGGCTCATTTCAGACTAATCTCTTCCGGAGTTCGGTTCCAGTTAATCTAAAATTATTAACGGTATGTACTTAGCTTCAATTTCAATTAAATTTTGCTTTAAAGCGCTTATGCGATTTATTCCAGAATATAAACTAACTTCTTTGCTCTAAAGCAAAAATTTTTAATTTAAAATTACTTTCCCAAAATAAATGAATATTTGTTACTACGATGTTAAGAATACCAAATTTATGTTACTGATGTTAATAATCATAAGTGTTAACAAGTATAACATCGTTTTTCAATAGCAAATAGGTAGTGCCCTCTAGCGGCGTTTTCGTTGTCAGCGGGAGAAAATCGTTGCCGGTAGGGTAATGGGTTTCGCTCCATTTCGGAAGGCATCTAGTTAAGGGGGCTATGGTGCGTGCCACGAACAGCTGCAGAGTCCACTGAGCAAACACGGAAAGATGATACAGCAAACTGCAGATCTATGTTTACGAAGTGGGATGCTTGTTTCAAAACAACAAAAGTGCGGAAATTTTGGCGTGTACATGTGTCTGCGCCAACAAGAAAATTAAAATAAGGGAGAAAAACAAAGGGGGAAAGAGGAAGTTTTTTTTAAAGCTCTGAAGAATGCAACTAGGAAGAAAAAATTTGAGCACTGCAATGCAATAAATGTTTTACGTCAATTTGTGTTCCATAATCAAGGCCCGATACATTTTTCATTTTTGCGTGATCTATTAAAAGTGTTTAAAAAGTTCATAGCAGGAAACTGTATTGAAAATAATACAACTTTATTCAATTTTTACAAAAAACGTAATTATAAATAATCATCTAAGAGAATAATGAAAGAAATTGGTGAATATTGTGACCATTACCGATTCAAAACTTTCTCTGGATTCTATTCTTCTAATAATTCTATGAGACAATATTTTTGGAATCAGCCGTTGGGAAACAGGGAAAGTAATTCATTGTAAATGTAATTTCCTCAATGATGGTTAGAAAATGTGCATCTCAAATATACTGCAAAATTTGAATGCGATGATTACACTGGAGTGTTAAAAAATAAAAAACTAATTAAAAAAATAAATAAACAGAAAGAGAAAAAAGAAAAAATGGCGTTTTGTCATTGTTTATTGTTAATAGTAATTCAGATATATTATAATTTCTGTTAAGTATAAGATTTAAATTGATTCTAATTGCAAACAAAGTATCGGTCACTGAATTGTTTTTGCGTTATTATTAAATAGAATGCTTTATAAATACGTTTGAAACCCGTTATTGCAAACAAGTAATTCACTGAAAATGATTGACTCGATTGAGAGAATTTAATGCGTGAGACTCTTATGTTCCTTTTATTTCTGAGTATAACTCGGAAGCCCACGGATGCAGATTTTTTTGCTGATTATTGCTTTATAAAATAATTATTCCCAATTTAGGAGTAACTAAAATTTAGTAATTGACTTTTCTAACTTCAGCACTGAGATATTTTCTCTTTAATACATTTAAAACCACGAATGCATTATTTTTCGTGCTCGATTGAATAAAATTTTATAGGAAGAACAATGTGATTTATGTTAATTATTATTACTGTTAATTCTTATCTATTATTGTTAATTCTTATTAGTAGGCTCTTTTCAGAAACTATTAATGAACTAACAAATGTTTACTCACTTGTAAATTAAACACAAATTAATTAATCTTTTTATAGGTGTAAATAAATCAGTATATTTTATTTGTAACTCATACAGTACTACTCACAGCTTGATAACATGTCTCCCATTCAACTCTGCCCCAGAAATTCAATTTCTCAGTTAGTAAATCACGATTCTTAAGGTACATCATTGGACAAATGGAACTTATACACAACATAATTTAATGCACATAAGGGGGCTTTCTTACAAATCAATTTGCACCCTGTTTTCAGCATATAAAAATATTACGATAAATTACATATTAAAATACTTAAACAACTACAACAAGTAATAAACACTTTCATTGTTTTTTTTCTTAAGCTTTTAATTGTTTTTCAGCTAAATTCAAGTATAACAAAAACTACAGAATTTACTGCTGCGAAGTTAAAATAACATAATATGAAGGACTATTTTGCATTCACATGAAGCATTAACTGATTGCGAAATTAGCAGCATGGACAATGGGCTTGGTAAAGCAACTGATCACTTTTTCCGCAACATACTTTATAAGAGTACATTAGATGTTGTACATCCAGTGCAATAATTCCCAACTCAAAATCGACTGCTTTTTCAAGAGAGGAGTTTGAAAATTTTAACCATAATGTAAATTTTTCTCTTTTAAATTCATATTTGCCTAAAGCTAAATAATGTTTTGTATTATTATAACCTATTGTGGGCGTTATTATTCTTAAATGTATGCAAAATTGTGTATAATTATCTCATAATTCAGTTCGAACTATAGTTGGAATTGTCTTGGATAACTCTTAAAAAATAATGCAAATAAAGACAGTACACGCTCAAAAACAATAATTCTTAATTCTGCATTTACTATCACTTTTACTTTTTTTAAAAAAATCATTTATGGTTCTGTTGCATTGAAAGTACAATATATACAAAAGCAGTTCCATGCCAGAGCTATATTGGCCCCCTCTATGATGAATTAACAGAGACCAGTAGCGTCACTTTGGGGGGGGGGGGGAGGTAACGGTCTGCCACCCTTTTGTGGGGTGCTGGGGAGGACACCCAAAATGTATGCAAGAGTTTTTGAAAAATGCATGTACTTGTGAATTATAGTTTTACTGGTGGTATTTCAACTTATCAGAACTAAATATAAGTTGTACCAAATAAATAAAATCGAAATTCTTAAGATTTTTTAATTTGCATAACCGAAAATAACATGCAATACAAAACTACAAGTTTAAGAGGGGAAATACGTGTCAAACTGCGCATTAAGAGCAATTTTCATGATTTTTAACGTATAAAGAATAAATATGTTTTATTGAGATTTTGAGGTTATTTTATAAATATATTGAAGAACATTTACTGAAATGTTCAAACATTTTTCTTGAAAAATCCCGGAGATAGCGGCTGCTGCACACTGTAAGTCGCCACCCGGGTCGGCAGTTTGCGTACATCCTGGAAGTCACAATTTTTATCTGAAATCAATTTTTTTTTAAATCTACTTTTTTTATAAGTGACACCTCTATTTGAACTAAAATCGTCACAAAAAATTGAAATTTTTAATTTTTTTTTTAGAATGGGAAAATTAAGTACGATTTTTAACCGTTTTTTTTTTTTTTTGTTCTTTTTTTACAATAAAAAAAGTAAAAATAAAGATATGTTTATGATTCTAGTTCAACTAAAGCGTGTATATATATAAAGAAAATGTGTGCTAAATTTGATAAGGATTGATCAAAAACTCGGTGAGTTAGAGTGTACGCAAATTCGAAAAAAGTAGTTTCGAGAAAAACGCGTTTGAAAAAAAGAGTGGTATTGAAGGTAAATTTAAGGCATTAATGAATCATTTTTTTTTATACTTACAGATACTAATACTTATAGAAATTTCTATCCGAGGTCTCAATTGTTAAAAGAAATAAAAGGACATCTGCTAACGTACTCTAATATCCTTCAGGTCATTCATGAGGGACTACCTGCTCAACTGCTCCAAAAGGGGCGCTCGAACTTTTAAACGACTTGGAATCTTGCTTTGAAATTTTCAGGGTATATTATTGAATAGTTGTAAAATGGATTTATATGAATAAAATTTGTTTTAAAATTTTTTGAGACCTTTACACGTATTTCCCCCCTTAAACAACGCGCCAAAGTTTTTTTTGGGGGGGGGGGAGGGAGAGTGGGGAGGCCCCCTTCCCGTGCTAGGACACCCATAATAGGAAAGTCACTGACAGAAGCATATTTATTGTCTTCTACCCCTCAAAACTAACCCTAAAAACTACTGGTGTAATGAAGTAAATAAAAAATTTAAATTTATATTGATAGTTGAGGGGCTCTCAACCAACAGGAATTTCTTGCCTCTGTTTTTCTTACGACTTCAAAGAATGAAATAAAATTTTGGAAAGCCGAAAGATGTTTTATGTTTCAGGGAATATATTTTTGAATTTCCGACGTCCTTATATGCTTTTAAATTTTATGAAGTGTACCCAAAGTCAGGGTACACTTCATGCTTTTGAATTTTAGTGAATATTTTCAGACGGTTTGCAAGATGATTTTGAAGCTCGGATTACGCCGATGGACATTTACTGTAATGTGGAAGGATTTTAGATGAATTGGAGATAAATTAGTTTTGTATCAGGACACTCCTTTGAGTATTTTCTTTGTAGTATGGAAAAAGATAAAAGAACGTAATTTTGAAAAGTGATCCATACAGTAGCAATGGAAACCCAAACAGTTAGAAATAACTTGGGTGAAACTTCCACAAAAGAGGAGGGAACTTCTTGTGAAGGGCTTGTTGGAGATAGTGAGGTTGCAGGAGAAGGATCTAACATGGGAAAAGGTAGAACCGTAGACCTAAAAACAAAGGGGGTCATTCTAGGGGATTCTATGGTGCGCGGGATAGGTAATGTGGTCAGGAGAACAAGGCGCAAGGTGGCTAGGTGCTGTTTACCGGGGGAGGGTGAAAGATGTTAATAAGGTTGTAGAAAAAGAGGGAATATTTAAGCAGGTAGATGCAGTTACTGTATGGGTGGGCACTAACGACGTTGGTAACAGCACAAACAAGGAGTTCGTTGAGGACTGGGAAAGCCTGTTGGATAAAGTAACGAACTTTTCGACGGATGTCCAGGTAGTTGGTTTGCTTCCCAGGTATGGGGTGCATAGGGGCTGGTTAAATCAGCGGGCTAGGAGCATGAACCTGGTCCTTAAGAAACTTTGCGCAAAGCATTCTATCAGGTTCATTTACGTTTGGAGTTGTTGTCAACGTGATTGGGTTTCTAGGGATGGTCTGCATCTTAGTTCTAGAGGGGTCGTTAAGGTTAGTGATATGGTTTTGGAGGTTACGTATTCAAAAAACTAGCTTTGGATGGGGGGATTAGAGAATGTCATGGTGTTGACTTCTGTTCTGGAGGTCAAAAATGAGGGCAAAATTGTTAGAAATAGTAACATTAATAGCAGTGATTTGAGGCATCATAAAATGTTTAAGACAAGCAAAATGGGCATGCTAAGGATTCTATATACTAATGCTCGCAGTATCAGGAATAAGATGGATGAGTTAAAAAGTGTTATCGCAGGTGAGGAGTTGGATATGGTTGGAATTACGGAAACATGGGTTACTGATGATGACAAGGATTTAGTGAGCATTGCTGGATATAATTTGTTTAGACAAGACAGGCTGGGTAAGAAAGGTGGAGGGGTTTTATTCTATATTAAGGACACTTTTATTTGCAATGAATTGGTCATTAATAATAAACCTAAGGATATTGAAATGGTCTGGGTGGAGTTGCTGAGCAAAAAGGGTAAGAAGTTACATTTGGGGTATGTTTACAGGCCGCCTAATGTCAGTCAGGATCAAGACGAGGAGATGTATAGTGTTATTAGGGGTGTATAGTGTTATAGTGTATAATGGGAGATTTCAATTTACCAGGCATTGACTGGAATAGTTTTTACACTAGCAATGGTAGGGAAGAAGATTTTCTGAAAGTGATTGGTGACTGTTTTTTGGATTAAGTTGTTACCCAGGGGACTAGGCATGGTGCTATTTTGGATCTAGTTTTTTGTGATGTCGGAAGTTCTGTTCAGGGGTTGAGTATAGGAGAACATATTGGAGATAGCGATCACAATACTATTACGTTTTGGACCAGCTTCGATGCTCACAAAGGTGAAAATTTCAGGTTTGTACCTAACTTCAGGAATGTTGATTATGTTGCACTTAGGCAGGGTTTGAAAGAGGTTTTTTCTTCTGGGTTGGAGAATAGTGAAGCTGATCTTCAGTAGGAAGAGTTTATGGGGAAATTGGATAAAACACTGATGGATTATGTTCCTTTTAGAAAAAAGAGGATTTCACGTAAATGTGGCCCATGTGGTTCTCTAGGGAGGTGAAAGAAGCTCTCAATTATAAGCAGGCCACTTTTCGGCGACTTAAAGAGACTGGGTGCCATGCTGACAGGATTTTGTATTGTGAAGCTAGACGTACTTTCAAGTATTTGGTACGGAGTAAGAAAAGGGAATTGGAGCAAAAGCTTGCAGATGACATTGAAAGGAATCCTACGATATTTTTTGCTTATGCTAATTCAGGGAAAGCTCGTAATACTCAGGTAGGCCCACTAGTGGATGAGAACGGGGACTTGATTCAAAATGAGGGGGAAATTGCTGATATTCTAAATATTTTTTTTTCCAGTGTATTTAACAGAAACTGTATCTCAACAGTTGACATAAACGAGACGCAAGCTAATACACAGCTTGAGGATTTTGTATTTTCTAGGGATGATGTGTTGTTTCATTTGAAAAAGATTAAAGCAAATAAGGCTCCAGGACCTGATAATGTTTATCCAAAAATGTTAGTAGAATGCGCAGAGGAATTAGTAGATGTTGTCTTGACTATTTTCATATCTTCATATAACTCGGGGACTGTGCCAGTGGATTGGAAGCTGGCAAACATAACGCCGCTCTTCAAGAAAGGGTCTAAAGCCGAAATTATAGGCCTGTGAGTCTTACTTCAGTACTTTGTAAAATTTTTGAAACGCTGATCAAAATCATAATAGTTAATTTCCTGGAGGCAAATGGTGTGTTGACTGGTTTTCAGTATGGTTTTAGGAAGGGTAGGTCCTGTACAACTAATTTGTTGCATTTCTATGACAAGGTTACAACGGCATTAGATAATAAAAAGTGCGTAGATGTTGTTTACATTGACTTTCAGAAAGCGTTCGATAAAGTACCGCATGAAGCTCTTCTTAGCAAACTTGCTTATATTGGTATTGGTGGAAAAACTTTAATTTGGGTTAAAAATTGGCTAACTGGGAGGAAACAGAGAGTAGTAGTGAAGGGCAATCATTCTCTGTGGATTGATGTTTTGAGTGCTGTTCCACAACTTTCAGTTTTAGGGCCTATATTATTTATTATGTTTATTAATGATATTACTCAGAGTATTTCTGGGAACATCAATATTTTTGCTGATGACGTCAAAATCATGGGAATTGTGGACACGAAGGAACAAGTCAATCAGTTTCAAGAGGATTTAAATCAAATTTCTGGGTGGGCAATTAAGTGGGGCATGTCTTTTAATATTGGGAAATGTCAAGTGCTTCATTTTGGTCATGGGAATAAACATGCAACCTATCATTTACAAGGTCCCATCATTAGAGAAGCAGAAGCAGTTGTTGATCTAGGAGTATTGATTAGTCACGACTTCAAGTTTAGTCAGCAGTGTAGCATAGTAAGTAACAAATCTAACGGGATGCTTGGGTTTATCAATAAGGCTGTTTTGAACAGATCTAAGGAAGTTGTATTGCCATTATACAGAAGTTTGGTAAGACCTCATTTGGAGTATGCTGTTCAGTTTTGGTCGCCGTACCTAAAAAAGGATATTACCTTATTAGAAAGGGTTCAAAGGAGTGCTACAAGATTGGTAAATGGTCTTTCAGACTTAGATTATGAGGTTATGCTTAAAAGGCTAAATATGTATAGTCTTGAGCAAAGGAGAGTTAGAGGGGACATAATTCAGTTGGTTTAAATTCATTAAAATGGGAAATGTTGATGGACTACAGCTATGTGCTGAAAGTAGAACCAGGGGTCATTGTTTTAAGCTTTTTAAGTCTCAGGATAATCTTGAAATTAGGAAAAATTACTATTTCAATAGGGTTGTAGGCAGTTGGAATAGTTTACCGGAAGCGACTGTTAATTGCAGTGGGGTAAAAACTTTTAAGAAAGCTCTTGATGTTCATTGGGGACTTCTAAACTGACTAGGAACAGCCTAGCTGGGCCTTGAGCTTGTTGCTGGTTGTCACATTTGTATTTGTATTTGTATATAAGAGATGCCGTTAGAAATAACTCAAAAAGAACAAGTAAATTGTGTGTCAACGTAAAAAATTTAGTTTAATCTTAGGTAATGACAACTTTCTTAATAATAATAACAAGTAAAACTGAACTGTTTTATTTGCTATTATTATTAAGAACCTGTTTCTTTCAATAGGCGTTAGGATCAATACAAAAAGAAATGTCAAGTAAAACGTCAACTGGTTTGAGGAGAATCATTCTGCAGGCATGTAAGTTGGGGAGTGGGAGGAGAATTGTTGTAGCTTTTAACTGCAGCAAATTCAGAAGAAAGGAAAACATTCCTACTCGATTGCTTTGTTTAGTGAAGGAAAAAGGGCTATACTGAGAAATGCAATATATTTACTTTCGAGAGCTCAAACGTAAAATTTTGGGATACAAAGTAAAAGCGCAATATATCCGAAGGAGCGATATAACGAGGCGCGATTTAACGAGGGGTTACTGTATTTATAAATAAATTGTGAGAAGGTAGCTCCTTGCCGTCTAAAGCGTTGTTTTGCTATGTGAAAATATGATGTAAAAAGATACTAGATGTAATGAAAGCCTTATTGGGTTATCACTTTTCCTTTTTTTCTTTCTATGTTCTCAGTACAGATTCACAGCGATTAATATCATTGAACAATAATTATTGCATGAATCAAAGAATAATAAAAACAACAAAAAAAAAAAAGACAATAGCATTACATTATCGAATCAGTTATCCGATGACATCAATGATTTTTACGATTTGCCAATAACTTTAATTATAGCAATTGGATTAATGACTATGTCTTTAAAAATATTTGCAGTGTACCCCGGATTGCATTTATACTGTTCATTGTATCGTGAAAGCGGAGTAGTTTTTCTTTATTGTTGTGTAAAAAAATGTAGTCCCCTTTTCTCTTCCTATCTTATTTTACATGATCTATTTTTTATACAAGCAAATTTATTTCATATCAAATGAATAGTTTTGTGAAATTCAACGTTTCTAGTTGAAAAAAAATCAATTCAGATAATAATTCTTATATTGATTAAAAACATTTCAATATTTTTTTTTTCATTCTCTGATATTTTAAGTTAATTTCATAGCAAGTGTAAATATAAAGGAAATAGAAAAGCAGCAACCACAATAATAATAATAACAATAATAAAACGCCGGAAAAGAAGGGTATTTTCTGGAACAATTAAAACACATTGCTCCCCCCCCCCCCCCCATTAGAGATTTGTCCCAGTAAGAAATCAAACTTTTATCACCAAGCTATAGAATAAAGCATTGCTGCGCCCTTTTAAGTAATCTTAGCTGCTGCCCTTTTTTAAGTAACTACCTAATTTAGTAAAACTATAGGTAAGATTTAGGTAAGGTAGGTATAACATGTTCAGTAAAAAAATTAGGTGATAAAGTATTTTTAATAGATAATGAATCTAGCAGAGGTCTAAATCTTCACATCTGTAACCACCGTCTCTAGCTACGATATATAGATCATAATATCTGTAACACTGCATAATTTAAGGTAAAAATTATTTATTCGTTTTCGTTTTTATACACAATTTTATTTACAAATTGTAACGATACTTAGTTAAATGAATAGACCAACAATTGTCGAGTAATCATACAAGAAAGAAAAAGTGAAAATTTGCTCAGGAATCAATTATTTAAATGAAAAACGCTGATTTATATTTTCATGTTTTTTTAAGGGGGGGGGGGCGCTATCCATGCTATGTAGGTACCCTCACTGTATCCACGTAGCATAGAAAAATTACAAACGGGGGGATGGGCGGAGCTATCAATGCTATGTGGGTACCCTCACTGTATCCACGTAGCATAGAAAAATTACATAGCTCTAAATAACAGCGGCAAAAATCCCGTCTGTCTTTCGCACTGCTTTCAATGTTTCATCTTTTCACGCAGTACGCAGGCTCAAAACGAGAGCGGTGGGTTTTTTGTTTATATTACTTCTGGCATTAAGCCAGTATAAAAATATTGCAGTAAAAGTAAGCAACATGCTAATATTAGGCATGTAATGCCATTATAGCATAGAATGAACTGTTGACAGATTTTAAAACGTCATATCACGTCATGTCGAACTCCAATGCTGTTATTTAACGAAAGTAAAAACGTATACGCATGATGAATTAAAGTTTCTTTATTTGTTGGACGTTCTTCAACGATATTATCATTTTAAATGATAATTTTAGCAAAAGGATACGCTAATGGCATAACTCTTTGACTGATGGGATTTTTTTACCACTTTACCATTATTTTAAACAAAAGTGAAGCGTACTCGAATAACGAGTAATACTTGCACTCAATGTTATATTATTCATTAGAATAATATAACATTGAGTGCAATTGTGTATAAGTGCAATTTATAAATTGAGTGAATTCTCAATGTTATATTAGAACTATGAACTTGTGCAATGCCCTATTTTAAAATTAATTTTTTTTTTCTTGGAAAACTAAAAACACTCGCGCGTGCTGTAAAAAATAGATAATTTTAAATAACTATCTATTTTTATATGTATAATTATACAGCGGTATTTCAAGCGACGATTTTTTTTTTTTGATCATAAGAGAAATATACTTGAGTAATATCATTAGTTATAGTGACATTTATGGTCTAAAGAGAAAAGTACTTGTGCAATGCTGTATTTAAAGCGACTATTTCCAAAATAAGAGAAAGGTACTAGTGTAGTATTTCGTTTGAACGCGATAATTTAGAAGAAAAGAGAAATGTAGTCGATTAGTATCACATTTAAACTGACTATTTTGTGTAATAACATCGTTAAGATGTGATTTTTCGGGACAAAAAACTCCTCGATTTATGTCCTTGATTTGAAGGAACAGTTCTGGAGAAATAAAGAAGGCATTTGAGCACTAATTTTTCAAGGTACCAACTATGGTCAAGAAGACTTACATAACTGTCTAGTAACATAATATAATAATTGACATTTTCGAATAAAAGAGAAACGTACGGGGGTTGTACCAATTTTTTAAAAATAAAGCAAGTTTAAATAAAAACAAAAGAGGACTCACCAATAAAATTAGCAATAGTTTTTAAATCAAGAATCGACGACAACACTAACTCCGATCGCCGGCAGAGAGCTTATGAGGTCTGCGGAAACTCTACAACTTAAAGCGGTATGTTCGCCTGAGGCACCGATAAAAGATGCACGTGCGACGAATTCGTAAAACTCAGCGTACGCTATGAAAGTTAACCGAAAAAAAAAAGAACACTTATGCATCCATACACGGATACTTATTCCTAACCCCAAAGCGGAGGGAAAATTAATTCTAACAGTGTTGCAAGGAGATATGCTTAAGTATACTTCAAGAAGTACCTCAATGTAAATGCGTTATGAGGGACAGATGGCTGGGGCGTGATGGGAGGTAATTTTTGCCTGGTGGACATGAAACATATGGTTGATGTGTATTAGGGATTAATCTGATGCATTAAGGTTACCTAGAAATGTTATTAGTTAATTATATTAAGCATTGGCATTGAGATCACGTACGGGCAAAAATTGCTCTTCGGCGATAGGAAATGATTCGATTTTGAGAATCGAATCAGCTCAGTGGTATTATTTCTCGCATTTGAATCAGTGATAATTCGTTCTCCTGCTTTCTATTTCCGTTATATAGGTTTTAGATAGTGTGTATCAAAGTTTAAAGATTTAGTTTTCAGACTAATGTGGGTAAAAATAATAGTTATTATTATTTAAAGTAATGTACATAAAACAATTGAAAAAAAAAGTTTGCAGTGAGGTTTATTTTATATTTCATGTATTTGCATGTAAAATATATTTTACATGTATGTAATATATAGCGCACTATATCGATACCATTTTGTACATAAATTATTCTTTGGATACAAGTATGCATTTATGCTTTCCAATTGCACGAAGTTTAACAAAAATATTTTTCGTTTTATTCAGAAAAGAGGCTTCCAACTATTTAATGTATTGATTTTTGTTTTTTAAATTGATTTTTTTATTCATTATTTATTTGTCAGAGTTCCTTATTGATAAATTGTTAATATAAAATTCAGCAGTTTAAAGCTTTATTTTGAAATTTTCATTCAGTCGAGAGTAAACTGAGCTTTTTTTTATGCGAAGAATAATCGAATTTCTTTAAACACATTTTTAAAATTCCTGTTTCGTGAATTTCACTCCACCGAATATTTTACTGTCATATATGGTATTATAATTTAGAAACAAAGCATAAAAATAAAAATTTACCAAAACAAAAGAAAAAAACTTTTAAGTGAAGAAACTAAAAAAATTCAAGTTTAACGTGAAAATATTGATAAAACTAAAATGTTAATAAATAAATAAATATTAAAAATAAAAATCTGTCTGACCCCCCCCCCCCCCCACCACCACACACACACATAATGACGCTTAAGAGAAAAGATCACTTTGAACGAAACATTTTTTTTTTGTTTTTTGTTAGAAAGATATCCACCTCACTCCTATGTTTTATTTTTTGGTTCATGTCGTAACTTTTTGAACAATTTGAAAAAAATTACATTAAACTCTACTCAGAATTTTAAGCAGATGGATTCCCTTTGAACAAACTTCATCGGAATTTTTTTTTTTATTTAGATTTCACAGGGTATTTTTTTTAAAGAAGTTCAAAAATTTTTTAACATGCCTACAGGAAAAGTTTGCACTTTTTTGTCTGTGTTTAGCACTGAAAAAATCGAAAACACTGCAGAAATTCTGAATAGGTTTTTATATTTTTGCTCTAAAAAATTGACGAAAAGTTATTGATAGATAGTTCGAGCATATCGATCGAAATAGATTTTTCCATACTCTTGACGAAAGTTAGAGATTAACTGATTGAAGTAAAATTCAGTGAAATCAAAACGCTTTGTTTTTCACACAAAAAAAAAAAAGAGCCGCGATTTTTTATAACGCATTATTATCGTTCAGTTGAATTTTTCTTCTAAATTTTTAATATTATTAATTTTTTTATTGTGTTGCTTGACAACCATTAAAAATAAACATCCCCGCCCCCTTTTCAATGGAAAAAAGATGGCAAAACGTTATATATTTTGCATAAAACTAAGAGCATTTTTGTAGTATATTGTAAAACCTGCTTCATTAATTTGCTTATTCATTTGTTTTATTTATTGATCTGTAAGGTTTTATAGTGAAGGACATTTTTGTTCAGACTCAGTTCTACAGTTTCGAAAAACTGCTATATTTTAAAATTTTCCTATTTGAAATATTGATTGTTAGAAATTACTGAAATATAGTGTTCAGCAGTAGGAGGGATTGAATTTGATATGGTTAATGTAGCAAACGTTAGAAGGCCCTATTTCAAGATTTAAACAAGAATATCCGTCTAGAACAATACGAGCCTACTTCCTCGTATGACATCACATAATTTGTAAATATAACCATCATCACTCGTTTAGCCTAAATTCTTCATTTTTTTCAAATTATCAAATACACCTTCTTAACTGTTAATGCACTTAATATCAAAGCATAAGTATGTTTTAATAAAAAAAAGAACATTATTAAATCTTATACATTGCAATAGTTTTATTCCAAAGATGAAAAAAAATGATTTTTAATCGTTGCAAAAATATAAATAAGATACTAATATTAAAAACTAAATATTAAAAAAATCATCTTAGTAGTAATTTGCATGAAAAATCCTCTGCTGATCATTATTTTATGTGAAAGCTGAAACGCTTTGATTTCTCTTTATTTTGTTTTCGTCCAACCAGTGAATTTACAACTTTCATCAGTGTTAAGTATAAGGAAAATTCAATTTCGGTTTTTAGTCATATTTCTAGTATTCATTTATTCATTCATTTATTCAGAAAACCCTTAAAATCTAAACCAAAAAGTTTCATGATAAAACAGTCTCATTTAGTTCTGGATGTACTAGTTTATATATGCTCCACGTCATATGCCACGTTTGTCACCTTCACACCATTGTTCTAATCTTTTTTCTTTCTCTAACTCGTTCAATGCATTTACTTCTTCATGCATTCACTCATTAATTAATTCATTCATTCATTCAAAATTTTCCTGAAAGAATCCAGATCAAAACGTTTCACTGGAAGGTAGACTCGTTTAGTTTGGAATTTGGATGTACTTTTTGTCTGTACACGTTCGACGTTCTACGTCATAAGCTCTTTTCTATAAAAATTGTTCCAAGCAAATCCATCAGTTAGATTGGGATTTATGTAGGTTTCAAATTATTTCCCTGAAAGCCCTTAAAGTTAAGGTTTTTTGAACTGTTTAAAATTGAACAAAACATTGTTCAAATAAAAAAATAAAATATGAATGAGATATGTCCGAGACCTTTCAAGCTCAAAAAAAGTTTTTCAAATTGGGAAATCCCCTCAAAAGTTATTCGGGGAGGGGGGTAAACAGACCAACAGACACACATTTTTCCCATCTCAAATCCCTACTTTAATTTTTCTATCTTCATTTAATTATTTAATTTATTTTCGATTTTTTATTTCGTCTTCCATGATATTTTTAAGTAACATTACCGTCGCCTTTCATACTTGTTTTTTTTCTTTTGCGGGAAAGTTGGCTAGAAACTGAAATATTTTTTCTAATATTTAACTTTTATATTCTGTGTGCCTCATTTCAAACGCGTTTTTTTTTTCAAACCATCATCATCATTATTATTATTGTTGTTTATTTTTTCCCAAGTACACTATCATTGCTTAGTAAAAACATAATACGAAACGTTAAATCGAGAAAGAGCTTTTTATAAGTACACTTCGAGTTTGTCTTCTTTTGGTGTACTTTGGCGATAATTTCAGAACTAAAAAAAAAAAGTTCTTGTCGCGTTTTTTAGATATCATCAGAATTACTGACAGATTGAAACGTAATATGGTTTTTGCCCTACGCCAAAATTGAATAAACAAACAGTAAATTGAATCGTTTATTTTAGTAAGACTACAAGCCACTGATTTCTAATTTTACACCAGACGAATACTTCATATGGCATGCCCATTCTTAAGGTATCCGTACACCTTCGAGACCAAATTTTTGAAATTTCTTGAATTTTAAATTAAAAGTTACATTTTTTATTCATACATGATCGAAAACTTATGTATTACTAAATAAATTCCCTTTTCGTCTATTTGAGGGAAATTTTTTGGGGAAAAATAGGCGAAATATAGGGAAAATGCCACTGTATCGCAAAACGAGGTAAGTCAATAACAAATGCATTTATTAACATTCTGTAAATTTGAGATCAATGTTAATAGTCTTCTCTAGGGAATAGACTACACTCATGATAATAATCCCTTTATTTATAAAGCTGTAGTGGTTGCAGTACCTATACACATGCGAAATCCCAGAAAATATGTGAAATTTAGCATATAAGCACCTGAAAATTGGAAATTATTGAACTTACAAACATGTATATAGTCTATTCCCTAAAAAACATTATCTAGAATTAGTCTGCAAAATTTCAAGGTCTTTGAAACGTATGTTTTTGAGATATCGTGTTTTGCGGTAGATGAAATAGCAGAAAAATCAATTTCGAGCAAATGCAGAAAATAACTTTTAATTAGAATTATTACTGCAAAAACAGTAAAAAGTAAAAAAAAAAAGTTTACTTGATTTATGAAGTTCAGACTTTTAATGAATAATTGGTTTTAATTTATTTTTTAATCGTTTCAGCATGTATTTTTTAGCAGACTATAAAATAAACAAGCCTAAAACTGCACTTCCGGTACTTAAACCTGTACTTCCGGTCATGAAAGTTGATGTCATTCCAAATTTAAAATAGCTGTAACGTCACTTCCAAGTACGATAGAAACAAAATTAAAACTGTTTTAGAAAGCTAAAAGTTGAAAGTTTTGTATTAGAGCAAAATTGAAAAATCGATATTCTAGTCCAAAATCACGTTTTAAAGGTGTACGGATACCTTAAGTATACGTGCTTTCCTAACTCCATAACAATTAACGGAGTTTAGCTACAAATATGCACTTTTTAAAACTTAATGAAGCTAGCTACCCCAATCAAATATAGATTTTCCAAAATATTGATTTCCAAAAAAAAAAAGAAAAAAAAAAAAGATCAAAATATGACTTGTGCCTTTATAAAATAAATAATTCGATTATTCTTCGAAGATAAAGTAAAGCGTTTGTATTTTCGATAAAAAGAAAAAATCATTAAAAGAAAATGATAATAATGATCACTATTACACAGTAAAGCACGAAATATTCTTGTATCATTTCCGTCAGATTTGCTTCTTAATAATTTTCGGCCTTTTCAGGTTGACAATTATCCAGAACACATATTATAATTAGCTCCATAATTCAGTGTCATTTCACACCAACTTCATGTCCGTGACATTCTTTTTAATGTTGACAAGTACAAAATCGGTATCGTCTGAACAAATCACTATAACTTAAGGAACAAACTTTTATTAAAATGCATAAAAGGTCAACAGCTGTTCATCTAACAAATGAAAGTACGAAAACAGTGCAAACAGCTTTTACATCAGTGTTGTTCACGCAGAAAACATAATGGCGATCTATAATTTGAACCGTTGGAGCCTAGTAAATGTGCCAATTTCTCACAGTTCACTGACATTATGTAGTGACATCGCACAGCTGTCCATTTTATTAACACCTACACAAAGAGAAACGACGCCTTCGAGTTAACAAGGAGATTTAATTACATTAGTTCTCTATCACGAACACAATTGCTTTCGCGTGTGCCAGCCTTATAGTCTCATATGGCCACAACGAAAAAATATATCGCAGGTTTATTTGCTCGTTAGGGAATAAATAATTAACATTGGCACAGGTGATAAATGGGGAAGGATACCGATTTAGCATAAGAATGAAACAGCAATTAAGAAATGCCGAACTTTATTTTACATTGTGTCAATTTTTCTCAGAAGCGATGAATTTTTAAAAAGGTAGTTTTGAGTTTTAAACTTTTAATCGTGAAGAAGCAGAAATTAAGTAAGTGTAGGGTGCTGTGTCAATGGCATAGATCATGAAAAATATGGGAGGTTTACAAGTCCTCCATTGTAAATAAAATCAGTGGCACATGTACCACCAAGAATAATGTATTATATTGAAAGAAGGATACTATAATATTTCCATCTATACATGTGTCTATAGCTATATATCTACATTTATATCCATTGTCCTAAAATTGTCAATAATGTCATCAAAATTTAGTTTTGGTAAAAATGTCGTGTAATACTGGCAACATGGCAGGAGACTTCTTTTTCAAGATTCTGTTGGTCCTCAAACACAGGGTACGTATCGTGAACTGTTCAAAACCCTGTATCGCGCACTGTATTGGTCTACATTTAACAAAATTTGACTTGCATGTCCGGTAAAGTATGCGGGTATGATTTCCAAAGGAAGAAAAATGCAGTACCATAAGACGCCGCTAGGGGAAATTTTAGCAATATGGTCAAGAAAATATAGGAGAAAAAGTGCTCTGACGATTATATGAAGGCCGGAAGAAAGGTTGAGAAAACTTTAACTGATAATCGACAATTATTTGTCTCTCGTACGCCCTGACTGTACGTATATTGCTTTATTAGCCATACTGTTTAATCAGCGGAGCAAAAATGCTAGGTGATGACGCATGTGAAATTCCACTATTGGAAAAAGGTAGGAAAAGCGCGACCAACGAGCTTAACCAACTTATGGAAAATGATTAAACAATTTGAATCTACATGAATTGTAGACTAGTTGCGTCATTTCCGCCTGACACCCCGATAACCTTCAGAATGCAGCAAAATGTATGTCTCAATTCCACCATTTTTGACACATTTCGTAATAACAATAAACGCCATTTATCATTATTAAAAAAGTTATTTACTATTTTAATTTATAGTAAGGTATTCATTGATCAGGCACATATTACGATTGCAGCACCGAACCTTCGCCTAGCGGCAACTTTTAGCATTCATTTTTCAATTTCCTTTATAAATCAAAACCGTATAATCTTCGTATCCCATGTTATCTCTACGGAGCGGGTTTTCCACATCTCCTGAGTTTATTTTTTGGAGTATCCTCATGCGTTTTTTTGCATATGAAGCACCGAGGAAAGCTCTTTATCTTTGTCTTTCGAATTTTGAAGTAAGGAATAAAACTTTTTCAGAAATGAGAAAAATACTTGCGTTGCTAACTGTAAAACGCTCTCAAATACGTCTTAATCAAAATATTAAAACAAAATGAAAGTAATAGACGAAATTTACACTGTTTAGCGTCTGAATCTACAAACAGAAGTACATTCCGTCCGATATTTCATCTGGAATCTTTAAAACAAAAACAGTAGATTTATCGCAAAAAATTGGGAATTTATTCACAGCTTTGCGGCGCCCTCTGGAAAACAGGGATTTTTGACGAAAAAAAGGGAAGAGTTTCAGAAGGAGGCATCAATCAACTGTCATCCTTTAGGCAAAAAGTGATTAACGGTTGATTTACTAGAGTTTACTGTTTGGGTTACGTGCCCCTGGCGATCCGTGCCCTCAGCGACCCAAGTAAAATCGTAGATGAGGCGACCCAGGAAACTGCACACCGTATGCTGAAGCGACCTATTGTTTGCTTGTTACGGACAAATCAATTCTTTTCCCCTCAAGGGGCGGACAAGTACGATTCGCCATTATCACATCGTGCAAGATGAATACTCCCCTTTGTTAATCCCATTTTGTCATGCTCCACTAGTTTTCCCAACTTTTTTTTTATATATATATATGTAAAATTGAATCAGAGTCAAAATGATTTTGCTCGTTTTACTGCTTATGAACAAACTAATAAACAAGGTTAACCAATAAACCAATTCTTAAATTAAAAATGGTTTTGAAAGTTTTAAACATTTATGTAACCTTCTGTAATTTAAGAATGAACCTTATTTTTAGAAGAAGGTAATTCATATAAAGCATATATTCTGACACAAAAAAAAATATATATATGTTTAGAAGCAATGCACAGTTTTTGTTTCGTTTCATTCCTAATAATGCTTAAAATTTCAATCCAATAAGCATCGAAATACCAATTTTATTTGGTTAAATACTTATTAAGTAAGCTATACCAGAGGGTTAGAGAGTTCATTTGCAGCTGAGTGGATCATGCAGAATTATACGCTTTTCCAAAAACGTATATATAAAAATAAATAATAAAAAAAAAAAAACACTAACATATTGAGACAAAATTTCAAGTAAAAGTAAGTAATAAAAATGTAAGTCGCTTATAAAAAAATATTTTAAAAGCTTTATGATCACACACACACAAGCGGACACGTGTGCGCGCAAAAGAAAAAAAAAAGAAATCAATGCATAAAAATAATTTCGTATTATTATTATTCATCCCCCCTAAAAGAATTAAAAGTAAATAAATAAATAATACTAGGGGGAAGAAGAATTCTCTACCCGGAGAGCCATTGTATGCTTTCATGTTTCGAGTTTTTGTAATGAAGTTACAAATTAAACAATTTTAGTACTATAAGACTAGATTTTTCCGTGCGAACCTTAGAATGAAGATGCCCAATTGAAAGCTTGAAAAATTTGGAACCCTCATGTTGCTAGTGGCTTTGCCGTCGGTTCTCAGTATGCCATAACCATGCCTATAAAATATATACTGGCAAACCGTCGAAAAATGGACTGAAGATACTCTGGCTCTTTGGCATAGCAATAATTTAAAACGTTATTCTTGAACCTTTTCAATGTTGCGATCCCCTGGCAAATTGGTGTTGCGAATATTTTATTTGTAAAATGTTAAGTTTTGTAACACTTGATAAAAAATACATTTTATATACTAACTACTTTTTTTGTCAGATTGCTACCGCCCTGGGTTGCAATTTTAAAAAACACAGAAGAACGGTGGCGTAAATCACTGCTGAACACCGAACCCCATTCTTCAAAAATTTTTTGAAGGAAATTTGAAGGATTACTGCGCCACTGCAAAAGAATACAATCACACCCCGGATGAATGAGGGCCACACTACAAAAAACGTGAAATGGTAGAAAATTTAGAATTATGTATGTTTTAACCGGAGCTCTGCGTGTTTTAACTGCATGTCTTTATTTACATTAATTTTTTAATTATTCGAAGTAACAACAATAATAGCTGGAATTGAATTATGAAATTATTGGTAAAAATTTACCATGTGCTTATAAACAATGATGTCCAGTTGCCTATATAAAAATTCAACGGTCTAAAGAACGTTATTTCATATATATATATATATATTAAGGTGTAACACAGCTTTTGTAATTTAATCCTTTAATCCCAGTGATGCCATTTGGTATTATTCTATTCTTTTTCTTTTTTTAGACCTCTAGCGCTGATTTTGATACCAAATGAACATCAATAAATTTACCTCAATCATCGTATCCATTATTTTTTGTCTAGCCTGTATAGCTGCATTCGATACCAAATGAAACTTATCAAACTTAGCTTTAAAATAACCTGGAATTGAAATATGGAATTGTGTATAACTCTGCAGATATGGCATCAAAACTGATGATTTTATTTTACATTTCGCTTATAGAAATGAACAGTGTCATATCTGCAAAATGGACATTTTTCAAGAGAGGCGTTTGAACATTTTGCAATGTGTTTTATTTAATTGCCTTATTTGTTTCAAAGATTATTGTAATCGATTTTGTTCAAAAAATAGTGATTTTTCTAGTTTTCTCTCACATGATGGATGTTAATGATGTCAAAAAATTAAAATAACTATAAAAAGTAGTTATTACAGTATTGGACCAAAAAAATTAAGTTGGCCTCTAGCCTTAATTTTTGAACATTTTCTCACAGCAGTATTCCCAATATAAAGAGCGCAAAAATCTGAACATTTTGATATAAAAAAAGAAAAAAAAAACGATTTTTTTGCAGATATAACTGTTTATTTCTATAAGCGATTTATTGTTCATTGCATAAATGCGAAAATACTTTTTAAAATTGTGCAACTTTTCTCGGATTAGCAGATATGATAAAGCTTATGGCTCTTAAAATTGACGGAAATCTTAGTTCTGATTTTGAATTTTGATTTAAATTATGTATTAGAAACTAACAAAAAGAAAGAAGAAAAAAGTTGTTTTTTTTTTTGGCCATCGAAAATATTAGTCTTTTTTTCTAAATCTTAGAAAAATATAGCTCTTAAAAATTCGTTAGAACATATGAATTAATCACACACATCATTCGAGCATGTGAATTAAAAACACATTTTTCTGTTAACTGTAACAAGAAAACTGAGAGCTTGCCTCCCAAATCCAAATATGAATGAGTAATTAATAACTAATTACTCCTAAAAAAATTCAATTGCCCTTTTTGCCCCCTTCCTTTTTTGGTTCTTTTTTTCCTCCCAAGTTGAATCCTTTAAACTTTAAATCGCCGAGGACTAGCCACTCAGTTAATTTGAGAAACATTTCATGATTTTCTCTAATTTTAAATTCAGGATTTAAGTAAATATAATGAATTTCAGTTTCATCGACTAACGTCCAACGAGAAAGAAAAGAAGAAAAAAAGGAACTAAAGGGACACTGAGGGCTTTACTAAACTTCTATCTAATATATCTTGTAGAATGTATTATTAATTTTAGTGAAAATAACGCATTGAAACATGAAACACTAATGCATTTGTTTTGTGTTTCTCCTTTTCTTTCTTCTTTATTTATTTAATTTTTTTAATTCTTAAATTACTAAAATGATAATTGTAATATAAAAAGTATACATGATTGGAAGTGTCTTATTAATATGCAACAGATATACAATTGAAATCTAGGTCTGAATCTTTCTTTAAGAAAACTGAAATAGAAGTTTCTAATTTAATCTCGTTGCCTTCGTTAAAGTCTTATTAAAAGAATTAGAAAATTATTTGCATCATTATTATATTCTTAATATAATTGCTGATCAATCAGCAAATTGTGAGCTTGAGTTTCATGGAGCATAAAATAATCAATATATTTTTATTGCTGCGTAATCATGTATTAAATATTTAAAAAGGTTACGTTCGCTTTCTGGCGTAATTATGTAAGACGGTTGCAAACATAACATTGAACATAAATTCCATGAAGATGGTTAAAATTTAACCTAAAAGAGAAAAAACATTATTTAATTGTAAATGTATTATGTTGATTTGTCATACTAAGTTCTTATATAAAAAAATAGGTAGGAAGCTTTTCTTATAGGCAACTTAATTGCGCTAATTCCACATTTTCACACAAGTGTCATATTTTTTGGAGTATATTCCGCTGGTAACGCTACTTGGAATGCTGGGAAAAAGTCGACATATAAGCGCAGCAATGCTGCGTCTGATTACACGATGTTCGACACGTCTACTGATGCACGTCTACTGATTTTAGTGAAATGTAACACATTGAAATCTGCCATATACAACTGCATTTGTTTTGTGTTCCTCCTTTTTTTTATTTATTTATATGTTATCTTAAATTACTAAAATTTTAATTGAAATATAAAAGGTATACATGATTGGAAGTATCTTATTAATATGCAACAGATATGCAATTGAAATCTAGGTCTGAATCTTTCATTAAGAAAACTGAAATGGAAGTTTTTACTTTAATCTCGTTTCCTTTCTTAAAGTCTTAATTAAAATAATTAGAAAATTATTGGCATCGTTCTTAATATAATTGCTGCTCAATCAGTACATTATGCGCTTGAGTGTCATGGAACAAATAAATAATAATCAATATAGATTTTTTTTTCTGCCCAATTATTTATTAAATATTAACGTAGCGTTACGTGCGATTTCTACGTAATTATGTATTAATTATGTAATTCGGTTGCAAACATAACACTGAACATAAATTCACTGAAGATGGTTTAAATAAAACATTAAAAAAAATGCTTTAATTTTTAATGTAGTTGATTTCATGAATGAGTGGTTTATTTCGCAAAAATCTACAATTTCCCTTCAATCTTTTACTCAGACTTGGGACTGATGATGTGTTTAATTTCTCATTTTCGATACTAAGTTCTTATATATAAAAAAAAAAATAGGTAGAAAGACACATTAACCTGTTCATTTACCAACATTTCGAAAAAATATTACTTGTAAAGCAAGTTGAAATTACGAACTTTATCTTGCTTGTTTTCTTATATATAAATTAAGTGAAAGAAATCTATGTTTGCATTCTGGGTGCACAGATCCACTTTCCAGCCAGCGTTCGTTGATTTTAATGAGCTTGATTTTTAAAAAAAAGAGTGATTTAAATCATTTTTTGAAATTAATTTTGATTTTGCAGTGTTACAAAGTGTTGTACAAAACTGAAAAATATGTTGCATTTACAACCTCTGTTTCAAACCAAACTAACTTCATAGGTCCATCTGTCTCTGTGTATGTGCATAAACATATTTCATGAGTTTAGAAATAATTTATATTTTTAAATTTTACAGTACTCTTATTCTTTCGAAATTTTAACTGCAAAGCGTAATTCATTCATCCATTAATTTTACAATTCATAGTAGTCCCGAACCATTCTGTGTTTTTTTTTTATTTTAAAAATAGTATTTTAGTTCAATTTAGTGAACACAATTTTATTGCCACATCGTAAATAATTCAGGATGAGAGTGTTTAAAACATCGAAGTTTAAAATTTAAAATACGTATCCTTCAAGTTTCATCCACGCCCGATAATAAGTTTTTTTCCCATGTAAAATATTTTTTCATCAAAAGTTTTTAATAAACATGTTTGATTAACACAAAAAGTGTCAGTTTTTAGTAATGGAGGGAATATATGATTTTACTAGATGGGTAAAAATATTTCAGGCTATTTCATTTATAAAATAAAAACAAATGATCAGAGTGCATTCAATGTAATAATTAAGATTGTTTGATTTTTGAATGGAATGGTTGAAGAATTGTTTGATTTTTTTTCAGCTTTCAACAGCAAAAGAATTCAGATTAAGTTTATTCAGTTTTTCTGTACTTATAAGTGTAGCATTATTCCTGGTAGGGTTAAGTTTCATTTGAGGCATGCATTTGTATTGAAATTTGTTTATCATTATTATTATTAAACAAAATTTATTTCTGTGAGAATAGCTTTAAAGTGTGTTTTTGCATATTGTTTAACATGCCGTATTCTTTCTATGAATGTAACACAATAAATATCCAAAACATTTAAGGTCTGTTTTAAAAAAATTGGATTTAAATTTTTAAAAAAATCCAATTTTTTTATTTTTTAAAAAAAATCACGAACCCTGGTTTTTTACACATCGGAATATCGTCATGAATATCAAAATATAAAAAGCGCTTAGAAAAGGAAAAGCATACTCAAATAATGAACATTACTGTTTAATAAGCTCTATGATAACAATTACGATATGCAGTACTACAAGGGAAGCTTAAATGGGAAATCTGAAGTCTCACAGACCCAATCCCCATTTTCAAGTGTGAGGAGTGACAACAAAAAAAGGGATTAAGAAAAGAGAAGACAGGTGCTACGTCAATCACGCTCATGATAAGCCACTTGTCCGTCCCTTGAGGGGAAAATAATTGATTTGTCCATAACAAGCAAACAATAGGTCGCTTCAGCATACGGTGGACAGTTTCCTGGGTCGCCTCATCTACGATTTTACTTGGGTCGCTGAGGGCACGGGTCGCCAGGGGCACTACACCACTGTTTGAGCAGGAGTTTCCCAGGGGTTTTCAGGCAATGGACAAGACGTCTTTATTTTGCTTCCTTCTTTGCCCTTTGAGCGAAAGGATCTAGACTTGAAATAAATGCTGATTAAGCGTTTTCCGTAACATATTTTAACCCATAGTCTTTTAATGTCTTAGTTATTGGAATTTTTTCTATGTAATGGCAGAACCAAGATATAAAATTAGAAGCTTTAAAATTTTACTTTGCTTAAATAAAATAGGTTTTTAAGCATTTAGAAAGAGCCCTGCAAAAGTATAAAAAAGTATTTTCCGCATTTTTGATATAATATGAGAAATATAAATAAAATAAATGAGTAAAAAAAATAACGGGTGGAAGAAAACGCGATTTAAAGTTCTTATAATTTTAAACTTAATCATACTTTTTAAATGCTTTGTATAAAACATTTTTAACAACAATAATTTTCAAAAAGAGAAATGGTGTGTTTTAAGAGGATACGACAATTTTTAAGAGATACAACAATACTGTAATTTGACTAGTTGGTTGGAAAAACGAAATATTCGAAACCCGAATATTAATTACTACTAAAAATATTTACAAAAAAGGGGGGGGGGGGATTGTACCTGACTGATTTTATGTTACAAGCTCATTGATAATACACAAAGTTTAAAGAAACCTGTTATGACACTTTTTATTTATGGGATTGTTTAACGTTCTAAATGGAATATTCATTTGTTATTCGCTTGACATTTTTAAGTAAGTTTTATTTATTCATATTCATTTTTATTTGAAGCAAAGTAAGGACACACTTGGCGGTTTTTTCCGAGCGGATTTTTTCGGTACATACAAGGGGTCGTCGTATCAGTAGTGGCGTAGCTGGAAAAAAGTCTATATTATTCATTATAACTTGATAATAAATACGAATCAATATTATTACCCCTACCTGAAAAAAATATTATATGTATCTTCCAAAACCACGTTAAAAGCAAAACGCAAGGTAATTACATAATAATAATGGCCACAAATACAATAATTTCGAATGATGCATTTGTACCAAACAATTCAAAAATACAATGAAAAATAAACCATTTTTATCTAAAGTTATTGGGGCTACAATTTTTTCTGCTATTTTTCTGTAAATTCAGCTATTTTGTTATTTTTTTTAGCATGCAAGTCTTAGGTCTTAGTAAAGGCGGTCATCCCAAATGTCTTGGTGGTATACCGGTCGATAGCGATTAATTTATTGCCCACCCCTGCTAAAAAGCTAAAAGCCCACTAAAATGCTACGGAACAAACGATGTTACCCCCACAAATCCCCTGAAAACACTCCCGTCGTAAAAGTTTCAATGGTAGAATCTGCCCCATGCTTCCCCCCCCCCCCCCCCAAGCGATGGCGGTACCACCCTAAAAAGCTACGGAGCTCCTCAAAACGATGTCCGAGAACCTCCTGAAATTCCTCCCCCAGTAAAATTTTCAATGGCATAGTCACTTCCAGCCCCCCCCCCCCCCACCCCGATATTCATATTCAGCACAAGATCTTCTCTAGCACACACGCTCTCAACGGCTTGTGGCCCCCTTGTATGTACCAAATCTTGTCGTGTCCTCGAGTTTATGCATATATGTATGCATGTATAAATTAACTTATTTATTTGTGTTTAAGCTAGTTTGTGTGGTCCCGGGTCCCGAGTTCCCACTGGTGTGTGCACATAAAATAGAATTAAAAATATTCGAACGATAAAACGGTCTTACGGTCTAACTATAAAACTAATGATGATTGGAGGGGGGGGGGGGAGAATTAAAAATTGCAAAACACTTGAATTCTAAGAATCTGAGAGAATAATAATAACAAAATTAATAATAATAAAAATGCACAGAGGGAAGTAAATGAGAAGAAAGGAGTAGACAAGTTCTTCCAAAACGTGAAAAGCTTTCTGAATATAAATTTCGGAAGGAAAAAAAAGTAGGTACTCGTACTGTAGCGTACTTTTATAAAAGTACGCAACAGTTCATTCAAGTATACGTGAATGAAAACAAATACACGCATGAAATTCTGGTATTACACTCAATGTAATATCAACTTTATAAACTTTTATTTCTTATTATGATTTAATTACTATTGATTTAATAACTACCTAAGTATTCAACTGATATGTTGTATGTATAATCGAGTACAGTAAACATACTCTTATTTCCAGGGAAAATACAAACTGTCATATGTAGACTTGTAATAGATTTGGTCAAAATAATATGCAATATTTTCTTTGCCATTGTGAGAAATATTTTATCAGTAGGAAATCATTGTACCATGGTCTCCTTTCCGAGACTCGTGGGTCTCCGATTTTACTATTTTCTACTGCGGCCCCTCAGATTTGTTCTGTGGCCCCCAAGGTGGCCATATGGCTCATGTTGTAAAACCCTGCTCCAGCATTTTCCAAGCACTACGATCTACTGTAGTAATGAAAAAAAATTTGAAAAGTATGGAGAGGCTTGTGTTAGAATCAAAAGACATTTAATAGAATAATAGTTAGACGCCCTGCCCTATTCGCATTATATGTCCATCTGTTTTTGGTGCCACCAAGGAAAGTCTAATATGCGTTTTTAAAATTTCAATTTCAAAATATTTCTGGGGGGATCCTCTTCCCCCAAAGCACTTTCCGTCCCCTCACATTATCGAAAATCATCAAAATTGTAGTTTTAGAACTTCATATTAGAAAATTTTTAACTGTCTTTTAACGTCACCAGAGATTGCCTTATGCGAGTTTTATGACTTGAATTTCAAACATTTCTGAAAAATAGCCTTGAATCTCATCTTGGTCTAACAGTATCAAGGGATGTCATTGCGAATTTCCGGGAAGGAGTCCTGAACTCTGCAATTTTTTTTTTCGACGTCACCAAAGAGAGACCAGCCTAGCCGTACCCCTAACGGCATCAAAGATAGTATAAAATTGCGTTTTTCGAATTTAATTTTCTAAAATTTTCGGGGGAGATTCCCAGGACTCCCCTCTATTTATGCTATAATATTATACTTATGATCAAGTTCATATTGATAAGTTGAATTCTCTTTTTTCCGCATATATAACGCAATTCTCCCGAATTGTTTGCTCATATTCTAACAATGAGCCCTTTCCATACCAGAAGCCGGACTCGCGTTCATATTACATACATTCGTATATATATATCAATATTAAAACGATGAATTATGTATAATAACTATATATGCGATATATAGGGGCCGTTTATAAATGATGTCACGCTTTTTCCCCATATATTTGACCTCCCTCCCCCCCCTTTGTCACAATATGTCACACTTCAGCGGACCCCATCCCCTCCCCTTGTCACACTTTGTCACAAGTTCACGAACCCCCCCCCCCCCCACCCTCGAAGCGTGACATCATTTATGAATGATCCCATACATGCATACGCTGATATATCATATACATATGTATACGTTTATAAAAACAATAAAGGGGCCACCAAACTCATAATCCCCCTTGATTTTCTTTTTTAATTTAGTGTATTTGCTTCTTCCGTCTAAGACTTTCGGATGGTTTTTCTATTCTTGTTGTTTGTTATAAACACATCTTTATGGTGTGTTACTCACACTACTATGAAAAATCACTTTCTATGCATGAACTCTGTCCATCAGTGTAAGGTCAAATTTGCACTTAGTGTCCCACACCAACAAGCGAATGCGAAAAGCAGAAGTAAAGAGGAAAGTTGAATGCTAAAAAAATGAAATCTTCTAAATGATTATGTATATAAAAGACATCCCTCCCCCCCCCCCCCCTGAGTGCGATGGGGCACCTTCGCCTCAAAAATAATCCCCAACCCCCTCCTTCCTAAAAATGCCAATGGCGCAATCGTTCAGTTGACACAGCAAGTTGCAATTTCGTTCAGTTGAAATTTATTAAACTAAATTTCCAAACATTTAATGAATATGATTTTCGTTTGTTTGTAATTTAATAAATTAAATATCGCAATTTCTTTAAAAAAAAACTTTCAGAAATTCATTGCAATAAAATTTGTTCAAGCACATCTGCTTAACGCATACGTTAATTGAATTAATAAAAATGCATATTCATTTTATCCCATGATGTACTACTGCGGGTTTTTTTCCCTTGTTAAAGGTAATATGAACCGGTTGAGAATAATGTTCTACATCTGCATTAAGGGGTGGGAGTGGAATTTTTAAGAATTTCAGACATTAATTTAAATTGAAGTTTATAATAAAGATAATTGAAAAACATTTAAAGCAACTAACATCGCTAACGAACAAGCAAACTAGGCACCGCTACATTTCGCCTCTTGTAATAAGACACATATTTCCTTTGAAACATTTTAACAAGGAACCAAAACCAGATGTCACATTTTTGAAGATTCCTAAATGACCGGCTGCGAATCAATTGTACGCTAGTGGAGGGAGATAATGAAGAACGCCCCAGAGGAAAGAAAGGTTGAAGGTGAGAATAGGGAAACAAGGGAGTGTGTGTGGGGAAAACCAAAACAGGGAATTTAAACCGAAACAAAAAATCCCCAAATTAGCTTTTGATCGCAGCGCCATCTAGATGTCAGAATTTGCTACATCCTGAGCTTTCAATTCCCCTTAATGGAAAAAAGACCAATGAATTGCGATTGAACTGATTATCCTGTACTCAAAACCAGTTCCGCCGAGAGCCAAAACGAGCCCCAGTCCAGTTTTGTCGCCCCCGCCCCCCATGACACGCTTACATCTTAGCCATCGAAACAGTTTTACCTACTGCATTACTACGCCAAACCTGGCACCCTCCAAAGGCCGGCCAGTATGAATCACCCATGTCTGACATCTCCTCTCGACGGCCCTGCTCAAACCACGACTTCTCAGAAGGAGTGGAGCTTTGGCTTTTCGCAATTTATTGACAGTGAGAGAGCAGTTTTATGACTACTCAAAGAAGAGGCTGCCTTATTATCTGCATGCTTTCATATTTTTTTTCCTTCTCCTTTATTTTTGAAAGTGAGATCTGAAATTTTTTCCCCCCGGGGGGGGGGGGGGCAGTGCCCCCCGGAGAGACGCCTGAAAGAAACACTGCTCTCTCTCTCTTTTTTTTTTGTTGCTTTTTCTTTGTTTTTTTGAGCAAGGATTTATAAAGTGAGTGATGGGGCCGAGCACGATGCTCCGGCCGCACTCCCCGGTGCAATCGTTAAATGTTTTTCAGTCTTCAACTGATTGATAGACTAAAGATATAAAAAAACTAAATCATATATATAATACAAAACACAAAAATTCTTCAGAAAAAATTAGGTGCAGTAAATTGTAAAATTGCTCACATTTAAAACATGGCAGTTGGAAATGACTAATGTGACTGAAACATCCTGAAGGCATCACCATTTCCTTTACGCAAGGAAAATCAGTTCCTTATGACCCGGAAAAACGCATATTCGTATAAGAAAGGTAGCTGTGGCAACATATTGCACTTAAAAGTTTCGCTGAAACGTTTCTCAAGGAAAAGTTTCAAACAAAACCTCAATGTGTGAAGTTACAAAGTTACAGTCGCTGCAAAAATCTTACAGATTACTTAAAACACAAAATAAAAACAACGCGTCTGCCTGACAGCGCGAAAGAAATAGCAATGTGATTACCTGGAGCAGAGAGTTTTTGGGGGACGATCCATTGCAACTTTCCTCCGTGCTCAATAGTTAATTAGGAATCAAATTTTTTATCTCTTCTTTCTTTAATTAATTTATTAGTGGTATATACGTAATAAAAATAAAAAAAGTTACTTAAATATTATCTATTTATAAAGAGAGACATAATTTTCATGTGCAAAACAAAAAAAAGAAAAAAAAATAGCGCTGAAAGGAAGAAAAAAATTAAAAGTTTGAGGGGAAAAAAACTTGGAGCCGTGGAGTGCCACAATTTTTCTTGCTCCGGCTCCGATCCTGTTTTGAGCAAAATATCGTTGCTCCCCTCCAGATTCCTGGTATGAACTACTCCGCGGCGTAAATAATTATCAATAGTGAAATTAAGATTTTTTTTTTTTTTAAATAAAAGTAGAAATGAAGCAATTCCAGGTAACCTGGGTTCGAACCGCAGGCAAATGGATAATCGCTTCCATGTTCTATGAACTTGGATACACAGGAATCTAAAACGCAAAATGCCAGTTTTTCACCTGTAATGCAATTAACTAGATGAAATTCCTATCAAGAGCTTTTAGTGTCATGGCTGAATTCTGCACGAATTCATGAATACAGATTGTGGCTAAATCTTGACTATAGCTTTTCAAACAATTGATTAAATTAAAGAATTAATAATTATACATATTGCACGAGTTAGTCGAGTTTTTCAACAAATTTCTTATTACTAAAACAAGCATTATGCAAACTCGATGACGTATAGTTACACGAAATACTGGTAAACCTCAAAATTCTACATGAGAAACTTGTTCAATAAACTAAACTTTAACGTTGCACACGCGCGTAGATAAATTAATTTCGTACCGGTAATGACTGCAAAAATACCGAATTATTGTCCAAAAAAGACATCCGAATGATAAGTGTACAAACATATATGTCAACTTTCACATCTTAAGGGGAAAATAGCTATTAGAGTAACAAAATATCCTTTTAAAGAAACGTAAGCAAAAACTGGTAGAGAAATCTTTCACCCTTTTAAATTGACAAACTGGTCGGATATAATAATTTAGCAATTTCTTTAGGAAGGATTTGAATAATATAATGATAATTGAGTAATATAATTCTATAGAAACAGAGCTTGGACCTATCAGAATCAGCGAAGTAACGTAAAAATTCTATATGAAGTTTTACGCAAGAGAAATTATACACATATTTTCACTCACTTATTCCTAATTATACAGGGAATCAGCAAAAAACACCGAAAAGTCGGCACACACCACTATATGCTGCTTCCGCTTGAGTATCCGTTGCAGGTTCTTGTAAGGAAATGCAACCATTATGCCTTAAATGTCTCCAAGTGCGTGAGGGATTGGGGCTTACCATGGATGCCGTGATCAACTTGACCGCCGCCCCGCAAAAATGTAGGTTTCTACACAGTTTTAACATTGTCTCACGAGGCATGCGGACACTGTTTTTTTTTATGCTCCACGCAAGTCACGCAAGCATAAGTGATCCGCGAGTTACGTGAGTGATTTACTCGCGATGTATACAAATTTGTTGGTGCTAGCAAAACGTTTAGACAAGAGCAACATGTTGAGTCCTGTTTCAATGACAATCTGACATCACTTTCAATATCTGCTACAAGCAAAACGGTTCGTCTAACTACTGCTGTCCAGGATGTCCTCTCTTTTGAGAGGTTGAAACGCAGTAACAAGATCATTTCTGTTATCTTTAAACACAATGGCACTTTTGCACAAAGCTTAGAGGCACTCGAGTACAAGACATGTGCATGTTCTACTGAGAAGTGCCGATTAAAAACTAAACTTTGCATGGAGTTACAGAAATTATAACACTATTTTCATTTTGATGGTCTATTGATTAGTTTTTACTATTCTACACACGAAAAAATTTGAAAAATATTAAACCAGCTTCTCGTTTCTTTCATTAAAAAAATGATAAAAAAGACATTGACTCGAGGAAAAATCCGGCAGAGTCAAAAGCTTATTATTTAAGACACAATAACTCTCATTTGAGATGCAATAACGCTGAAAAATCTGAATAATCCTTACATTAGTGTATGGTGCACATTTTGTAGTTGCACCAATTTTAATATAATTGAGAGTTCATGTTACTTTCACCCTATTTGATGCGGAAATTTGAAAATGCTATGAAAAATGCTTATTATAAAAATGCATTATTTTTTAAAAATTGAAAGCATTTTTTAATAATGCTATAAATCTCTAACTATGGCGCAACCAGTTTTTTCCAACATTTTGAGTGCGATACCGCTAACTTGTCTAAACGGCTTCAATAACTGACTTGTATCCGTCCATTGGCATAAGCAGTAGAGCTGATTAATCCCGTGCTTTAGGTTCCACGTTTGAACCCGGCAACACTATAAAGAATTTGGATGCAGGCTATACAAACAGAAAAAAAAAGAGGAAGAGAAATAAAAAAAAGGTTACAAGCTTGCTAGCTACAAAGGATAAATCTTACTTGTGGTCTGTTACACCAAAGTATGGTAAAATTGAGCATCATCCTTTGTAGCCAGCAAACTTGCAACACATTTTGGTGTAACATACCACAAAATTGCAGTAAAATTGAAAGGCTTACAACAAATAACGAAATATATACACTATATACATTTATGATAAACATTTAGTATTTGTGAGCAAATGCTTGCCATCCATGATATTGGTAAAGAGATGGTATAAGGGATTTGTCAAAAATACTCTTTTTTATCACAAATCACAGCCATAAAGGTACTGAATGAGATTGAGAACACATGCGACTGATTTGTGCGATTCTTCTCTTTCCAAATAACATTGAAATACAGCTCACTAAATTGTCGATATCTTTGTAAATTTTCAATCTATTCGACTGATTTTTTTTATAAGTTGCCGTATGTACACTCACGGACATTGAAAATAGCGCACCAAGAAGGATGCGAGCTACAACCTCGAAACTATGCAAATTAATAGAGTGACATCCGGTATGCAAATGATGTAAGTTTAGTGCGCATGCGCGTGTCCACGCACTCTGCACTGGCGAACAAGAAATGCGGCCTGTATAAACCGGTGCATTGTGGAAGATTCATAAGCGTGACGACCACGAATCGAGGCTATAAGGTGTACCAAAGTGTATAGAATGCCAGGTAGACATCGAAGAAGACATTTATTCCAATTAAGTGGGTTAGAGAGGGGCCTCATCATTGGCTTGAAGACTGCAGCATGGTCGACGCGCCGTGTTTCTCGCCAGGAGGCCAGGTCGATCATTCTGAGTGTGCTATCAGAAGGTGTTGGGAGCAGTGGACACGTGAAGGCACCCACGCACGACGTACCGGGTCTGTAGCGAATAGAGCGACGGCGGCGCGAGACAATCGAAGGATCGTGCGCCGCGCACTCACGGATCCCACAATGACCTGTTCCACTGTACAAGTGGATGTAGGGGTTCTTGTTTGTCCGCGAACAATTTCTAGATGCCTCAGGGAAGCAGATCTGCAAGCCCAGCGCCCATTACGTGTACTGCCAGTAACACCTTCACATCGGTGGCTCCGACTACAGTGGTGCTAAGCGAGAGCGACGTGGAACGCCACATATTGGAGACGTGTGGTGTTTAGTGATGAATACCACTTCGTTTTGGGGACAGAGGATCACCGTGTACGTGTGTGGAGACGCCCTGGTGAACGGTGAAATCCCACCCTCACTATTCAGCGACACAGTTCCCGCACTGCATGCATCATGGTCTGCGGGGAGGGACATAGCCTACGATAACCGCTCTACTCTGGGGGTGGTACGTGGTACATTAACTGCTCAGCGGTATGAGGATGAAATCCTACGGCCTCATGTGCTTCCATACTTAACCGGTACTCCAGGTGCAATTTACCAGCAGGGTAACGCTCGTCCGCACTCGGCTCGGATTGACGGGACTTCTTACGATGTGTTCGGACCCTTCCATGACCTGCTCGCTTCCCGGACATCTCCCCTATTGAGCATGTATGAGACCAGCTGAAACGCCAGTTGCCGTCGGGCTACTTCTTGCATGATTTGGACAGAGTTGTTCAAGATTTGTGGGTACGGCTGCCTCAGGGTAACTTCAGACGTCTTTTCTATTCAAAGCGGCATGTATCGCAGCCCGAGGCGGTCCGACGCGCTATTGAGTATAGCTGTCTGGACGGCTCTGTAATTATCTAACTGTTTAGTTTTTTGATCAAGTGTATTTTTCATCTTCATCATCCGCTGAAAAAAATTTCATTTCAATCCGATGATTCCTTCTTGGTGCGCTATTTTCAATGTCTGTGAGTGTCTTTGGGTATGATGCTATGAATGTTAAAGATCTTTCGCGCATGTGCAGCAAAAAATTATATCCTTTAAATGCTCGTAATTTACCTAATGTTTAATTTTTATATTTCTAATTTCAGCATGATGTTTCTCTTCTGTATTCTCAATATTTCTGTAACTTTGGTGAGATTCTGTGAAACATTCTGCGCATTGCAGGCCAAAATGGGAAACTTGACATTTTGGAAATAAATGATTAGAACTTCTTGAATATGCGTGCTAATTTTAGGAAAATGGGTATAAATATTGTACATACCAAGTAAATTTTTCTGTGATATTTACAGCGTTTTTTCACAGAAAAATATCCAAGCACATTTTGCAAGACTGGATCGTCGAAAACATCTTCTTTCTTCAATTTATTGTTGGCCCCCTAAACACACGTGCGATGAAATTTTTGCAGGAAAGTGTGAAGTTAATCCTGAATTTTATGTGACCACTCTTTCAGAAAATTCTGTCATGTATTTCTCTAGCAATTCGAAAAAAGGTCTGAAATGAAATTATGCAATGACTTTTGGCTATATAGTGTACATATATACACACTTATAGCAGATGCAATGGGCCACTTTCAATTGTAGACATTTCTTTCAAATTTATAATGCAATATAGGGAAAATGTTTTGTAACTTCAACCTTATGAAAAGCATGCTTCACTTTTCACTTTCCAGTAAAAATTTCATTACGCTTGCATTTAGGAGACATAACAACAAACTGAAAAGAGAGGATACTTTCGATCATCTTGTATCGTTCAATGCTTGAAATAAGCTATAAATTTTACAGATGAATTTACTTGCTATGTACAATATTTCTACCCATTTTCCTACGCACATTCACGAAGTTATAAGCATTTCTTTCCCAAATGCCAATTTCTCTAGTGCGTTTTGGCCTGTAAGGAGCAGAGTTTTGCACGAAATTTCACCAAACTAACAGAAAAGTTGAGAACATACAAGAGAATCACTACACTGAAATTAGAAGGTAAAAAATGAATATTAGAAAGAAATATGAGCACTTAAAGGAATTAATTTTTTGCTACGAAAAGGCATTGTCTAATTTTCATAGCTTTATACTCAAGTATACTAGAAAAAAAATTGAGTTGAATATCGTATTTATCAGCTTACAGATATAGTATCAAATTGAATATTTTTGTGTCGACCCTAACTACTAAAAAATAATAAAATAAAATAAAACAAATTGAAATTAAATTTAAAAAATGCAGTTTTCAGTTTTTTATTAAATACGTCATTTATGCGACTGTTTTTCACAAAATGTCCATGATGTGGCACACTTTTTCCGGGCAAATGGTAAAAGATGTACCGTCAACCGGATTGACTTTGCCATATGACTTGAAAAGTGGGTGAATTTCTCACTTTTCAAGTGTTAGTTTGCATCATTTCTGAAGCTTGACAACTTCACCGCAAAAAGGGTAAAGTCACCCCGTTTGACGGTACATCATATTTTTGCTGTTGTGCACCGTCTCAATACAGAGGGGAAAAAATGACATGTATCGCTTAATGAATCAGTCTGAAGAACAACTTTCATCTACATTTAGTCGAGATGTTCTTACGTAACTCATCCAAAAAATTGTCATTAATCATGTTAAACTCTCGAGTTCAGAACATCCAAACCTGCAGTGCATAACTCCGAATATTTGTTTAGAAGAACCTGATGTGTCAACACTTCATTCTGGTATTTTTACGGATGGATCGAAATTAAGTGATTTAACAGCTTCAGCATTTACTCACATTTTCAATGATCAGGTTGTTTACGATTGGTCAGCTAAACTTTCTTGCAATAATTCAGTCTTTCAAGCAGAACTTTTTGCAATGTTTCACGCTCTGCATTATATTACAACAAATAATATAAACTCAAGTCACAACAATATTCTCCGATAGCATGTCTTCTCTTAAAGCTTTAAAGGACCCTATGCATACTTCAAAATTAGTCCGTGATATTCAATCCCTCAGCAGAGAACATCCCATAATAAAACTGGCATGGATTAGAGTTCACAAAGGCCACTTCGGCAATGAACGAGCTGACTCATTGGCCAAGACCGCAGCAAAAACTCTACTCATCCATTAGTATATAAAATTCCCTTACCTAAATCGTATCTCAAATATCTACTTTGGACAGATCTTCTCAACAACTGGCAACAGATATGGGACACCGCTGAAACTGGTCGCAGGGTTCACGATGTCCTGCGAAAAGTAAAGCTGAAGCCGCGCTGCAAACATCCATCGGAAGTACAATTTCTCAGTGCACACTTTCTTTTCTGTTCTTTCCTCTCAATCACCACATCCGGTTAAACCCTCGTCAGGGTAGGTCGGTGGTGATTGATGAGGTATAAATAAATAAATAAAAAACTCTTGAGTTAGTAAAAACGCTGTTTCAAAACTGATATTAATGAAGCTTGCAAAGAATAATAGGATTAACATGAATATCAATAAACCATAAAATTCCTATTAATGTTGAATTCAGCTCATTTGTTACGAAAATCATTACGCATTTCAGAAGATTTGTAACGTCTCTTAAATTTTATGTGACTCATAAAGACAAATCGGCACATTAATTAGAACATCGCTCTAATGGGATTCAATGAGATTAGCCGGACGCAAAAGTTGTAACAAAGAAGCTTAGTAGGCATGAATAAAACAACGGTACTTTTTTAACAACTTCTATCTTTTTACTGAACTGAAAATACCAATATCTCCTTTCGAGGTCATTGTTTGAATTTTTATACTATTACAGAGCTTTTCTTACTCCGTAAACGTATTTTTGCAAATAACTAAACGATTTTATATCGATATAAAAATCTTGATCACATGTTTTAAGGACAAGTTTTATAGCCATTGCTCAAACACTATATATTTTATATGACTAGGTTTTAGTGGAGTCATAAGTTGTCCCTTTGCAACCGGAAGGTATAAAATTCAACAATCCGTTTCTTACTTGACATTTTAAATCTTTTCCACTTATACATTGCTAAATTACCTAAATGCGTCTGATTTAGCGTCTCAAAATTTGCTTAATAAATTGCACCTCTTATGTAAATTTTGTCAGGGACGTGCGGTGCTATGATGCGAATGCGAAGAGGCGGTCGCCTCAGGCGGCATTGTAAAGGGGCTGCCATCTGAGTTCGTAAATAAGGGCTCTGAAGGAGCGCTACAAGAATTTGCTTTATAATTATTAATTTGTAACTATATTTCTACAGAGCAGTTTTAAATCCAAGTATTTGAAGCAAAATTACTGCAGTTTTTAATTTCGAAACAGGTTTTTGTCGTTGAACAAGTTTGTTTGAAAATCATCATAATGCTAAATAGTTTATAAAAAAACAAAACAAAAAAATCCCAGCGTCGTCTTTTTTTTTTTAAACAAGTTTGAAGGGTAAAACCGTAGAAAATTGTTATAATTGATATCATTATTTTGTTGTATTTTTTAATTTGAAAAGGAAAAAAAATGAGGGTTATTGCAAAAAAGAAAGAAAAATTCAGTGGCGGCCTCTTGAACACTTGCATCATACTGAAAAAAAAGTCTGATCTAGCGCACAGCCCTGAATTTCGTAATACATTGTGACACGAAACATTAATAAAATGCGAAGCATTTCATAAGAAGTTGTGCTAAGTTGGTTTCCAAGTTTCTTTTGTCAATGAACGCGTTGTATGGATTCTAAATTAGAATGAAGGAGTGATTAGGGATCGGTTTCTTAAAAAGTATGTACCTAAAAATTCCCTTCAGAGTTACATAATTTTTTATACCAGAGATCCCCCCATGTCAAATTTCAATTAGTTGATGTCCTGTCGATCTGTCGATAAAATTTTCTCCTTTTTTTTTTAGTGACGGAACTTGGAATATGGCTAGGACATTATATGTTTGCTAAAAGCAGTCAGATCTGTAAAAACAACATGTTTTACTTAAAAAATACAGAAAATTTTAACCCCAAGGAAAGCTTACAACCAAACTACTACTTAGATATTTAGTGTTCTTATAAATGTGAAAATTGACCGGTATCTCGTGAAATTGCATATGTTGAAATATAACTATCCTACGCAATTTATCATGGAGATATCTCTTTTAGCAAAATCTTGCACAACCTCTCCCCAAATGTGTCAGACAGAAACAAGCCATAAAAGCTGATTTTAAAATACGTATGAAAATTCAGCATAGGCAGTCAAACTGGGAAAAATAAATGTATTGTTTTGCAAAGTAAAAAAGCCAGCGTATTTTATTTCTTTCTTTTGTGGCGGACGACGACAGCAAGCCACGGAGGTGACGTGGTGGAGGATGTCTGCCGGAGGCAGGGATAGAACCCGGAACTTCTTGATTGAACGCCAGTGCTTCCGTGCTTTGCCAAAAGGTACCTAATGGCCGGGACAGAAGATAGCTATTGAAGGTGTCGAATCGTACCACCATACTTTCATAATTTGCATTTTAAATGATTTGATTAATGTTCACAAAATGCAGTATTTTACGTTTCTTTTATCTAATGCATGCGATTCAAAGCAGAGTAGATGAATAAATGTAGCTTTTTAATAAAGCTATATTATTAAAACTTTTAATCTAATAATATTTACCTCGATGTTTTGCATTACCTAACTCGAACTATTTCATTAACTTTAAATAAAAACTTATCACATTGCTTTAAAAAAAATTTCAGATTGGTTTTTGGACCAGGAATGCCAGTGATGACGTCACTACAACAGAATAGATTTATAATAGATTTTCCAACAAAGATTTTGGAAAGAGTTTTTTTTTCATTATCCAAAACAGAGCTAAAATAATGAGTTTAGTTTTTTTCACTGAATAAGGAATAAAAGTAATTTATTTTTAAATGCGGGAAACTAATTTCAACAATGTGGTAACTCTAAAGCAAAAGTTAAAAAAAATATCTGAGTGAAACTTTGGTTTAAATTAAAAGTTCTTTCGTTTACAGTTCTACCGCAAAAAAGGTCCCGCAGTGGACCAGTCGGTAGAAGCTTTTTTTCCCGCAGAACATCGACTTAGGTCAGTGTTTGGGAGGGGGACAACCTCTCGCGGCTGGTTCCTGTGGGCCGTGTACGCTAAAGGGCACGTTAAATAGGTCGTGGAGGCTCCAAAGTGCTCCAAGTAAAATGGTACCTCTGGGCGTGCTAATGCCAGGTGACGGTCTCTCATCTGGGATCTTGTTCAAAAACTAAGAAACCACAAAAATTAGAGGTAAATTTAGTCTTCAGCCCTAGTGGTTCCTCGCTCTAAAATGAAGCTGCATATCACCCTAAACCAGTGAATTATTGATTTTCTGGACCTGGTAGTAGGCCATGGCTGGGTCTTATCACCTTGGTAGTCCTATGCCAGGGGGATTAGTAACAACAACAACCGCAAAAAAAGGCCTCTGACTGGCAGAGTGAAAAGAAGAATCTGCTCGTGTCAAAGGGAGAAACTATTGTCCTAAGAAATGTACTGTATTCTGTTCTCGTTTTAGTTCGGTTAGCATACTTGATTTCTTCCAAACTGATGCTATCTGCCAGTTTAAAAATTTGGTTGCTTTCAACAAACAGCGAAGCAAACATTCTGATTCGCGTGCTAATAAATGTACCTGCAAAACGAAATTCCCCAACACTCGAATGGACTCGTCCTTTTCTGCCATACGCAGAAGCGTTCAAGTGTCAGAACTTCGTGGTCGAACTGTAATAGAACCTATAAAAAGTCACAGTATTTAAAAAGTAAGGCAGAACCAATATTTAATTTCTAAAGAGAAAAAAGTTAAAATCTACACAATAAATAGAGATTACCATTCTAGTAAGACGAGCTACAACATCTTAGCTCTTAATCAGAGGAAATAATTATGGTGATCAATTCATTTTTTTAAGTAGTCAAGGTATTAGTTACAAATTTTGTTAGCGATAACAAACCCTCACATGCTACTACAGGTGTATCTGACTGTTTTTTTTTGATAATCGATGCCCTCGTCTCACTGGAAAAAAAAAACTATGTTAGTTTGCACATAGTTTTCCCCGAGCCCTGGGGGAGGGCATCCGTAAGGCCTCGTGCTAACAAGGAAGGGGGAGGAGGAAAAAAGTTTGTACACAGTTTTATATCCATCGATTAATCTTATTCAGTTTCGTAATTAATTATTTTAAAAAAGGATAAAGTTTAGTATAGCCCTACAGGACAATCTGCGCGATCACTTACATCCCCCCCCCCCCGAAATCTAAGGTGAATATTGTGGGCCAACTGAGGATTATCGATGACTATTTTAATTTTAATGGGTGAAAAGTAGTCATTTAGAGGGGAGGGGGTAATTCTTAAAAGTACTATTAATAAATGTAATTTCTGAAATGGGAAGTCGACGAAGATCATCTCTTGTAGATAGAGGCAATGAAATTTAGAAAGAAAGTTAAGATAAACATATAACTAAATATAAGGTTAATGAATATATATAAAGCATATATTATACAATATCATTTTTCTCTTTCGCAAAAAAAAAAAAAAAAAAAAACATATCAGGCATATTTTGCTATATTCTCTTAATGGGTAGTGGTCAAAATGCCTTATTTTAATGCCTATCTAAAATTTATTTACATTCCAATCCTTCAGCTATGCTAATAAGTTATGAACTGTAAGTTTCATTGATCAGAAAAGCAGCTACAGCTGAGCTCAAGCCTACAACGTAAAGTCCTGAAATTAGAGACAGTTTAGGAAGCAATTCCCTTAAACTAATAGCATCATTTTGAAAGTAAAGTGGAAATTAAGATTCAAATCTCGTCCTTTTGAAAATCATCTTAGATACGCTCTGCCAGTTTCTAATAGACGTATCAATGACAAAAAAACTGAAGTATTTTGTACCCGAGTACTAATCCTCTTATCAGGAACAAGTCATTTGACGTGACTTAACGGTTTTTGTACGTGCTATGAATCTCATATTCTACTTTGAGAAACATTATTTCTTTTTCTCTTTTCCGCCTTAGTTTTCCGAGTAAGTAATAGAAAAAACAATAAAAGATAATGAATGCCATGTGGCTGAATACGTAATATTCTTTAATAGAAGGGGTAAAAAATGATTTTATTGTAAAGTATTACGAAATCTTAATTCAAAGCAAATTGCATTATTTTATTTAAGAACTAGAAAATATTCCCAAACGTACCCAAACGATTACTGTTGATAATTAATAAACTTTGTTTGTTCTCCATAAAATATGTATAAATGAAACACTGGCATCAATTGGCAATAGTTTTTTTATTATTATTATTTATTCAAACGGTTAGAATATATTTCTAAAACCATATTATTATTAATGATAATTAACAAAATTATTTCCTCCATGAGATATGTATAACTTCTAACTAGGGAATAGAGATCATGCGGAATAAGAAATTTCCGTTACTCACTAACTGCGTCTACCGACTATCTCGTACATTGCGTCATTCCCTGGCGGAAGAGACTGATATCACGTGACGCGGATGAAGACAGAAAAGTTCGTAAAAAAATCCCATTAAAATAAGGACAACAGTGTTTTAAACTTGCCATTTTAGTAAGAGCAGCAGTCCCTAAATATCGCCTTTACATACATGACGTTAATCCCAAAAATTTCCCCCTAGTTTAAGGACAACAGTTCCTCAAAAAAGTCTCTTCACATTTTGCCAATTTAAAATCTTCATAAAAAATAGTGAATAGCCCACTAACTCCTACAGTAGGTTTACAGTCGCCCCCGTTCATATCGAAATCGAAAGTACCTAACGAGAATTTCGTTATTGCCGTAATTTCGTTATAAATACTACCGAATACAAATAGTAAGCGGTAAAACAAGGGGAATCTTACGTTATAACCGCAATTTTGCTATATATGACTTCGCTGTAAACGAGCGCGACGGTACTTACGCAACTTTTCGATTTTTAAACTGTGTACTTGGATTGTATTATGAAATAACTAATTGCTATTCCTAATTCACTGTAGTAGTCTGGCACCCTTTTTTTAGAAAAAAAAAAAACTACAAAACAGCAAACTTCATACACATATTCAATATTATTTTTCAATCTATATAAAATGAAAATTTAAGGAAAGATTTGTTGAAAAACCTTCCGTAAGTCGGTAATACTGGCAATAACAATGCACAGGGATATACGTTTTGTGCATGATATAGTGCTTATAACACGTATACACACAACAGTATCTTATGTGAGGGAATTATTTGTTGCATAGATTAATGATTTTTGACATAATTATCATATTCCAGAATTACAATCTGCTGATTTCTGTATCTATGTTGCTAAATCAGAATGATTACTTGAGGAATTTATTTTAATTTAAAAGTTCCTTATATAGGACATTTATTTTCAAATTACTATAAAATTTAAACATCGACAGAAGTATAACGTTTTTCTTATTGTACAGCGGGAATACTAGTAGTGTACGATGAGCTACTTATTGTACAAGTCAGTGATGGTGCAAATTGCACAAATGTTACATCATGCAATCTTTAATTTCAGATTAACAAATGTCTGGTATCATTCTCATTGACTGTAGTTACAATCTGCTGATTCCTTGGGGAAAACTACTGAATTCAGACTAAAAGTATTCACGAATGAAGTTTTTAAAATTATTCGACATTATTTGGTACAATCAATAACAAAATGATAAATATGATAGCGTAATTCTCTGGCAGGCCTATTCGTGGTAGACATTTCCAGTAAAACATATCTCCCTATAAAATTTAATTTTCAATCCGAAAATATTAATGAAAGTTTGAAGAAGATTCATGCAAATGTCAAGCCTGAGAAGCTATTGCTGTTTGAATACCAGCTTCTCATTCACAAAAGTTCCCTTAATTATTTCGTGGAGCAAAACCCCAAGCATTCGGCGTCGGCTCGATTGTTTTCACTGTCAAATGATTCCCGGCGAACCATTCTTTTATTCCCCCAGATTCATTAGTACGCCCGTCCTCCATTATCGGCCATTTTGAGATTCGGATGGCCCTTAATTGCTGCTAGCCATTTCCGCCCTCAAACCAATGAATGGCAAAGGAGGGGGCAACAATCCTTTAACGATGGCACCACCAAGCTTAATTTGAATCTATGGCAATTTCCAAGCCGGACTTAAACTAAATGCACGAAAGCTTTGCAGATAGCCAATCACAAATGCAGTTTAGGGGTGGCTGAGAATTATGAATAATCAAACAGGCGTATAATGGTGTCGCTTGGTTGCTTTCCTGTTCACTTCCCGTTGAGAGAATAGAACTTATGTACCGCTCCCCACCAGAAAACAGTTTCAAGAGCTCTTTCTCCCGCTTTTTTTCCCTCCTTTTTTAATATTTCACTCGAACTAAATTGGATGGTGCTCATTCATATTTGCCGACAAGGACATCCATTACTTGGAACGGAAAGAACAAACTGCATTGAATGACTTGGTAGCACAATAAAGTACCTTCATAACGAATTCGTAAAAGAATTTTTATATTTGCTGTTCTTCAGGTTAATTAATGCGCCTGATGCGATAAATGAAGTAAAATCTGAGTTCTTCAGTATCTAATGGGTATTAAAGAGGTAACGGTAATTGTTACTTTCTAAGGCATCTTTAAAATGAAATTGCCTGAATTTACGATTGTAACTGAAATTAAAGAAAGAAAGAAAGAAAGAGAAAAGAGAGAAGGAGAGGGGAAGGGAGTCAGCGTAATAAGAACTATATGAAGACAATGACTTGGAAATTTACACTTGCTTTCAATAAGTAAGGGAATTTTGCTTAATAAAGAAAAAAAAAGAAGTTTTTTTTTTTTTCTTTTTTTTTACGACGATTGTGCAAAAGATTTCCAACTGATATTGTAAAATTAATGTATTTCAGGAAATTCTGATATATCTATAAGAAATGAAATTCTCTATACATTGGTAAAAGTTTCGAGAGAACTTCTCATGAAATGCTTTTTACTTTATGAGTACTTCATGAAAGTACGAAATACGCCGAAGGTAGCACGCACAGTCTGAGCAGTTTACTGGAAAGTACCTCTAAATTTTGGTTCAACTATTCACCAAATTCAGATCGAAATAGCTAAAATTTGCAAATCAACATGCATACATTTTTTTAACACTTATAGACCCTCCATTGTTTGCTCATTTAAGTAGATGCAGTCCCTTGCATTCTCACAAAATATAAAAATTAAAGCATAATTGAACTACATACTGGTCTTAATTTTCTGCTCAAAATTTGACAAAAGTTTGAATCAAAGTATCTTTTAGTAGAGTAGTCTACTCTCATATTGAGATTAATACCTCACTAATACAGCGGTGTTGGGTGGTCAGTTTCCCTTCGCCTCGTTTCCCTTGCATCGTCCCCCGTGCGACGGCGACCTTGGAGTCTGACCCCCTTGTGTTCCGGAGGGGTGTAGATCCTTCGAGAAACGAACTTTCTGGAAGGAGGAGAAAGTGATAAAGCGGGGATGTTCAGAGAAAGATGAGGAAGAGCTTGCGTGGCCGGCGGAGAAAAGGTAGCGGTCATTATCTGTTTTCGGGGAGTTCCCGAGTTCGAATTTCTCAGTGTGGATTATTCAATTTTTAGTGCGGTGTCTCGACTGCAAGGAGGATTCCCTGGAGAAGAACAATTAAGGAAAACACACCACCACGAGTCCAGTAGAATTTACGGATATCGAATGAGATGTAAATGCTGCTGAAAAATTAAAGTTTCTCTGACTCCCGAGAATATCACCATGGATGTACTTCGTGTTGCAGAAAATTCTACTGAATCCAAAGTTCCGCAGTAGCCAATGATCTGGACTTTTAAAGTCATCAATGAACCTTTTTGTCAATGAACTGTTTAGATTCGCATCTTTGACCACCCAGCCCGTTGTATCAGGATGAGGAACAAGAACTGTGCCTGATAGAGCAGTGTGTGTGATCGTTCAAAGATCAAATAAACATTTAATTTGTCAACTTATGTGTCGTCAATTGGGTGAGTGTCATCTTCATTTTCCCTATTGCACGCTAACATCGGCCGAGATACTGTGAAGCGCATTCCTTTATTTTAGGATCGTTCCTGGGGAAATTGTGAATAGTTATTTCGTTTACTATTTGCATATTTTTATACATCCGGCCTTCTCAATATAACATGTGGTTTCCCGTGACCAGCGGCAATATTTATGCCCGCTTTTTGCGTTCACAGTACCTCTGTTGATGGAAGTTATTTTGTTGTTAATTTAATTGTGCAACCTATTTGATAATGTGTTATTTGCATTTATAACCAAAGAATCAAAAAGTAGTTTATTTTAAATTTTATAGATGACTACAATTAATTTGCAAACATTAGTAGAGCGCGAAAAAAATTTTTCTATGATAAATGTATAAATGATAAGTGTTATACTGGTATATATATATATATATATATACATTATATATGTGTGTGTGAGTAGTACACGAGTTGCACATTTAAATTAATCACTTAGAAATTATCTGATGCATATGAGTTGAAAATTTGTAATTTATTGTATGAGTTTATAATAATTAATGCCCGTTACAACAAGAGCTATGTCTACTGAATCGCAAACCTCATCAAATAATGTTGCACAAAATGTGCCGGAGCACTCTCGTCAAAACTGTCAGTATAATTTTTCAATTGAATCCTTTAATGGCGACCCTGAGAAATTTGATTGGTTTGCGCAGCAAATAAAAGAATACAAGATATTAAATAATTGGTCAGAAAAGGCTGCTGTATTTTTTCTAAAAACTAAGTTAGTTGGGTCTGCCCAAGAATTCTTTTCAAAATCTCCTGCGTGCCAAAATGTAACAACTTTAGCGGACGCACTGGAGAAATTAAGTGATTTTTTTTCAATACAAGCAACACCTTCAAATTATTTAAATCAATTTCAATTAATTAAGCTACAACAAGGTGAATCAATGAAAAATTTGGCTCATCGCATTGATCTTGCTGCCGTTAAGGCATATCCTTTTATTACTGATGAAAATGCTCTGAGTCACATTAAATCATTACAATTTTTAGCTGCAATCCCTGTGGTATTGAGGGAAAAGTTAATTCACGAAGATACTGTAAACTTTCATGACATTGTTCAAAAAGCACATAAATTTCACACCATTCAGGAAAGTGTATATTTTTCAAGCCCAATCGAACATGTACCGAAACAGACTGATAACAAGCAAAATAATTTAGAACAGGTTGTTGAAACCTTAGCCAACAAAATAGAGCAGTTGACTGTCGCATTTGCAACTGCCCAATCTGTGTGCCAATTATGTGGTGATTCATCACATGCAATTAGTGAATGTATATATAATGCAAGGAACAAAAATATAAGTATAAATAGTCAAGGTACTCGAAGAAATGACTTTGAGTACAACAATAAATTTAATTCAAGTACTGGAATTAATTGTCAAAATCATGATAGTGTAGGTAATTTTAGTGCGGAACCCAATTCCGACTTTAATAAACAAACTATTCCTAATTTTCCTGATATTAAACTTCCTTGCCTTTTTTGTCATAAATTGGGACACAGTTTTGCGGAGTGTAGAGCATATCTTGCTATGCAGCGACAGGGAAATTTTCCATCCAACTCTACTAGATTTACGACACCCCATTTTCCCGTAAGACAAAATAGAAATAGCACGGAACAAATAAAGAGGCAAAATACCCCTTTTAGACCTTATAATAATTACAATCAAACTCGGCCTAAGCAATCAGAATTTTTAAACTCCAGAAGAGGCCATTAATTGGGGAAGTAATGTCCTCTCAAAACCTAAACATTTCTGGATCCCCGTCATTTACACGTAAAAATAAAGCATTAAGTGAATACTTAAATAGTAAAATGGCAGGCAATAACTCCGTTGACACTCAGAACAAAGATCAAACTATAGGAGAATTTCTCAAAACGTTTTCAACTGTTGAAAATAAAAATGAAGAATGCATTGCAAATATTTATATGTTAAATGCATGTTTACCTGTTATTCAGGTGAGTTTCGGCTTTCAAATGCTTTTGTTTCTTCTTGATAGCGGATCTAGTGTAAGTTTAATGCCAAAACATATTTTTGAACAAATAAAAACACACACTAAACCTCGTTATCTTTCACGTGCAGTAAAAATTCGTACAGTAAACTCCTGTTTAAATTTCTCATCTTGTGTTGAAATTACATTTAAAATTTCCAAGCAATATTTTCGCCATCATTTTTACATAGCGGACTTTTCATTAAGTGCTTTTGATGGCATCTTAGGTTTCGATTTCATTTCTGCTCATAACATTATTATTGATACCAGTAAGCAAGTCGCGACTTTTCAAAATTTTACAGTTCCGTTGATTAATGGGGAGAACAATTTGGACTCTAAGCATGATAAACATCAGTTGACTCCCGAACAATGTTTTGCTGCTTTATCGCAAAAAGTAGTGATTCCACCGCATGAGGCTGTTTGGGTAGAAGTTTCGGTTTTGAAAGGAACTATTGAAGCGAATAAGAACATTCTATTTGCTCCTGATATTAAAAACAAACACATTGAAATCCATCCCTCTATTCATTGTGTTCAGGCGGGAAAATTTTCTACGTTATTTAAAAATATTGGAGACAGTACCGTTCACTTAAACAAAAATCAGAAGGTGGGATTGGTTTATTCCGAATTTGATATTGATGAGAGCAATCAAAGTACAGCTTCTTCCGATGAAAACATTAATAATCATAGTGCTTTATGCAATGCTATAGCTGCTACTGAAGAAACATTACAGAAAAGAAAAGCTGACCTCAGTGAGCGTGATTTTTCTTTAGATCATTTGACGCCCGCTCAAAAACGTTCAATGATAAAAATTCTCACAGACAACTACGCTGCATTTTCAAAACAGTTGGGTACTTTGGGGTGCTGCGATCTTAAAAAGCCCCTGATTACGTTAACGAATCATAATCCAATTAAGACATTGCCGTTCGAAATCCCACATGCACTGAGAAATCAGGTCAAACAAGAGTTAGAGGAATTAATAGAGGCTGGTATAATATTTCGTAATGTGAGTCATTGGGGTTTTCCGTTAGTAATGGTCAAAAAGAAAAAAGAATTAAATGACAGTTCTAATGAGCAAAAATACAGAATGGCTCTTGATTTAAGACTTTTGAATTCAGTTATTGTTAATTCAACGTATCCTCTCCCCAAAATTTCGTCATTAATCCACGAAGTATCAGCTTTTAAGTATTACTCTTTGTTGGACTTGAAAAATGCGTACTGGCAAGTTTTGCTTCCTGAGGAATTTCAAAATATACTAACTTTTGTAACATCTTTTGGCTCCTTCAGTTACAAGCGCTTATGCTTCGGGATTAAGAGCGCCTCTGGTTGTTTCCAAGCGATTATGGACTGTCTGATTGATAATTTAAGAACCCAAAATGTTACTGGTGTGTTCGCGTATCAGGACGACATTTTAATAGGCTCAAATGACTTTGATGAAATGTCTTGGAAATTAGAATCTGTACTAAAAATTTTAACCAAGCACAATCTTACCTTATCTCCTTCAAAATGTGAAATATTTAAAGAAGAAATTGATTACTTAGGGTTTCGTTTATCACATAATACAATTCAACCCATTTCGTCCAATATTGCAAAGATTACCCGTTTTTCTCCTCCTGCGAATGTCAGGCAGGTGAGGAAATTTCTTGGTCTTTGCGGTTTTTATCGGACATTAATTCCAAATTATGCCCAGAAAACATATATTTTGTCTCAACTAACTGCGAAAAACTCGAAATTTAAATGAACGAGTGAACATCAGGAAGCGTTTGAGGAGTTACAAAATATTTTTTTCACTACACCATTTGTTACCCTCCCAAACTGGTCGGAGCATTTTTACGTAAACACTGATGCTAGTGCCTTGGGTATTGCTGCTGTACTTTTGCAGAAGCACAATGGAAAGCTCAAACCGGTTTCATAGTACAGTAAAGCGTTAACTCCCACAGAAAAGAAATATCCGGGAATCAAGTTAGAGCTTTATGCCGTTTACAAAGGCATTACTTCATTTAAAACCTATTTATTTAATAGGAATTTTACTTTAATTACAGATAGTAAGCCGCTGCTTAATTACAAAAAGATTGTGTCTCCTGCGAACATCATAACGCGTTGGCTGCTTGAACTAAGCTAGTATACTTTCGATATCCAGTTTTGTCCTGGCCGTTTAAACGTGTTAGCCGACTATATCTCACGCTGTCCAGATGTGAGAAAATCGGCACTGTCCCATGAAAATAACGACCTAATTTTGCCATTCGTGGAGACCACTAGCATTCAGGATGAACAAGTATACAATATAGTGACTGATCCTGAATTTGAAATTTCTCATGAAACATTTAAACTAGAACAAAGCAAAGACTCTATCATACAGGAAGTTGTAGCACTCTTGAATTCGAAGTCTTTAATTAACCACAAAAAAGTGCAGGACTTTTTCATTTGTCCAAAGACAAATTTACTAATGCACCATAATAAAAAAGGGAATTTTAAAACAATAGTGGTTCCTGAGTCATTAAAGGCAAAGGCTATGTCAATTGCCCACGCTTGTCACAACGGAATTCAGAAGACATATGAGATATTGTCCAAAAGATTCTTCTGGAAACAATGTTACTCAGATACCGTGAACTACGTATTGAGCTGTGACAGCTGCATAATGAATAAGCCATATTCAGCAAAACCAGCTCCATTTAAATCAATGTGGCTACCTCAAAAGCGGTCAGATTTTGTTTCTTGTGACATTGTAGGTCCGATTAAAGACTGTGGACACCTTTTATCTTTTATTGACCACTTTTCAAAGCATCTTACATTATACCCGTTGAAGAATCTCTCCGCTAATACGGTCACTAAACATCTTATTAATTATATTTCACAACATGGTAGAATGGCATTTCTTCTATCAGACCTTGGGACACAATTTAATTCCGAAGTTTTTCAAAACGTCAATAAAACGCTTGGAATAAAGCTTCAGTTTACCTCCTCACAACATCCAGAATGCAACGCTGTATCTGAAAGAGTAAATACCGCAATTAAATCATCCATACTATGTTTACGTGATAAGGGTGTTTCGTTGCAGAATGCAGTACTAATTCACCAATCATTATATAATGGGACAGTCAATTCAAGTACTGGGTTTTCCCCTAATTTACTTCATTTTGGAAGGGAACTATCACTCTTTTTTGACACATACAGCGAACAACAAGAAATTATAAATTTAGACAAGTCACATTATGTGAAGCAATTACAAAGTGATCTTAAAGAAACATATAAAGCGGCATACAGTTCTCTTCAAAGGCAACAAGTCAAGCAAAATTCGCGTCAATTACCGAATGCAAAATTGAGGATTTTTAAAGTTAATGATGTTGTTTATTTAAAGTCTAAAAATGCCTTTAAACCTAAATTTACCGGACCGTTTATAATTACATCCAGGTCCAATGATGTCAATTATATGATTAGGCTTTTAAATGATTCCTCCGCTGACCCATTCAAAGTACATATTAACAGACTCAGATTAGCCCCGAATAGAAAAGAAAATTTATTACTTGAACCTAACTCTGTTCTTAGAGATAGACCCTCATCTGTCACTACAGACAGGTACTTTTTTCGTAGAAGGAAATCTTAATTTTTTTTAAATTTGTGGCAAGGTATTCTGTATTGGTGTGCTGAAGTCAGGGTATTTTGTTTTCTCTATGCGGGCGTAGTTAAAACATTAGGCTACTCGCGAGCTGATTTTTGCAACCACTGCTGCATAGGCTTTCTCCCCAAATTTTTGTTTTTTTTCCTCTATCTTATGTTTTGTGCTTACTTATGACACAGCTAAAAGTCTGCATTTAATTTATTTAAACCACAGCAACAAAAAAAAAAAAAAAAAAAAAAAAAAAAAAAAAACCGTTGGTGATTAACAAGCTTGATATGCTGTATTGTTAATGTAACGTCACTCATGTAAATTGTCAAATTGTATTGTTCTAAGTGATTTATTTTACATCAGGTGTATAAAAGTGTAGTTTATGCATCAGATGATTTCTTGATGGGGAAAATTGGAGTTAACTTTCCCAAGTTACATTGTTGAAAATGTCTTATACGTTATGTGTTAAATGCTATGTTTACATACATGTAAATTGTACATATGTTATTCTAGATGTTTTTAATTCTTATTTAGGCACAGTTCGTGTTTTGGAATGTTTTGAATGTAAAAAAAAAACTTAGAAATTATTTAAAAAAAAAAAAAAAATTTTTTTTTTTTTCGTGACTTTTGGGTGATATCTCATATTGAGATTAATACCTCACTAATACAGCGGTGTTGGGTGGTCAGTTTCCCTTCGCCTCGTTTCCCTTGCATCGTCCCCCGTGCGACGGCGACCTTGGAGTCTGACCCCCTTGTGTTCCGGAGGGGTGTAGATCCTTCGAGAAACGAACTTTCTGGAAGGAGGAGAAAGTGATAAAGCGGGGATGTTCAGAGAAAGATGAGGAAGAGCTTGCGTGGCCGGCGGAGAAAAGGTAGCGGTCATTATCTGTTTTCGGGGAGTTCCCGAGTTCGAATTTCTCAGTGTGGATTATTCAATTTTTAGTGCGGTGTCTCGACTGCAAGGAGGATTCCCTGGAGAAGAACAATTAAGGAAAACACACCACCACGAGTCCAGTAGAATTTACGGATATCGAATGAGATGTAAATGCTGCTGAAAAATTAAAGTTTCTCTGACTCCCGAGAATATCACCATGGATGTACTTCGTGTTGCAGAAAATTCTACTGAATCCAAAGTTCCGCAGTAGCCAATGATCTGGACTTTTAAAGTCATCAATGAACCTTTTTGTCAATGAACTGTTTAGATTCGCATCTTTGACCACCCAGCCCGTTGTATCAGGATGAGGAACAAGAACTGTGCCTGATAGAGCAGTGTGTGTGATCGTTCAAAGATCAAATAAACATTTAATTTGTCAACTTATGTGTCGTCAATTGGGTGAGTGTCATCTTCATTTTCCCTATTGCACGCTAACATCGGCCGAGATACTGTGAAGCGCATTCCTTTATTTTAGGATCGTTCCTGGGGAAATTGTGAATAGTTATTTCGTTTACTATTTGCATATTTTTATACATCCGGCCTTCTCAATATAACATCTACATAAATCGATCATGCGTGATTTCATAAAATATTTGTAATACACTAAGGATTTCACGAGAATTTGATTCCATACACTTAAAAATTTTAGCATTTAAGCAGCGTAGGATATTCTAGTTCAATTGTGTATATTAGCTGATTACGTAGTTCTGTAGTTATAATTGTTTAAAATTCGGTCGGCATTTATCGTAGAAAATCCATAATTTAAATTGATAAGTTTTCAAATCTCAAAAGGCAATTTTTTAACTCAATTTTTCTTTCGTTACGTTCAGTTTCATTATATTCAAGTCCAAAAATATATCATTTAATTATATGAAAGGAAAATTTATCTATTACGGCATGAAGAATAATAAAACTTGATTTCTCCTTTCACTAGCTTCCTGCTTTATATTTTTTGCCTTGTGTGATTCGTCGCAATAAAACATTAAATAAATTCAATCTTTTCACTATAATCCAATGATTTACATAAACTAATTTTTCCATTGCAATACAAAATCTGAAAATCACATGCGCATAAAGTAATTCCTCAATTAAATGCAACAAACAATAGCCAAACACTGCCCTTCTTTATCCTATACGGTGGGTTGTGTACAGAATATAGCAAGAGAAAAAACTAAAGAAAAATGAGAGGTCTTCTTTCGCTCCAACCAGTATTGAAGAACTAGTCAAATTATGAAGTCCACTAGTGCACGACAGACTTTGCACGCAAAAACAGAAACAATGCAAACGTTCTCACTCTATTATAGCTTGACAAATGACAAAAAATTCAGGGATACTGGGCACAGTTGACGAATTTCACTTTTCCTTTAGTCGTAACGCAGATGGCAATTTTGTGCTGCCATAGCTACAGTCCGCAATGCCAGCTTCAGGGCCAGCCCAGAGTAGTGCGTTTAAGCCCCATGTGCTCGGATTTACTTATTTATTTATTTTCGACTGAACCGCGTCGCAGCGTAGTTTACTACTGGTTCAGACCTAAACATGTCATCCAAAATTTATTATATTTATTTATAAACGTGCTATCACGTTGAATTAGGCGCTTCAGTTGGGAGAAAATGATTGGGGGAACTAAATCCTTTATTTACAATAATACTAGCGCCAACGATAGTGATTATAATACCGGCACACCGGTGTACCAAACACTGGTGTTTCGTGCTATATTTTAGTTTTGTGAAACCGGTATTTGATGTGACAAAGTACCGGTATTTTCAATATTAGCTATAACACTGTAAAAAAATTCTAGTTCAACCTTTCATGAAAAAAATGATGAAATTTAGCTGCAACCAACATTTCGTACTAAAGTTGAACAATTATAATGGTTTCTTGTTGCACATTCCTTGGTGAAACTACACCATTATAATGGTTCAACTTAGTAACAAATGTTGGTTGCAGCTAAATTTCACCATTCTTTCTTTTTTTTTTTTTTTTGATGAAAGGTTAAACTAGAATTTTTGAGTGTACAGTGTTCCCTCACCACTTCGCGCTTTATGTTTCGCGGCTTCAGTGCTTCGCTGGTTTTCCCAAAATATTCAGCAAAAAATAAAAATGAGAAAATGCAACTATGTCGGCAGCCACATTGCGGAAAGGAGCGTTGTTTCATGTTGTTGCGAGAGAGTGAAGGATCCCTACATGGTCAAACAAAGCGATGAGTTGACTCAGAGTACATACTACGGGCTCTCAAAAGCTCCCACCTACACAAGACTCGTCGCCTCTCTCAGAAAGCAATATTAATTAATGTTTATTACTGTACTATAAGGTTTTGTAATTAACCTTATTAATTAGCACTGACACGTTTAAGTAAATACGTGTACTGTTGTAATTTCTGTCTTAAATGTGTAAAGTATAAATACTGTTTACACATTTAAAACATCCGTGTATTCGCATACACGAAAATTCCTAGGGGCAAATTCTACTTCGCGGTTTTTCGACTTTCGCAGAAGATTCTGGTCCCCATTAACCGCGAAAAACGAGGGATCACTGTATACGTAATTTTTAAATAATGGTTTACAAGTAGGTTTTGTAAAGGGAACTTTAAAATACACTTGTTTCTTTGTTCATGCTTCTAGGATTCATACCAACTTTCAGAAGTTAATTTTTAGAAGAAAAAAAAAGATCTTCAGCTTCAGCTTCCAGTAAATTTTCTTAATATTTTCTTCTGTATAACTTAAATTTTGGAAATTTTTCTCTAAGAATGTCCCTTAAATAGAGTGTCCCTTATTCAGAGGTGAATACATTGTGGTCCCTATTCAAAGGGACTGGGACCAGAAAAAGTGTCCCTTAAAGGAGGTACCACTGTAATAATTGAAATAACTGAATAATAATTTTTAAATTTTATTTTAAATTTCAAATAAATAATAATAATCTAAAATTCTAATATTTGCCACTTAAAAACGGCAAATATTAGAATTTTTTACAATGGTGTAGTCGAGGAGGGACGCAGGGGGACGGCACTTCCTTACCTTTTTATTTTAATACAAGCCTCCCCCAAATTTTTATTTTAACATAAGCGTCCCCCACTTTTGATTTCAATCGCTTTTCTTCGTATACATACGCGTACCCCCCAACTTTTTTTCAGGACTACACCGCTGATTTTTTATCACTATTAGCTTAAAATTTAAATTTTCGCAAAATTAGTTAATTTTTACAAATATCTTTATAAAATTCCCGAAAACATTAATTTGTTAAAAATGTTTAGTCGACCCCTGTATACCTATTATATGCTAATATAAATGCATTACACTTTATATTAGCATTTCGTTAATTTAAAAAAAAATTGATACCTGCTGCTGACTGAAAATTTAAAATACAGGGTACGGCAGCATAATTTCCATTTTTGAAATGTGCGACTTTCAGGCTATAAATGCTGTTGCGGGGTGGAAGTTGTCTCATTCCAAAGAGATCTTTCTAAAGTTTTGTTCCCACCTTGGTCAGTCACTATTCTGCATTGGAATCTTGAAGGAGCGTGCGTTTTCTATCGAGGGCCACTTTTCGAATGAACATTCAGTGATTTGAAGTGGCCAGCCGCTTCCCGGATTTGGCCCCTTGTGATTTTTCTTCATTTTTTTTTTTTTTTTGAAATATTGACTTTATGTCAATCGTCCAATAACCCCACAACACCTAAAGGCCAGCATCCAGGCTGAAATTGTTAACATACCCGCTGCTATGTTGGTAGGATCGTGACAAGCGGAATAGGGGGCGTCACCTACCTGGTTTGATTTTCAAAACTGTGTATAACATAACTTTATGCATGTACCTACACTATAAAAAAATTTAAAGTTTATTAGATTCATAAAACGGGTTTCATTCAGTTTTGAAAAAAGGAAGTTATGCTGCCTCACCCTGCATATTATTTTTCTTTTGCGCACAACTTTTTCATAGTTAGAATTTTTTTTTAAATAGTAAATAAACATTAAAAATAATTTTAGGGTTTTATATAAAAATAAAATTCAACACTTACTAATTTTAGATAATTGTTAAAAAATAGCTGATTACTAATTTTAAAGTAACGTTAATACATGAAGTTATACTTTAATTAGTCACAAATGAATAAACGCATAGTGCATAAACTTCAATAAATAATAATAATCTAAAATTCCAATATTTGCTGCTTAAGCGGCAAATATTCGATTTTTTTACAATGGTGTAGTCGAGGGGGGACGCAGGGGGACGGCGTCTCCCTACCTCTTTATTTCAATACAAGCGTCCCCTTAAATTTCTACATTTTAACATAAACGTCTCCCCACTTTTTATTTCAATTGCTTATCTTCGTATGCATATCCCCCCAACTTTTTTTCAGGACTACACCTCTGTTTTTATTACTATTAGCTTAATCGCAAAATTAGTTAATTTTTACAAATATCATTTTAAAATTCACAAAAGCATTAATTTGTTAAAAATGTTTAGTCGACCCCTGTATTAGCATTACACTTTATATCAGCATTTAGTTAATTTTAAAAAAAAAATCGACACCTGCTGCTGATTGAAAATTAAAAAGAATTATTTTTCTTTTGCGCACAACTTTTTAATAGTTAGAAATTTTTTAAAGATACTAAATAAATAAACATTAAAAATAATTTTAGGGTTTTAAATAAAAATAAAATTCAACACTTACTAATTCAAAAAAGGAATGCCATGCTCCATCATCAGAATGTTCCATTCTGAATCGCATTAATTATAAATAAGTCGGTTGCCGATATCCACAGAAGTCAATCTGCGAAATTCATCAAACTGTTTGTTGACTTGAAAAAAGATTGGATACTTCATTAATATATCACTTACTGATATTTTACTATTTATGTCCATTCTTCGAAAAAAATAGGTTAAGGCCATTACATTTTATCTTGGCATCTTTCTTATTTGGAATATTCTTCTTTTAATATTTCATGATGATGAGCTTGAGACATGATCTCATCTTCACCCGGAAAATGGTCTGGTATCCAATTTAAAGCAAAAGTCTTTGACAGGAATTAAAACTTTTTTTTCCAGCATTTAGTTTTCTAAATTTTATACCAGATCAATTCATTCGCAGTACCTTAAAAGAGAAATGCCGAAAAGTCTGATGTTGAAGTTCATTTTTTAACGAAGAATTGTTTAGAATTATTGAAAATGTTATGAAGGACTTTCTTTTCTTTCAACCGTTGTCCAACTTTGAAGACAATTCAGAAGAATTTTCATTATACCTGTAGAAGAATTTTTATTATATCTGAAATAAGAAAACATTTGTTTCTAAATTGGCTGTAATATGTAATAAAGCAATGCACTTAAAAAAAATCGACATATTTATTTGATTCGCACCCCCCCTTTTTTTTTTATCTTCGCAGAATTGCATTATATCTAGGTATCGTTACATAATTCTTTACATTGAAAAGTTTATGGGATTAAAGTGCTAGATAAAAGGGGTTTCAACGGGGACTACCCCAACTATAAACTTTCCTCGACAGAAAAGTGTTCACAGTCGGGAAAATATATAGTTGGGGAACCAGTGTTCGGTTAGGGTTCCCTTCATTGTCGGTTAACAGTCACTTCTCTGTTCTCGAGAAGAATAAGTCCAATTGTGACTTTAAGATTAAAGCAGTTTTGATTTAAGCTTTTTTTTTTACCTGCTTTATTGTACTACGTATTTTTAATTTTTCCCAGTTTTAATAATTTTGTTCTCAGAACTTTAACATTTTTGATCAAGATTTCAGTAGATAAATTTATGTTTTGAAACTTTATACATGTTATTTATAAATTATCATGGTGTTTTAACATTTCGTACTCAGTAGTTTTGTGGGACCAGTCTAAGTTTTAGTAGATAAATCTTCATTTTTTACGTTTTGTATTTAGTACTTTTACATTTTTGTGTGGCTTTAATATATTATACTTCGTATTTTTACATCTTCATTCTACACATTTTTGCCTTACGTTTCAGCGCTTTGCTAATGCATAATACCCTTATTTTTAAAATAACTGTCCAATTACGTTTTTATTCTAAGTTTTTCTGGATCTATTTAAGTTTTGATGTTTTGTACTTAAAAACTGTTTTTTTGTTCTAAATTTTTCTGGATGAAATTAGGCTTTGAAGCTTTATAGTTGGTACTCTTTCATTCTTTATTGTTTTGTACTGCGTTTCTTTACCTTTTTAAGTTTTAGCACTTTGTTCTTCGAACTCTTACATTTCTGATTAAGATTTTTGTAAACAGATTATATGTTTTGATGCTAAATCTATGTTTTAAAGTTTTAATATCTAGTTCTAGTATTTTGCACTTTTATATTTTTGTGTTTCTTTAGTATATTATACTTAGAATTTTTATATCTTCATTCTAGGTTTTAGTAGATAAATCTAAGTGTTAACATTTTGTATATGGTACTTTTTACGTTTTTACATTAAGTTTTAACATTTTGCAAATGCATATCACCTTTATTTTGAAAATGTCCGTACTTTTACATCTTTTGTTCCAAGCTTTTCTGGATCAACGTAAGTTTTGATGCTTTGTACTTAGTACTTTTAGATTTTCGTGCTGTTTTAACGTGTTGTACTTGCTATTTTTAAATTTTCATGCTGTTTTTAGTTGATGTACATAGTACTTTTACTTTTCAAACCATTTTTTTAGAAGAGGAATTTAACTTTTTGGAGTTTTACATTTCGTACCTTTACATTTTTGTCCTGTTTTAACATCGTGTACTTAATATTTTTACATTTTAAAAGGTGAATATCAGTTTTCACATTTCTTTCACAATTTTAGCGTTAAGTCCTACTTGATGAATCGAAGTTGCAGTTTTGTTATTATACTACTCCAAGTTTTGATGTTTCGTACTTTTTGTATCTAGTACTTTTTACGTTTTTGCTTTTAACAATTTGCAAATGCCCATCACTTTTGTTTTGTAAACTTCAGTAATTTTACATTTCCGTTCTAAGTTTTTCTGGATGAAGTTAAGTTTTAAAATTTAATGATTTGTTACATTTTTAAATTTTAGTTCTAAGAGTTTTTGCAGTTTGTATGTAGTGCTTTTCTTTCTTTTATACTGTTTTAATAGATTAATCCTTGTTTGATGCGTTGGCTTTAGTACTTTAACAGTTTCGTTTTTTTTTTTACTAAATAAATGTATATTTGAGGTTCTATGCTTAGTACTTTTACATTTTTGTACCAAGTTTTACTAGATGAATCTAAGTTTTCATGCTTTGTACATAGTGCTTTTACATTTTAGTGTTGCTTTAATATATTATACTTAATATTTTAACATCTTCATTCCGTGTTTCGTTGATAAGTTTTAACATTCATACACAGTACTTTTTGTATTTTTGCATTAAGTTTTAACACTTTGCAAGTGGATAACAGTTTTATTTCTGAAAATTTTCGTTTGGATTTACATTTTTTTTTTTTTTTTTTTTTTTTCTAAGTTTTTTTTTTCCTTGGATGAATTCAAGATTAGAAGCTTTATAGTTAGTACATGCTTTGTTGTGTGGCACTGCGTATTTTTCATTTTTTCACTTCTTTAGCATTTTTGTCCTTAGAACTTTTACATTTTTTTAAGATTTCAATGGAAAAATCTATGTTTTTGATACATTATACTTGTTATTTAGTCATTTTTATGATAAAAATAATTTAACTTTGTGCAAGTAAACAATAATAATAAAATTATTTTATTATTATTTTTATGATGCTTGAGCATTTCGTACTTGGTAATTTTACGACTTCGGTCTAAGTTTCAGTTAGATAACTCTAACTTTTTTTACGTTTTGTATTTAGTACTCTTAAATTTTTGTGTTGCTACAATGTATTTATACTTAGTATTTTTACATCTTTGTTCTGATTTTTAGTAGATAAATTTAAGTTTTAACATTTTGCAAGTGCATAACACGTTTATTTTGAAAATTTTCTGTTACCTTTTCGTTCTAAGTTTTTCTGTGTTTTAGTAGATAAATATTAGTTTTTTTTTTTTTTGTTTTTTACTTAGTACTTTTATTAAGTTTGACAATTTTACTCGTCCTAAATTTTATTAGATACATCTAAGTTGTTTTGATGTTTGCATTTTTGGAAAGTTTACATTTTCATGATGTTTAACATTTCATACTTTTTACGACTTTAGTTGGGATTTTTTTTAGATAAATCTAAGTTTTTTAAGTTTCGTACATAAACGATTACATTTTCGTACAAAATTTCACTTGATGAATACGTTATATACTTAGTACTTTTACATTTTCGCGTTGCTTTAGTAGATAAATCAGAGTTTTAACATTTTGTACGTAGTAATTCTTAAGATTTTTGCAGTACGTTTTAACATTTTGCAAGTGTATAACACTTTTATTTTGAAAAGTTTCGCGCTTTTACATCATCGTTCTAAGTTTTTCTGATTGAGTTTAAGTTTTGCAGCTTTATACTTGCCATTTTTACATGTTTTGTTGTTTTGTACTGAGTGATTTTAATTTATCAGTTTTAGGATTTTGTTGTTAGAACTTTTACATTTTTGATCAAGATTTCAGTGGACAGATCTATGTTTTGTTGGTTTATACTTGCTATTTTCAAATTTTATGATGTTTTAACAGTTTGTACTTAGTAATTTTACAACTTCAGTCTATGTTTTAGTAGATAAATCAATTTATTTATGTTTTTGTACTTAGTACTTTAACATTTTCTTGCTGCTTTAATATATTTTACTTAGTAATTTTACATCTTCATCCAATGTTTTAGTACATAAGTCTAAATTTTAGCATTTTGTGCGTAGTACTTTTTACATTTTCGCATTAAGTTTTAATGTTTTTCAAGTGCATCACACTTTTGTTTTGAAAAGTTTCGTACTTTTACATTTTTCGTTCTAAGTTTTTCTGGATGAATTTAAGTTTTATACTTAGCATTTGTATTGCAGCTTTATACTTAGCATTTGTACATGTTTTGTTGTTTTGCACTGCATGTTTTTAATTTTTCAGAGTTTTAAGATTTTGTTGTTAGAACTTTTACATTTTTTGATCAAGATTTCAATAGACAAATCTACGTTTTGCTGTTTTTGTAATGCGTGTTTTTACTTTTTTCAGAATTTTAGGATTTTATTGTTTGAATTTTTACGTTTTTTGATCAAGATTTCTGCAGACAGATCTAAGTCTTTTAAGTTTCGTACTTAAGTTTGACATTTTTCTACAAAGCTTCACTTGATGACTACGCTATATACTTAGTACTTTTACATTTCATGCTATTTTACTATTTTATACTTAGTACATTTGATTCAATTACATTTTCATTTTAAGTTTTAACATTTTGCACGTGCATAACACTTTTACTTTGAAAAGTTTCGTACTTTTACAACTTCGTTCTAAGTTTTTCTGGAAAAATTTAAGTTTTGCAGCCTTATACTTAGCAATTTTACAGGTTTTGCTGTTTTTGTACTGCGTGTTTTCAATTTTTCAGAGTTTTAGGATTTTGCTGTTTGAACTTTTATATTTTTGATCAAGATTTCAGTAGACAAATCTATGTTTTGCTGTTTTTGTGCTGCGTGTTTTTACATTTTTCGGAGTTTTAGGATTTTGTTGTTCGAATTTTTGCGTTTTTTGATCAAGATTTCTGCAGACAGATCTAAGTCTTTTAAGTTTCGTACTTAAGTTTGACATTTTTGTACAAAGTTTCACTTGTTGACTACGCTATATACTTAGTACTTTTACATTTTCATGTTACTTTACTATTTCACACTTAGTACATTTGATTCAATTACATTTTCATTCTAAGTTTTAGTAGATAAATCAGAGTTTTAACATTTTTGACGAAGAATTTTTTACATTTTTACATTAAGTTTTAACATTTTGTAAGTGCATAAGACTTTTACTTTGAAAAGTTCCGTACTTTTACAACTTCGTTCTAAGTTTTTCTGGAAAAATTTAAGTTTTGCATCCTTATATACTTAGCAATTTTACAGGTTTTGCTGTTTTTGTACTGCGTGTTTTCAATTTTTCAGAGTTTTAGGATTTTGTTGTTTGAACTTTTACATTTTTAGATCAAGATTTCTATAGACAAATCTATGTTTTGCTGCTTTATACTTGATATTTTTACATTTTTATGATGTTTTAACACTTTGTACTTAGTAATTTTACGACTTCAATCTAAGTTATATCAGATAAATAATTTTTTTTTACGTTTTGTACTTAGTACTTTTACGTTTTCGTGTTGTTTTAATATATTACTCTTAGTAATTTTACATCTTCATTCACTGTTTGAGTAGATAAATCTAAATTTTAACATTTTGTACATAGTACTTTTTACGTTTTTGCACTAAGTTTTAACATTTTGCAAGTGCATCACACTTTTGTTTTGAAAATTTCCGAACTTTTACATTTTTTCTTCTAAGTTTTTCTGGATGAATTTAAGTTCTGATGTTGTATATTTTTTATTTCTAGCTTTCATGCTGTTTTGTAGTTTTCACTCTTAGTGCTTTTACATTTTTTACTTAACTTTTACCAGATGAATTTAGGGTTTGTAATTTTACGTTTCATACTTTTACATTTTCGTTCTGTTTTAACGTTTTGTACTTGTTATTTTGATATGTTAATTAGGTGAATATAAGTTTTTTCAATTTGTATATATTACTTTTACATTTTCCGAGTTATGTTTTAGATGAATCTAAGTAACAGTTTTTTATACTACTCTTAACTTTTGGTGTTTTGTACTTTCTTACATTTTTTTTGCGTTAAGTTTTAATATTTTGCAAGAGCGTAACACTTTTGTTTTGTAATTTTGCATTTCCGTTCTTTTCTGAATGAGTTTAAGTTTTTAAAGTTTATAGTTGTAAATGATTTGTTCCACGTATTTCTAAGTTTCCTCAGTTTTAGCATTTTGCTCTTAGCACTTTTACGTTTCACATAAAGCTCTTTGCAATAGATTTAAGTTTTGTGATTTAAATTTTTCAAGTTTTACGATTCTATTTCAGTGTTTCTAGTGAAGTTATTATTCTATTTCTCTTTTCAGATTTTCAAATCTCTTTTAGTGAGTTTACATTTACTTTTTAAGTCTCGAATCTTTATTCCACAGCTTAAATTGTTTCGGATTTTTGATGATTCAGTGTTGAAATTTTAGTTCCAAGTTTCAACCGTTTGAATAAGTACTTTTTTTTTTAAATTTTCATGCGAAGTTCTAAAATTTTGCAAGTAGAAAATAATTTTGTTTTGCAAGTTCAAACATTTTTATTTAGTAAAATCTTACATTCTCTATTGTTTTACGGAATGAATCCTACTAGTAGCTTCTGCACCAATGAAAAAAAGGTTGCTAATAGAAGAAAACACTATCAAACATGTTTTCTTGCGAGTAAAAATCATCTCTCATTAACGTATTTTTGTTTTCATTAAGCTGATAATTCACCACCATCAAGTAATGTATCCATTATCTACAGTTAAAAATTAAGTACAATGGAGATGCTTTGTATGTGAAAAGGAAAGCGATCTTTGTCAATCACTGCATTCAATGTAGAAAGAGAAAGTATGCCTATAGGGGTGGAGAGGGGACCTTTTCTTTTCTGTCCGATCGTCACAAACTCACAAAGGACCTAAAGCCATAAAAAAACACCTGCACTATGATTTCAATCTTTTAGCGCAATACAAGTTTGTTCAAGTCTTGCAATGCTGCAGGAATTATAACTTTCGGCAAATGTACCCTGAATGTATACATTCTCTTCAACTGTGATGTATACTGCATTCTAATTGGTTAACTTTTAGCTTCTATATTTCTTGAAAGAAAATGCTACAAGGACTGGAAAGTGAAAAGTCACTTCGCTTTCTACACTTGCTTAGTAAAGATGAATTTTTGCTCTGCTCTTTATTAAAAGCGTTTCTCAGTTCCTTATACGCTCAACCATGGATTTTTCAAGAATCAATTATCAATCTACTGAATCTCCTGCTAGGGTAAGTGGAATATACCTTTTATCATCACTAATTTGTATTAAAAATATTAATATTATTTTTTAATATCAGTTAAATGTAATACTTTAATAATTCCCTTTGCATTTAAAGTAATCTCTTTTTAAGCATTAACTTTTTAGCGCTATCATTTTATAATTAATTTTTTGTTAATATGAAATAGTTCCTGCGTGAATGCTAAGTGAAAACATTAAAAAGATCGAAAAAGAAAAAAAATTTAAGTCTAAAAAATAAAGATATATAAGGAGGTAATTAACAAGATTACATTTAATTCATTATACATTATAATTATTTTTTGTAATATAAAATAGTTCCTGCTTGAATTCTGAGAGAAAACAGTAGAAAAAAAATTAAGTTTGAAAATAGTTGCATTTTCTTCTCATAGATGGCGCTTCAATCGACATTACATCAAGTCTTAAACTGAAACAAAAAGGTGTTGCCATTCGAAAACTATAAATTTTGAAAAACAACTCAACTCTACTCGTAAAAAAACGCTTGAGGGCATACAACTCAACTCTACTCGAAAAACGCCTGAGGGCATACAACTCAACTCTACTCGAAAAATGCCTGAGGGCATACAACTCAACTCTACTCGAAAAATACCTGGGGACATACAACTCAACTCTACTCGAAAATGCCTGGGGGCAAAACAACTCAACTCCACTCGAAAAACGCCTGGGGGCATACAACTCAACTCCACTCGACTAACGCCTGAGGGCATGCCTGGGGGCATTGTGAGGCGGATCGGCCACGCCCCCTGATCCGCGATCCGCCTGCTGGGGCAGACCTGTCCTTTTTCATCTACTAATGTGAAATATGTTGGAGAAACAAACTTGCATTTGAAAGTTGATATGGTAGTACGTCGTGCTTTGGGGTGCTTGCGCATTGTTTTAAATTAATTTATTTACATATTTTAAAATATCACTTAATCATTGTGATTATGCATTTGTATTATTTTTCTAAATCTTCAATTTTTTATTGTGTTTTGTCATGATGACGAAGAATGTTGATACATATGAGATGCAAAGTGATGCACGATTTTTATACGCGGATATGACAAAATAATATTAGGTGTAAATGTCTTGCATGATAAGAATAAAGTACTTTTTGTTGTTGAATTTAAACAATAAACATTTAATATGCAAATATGAAAAATCTTACAACGCTTCATTGACAAGAAATATTTCATCAAATCTATAAAGAGGTAACCTCAATTCCTGGGATAACATGTCATAGCCGTTCACAAAAAAAGTTTTGTTTTAATTGTAAAATATTTTTTAAAAAATTCTCGTATTCTGGGAACCGAATTTGCAACTGAATAGGTTTTTATGCTCTTACACGCTTAAACTGGGACGGAGACTGCGCCATTGATGTTTTTTTTTTTTTTTTGCGAGGGGGGGGGGGGCGGTTCAGGGGTTTTGGAAGCGGTTTGCCTGTTTTGGGGAGGGTTCCGTATATTTTCTGGTGGTGCACCATTGCACTGAGGAGGGTGGGGGTACCCCTGTTACACATTTGCTACATGCTACTAGATTACCGTAATTATCGGTAAATAGCCTGCATCGTTGTATAGTCCGCAGGAAGAAAAATTCATGCTAAAAAAATTAAGTCCGGTGTTTAATCCGCATCGTTGTATAACCAGCACCCACAGAAAAAACATGGGATACATCCCTAGAAAACAATCCATTCGCCTGTAGCACCCGAGCCCTAATCTGCTTTGCACCATTGTTTCGAAAGCTACGATTTATTTATCTGCATTTTGTTTTGCATAAAACTATCTTCATTGTATTTATTTGATTTGGTGTGGAAAAAGGACAATTACATGCACTAGTTAATGATGAACTAAACCACGGAAAAGCGAGTTTCTGGGGGTTTCATAAATTAGATACACACAATGCGTTTCCATATTTGGATTGATTTTTTTTTCAGTTACGGGGCTGAATATGCCTGTTTAAACATTTCATTGAAAAACTTTATAAAGATCAAGGCATCAAAGAACTTCTTCGACACCAGTTGCAAAAAAAAGATGTGGACCGTTATCCACGGAATTCACCTGTTATATCCACGAGGACAATCAAATTCATTATTAATTTAGTTTACAAATTAATGCGCAAGTTCCAGGCAATGGAAAACAAATGAAAATTTTACTAAAAATACAAAAGTCTTTTGAAAAGACTAACAAAAATATATGTAGATGCGTAACACGGCACACAAAACATGAACAATTAGTTTTGTATGATACTGAAGCATATATTGGCTGCAAATTCTGATGATGAGTTTAAGATTGCCGCACTTATTTCTCCCTAACACCGATTTAAGTTTCTTAATTACAAAAATTTGCTACATGTCCCTATTTACTGTATATTATTTGAGTTAGTTCATGGAACAAAAATACTAGTTAGACAATTTCATCTTTATCATTTACAATAACCGCCTACTAAATTAAAAAAGGCAACATGCAAGAAATAAACAGTAATTAATAAAAATAAACAATTTTAAAAAATACTTACCAAATAATTTGTTAAGGTCCTGATCAATACAATGGAACGATGGTCCTCAACAACACAAAATGACAAAATGGCCGCCGTCAAGAAAGTAAATATCGAGCAGTTAACGGTCACCGCTAAAGCTTCGTTACACTAACTTTCGGTGCATCCAATTGCACCATAGATGCATTTTCAGAAACTTTTTACCAATTTATGGTGCAACTAGAATAAAAGCATCTTTTATTTTATTAAACTTTGGTGCAATTAGAAACTTTGCACCAAATATTGTTGAAACGTTTACCCAGTTTTTTTACAGTGTAATCTGAGCACGTCAGAGTTAACTTAAACTGAAACACTATAAAAATACATGTCTCCCCGCCGCTAAAGGTGCTTAGGGCCCGGGAGGAGAATCCCGGCTTAAGACATAACTGTTATTGATCGATATATTGCTTCCGTTGAGCACATGGAGGTTGAGCATATCCGAGTGGTTTGGGTCTTACTTTTGGATTGCCCAGAGATCCATAGGGGCACTTAATGCACATATATCAGGTGTATGCATATCGAATGAGACGATTGCAAACAGATGTCGCCACGCATATATGCAAAAATCACGAAGCCATGACACGTGATTTTTTTTTATAGTTTGACCTTTGATACTCACATTTAGTTTACACTTGGACGAGTTTCAGCCTGCATTGTGGTTTTTTATTGTGTTGAAAATGTCGAATTTTATGCCTTCCGACCACGATTTGCGGACAGCATTAATTTTTTGTTACCATCTGAAGAAAAATGCTGCCGGATCGCATCAAATGCTTGTAGAAGCATCCGGTGGTGATGCTCTGAGCCGTGCGCAGTGCTACAGGTGGTTTGAAAAGTTTCAAAATGGTGATTCCGGCCGCAAGACAAGGCTGTGTATTTTCTGGGATCAGGTGGGGCCAATCTATTATGAGCTTCTCAAACCAAACGAAACCGTAAATACTGATCGCTACAAGCAACAATTTACTGGATTTGAACGACACTATACTCGAAAAACGCGAGCAATACAAGAAACGGATGCACAAAGTGATTTTCCTTGATGACAACGCCCCTAGCCACCGTGTTAAACCGATCAAGGACATCGTTAAGGCGCTCGGCAGAGAGCCCTTAGCGCATGCGGCTTATTCAAAAGACTTGGCTCCTTCCAATTACCCCTTATTTGCATCATTGGGACATACATTGGCTGACCAGCGCTTCACTTCTTACGAAAACGTCAAATCTTGGCTTGATGACTGGCTGGCCTCAAAAGACCAATCATTTTTTTGGCGTGGTATTCACAAATTGCCCGAAAGATGGGAATAATGTGCAGCTAGCGATGGATATTATTTCAAATAAAGAAATATTAACAGTTTTCGCAAATTTATTGTGTTTTTTTTTTAAAACATTCGTCTCATTTCATTTGCTTACACCTGGTATTATTCATATATATTTTAAGCTGATTTTCTGCTTCAAAAAATGACACCGAAACATTCAGTTTTGATCTTTCATAATCTCATTTTCACGAAATTCTTGGGAATCGCAAAGCATTTCACGATAAATTGATTCAGCGTTTTCTTAATTTTTTGAATAATGCGTGACCCGAACTTGAACTCATATACTGATGGACATAAACATAAATTATTTAATCGAGAAATTCCACGTAATTTATCAAATATTTCATGAAACATTTGCAATCAGTTTAACATTAGTAGCTGTTTGATTTCTCCAAAGTATGATGGTGTAACCGTTTCTCCAAACTCAAAAGGCAATAAATAAGCCTCAAAATGTGTTTCTATTTATTTTTGTGTTTCTATAATTAATGTTAAACAGCACCGACACTGGAAAAAAAAGAGAGAATAGAAATATAAAAGAACATATAAATATATTAAGAAAATTATATAAAAGAAAATTATTTATTTAATTAAATATATATATATATATATATCGTTGAAATCACAACCATGACTTTGAGATAATTTCTATTATTTCACTATTCTACAATATTCATATGAATAATCTACCATAGAAATTTTTGTACAAGCATCATTTCTTGTACATAATATTTTCAACAATAGTTGGATATTTATATCTACTGAACTAAAAAGTGTAAAGAAAAACAATAAACGCTCACAAAACTCCAGAAAGAAATTGCTAACACGTATACAATGTGCGTTAGGTTAATCTAAAAACACCATTAGCAAAAAAAAAAAAAAAAAAAACTTTTATATTCTACCTAAAACTTCTACTATTCTACTATCGTTCATAAAAAAATTCACCACCATCTCGTATCATTAGTACTCATTTAAAATATCTTCGAATTAAAATTTTGATATTCATATATTCCCTCTGATTGCTACACGCATTAAAAATGGTCGAAGAATTTACGACAAAAAAAGTTTAATACTTTTTTCGCAAGAAATTTTTTATCCTTTTTTTCCCTCCACCTTTTTTTCCCTCCAAATTCTGCACGAATACCTTGTAACAAGCTTCATAGCGTCTTAATTTATTAAAAAAATGTATTTAAAAACGGAATCCCTGTGGTGTTATCTAAACGGATATTGGTAGCAAGTATCACAGCACGCCATTTCACTATTACACACTGATAAATATGTATGCCGTATTATTTTATCACGCTGCTGTGTAAGACGATTAAACTGGGTTAAACTTTGGGTTATTTTATGTGCTAGAGTTAAGAAACAGTTTGTATCACGAAATTAAACAGCGCAGCTTTTGCAAAAGAAATTCAAATAATTTAATATTCATCGAATTAGTAATTTGAATTTTATTAAGTGCATTAAAGGAAAATGATTGAGTCAATAGTGGCAACGTTCCTACCTATTTTCTATCAGGCTTGAAACTCACGATAGGTTTGGAAAATAATTGGTTTTCCATGATAACTATATTAAGCGTTTTTCTTTTATTTTTCAAAACAAAGTTTTCCGTCGAAGGTAAATATAGATTTTATAAGAGCAATATTGTTGAACTAACTGCTCGCATGTAACATGTGTCAGAATTTTTTTTTTCACACGAAATATGTTGCTTGAATTTTGAATCTGAACTGATCAAAATATGTTGCATTATTTGAACAATCAAAATCAGAAGTTTGATACCTTTGCGTCTAATCTACTTTTTAAAAATATCATAATAAGATAACTCTTGAGATACGCTTTCTCGAGTAAAGATATAAAAGCGACCAAGATACAAGATAAGTCAAGGTACAAAAGCACCCCCCCCCCCCCCCCTCCGCTCAAATGGGGAGCACTGGGCACCGCTGCTATAAGTAAGGAAACGAAAGAGAAAGAAAGGAGAAAAGTCTTAAATTAAAAGGAAAATACTTCAAACATTTTTTATTCATTACTTAAGACTTAGAGCTTTATTTTTTCGTTTATTTTTAACTCCCTATAAAAATATTGGATTCTTTATTTGGTTTATATTTTTATTTACTACTTTTTTGACGCAGTTTTCCTCTATACAAACTGTTTCCCACTTCGAAGAACAAACTACATTATTATCAGTGGTGTAGTCGAGGGGGGACGCGGGGGGACGGCGTCCCCCCACCTCTTTATTTTCATTCAAGCGTCCCCTCACTTTTAATTTCAAGGGAGGACGCTGAGGACGCGAGGGGACGCTGAGCTTTCTAACTTATTTAATATTCAAAATAGGCACTCATCAGTAAATTAACAGCTTTATGAAATAAGACAGAAGCTTTTAAAACTATACATATTGGGTGCTTGCTACTTCTACTTTAAATTCGTGAGAAAAAAGGGATTCCCTGATTTTCTCAAACAACAATTAACAATCGCAGGTTAATATTACTCGCCAAAATAAGCGCGTTAAAATATGATTAAACGGGAACTACATATATTCAGAGAGCTATGCTGGCCTGCCTAGGAAATAGGTGTGCGGGGGGGGGGGGGGGAGAGGTTTCAAATATCATCATAAGTTATTGAAATCAAAATAATTGACACTGCTTGTACTGATTTTGTTTTCTTACAAAACAGTGAGACGTTGATATTATTAGAGTAAAAAAGTTGGGGGACAATGAACGTCCTCTTTCGTCCCCCGTAGACTTCACCTTTAAAAAAGTAGCTTTCCTTTCGGTATGCAATATCGAAAAACCTACAACCATTTTATAAATTTTCTTTCACAATCATTTGTTTTCTCGTCATCGCTTCAAGCCTTTTGCATATTCAAACTTTATGCATTATGCTCTTTGTTAAATAATTTCAAAACCAAATTAATGTAAAAAAAGTTTGGATTACAAATGATTATCTGTGCAAAAACCTGTTATGGCACGGCACGAAATTGCGGTGTAAATTCATTTTAAAATGTCTTTATCACTTTCAATTTATTCAGCTTTTTTTTCTTTTTCTTTTTCGGTGATTATCAGGCCCGAAAAAGAAAAGAAGTTTTTCAGGGTTTCTTTTTAATTTTGTTTTTTAAAGAGAGTTTTATATAAAATTTAAAAAAAATTATAATCACATGAAAGGCCTATATTTTCACAGTCAAAAAAAAAAAAAAAAAATTCAATAGTCATAAGATAAGACTGGAATGAGGCAAAAGCAAACTGATTTTTCTCAGTCCCACGCTTTTCCATTTATTTCCTATTGTTAACAAACTTTAACTGCTGCTATTGCCTGCTAACTGAAGCCATCTATATGGGGAGTGGGAACCGGCCGAATAGCTTTTCGCTGTCATGACCCCACAGCTACCTGATGAAGTGTTGCCACAGTTCATCAGGTAGCCGATACCCAGTTGAGTATTTTATGCTGTTTCCAAATTGCCTCTTGCCCAGGGTTACAAGGCTTCAATCACCCGACCAGAAACCCCTTTGAGACAAAAAAAAAAAAAAAAACATTCTGTCCTACGGGTCCCTTCAAGATAATTGTTTCCGTTCTTCGTGATCGTATGTTTCGACCGAACCTCCTCCTCCAAGCCAAAAAAAAAAAAAAAAAAGAAAACATTCGTAGAAAAAGTCTGGAGATATGGGTCTGTTTAATTGCTCTCGGAAACCAATATTGTCTACAAGGGTCAAGACGACAATGACTGTCGGCTCCTTAGCGTTATTGCTGTGTCATCACATGAGATATTATTAACACTTCCTGGATGATACAAGTAATTATCTGTGGGGGGGCAAACGCTTTTGATGGGGTGCAATTGATCCCCAGCCACCTATCCGCTTTTTTGCTCATACGTCTACACCTGCTGAACGACATCACATGCAAACTAAATTCTAAAAGTGACTGCATAACGCGTAAAAATATAATCTGTCTGTCCTGGTATTGGTACGCTACTCTATCCATTGATCACTCGTTATAGATCGAACAAGCAATTTCTCAAAAAGCAAGGGGAAAAAGAAAGAATTAAAAGATTTAGGCAACAAAATCTGTTGGAAACATTTTTAACCCCTTCCAAACGCAGAAATACTAGTACGGAGTTATCAACTGAAATAAGCGCAGCATCCAATCAAAGTGAATCGTAAGTACTTTTTTTTATGATTTATGCACTCATGTTTAATAGTTTTTGATTATAAAATTAAACTGAAGCATAATTCATTTTCTTCTCGCTCCGAATTTCAATAAGATTGAGTAGTTTGAATTTTGGCTTGTGTTTTTTCAATTTGAAGTTTCTTTCCTTCTTTTTGGCTAAGTCTTTAAATAAGTGAAACATGAAAAGCTGAAAAAATAAATTTGAAGTTAGTTAAAATAAAAATAAATTTACTTTTTTAAAAGTTTTTGCATTGAAATATTGTATTTTAATTAAGTGAAGTTTTTAAAATTTCTCAAACTCTTTCTCCTCGGCATGAAGTAAATACACACACATAGAGATATGGTGAAAGTCAATTCCGTATCCAGAGGGGGGGGGGCACGGTCCTCGCCCCCCCCCCCCGAAATCCCTAAATTTTTCGCAATGTAGCATATAGCTGAAACTTTCCACGACATAAGTGTTTCAAAGTCAGGGTCCCCCCCCCCCCCCGAGAAAAATTTCTGGCTACGGCCTTGGTAAAAGTTAGTTCCTATTGGCCTCCTAGCAAATTTCTAAGGAATGAACAGAAGATCCAAAGACAGTACATTTGGTTGCCCTCCTGGGTTCGGCGCCTATTTACAGTGACTTTCGCGACATCTGTATTTTCCTCAATCTCTTCTTCTTCCGAATCACCTTTTACGTTCGCTACGATTTCCGCATCATTTTTGTTTGCTGCTGAAAACTCACTCGACTTCGAATTTGAAAATGGCAGCAAAACCAGAATTCGAGATATAGAGGTTTTGGGGGGGGGGGGGAATTTTCGAGATAAACATGGAAAATACATTGAATTTAGTGTGTAAATGCAGGGAAAATATAAAATTTCGAGATAGGAAGGTTTTCGAGACGGACAGGTTCGAGATAAATAGGTTCTATTGTATAAATTTTTAAGTTGGTAAATTTTGTGTGAAGTATACTTTATACCACCGCCCTATTAAAGGGTTAAAAAAAGTTCTATATTTATGAATATGTGAAACAAAAGAAATGTGAAGTTGTTTCTAAGTTATTGTTATTATTTAAAAAATATTGTTTCAATTAATCAAGGTAGAAATATCATAACATATGGTGTTTTAATACATTGTTTTTAAGCACTTCAATAACTAAAAAAATTGAAATTTCGTAAATATAAGTATTTTATTTTTACAATATACATGTAAAATTCATTCTTCAGTGGAAAGCACTGCCTGGATTGTTGTTTTTAATAAGAACTGTCGCCCTTTTTGCCACCAAAAGACAAACCTAGACTGAATGGCTAGTCATTCCAAAAATATCCGGGGGTACATATTCAATGCATATTATAGGAAAAAAACAACAAAATACATAATCACACTTATAAATACAATGCATTTCTAAAAGTCAAGGGGAGCGATTGACACCCCTGATTGATCAAATGCCGAGCCTGTTGAATGGAGGGAAACGACGCTATTTTTTTTTTTTTTTTTTTCTGTTCCCTTTCCAAAACTCATATAAGTCGCTTCAATTTTTCCCGTTATTTCTCCAATGCAATTACCGGCATAGGAGAAATAACAGGAAAAAAATGGAAGTGACTTAGGGGTCCTTCCATGCAAGTGATCCAAAATCTGAGAAAAAATTTAACTCACCTTTTTTTATTTTCTTCAAATTTGGCTTATCACCTGCAGCTCTCAAGAAAATTAAAAATCCAAATTTTTAGATTTTTATCCTGTTTTGTTTCTTAGTTATCAGACTTTGTTTTTGTAAAAAAACTCACCTGTTCACATGGTATGCTTCAATACAAAACAGGGTCATCAACAAATAGAAATAAAAAGTTCTATTAAAAAGCATAATGAATGCGGTTTCATATGATATGCATCATGACTAATTTTATAAAAATTTAAAATTTAAAAAAATGACCTTAAAATTTAAATTTTAAATTTCTCGAAAAATGTACAGTGGAAAATTTTCAAAATATTCTCAAATATTTCTGTCTATTTTATCATCGTTTATGCAAAATTTCAACTTGGGATCTCAATGGGACTATATTTTTTCAACCTTTTGAATGTAATTTGATTTACCAAAAAATGAACATTTTTGTGATTCAAGCTATTTTAAGACGTTGGTTCCTTAAAGGCGATGATTTAGTTAGTCTGCTAAACACATCTATGTATGCGTTAGCAAGCACGGACATGTCTGTGCATGAAATTGACAAGTTCAAAATTTATTTGGGGGGAGGAGGGCTACAAATACATACACATTTTTGCCATATCATAGCTCCCGATTTTAAAATATTGTTTACAAATAATTGAATAATTATTTTAAAATGAACAAATTGACTTATTTTATGCATTAACAATATTTTTTTTTTTGACTTATTCTTTGTTTTCAGACATATTTTAATGATAGATTAATGATATGAAGTGAAAAAAGTATTGAATTAAATTCATCTGAAATGGTGAGGGAGGGGCACAACTGGGCTTGATTTTACAACTTTTGGTTGTTAGTCTTGATTTGCGCTTATTAGCATCCATTAGACAAGCTTACCCCAAGGCCGTAGCTAGAAATGATTTTCTGGGGGGGGGGGGGGGGTGACTTTAAAACACTAGCGTTGAGGAAAGTTTCAGGGAGGAATATATGCTACATTGCGAAAATTTTCGGGATTTGGGGGGGGGTGCTCGTCCCCCCCCCCTCTGGAAACTTTTTGAATGCAAATTGCTTCGGGTGACAAAGATATATGTTCGCATTTGAAAGCGTCCCCCCACCTTTTTTTCCAGGACTACTCCACTGATTATTATATTTCTACCAATGTAAGATCCGGTCTTGTACTTTCACGACTAAAACATACTTCAACTTTTAATGAGGATTTTTTTTGTTTGTTCGCTTGCTCTCATTCATTATTGTAGGAAAAAATACTTAATCTAACAACAACATGTATTTTCCATTAAATATTGCTCTTAAAAAAAATCCATCACACTTTTAAAAAATGTAACTGTGCTTTTGCCCCCACCCCCACTCCGTTTTGGACAGCCTCCCCCCACTTCATATTGTGGGGCTGTGAAAACAGCAGCCCCAAACACGTGCAAAGTTTTGTATACGGTCTGAGCAGAGGGGTTAGATAAGAATGTATTAGATTGCGTTCTTTTCCGGTCATCGCGGCTGTCCGCTTGACTTTCTCACGGCCAGGTCCGCTGCCCATTTCTGACCCTCTGCATTCCAACACCCCATATATAAAGCACTGCCCCGAACCCAAGAGGAGGAGACTCACATGGGAACCAGCTTATGTCGGATCTGAAGATGCAGACCTCCGCAGCAATTTTCATGAAGGGTATGTAAAATCTCTGGGCTCCCTTATCCCATTTCTCCTTTCCGTCAACCCTTAATTAAGTTATTAAGTTTACTTAAATCTCTCGAAATCATAAGCTTGTAATTTTAATTTGTTTATTTTTTTTATTTCCCGTGGAGAGCGAAAGAACTTTTGATACTTTAAGAATTAATAAATGTTTCTTCTATAATATTGTATTTGGATTATTTAAAAAACTCCCATTATTTATTTAGACTTTAATTCTTAATTTAAAATGCACACACAACGCAAATGTACAAATACTGAAGAGCTACGGCCCAACAGTAAATAGTACCGTGAAGTTCGAACCATGTCAATAGCAATTGGTGTTTTTAGCCATTCAAACTGTATTTAAGCTTTAAATTGCTTTCCGTGTAATTCAAAAAAAAAAAGTTTGATAATTATAGTTATAGTATGAATAAAGTGCAGTCAATAACTTCATCTTAGTTATAATTTTTCCTCTTTTCATGCAATATTGATCGAATAATTTTGTTATGTTTATTTTTGTGAAAACGGATGTTCATATTTCTTTTATCTCTTTTCTGTGCAATGATGCCTACGTTCTTTGCTATGCTTAGAATTGTATTTTCTTGATTTTTTTTTTTGACACTTACTTATCTATTTTGTTGATAAAATATTTCCAAAAAAAAAAAAAGCTTAATACAATTATCCCCGATAACCCCTCCGAAGAAGCAAATTCCCTCCCGTTGATCTCAAAACTGGTAAGTTTTCAATCCCTTATTCCCTCCGAAGAAGCAAATTCCCTCCCGTTGATCTCAAAACTGGTAAGTTTTCAATCCCTTATTCCGCAGTTTGATAATACCTCCAGCCGTTACTCCACGCTACTTCGTACAATTGGTAGATAGCCTGACGACAGCTTCTAAGTGTACGGAAGTAGAAAAATTATTCATTATTAAATCTCGGATACGTGGCGACGCGCTTAATCACCTGATAACTTCCCCTGATCTATCCTCCGAAAGTATCTATGAAAACTTCAAAGCAAAATTTCTAGACTTTTTCGAAATAAAAACGAGTGTCACATCTCGTCAGCAGTCCTTCTCTTCATGCAAAATGAATACAAACGAACCGGCGAAACATTTTGCCTCTTGAGTGACTACAGCCACACTCAACTTTTTCGGCAATATTTCGCTAGAAAATGAGGATATTAAACAAGTTTTTGATAACACTAAGTTGTCCAAGTTCATTGAGGGCTTACGCCCAGAATACAAATCTTCGGTATTAATTAAAAACCCGACCAATTTCCAAGAAGCAGTAGACTTTGTAGAAATGCTTCAACTAAACAAAATATCCGAAGTTGACCAATCAGTGAATAACTCCTCCATTAGTGCACCCGAACCCAAAATTGATTTCGCCAAATTATTAAGCGAGCATCCCCAAGCAACACACAGTAGGATATCCTCCCTAACGCAAGAAATTGACAATTTAAAACTCATTGCAAATAATCGCGAATCCCCGAATAATCACGTACACAGGGCATACAACGCTAGTAGATCTCCATCGCGTTACACGCGAAATACTTCTAATTTTCAGTACCAATGCGAAATTTGCAATCGCACAAACCACAACACCAGAGATTGCTATTATCGCACTAGTCAAAATTCGAATCGCTTTCTCTCTCCTCGTTCAACTTATCCCCCTCACACTAATGCTTTTCCCCTTCGGAGAAATAGCAGATATAGGACAGTTTCTTTCCAAACAAACCCTCCACTCGGCAGCACTCTTCCCGCCCTTTAAACGACCGAAGGGGACAATAGATCAAGCGGCGCATTGCCCCCCTATTAAGAAAGAAGAAAACCAGATAGCCGCAGAAGAAACGGTAAATACGCAAAGAATTGAGCCAATCAATAAAGATTTTTATTTACCCGTACTTTTGATGAAATTTTCTGGATTCCCCACGATTGCTTTGGCGGATTCAGGGGCGTCATGCTCGCTTTTACTGTTAGAAAATAATTCAATGTCACTCGCAATCCATTGCGCAATTTATGACGTAATCAGCGCCGCCTATTGGAACACTGTAGAAACTGCGCAGAAGGCGCGTGGACTTGATAGAAGTAAGATGTAAAATTAATATGATGTTCTTTTTATCTATTTTGTATGTGTGCGTTTCGTCTTGTTAATTGTTTTAATAAAATCTTAATTGCTGAAACTGCAGCATGCTCTACTCTGCTACCTATGGAAAACAACATGATTATGCTATTAGGTCACTGGTCCCAGAAATTAAGTTAAATGATTAACAAGGAAGTGGTGAAACAAAGAAAATGGCTGCGTCGAATATGCGAATCGAACTTTTCAACGGAAACAATTTTGAGACTTGGAAGATTCAAGTTAAAGCTTTACTTGTCAAAAATGATTCTTAGAACTATGTCAGTGAAAATATTAAGCAGCCGGAAGTTAACAGCACAGACGCTGCATCGTTGGAGAAGTATCGAGAATGGAAAAACTTTGACGAAAAGGCAAAGGCAGACATAATTTTAAGCATTGCGCCTTCTGAGTTAAAACAGATAAAGAACTGCGAGACGTCATCGGATGTATGGAAGAAACTGGAGAATGTCTACGCTTCCCCCAAGAGGCCCTGCAAGGAAGGCAACCTTATTAAAGTCTCTAATACAGTTGAAGATGAATGACTCATCAAATGACTTTTATGACCACTTAGGAAAATTTACCGACATTGTAGACAAGTTGGCAGAACTGGATATTTGCATTGATAACGACCTGTTATCAATTATTCTACTATATAGCCTTCCGTTTTGTTTTGAAAACTTTCGAATAGCTATTGAAACAAGGGACGATCTGCCTGATATTGAGCAACTAAAAGTGAAAATTCGTGAAGAATGGGAAGCGCGAAAAGAAACTTTTCCCCGTGGCGCCATCAAGAGTCCCAGACAGTTTAGGCGTGAAGAAGAAAGCAAAGCATTTGTTGCTTCTAATTACCATAAAAATACGGACTATAATATAGCACCAAGATCGCGGGATTACCCAACTAGAATAAACAACCGATTTTCAGCTATGAACAATAATATGAATACGAAGGATTTTAACAAGAATAAAAACTTTGACAGAAATAAAATTCGCTGCCACTTTTGTCATCAGTTAGGACATAAAATTTCACAATGTGCTAAAAACCCTAAAAATTTTAATTCTGGTGGAAGTAAAGTTAATTCAGGATTATTTACCGACATTTATTCTTCAGCTTTTTTGGCTAGTGAGGAAATTAAAGGTAAGTGGATTTTGGATAGTGGGTGCACTATACATCTTTGCAATGATGCATCAAAATTTTTGGATTTGACAGAAACTGATGTTCGTGAAATTAATTTAGCCAACAGTACATCTGCTAAAGTGCTTGGTACTGGAACTGTTTCAATTTCTGCTATTGTAAATGGAAATATGCAAAATATTAATGTTTATGATTGTTTATATGTTCCTGATTTACGTACTAATCTTTTGAGTGTCACTAAAATTATTGATAAGGGTTATAGAGTAAGTTTCTTTTCTGATCATGCAATTATTATTAATGATAAAACTAAGATGGTATTGAAAGCAGAGCGAAATGGGAATTTATTTCATCTTTGTGATTCGAATAATGATAATGAGGTATGTACCGCTAGTGAATCATGTAATATAAATAAGACAAATGTTACTTTGGAAAAAATTCATGCTCGTTTGGGTCATGTAAATATTGATGATATCTTAATGGTTACATAAAAGGTATTAATGTTACAAATGTGAAGGATAATTCTAAGTTTAATTGTGAAGTGTGTGTTGTAAATAAACTTACTCATGCTCCATTTCCAAAACATTCTGAACGTAAATCAAATGTTTTGCAAATAATTCATTCTGATTTGTGTGGCCCGATGAAATGTCCCTCATATGGTAACTCAAAATATTTCATTACATTTATTGATGACTTTTCCCGTTATACTGTGGTAAGATTTTTAAAGTGTAAAAGTGAAGCACTTGATGCGTTTAAAGAGGTTAAAACATTATTGGAAAATCAAACTGGTGCTAAGATAAAATGTTTAATGAGTGACGGAGGGGGTGAGTATATTAATGAAGCATTTGATGATTTTCTAAAAGAGAACGGCATACAGCGTAGAGTTACTGCTCCTTACAGTCCGCAGCAAAACGGAGTTGCAGAACGCAAGAATCGCACGTTGGTAGAAATGTCACGTTGTTTATTAAGTCACTCAAAATTGCCATTAAATATGTGGGCTGAAGCTGCAAATACTGCAAATTATATTCGTAATAGACTCCCCACAAAGCTCTGAATGGTAAAACACCATATGAACTTCGGTTCAAGGTTGTACCTAATGTAAGTTATTTTAAAATATTTGGTTGTGTATCTTACGTTCTTGATAACAAACCTGTTCATAAATTTTCTCCTAGATTTAAAAAAGGTATATTTGTTGGTTATTCTGATACATCTAAGGCTTATAAAATTTATTTGCCTCATGAAAACCGTTTTGTTATATCAAGAAATGTTAAATTTTTGAAGAATTTGATAATAAGAAAATAACAAATGTGGGTGAACTATTGAATGATTGTTGTAGACCATTATCTGATGATGTTATAGATGAGTCTTTACCGAAAACTACCGAAATAGAAATCTTCCCAAATTCTCAGAGTCCTGACCTTGATAGTGAGGAAGTAGATAGTCGAAAGTAATGAAATAGAACAACCGACCGTAGTTGAGGACGATTCGAATTTATTAAGATTGCGCAATCGCGATATAGTTCGTCAACACAATTTAATTGATAACACAAATTTTGTATGTGCCGTTTTAAATGAAATTCCAATTGCATGGGCATTGAAGAGTTGAGACAGCCATTCTTTACTTATGGCTATGGCTGATGAGGTAAAAAGTATTTTAAGAAATGATACATTTAACGTTGTTGACAAACCTGAAGGAATAAAATGCATCGGTAGTCGGTTTGTCTTAAGTAATAAACTCAATCCCGACGGATCTCTTGAGAGAAGAAAAGTAAGATTAGTTGCAAAGGGGTTCAGTCAGAAGCCAGGAGTCCATTTTAATGAAACTTTTGCTCCCGTAGCTAGGCAAAATTCCCTAAGAGTTTTTACTGCCATTGCAGCTAAATTAAAATTAAAAATACATCAATTTGATATAACTACAGCTTATTTGAATGGTAATTTGGAACAGGAGATTTTCATGGAAAGTCCGGATCATTTTACTGATGCTTTACAACATATAGTTAAAACTGAAACACCAGGTAGTGATATTTATTTAAGGGCGCAGAGAAAATGATAAACTCCTTAAAATATGGTAATAAAGTATTTCTTTTAAAAAAAATCTTTATATGGGTTAAAGCAATCTGGTCGTTGCTGGAATTTCAAATTCAATGAAATTTTAAATAAGTTTGGTGCAAAAGCAACGGAATCTGATCCTTGTATATATTATATGCGAAATTCTAAAAATTTATTAACTATGATTTTGGTTTATGTAGACGATATATTGCTTGTGTCTCAAGATGTTGAAATGTATGAGAAATTTCAAAATTATCTCAAAGAAAATTTGGAAGTTAAATATGTTGGTTTGGCAAAATATTGTTTAGGTATAAATTTTATGCAAAATAATGATGTTATTGCATTAAATCAGTCAACTTATATTAGTGAACTTTTAAACTGTTTTGGAATGACTGAAGCTAAAACTGTAACATATCCCATGGATGTAAGCATACGTTTGGAGAAAGCTGAAAAGTGCGAAGAAAATTTTCCTTATCGAGAATTAATTGGCGGATTAATGTATTTGGCAACATCTACCAGGCCAGATATCGCTCATGCGGTGAGCTATTTAAGTCAATTTTTGAATTGTTATAATGGAACACACTGGAATGCAGGAAAGCATGTTTTACGATACTTGAAGAAAACGATTAATCATGGACTTCTTTTTCGAAAATGTGAAAAACCTTTAGTTGGTTACACAGATGCAGAGTGGGCAAATTGTCCAATAAATAGAAAATCGCTTACAGGGTATTGTTTCATTTTTAGTGAAGGTTGTATTAGTTGGGACAGTCACAAGCAATCTACCGTCGCACTTTCTTCGACTGAGGCCGAATATATGGCTCTTTCAGATGGAACAAAAGAATCTATTTAAATAAGTTAAGTGAATTGCTAAATTTAAAAATGGGAAAAATTCAAATTTTTACTGATAATATGGGTGCTATTAAATTGGCAAAAAATCCAGTTTTTCATAAACGAACTAAGCACATAGATGTGAGACATCACTTTGTTAGAGAAACAATAAAAAATGGTACTATAGAATTGAATTTTGTTCCAACTGAAAATATGTGTGCAGATATTTTAACGAAAGCATTATCAAATGTAAAGCACAAAAAATGTTGTGATTTGATTGGTGTTATGAATATAGATATGTAAAATGGATGTGCGATTGCCATTGAGGGGGGCGTGTTAGAGAATAATTGAATGTCACTCGCAATCCATTGCGCAATTTATGACGTAATCAGCGCCGCCTATTGGAACACTGTAGAAACTGCGCAGAAAGCGCGTGGACTTGATAGAAGTAAGATGGAAAATTAATATGATGTTCTTTTTATCTATTTTGTATGTGTGCGTTTCGTCTTGTTAATTGTTTTAATAAAATCTTAATTGCTGAAACTGCAGCATGCTCTACTCTGCTACCTATGGAAAACAACATGATTATGCTATTATTTACATTTATCAATTTATGAGAAAATTTCCACTGATCCCCAAATTAAACCTATTAAAGCAGAAATTGCTATAAAAACCATTTCAGGTGAACCACTAAAATTTGAAGGTTGTGCTTCAAATCCAATAACGATAGGCGGTAAACACTTTCACCATAATTTTTTCCTAATTACCAATGATTTTCCGCCTCAATACAACGCTATTTTGGGGTACGACTTTTTGAAATTACATAAATTCCAGCTGAATTTCCATGATGATACCCTTTCTTCATCCCATACAAGTACAAAACTTTATGATGCAAATTCAGCATCATTTAATAATTTGCCTTGCTCTGCAGCTACGTTGAGAACAAAACACACCTTAGAACCTCATGAATCAAAAATTGTAGATTTAGTCGTAGATATCCCAGCCAAAGTCGGAGATGATGTCCTTTTGACTCCGATTTTGCGTAATCCGTGTATTGAAGTACATACTGCAGTTAGCAAAGTAACAAAAGATAAAACAGTTGCTGTTATTATTTCAAATCTCTCTTTACAGAAAATGGCTCTTAACAAAAACTGTAAAGTCGCTACAATTACCTCGGATATTGAAATACGGGACATGGAAAAAATTAAACAGCTAAGAATAGATGAGTTTGCTGAATCAGATTTTAATTTGTCGCATTTAGACTGCGAAACAAAAACAAAATTGCTCCAGCTTTTGTACAAATACGCAGACATCTTTAGCACTAGGATATACACTATAGGCAGATCTAATGCTACTCTTCCAAACCTACATGTAGACCCATGCAAACTACCATCAACGCGACCCTACTCTGTTCCCGAATCATTAAGACCCGAATTAAAACGCCAACTAGATGAATTAGAACAATCAGGCATAATTGAGCATTCAGACAGTCACATAAGTTTTCCTCTTATTATGATAAAAAAGAAAAATGAATCAAATGACCCATCTAAACAAAAATGGGAGATTAGTTGTAGATTTCAGAGTTTTGAACAAACATCTGCGTTATCCAAAACATAGCTTACCGCTAATTCAAACTTTTAGAAAATTTGAAAGGTTCAAAATTTTATACTTCCCTTGACTTATCAAATAGCTTTTGGCAAATTCCCCTTAAACCCGAAGATAGGGATATGACGTCTTTTAGCTCTATTTATGGCACATATCGCCATTGTTCCTTACCCCAGGGAATAAATGCTGCTCTCGAAATTTTCCAGAGTCTTTCAGATAAATTATTATCCCCAATTTCTGAATTAAATATTTCAAATTACATTGATGATTTTTGTTTAGGAGCCGATTCCGTAACTCACATGCTTTACAAATTAGAAAAATTATTTTGTCGATTTCGAGAGTTCGGTTTGACAATAAATCCTCAAAAATGCCAATGGCTTCTACCTTTTATTAAATTTTTGGGACATTAACTTGATAGAAATGGCATCCTCCCCACCAACGAAAATTTACGCAAAATACAGGATTTTCCAGTTCCAAATACTGTGCATAAAACACGCAGATGGATTGGTTTAGTTAATTATTATCGAATATTTATCCCGAATTTTAGTTCTCTGACCGCTCCTTTAACGAATTTAACACGAAAAGGATCCAAATTTAAATGGACTGAGGAAGCCCAGTTCGCTTTCGATCAACTAAAGCAGAAATTATCGCAACCTCCAATTTTAACTCATCCGGATTATAACAAAACTTTCGTGCTTTCTACGGATGCTTCAGATAATTGTATTGCAGCAATGCTAGGACAAAAAGATAATAGCGGAACCATACATCCTATTGCTTATTTTTCTCGTAAACTTTCTCCAGCGCAAGCGAAGTATCCTATTTTTGATAAAGAACTTCTTGCTGTAAAGGAATCAGTTAAATCATTTAAATATTACTTGTATGGACGCGAGTTTATGATAAGATGCGACAACCAATCATTAACTAAACTTTCAAAATTGGAATCGCCTAGTAACCGAGTTACTCGATGGCTTTTATATTTATCTGAATTTAAATACCGATTCGAAAACTTTAAAGGAATCGAAAATCACGCAGCGGATATATTTTCTCGAGATTTTCATGTTAACAATGTCTCAGTTGATTTTCCCACTAAAGAGGAAATTTCAATTTCACAACGAAGTGATATCGATCTAATTCCGATTATTGATAAATTAGAAAAAGGAGAATCAGTAGATGATTATTTTCTTCTCAATGGTACTCTTATGCATATTTGGTACAATCCACGGGCAAATGGCTTAACTCGCGCAGACCAGATAGTGATCCCAGCAAAATTTAGACCATATATTTTGATGATCGCCCACGGACCTCATTTTGCGAATAAGAAAACATTTGATCGAATAAGGGATAAATTCTTTTGGAAGTTTATGCATTCAGATTGTGAGCATTACGTTCAATCCTGTAAAGAATGTTTTCCTTTTAAATCCCCAGCTCGTTTTCCTCCCGTTCCCTTAGAAAGAGGAAAAATCCCATCGCGCCTTATGCAATACGTTTCTTGTGATTTCATCGGTCCATTTTCAAGGACAAACAAAGGAAATGTTTTTATAGTGACCTTTTTAGACCATTTCACAAAATTCTTGAAATTATATGCCGTACCCGATCAACGTGCATCAACAACGGCAGACAATTTTTTGGATTTTACCTGTATGGCTTTCCAGAATATTTTCTCACCGATAAAGGGTCAAATTTCACTAGCGAACATTTCCAAAATCTTTGTTCCCGGTTAGGAGTTACCAAACGTTTTACGACTGCACAACACCCTTCCGCAAACGGAATGTCCGAAGTACTGAATAAAGAAATAAAGAAATCGTTAAGTATCCTTTCCAGAGAAAATTCACGGTGGGATGACTATGTCAATTATTACGAATTTGCATATAATTCTAGCTATCACAGTGTCACAAAAGAAAAACCTAGCTTTCTACTACTTGGTTACGACCTTGATTTCCCGAGTTTTATGTTTGATTCCCCCCAGAAAACCTCCTACGCATCTCACGAAGATTTTGTCGCAACAAAAACCCGAAATCTTCAATTAGCTTATGCTAGAGTTTCACAAAATTTAGGGTACAGCTCCTTCCAATTCTAGGGTACAGGAAGAAGTGCCAGAAACGAGAGAAACTGGAAGTGTCGTAAGGGATCCGTACTATTTACGTTTGTCAGCGCAACGGCCTAATAATGCACAATCAGCAAACGCTCTCTCTCGTTGGCCATTGTGGGTAAACAAGGCTTGTAATAACGAAACCTCCAAAAAAAAAAAAAAAAAACTTCGCATGTATTAAAACGATAATTTAATTTCAAAAAAAAGAAAAAGTAAATGAAACTAAACTAATAATTGCTCCTTCCATTACAGTATCATACAAATGCCTTCAAACTTTTTTTTTTCTCTCTTCCTTCTACTTCCTTCTTGGAGTTTTCAAACTTGCATTCAACTTTTTCAATCACTTTTCCTTTCCTGTCTTTTCTACATCTTTCTCTGAAAATATGGTTATGTTGTTAATCGAAGGCTGATCACCTTCGGTAAGTTGTTAAAGGCTAATATTTTCTTCCTTCTCCCCCTATTTCATTTATTTTGAGAACTTTCTCTACTGCAAAACAAAAAAAAACAAGCTAAACGAAGTTATTTTAAGTGTAACTTTACGATATTTTTTTTTCTCTCTCTAATGTAAAAGAGGAAAAATAGATCCTAGAATGAAAAAAAAAAAAAAAAAAAAAAATTGAAGGCAAAATTCTTGTTTTTAGTTGTATTAAAGGACTTAATGTTTTGTTCAAATTTATCAAGAAAAAAACATTTTTTTTGTTCCATCTTTTAACTATTTTATGATGTGTAGAAGTTCATAGCTATGTGTACTTAGAAGAAAGAAAAGACGTTTAACAAACTATGTTTGAATAGTTATCAACACCATTGTTTTACCATTATTTTCGATTGGTTTTCGCTAATTTTTGAGTTTTGTTCTCCACACTATGGTAGAATTAATATTTGTTGAATATTTATGATAACCACTACTGAAATTTTAGTTTCTTTACAAAAAAAAAAAAAAAAAGAAAGAAAGAAAAATCTAAAGATAAAAATATGATCTAAAGATAAAAATGAAAACTTTCTTTTTTTCTTTAACCCTTTTTTTTGGGGGGGGGGGAGCTCTGAGTGTATACATATGCCTAGTATTTATGATTTGATGTCTTATTCAGATTTGTTGTTATTGCAATTTTATGTGACTCGAGGGAGGTGCATACCAGTACGAAACAAGTGAAAGGAATAATGCCATTATATTTTACTCTTAAAGGGTGCTTGAAATCTAGCGACTCCTGCCCTTACCTTTTACAAACAAAACAAAACTTTCGTTTCGATGAAGACAACTTTTGAGCCACAGGAGTGTGCCTTGATGCCGACAGATAGGCCGGCTCATGCGTCACTTTTCCGACTTTTTCTGAAAGAGCAAACGGACATTTTACGACAACGTTTCGATTGCCTGACCAGTGTTCACCCGTGTTTACTTGTTGTTCTTCTGTAAGACCTCGAAAACTTTACGACGTACAGGAACTCTGATGTTCGCAGTGTTATCCACACGCTCTATGCTACCGCGATACACTACTTATATTCGCAACCTCGATGCCCAACTTCTGCTTGCGTAGATTGCCTAGATTGCTTGCGCTCACGAATCACTGCAAACACGTTTCATGCTTACCAATGTGAGCTCACAAACGATTCTTCGAGCGGTTTAATAATTCCGAAAGAGGAACCTGAACACCTTTTTGCAGACACTATTCATTCCTCCTTGCACTAGTACCTACTTCGTCTGCTGCCCATTGACAAGTGAGACTCATAATACTGACGGCGATCTTCAAAAAAAAAAAAACTGTAGTGCTGAGGCACATTTCCGAAATTCAGCACATTATTTTTTGCGCTCTTTTCGTTGGACATTGTATTTGATAAACGACGATCGCATTTCGACTCACACACACGGGTCAAGTTATGCCACAAACTGTGTGACACACGATTTGAAGTTCCTCGAAAAAAACTGTGGAGCATCGTGAACCATAAACGAATTATAGTGGTTTATGCATTATATCTGCTGATTTCTGAGTTGATCTGTTCCGTGTGCTGTAATATTGTGTTCTGCACTAACTGACTTTAAGGAATCTTGAACCGTGAAAAAATTATTCTCTACAAATCAACAAGGAGTGAATCGCTTTTCAAGTTAAAATTCATTTACCTTTACGAATTTGGAACTATTAAACAAAATATGTACTGCCCGATTTACGAGAATGTGTTTATAAGAAATAATGAAATTTTACTTGAATGTTGAACTGAACCATCGAGTTTTCTTCAAAGTGTACAGATGTCTATTTGTCTTCAATGCGTTATTCACATAATTGCTTTCATAGTAATCTATTTTTTTAGTACTTATTTGTGCTTGCTTACACTAATATTTTATTTTCATGTTGTATTGTGATTATTATTGATAATTATTATTTATATTATTATATTGCTGACAAACTCTTGTCTGGTAAGCGATGCCATTATGTGATTCTAGATATTAGATGATGCTGAAATTTTCAACGATGATAAAATGGAAACGAGATTTAACTGCTATACATTCTTTTAATTATCCCTAGTTATACTGTAAGTAAAAGCGTAATGTCGACATCGAATGGAATTGAAATGTTTGATTTATTGTTGTTAGGCGCATCTAAATTAATATGGGTATATTCTGTAATGTATTAACCTATGGTGTAAGACACCAAACCATAAATAACAACATAATTTAATGTCAAAATCTTTTCCTTCGATTATTGTATGAAGCATAGGGATTTTTCTTATTATTATTATTATTATTTATTTATTTATTTATTTATTTTTTTTTTTTTTTTTGCATACTCAAACTAATTTGAAATGGGGTCACTGAGCATTTGTTTTATTTGTTTGTGTTTGCTATTGTAAATGAGGGAGACATACTTTATCAAGTCACTGTCTCTCGAAGTCGACTCAGATATACGAATTTTGCATTATTGGGCATTCAGTAGGCCAATGTGTTACTATTTGAGATAGGAAAAATGAATTTGAAAAGTTGAGATTGAAAAATGTATTAAAGTGTCCAGATGATATAAATATGATTTTAGGTTGCTAGTAGAATGATATAGAAGGGAATACACAGGATATTACAATTTTATTATTGATAATGATTATTGACATTAATAGAAAGAAATTAATGTGGTGAAAGAAAGGTAAAACAAAGAATGATGAGTATTCAATTGAATTAATTAAATTGATGGCAGAAAAAAAAGGAGAAAAATTATAGTCAGTATTGAAATTAAGTGGACATTTTTTTTTTCATCACTTTTATGCAATTCTAAATTATTTTGAAAAAAATTTTCAGGGAAAACTATTAATGCAATACATGTTACTTTTCTTTTCTATGAATGCATGAGCTATTATATTATTATTATTTTTTACTGATGAAGGTGAATATTACAATACACTGCAAATCATTTTGTGTTACTTATTTTTTTTAATTGTAAGAAAAATATTGGTTGTTCACTGTACATTATATGATCCACCTTACTAGAATTTATGTATGTAAATGTATGTTTTAAGAACTGTATTTTGCTCTCCAGCGCCCCCCCCCCCCTTTTTTCCCGGAGGAGAGGTAGGATTGTGGGGCTGTGAAAACAGCAGCCCCAAACACGTGCAAAGTTTTGTATCCGGTCTGAGCAGAGGGGTTAGATAAGAGGGTATTAGATTGCGTTCTTTTCCGGTCATCGCGGCTGTCCGATTGACTTTCTCACGGCCAGGTCCGCTGCCCATTTCTGACCCTCTGCATTCCAACAGCCCATATATAAAGCACGGCCCCGAACCCAAGAGGAGGAGACTCACATGGGAACCAGCTTATGTCGGATCTGAAGATGCAGACCTCCGCAGCAATTTTCATGAAGGGTATGTAAAATCTCTGGGCTCCCTTATCCCATTTCTCCTTTCCGTCAACTCTTAATTAAGTTTACTTAACCAGTTAACTGTGTAGCCCGAACTGAGCTCGGGTGGAGGTTTATGTGCGTTAACTGTGTAGCCCGAGCCCCTGGAAAAGGGGCAATGGGCTTTCTTACAGTACTTCTTGCTCCCTTGCCCCCTTGCGCGGCGGGTGTTCCGAGATTAGCTTCGCACAAAGGAATGGTCAAGAAAGGGTAGGCGTCAAATTGTCAGTCAGATTTACTTACACCTCACCGGATTTTCTATGCCCACGTGCTCGTAGGGACAGCGGTAAATTTGACCTCGTGTGACTAATAAGACAGTAAGGAATATTTTTTATTGGAAAGTATTATTTCTGTAAAAGGTGATGGAAAACTTAACTCGAAATTATATATTGTCGCAAAATATTATGTATCTGAAAATGAAATTTGTGATCAAATGAAAGAAATTCTTATTTAACATTGTTTTTCCTTCGATTAAAAATTCGAACAAGCTTCTCCAATAAATAAAAAAAACATATAAAAATAAAGAAATATATTCTTTTTTCTTTTTTTTTAAATTTAATTTGATCATTTTGAACCCCTTCATGCAAAAAAAGGGGGGGGGGGGCGCTTTACACTGAAACTTGGGTTGATGGGTATTACGGAAAGGAATGCATATTACATGCCATGAAAAAACACCAGCTCAGATAAATTGAGAAATTTCCTAAATTTTAATGGGCAGAATTTCCTTTTAAAGAAATCTTGAAAAGCACACGACTTATAGTTATCGATTCGCAAAGTTTCTTTGCGTTTCTTTCCTTCTACCTATAACTTTCAGATGAATGAACTCATATTGATGAGAAACGATTAGAAAGACGGCCCCGTTTAAGTCCCATACCAGCGTTTAACCACTTTTCTTTTAACAAAAAAGGTTGCAATAAAAATTCACTGATTTTTATGCAAATTAATTACGTTTGCATTGATTTTTCCCTGTTAAATAAATGATTAAATATGGAATCGCATTGTTTAAAACAATCCGTTGTTTTGCATCAGTTATATTAACAGTAATTATCATAAAAGTTTTGAATGAACCTTTGTTAAAACAAACTTGAAATACATTGACTCCAGTCCAGATAGTCCAGTGCTGAATCTAGGGGGGGGGGGGGGGAATCCGGGGCCCTTGCCGCGGGTGACACTTTTGGGAGCGGCAAATTCAACTGTGATGCACACACACACAAAAATAAAACAGAAGAGGAAAGAAAGAGCAGTTAATTAAGAAAATTTAACTTTTGGTAAGAGAATTAAACTCCTAGTTCGGCGCTTTAATCATTGATCGGCTATTTGGCTAACGATTAAAACCAGTTGATGTAATTATTTATTTGTATAAACCGTCGGAAACTCTGAAATTGAGATATAATGAATATGTTGCGTCGTTGATCAGTTGGCGGGCTCCTGTGGCAGGCAACTGCTCCTAGGAAGGCAGTTTTAGAGAACGGCAAATTTCGCATTGCCAAAAATTTAAAAAACAAAAGTTTTTTCCCCTTGTAAAAGAGAAATATAAATCATGCTATGCTCAAACAATACAATAGCTTTTCTTTCACAAATTTTCAAAGCATCCTTTTGAAAAGGGGCGAGGAGGAGGGAGAGTCATTTGGAGAAAGCTGACACGTGGGTCTTCAATATGGGCGTTAGTAAGAAAGGTAGGGGGGGGGGGGGCGCGATCTTGCCACCTGGATTTTTTTAAAAATGCCAATTTTGTTCTGCATTTTCATGAGTAAACTTTTACGTTTGAAAAAGTTTTTGTTTGCTTTTCCTTTTTTACTAATATTTTTGCAGTCTTAAATGCACCTCTTAAGGCCTCGAATTGCACCAGTTTGCAGATAGTTTTCAACATTTCCCGGGAGAGAATCCCTCAGACCCCCATCAACTGTCAGAATTTTTTATCTCCAGTTAAGGGGGAACTCTTCATATTGCTCTATCCCCTAATGTTGAGTTGAATAAAATTTATATGAAATATGAAGAATAATTGTATGGAGGGAGGGGGGAAGCGACATTCTTAAGTTTGGCCCCGCCACGGAAAACTCAAAGATCCGGTATTGTTGTAGTCTGTGCATTTGCGTTTATCGATGAACACTTTTTTTTTTGTGCCGGAATTCACAATGCAGTGTGAGGAATCATACGAAATCGAACAATGAGTTTATGTAATAATGTCATATATTTTCTTTACCAGACCCCTACCCTGTTAGCCGAGGCCTTAGGTTTGCTTGCGCATGGGGCGAGGTAGTAGGGTCCACTGATTTTACATGCACGTACCCCCAAGTGTACATGGTGGGTCTTCAACGGGTATCGAACACGCGATCTTCCGATTGGAAGTCCGACACTAACCACACGGCCTTTGCTAAAATATGCTGGATCAACCCCTCCATACATTAATCGCACCCTAGCATTTATTGCAGGAGTTTCATTTAAACAGGAGGAATTGCAAACTATTTTTTGGATAGCTTCCTATAAGAGCTCATGCCCTAATACATTATTAATTAAGTGTTATTATGCTAAATAATAACACTTAATTTGGTTTCGAACGCGCGACCTTCTAGTTGGAAAACCGACGCTCTAACCACTAGGCTAACACGGCCTCATAATGTCATATACTGGAGTAGTGAGACCCTCATTTCGGAAGGGGGGAAGGTCTTTGGGGTCGGGGGGGGGGGGGCTAGATAGCTCGCAACTAATTTTATTGTTTTACGAAACCAAATACCGAATTCTAAGCAATCCCGTATCTACGTTAGCTTCAGGAGGTATCCTCATACTAAGCCAGCGATGTAATATATTTCGGTTTGTAATTTTGCACTTGTTTCATATGTTTAGATGTAGCCTTAATATTCCTTGGAAAATGAATTTATTTTAAAAATTTTTAGAGCAGTTTACAATTATATGAACGATAGTCATTGAAATTATGCATGAACTAAAAATATGCAAATAATTGTTAGAAACAGCACGATTTTACTTTTTCAGAGGAACTACTTAGTACTTAGAGGACCCTCGTTCACTCCTGATAAAAATTCAAAAACTTCAAGATAAAACAATTAATTTTAGCAGCTCAAAGCATAAAATCTACACAAAACGGATTCCCGAGCATTTCCCATATGATATTTTTGGCTGCAAATAACTAAACATTTGCTAATGGCATTGAGACTTCCTATGAACGAAAGGAATTTAATATTAATAGATTTAAGTTGGGGTGGTACGCTGCTGAATTTTTCGCCCCCCCCCCCCCCAAGGGGGTAGAGGGACCAAAAAAAAGCCGGCTACACCTTTTTTTGGCCCGGCTAAAATTTGGCAACCCTGCTTTTAGTATAGTCAGCGGTTGCTTCATTTGGAGTGAATACTTGTAGATGCTTTCATAAGGTCTAAGCAATCCCGTATCTACGTTAGCTTCAGGCGGTATCCTCATACTAAGCCAGCGATGTAATATATTTCGGTTTGTAATTTTTGGCCAGACATTAAGTCAAAGTAATGATAGTTCTGATTTCAGTGTTTTTTCTGACATTGAACAATTTTCTGAAGGAAATCCAAATATCAATGAAAACTATGTACGCGGATGGTGTAAAGTCGATGGGTGATCCTCTACTCCACAAAACACAATCATGGCTTCCTTTCCTACGAAAGCCAGGATTGAAATTCTACGTTACTGACGAACTTTTTTGATGAATAATTTTAAACTCAATTGTCAGAAACGTTAACAAAATGCTTGCATTTAAAAAAAAGAATTTAATACTATATGCTTTGTTTGCAAAAAAGTAATTCACATCAAATAAGCAAATAATTTAGCAAAGTAAGTACGATGAAAATTTGCGCGAATGCAATCAAATTCTGCTTGGAATCTCCGTACAGAAAGAGCATTTCTACTACAGAAACATTCGTAGATTAGAGAAACATTTTCTCTCATGAAATTTTCTGTACTTCAAAAATACTTCAAAAAAATCCTCGCTATCACTTTCACACCCAGTTAAAGTTTCCTATGAATCTAGATTCTAGAGCGTGTATTGGTTTCTACAAACATGCTCTTTCCCCGAAAGAATGCATACTGCTTTCATATTTCACTAAATCAAACTTCCCCATCTGTGACCTAATTCTTTCCATGTACTATTCTAAACGTGATTCTAAATAGAAATTTTCAACTACCGAATTCCATTTCTCAGTTTTCTTTTACTATGGGTAGATCAGAGGCTCCCTGAAGCAGCAAAAGTTGCCCTATACGCCCCGTACCCGAGCCCCACATAAAATGGGGACCTTTTAAAGTAGTATTCGCAATATCAGTAAGTTAATAACGTAGAGAAATCTAAACTGCTTTACACCAATTTTAGTAATTTATTGCCGTGTTTATAGCTGTAAAAAATATTCCTCTAACACTCTTTGTTATCGGATTTATTTATTTGCCAGATGAGCAAATCGTGCCATCGGATTACTATACTCAGCCTCAGATTGACAAGAAATAATTATTCAATAATTTTATTAAATAATGTAAAATTTGTATACTTAATGTAAGATATAGCTAAAAAAATTTTCCCTTGAAGTGGATTGAACCTCTCTTTCAAGTTAACGACCTCCACATCTGCATGTTCCCTCTAGTTCATATGACTTTGATTTAAGAAACAAGTTAGAATTTGCAGATAACCACTTCTCGAAACATGAGTTCAGTGACATAATGTCACGAATAATTTTGAGACGACTTTATAATGTAAAACTTGCAAAGTTTTTTTTTTTTTTCTAGTGTTATAAATGCTTATAATTATGAACATAGTGCGCATATAAAGTTATTAATATAAGCATGGATAAATAATAAACATACTTTGTACTTTTCTCCACCAGACCCCTACCTGTTAGCCGAGGCCTTAGGATTGCTTACGCACGGGGAGAGGTAGTGGGGTCTACGGATTTTACATGCACATATCCCCAAGTATACATGGTGGTCTTCAGTGGGTACCGAACGCGCGACCTTCCAGATGGAAGTCCGACGTGCTAACCACTAGGCTACCCCTGCATACAACATACTTTGTACCAGTTTGAATTTCGTTATTCGAAAACCTGGATTTCATTTTGGTTAAATTACGGGTTACACTTCAGACTGGTTTGCCCCGATTCACATGTATAAGGCGGGGCCTGCTTTTAGTCACAAATTTTTAAGGCAAAACTATAAAACAGTTCATCGATAAGATTTTGCGTAATTTACAACATTTGAGGCATTATATATGTTTTTATTCATAATGTGTTCTCATATTCTTGTAGAAAATGGATTAACATTTCATAGGCATTTATCAGATTCTCATGATGCTAAAAAGCAATCAGGTAACCATGAGACACTTTATCGCTTAGGAAATACATATGGAAAAAATGTCGGACATAAGGTCAGAAACCAAAAAAATTACGGAAATAAGTTCCATGACCAAAAGACCGACAGTATATTTCGATCCTTATGAGGTTCACTTTCCGTTTTTTTTTTTTCCCAGTACGTTTCTAAACATAATTTGAATTTTTTGAATGAGTTTTTAATGCTTTTCAGCTTTGAAAGAAACAAAGAAAAGGATTTGACTATTCATAATGTCGTTTTTTTTTTAATTGTTTTTTTCCTTATTACCTAAATGCTATGAAATATTAAAGTAAACGATCAAGGCACTATTTAAAGCTAGAGAAGTTAATTTGCAATTGCCGAATATAAAATAACATTTAAATTTAGTTAACTTGCTATGAAACATAATGAAGCAAAAAAAGCGTGGAAAGTCTTCTGAGGATTGACGCTGCGTCTCTCTCTCTAAATTTCGACGAAAAAAACATATACAAAAGGAATCAGTGCGTGCAAAGACAGTGCATTCCATCCGCGCTCCCCATTCCCCCTAGGAAAACGATTAGAACCCTTTAGCATGCTTTACTGAATCGGGGCTTCAATACAATAGATCAATCAACGATCTTCCACTCTCTTTGGTTCTATGGACTTCCTTTGTAAAGTAAAGGGGGTCAAAGCGTGCATTGCTGGGAAGTAAAGATATGCTTGCCGAAATGTTTGCACATATAATGACCATTTTTGGTGAAGAGGTTTACACAGTAGACAGGTTAAATCTCTCGAAATCATAAGCTTGTAATTTTAATTTGTTTATTTTTTTTATTTCCCGTGGAGAGCGAAAGAACTTTTGATACTTTAAGAATTAATAAATGTTTCTTCTATAATATTGTATTTGGATTATTTTAAAAATTCCCATTATTTATTTAGACTTTAATTCTTAATTTAAAATGCGCACACTACGCAAATGTACAAATACTGAAGTGCTACGGCCCAACAATATACACATATTAAAATGCGAAGCAAAATTTTAACGTTTTGCTTCGTTTGCCGAATAAGGTTTAAAATAGCAAAATAGTTTAACCCTATTTTAGCAACTTATTTCACTTAATAATAGTAAGTATTGTTTGCGTGAACTGCGACGTAATATTTTATTTTTTAAAGAAAACATTTCATAGCCTAAATATTCAAACTACGAAATTAAAAATATGATGCAAAATTAAAACGGATTCTAGAACGCAGCATTGACTCTCATAGCAACAAAAATTTGAAACCTATTTTGATAGTTTACTGTTCTCAATAACCGTTATCTACTCTTATATAAATTAAGACGTAATAAAATGTCTGCTCCTTAAGAGCATTCCGTAAAAATTTAAGCAATTAAAACATTGCTTGAATTTTACGGAAAGTTGAGCAGTTTCCAAAGCCGAATAGTTTCTCCCAGAAAGAGTTATTGTTTGCACTTGATTTTAACAACATACTATTTCATTTTAGCAATGTCAGCAGTTGACAGCTACGTTTTTCAATACAACGACATGAGAAAAGTATTTCGATTTTGGAATCCAAGATATAAGATAATGTTTTTTTTTTTTTTTTTTTTAAGATCATTATATTGCTTAAACTTTATTGCTAAAGTAATTTGAACTAGATATCAAATTCAGTGGCCGAAGTTATTTTATGAAAACACGTTTTTTACCGAAAACTTTTTAAATATTCGTCATAAATAAACGAAATTTCACACATTTACACGATATGCATAAAACGTTGTCTCGGCCTGTTTAGAAGTGCATATCTGCCAGAAATTCTAATGTTCATTAGACAAGGGGTGGTAATGGTGCATTGTGCTGCATCTGCCCCATATATTTTACTTTTAAAAACCTTAGGGGGGGATGAAAAAAAGAAACGAAAAAAAATTACAACAATTACCTAGAAATATAAGTTGTTGAACTGAAGAACTTTTGAAATGCGAAGTTACTTAGAACTTAGAAGTGAAGATTTTCTCACTTATGAAAATCAATGTTATTCAAGAACAAACTGCAAAAAAAAAAAGAATGCGCTTATTTCGGGTTTCAAGCAAGCCCTTTTCCATGGTAAACCTGTAAGGAATTATTTTTAACCCTGAAAACTATGTAAACAATAGTAATAGAAATATAATTTCACGTTAATTTAAAGCACAAATGAGCATTAAAACGCAGACATATTCTATTCATAACAAACTTTCTAAAAAAACTTCTGGTCCCAATCATATGGTTTCTAGAAAGAATTTGGTTGTGTTACCATTCTTTTATTCTGTCAGTTTTCGCTAATTGCTAAAATCCTAAAAAGGTTTCAATTTCAAGTCGTTTTTGCTGCAAGCAACAAACTTCTCTTCTCTTAAAGATCCTGTCGATCAACTCAACACTTGGGGTGTTTACCAAATTAGTTGCCGTTGCGGCCTTTCTTACATTGGACAGACAAAACGTGCTCTGAAAATTCGGTTAAATGAGCATAAAGGTTATGTACGAAAGCAAGAGTTAAATAAGTCTAGCATTGCTCAACATTGTTGGAATTCCAACCACTCTTTTGATTTCAACTCTGGGAAAATTATTCAAAAATGTTCTTCCCCTTTAGAGCTTGACTTTTGGGAAGCTTATCATATTAACAGGAATAGTTCTAATTTGCTTAATGATTATTCCTCAACTCCTTATTTTTCACAGGTCTGGCATAAGTTCCTTTAATTTGTTGTTCTTTCCTGGTTTTCTTGTTAGTTTTCCTTTTTTGTGTCTATTTTTAATTTTTTCTCTCCCCCCCTCCCCCTCCTTTGTTTGCTTTGTTTTGCTTTTTGTTTTGGTATTTCCTGTACTTATTTTATTTCCATTTTATTCTTTGTATTTTATTTTATTATTTTTGCAATTTTCATGTATTTTCACAGGTCTGGCATATGTTCCTTTAATTTGTTGTTCTTTCTTGGTTTTCTTGTTAGTTTTCCTTTTTTGTGTCTATTTTTAATTTTTTTCTTCCCCCCTCCCCCTCCTTTATATGTGTACTTTGTTTTGCTTTTTGTTTTGGTATTTTCTGTACTTATTTTATTTCCATTTTATTATTTTTATTTTATTTTATTATTTTTGCAATTTTCATGTATTTTCACATTCTTATGCATGTTGTCGTCTTTTTACTTTGTTTTTATTGATATTCCTTTTTACTTCCTGAACTTTCAACTGGATTAGTTTGTTGCTCTCTTATTTATGCTTTCCCTGCTACTTCTACTTCCACTTCACACTGGGTTCATTCTCATTGGTTTACAGTTAATTCTTAGGCTATATAAGCTTTGTTTTTGTTGTTTTGTCTGCTTCATTTGGATGTTTTGCATCTAGAAGCTCCGTGTCGCATTGAAAAAGGGATTCCAAGCAATCCCGAAACATATGTCTGCGTTTTAATGCTCATTTGTGCTTTAAATTAACGTGAAATTATATTTCTATTACTGTTTACTTGCACAAAGTTAAATTATTTTTATATGTAAACAATATTTTGAAAATTTATGAATACACTGATACATCGCTTTTGAAAAATTCTTAGGACATACGGGGATTGGTTCATCACTGCCCATACGTAATACTAATCTATTAGGACCGGCAATATGGCTTATAACTTAACGTATTATAAACATAAACTGGTGGACGTTAACCCGAAAAATCACCCCCGTTTTCACCCCGGGGCTACTGCAATATTCACATTTTCCCGAAATGAAATTTCTGTATGTCTTTCCTCAGCTCTGAGAATTTATCCACTGCTCCTTGTAAAAACAATTCAGCTGAAAACTGAAATTTTTGAATTAATTATCCCGCAATTAACTTTTTGCTACTTTCTAATCTTTTTTCTTAATCTCTCGGATTTAACTTTTTCTTTTTCTAATGAAGTATACATTCAACGACGCAATTTTGAATTCTTTCGATTTCAAAGCGTTACTACTAATTTTTGCCCTGCGTGACGAAGCGCGATTATAATACATGATGTAATTCCTTCCAATGATTGATGAATTACTCTAAACGGTGTAATAAATCGCAATCATCTTGCGCAAAAAAGCATTTCGTATTTATTGCTATAATAAACGCACACTTGGAATCGTTTGCTTTTAGCATTGAACTCTAGCATCATGCAAATCTACCCCCAAAATATTCCTTCGGCAACCAGAACAGTAAAGAACTTTAAACAAAAAATTGAATACCAAATAGTTGGTCTCCACAAAAGCGTGACGTCATTTTCGTTCCGCATCGTATATCAAGTGATTGACAGGCACGTATTCGAAGAGGCACAATGCGGAGGCGGAACTCGGAATCTAATTGGCCTAGCGCCTGTCCGTCACAACCAAACAATGACCAAAAAGCAGTAACTTATTGGTTATTGACAGCAGAAGGGCGGATCGATGACGTCACGTACCCAATGGCGTGATGAATGGTCTCAAGATAGCGTGTTATTCTCGCATGGCGTGCATTCTCATACGTACATTGTATTCTGGCGCTAACTCTGTGAGCAATTTATATATTTTTAACCCATTCTTTCCCCCTCTAGCATAATGTGCTGAAAAACAGAGTCTACGCTTTGGAAAAGATTGAGTTCGCTTTAATTTAAACACAATAGGTCAGATAAATAAAAATGAATAGAATCAACAAGGAACTAGGATGTAACGAATTCCATTTTTTTTTACCTTTACCATTATTACATTAAATGATAAAATAAATTTGATGTTGGCGCAATTTTTATTCAAGAATTTCTACTCTATTGCTTTTTGAATATTGCTACAAAGGACAGTAAATGATGAGTTACAAAATGTTTAAAAGTACGAAATATTTCCTGAAAACGATAATGAAATTTTTAGGGTTTCAAAATTTTTATATCAAAGAGTTCCTTTGTTTTCATTTCAGTTTGCTGTTGCATTTATTTTTCGTGTTTTTATTTCAGACTTTATTCCACTTTTCCTTAAGCTTGATTAAAATTCGTCCTCTACGAGTTGACTCCAAAACCTAGGTGTTCTTTCAACCATCGGTTGCTATGGGAAAATGAATGGTGACTGTTATTTTTTTTACTCATTTAAAAACGTTCTTAGAATTTGCATTTTGCAATATTGTACGATTTAATACTTCTATTTTAAATTTGCTCATTCTGTTACCTACTTTCATTTTATTTTTGATCTATTTCTTTACGAATGCACATACTACGCGTACCTACATCACAATTGGAAGTTGTTTGGAGAAATTTTTGAATCACTTCATAACTGTAGATTGAAGTTTCTTAATGGTCAGAAAATTTAATATTAACCTAATACTGCTGAAGGAATTCATGGTTAATTTGAATTTTAATAAGATCAATGCTATAAATCAAATTTATTTTTAAATAAATAAATATACAAAGAAGCGGAGAGTTGTTTAAAGCAGGGTTGCAGAGTCGGTTGTAATAATGACCCGACTACGGAATTTTAAAGGCTCCGGGGCCGTCATATATATATATATATCTGTATATGGGTGAGTCTCACGAAATATGAAAAAGTATTGTCACTCTAATACTATTCTACATAATTTTTTTTAAAAAACTGGTTTTATTAAAATTACTATTAATATTATTAATATTTTAAAATGATTTTACATTGATGCTGACAAATAACATTTTAAAAATGAGTTTAAATTTCAAAACCATTTTCCTTCCTATCATGACACCAACAATACTTGGAGTAATTTTGCTAGTCTCAAAATCCACAATACATTTTTCTCAGATTAATTTCGTGGATCTTAAACGATGAAAAAACTTCTAAAATATAATAAAAAAAAATGATTTCCAAAATATTTTTAAAAGATACGTTTTTATGTCAATAAGTAGTGTAATTATATCACTCGAAAATTTACCTATTTTTTCTCTCTCTCATATAAGTGATAGGCAATACAGTTTAATATTTCAAGTTATGCAACCTTGTTAGTGCATGTCTTTTAGCAGGAACATAAAAGAATTTCTAGAAAACATCTGTTTGAAGAAAATTTAAATAGAGTTTTTGTGCTGTCATTTTCCTGGCTTCTATCAATCAATAAATCAAACCTTGCAAGGACACACCGGGGGAGGGGCGTTCTCCCCAGAAGGCATCGGATATCCGATATACGACAGATTTTTTTTTACATATCCGGAACCTCGTCAGTCCTCACCATGAAATGGTAGCCTAGTAATTAGGATGTCGGACTTCCAACCGGAAGGTCGGGGGGTTCGATACCCGACCCGCTGAAGACCCACCCTGTACACTTGGGAATACGTGCATGTAAAATCCGTGGACCTCACAACACCCACTACCGTGCCCAAGGCATCCCCAAGTCTTAGTGCAAACAGGGAAGGAGGTTGGAGGAGAAAAATCCACACCACGAGGGACCAATTTGTTTGAAATTAAGTTAAAAGCTTCATAAATTTTCAATTTTTATATTCTAGAGCAACTATCAGTATATTACATTGCTCTCTGTAAAATATTAATAAAGGTCTATAAATAAATGCTAAAACGAAAGAGAAAAAAAAATTACTTTAGCGACTCATTTTTTTTTCTTAATGGAAAATTTATTTTCTGAGAATCACCGGCTTCCATTAAAGTGGGTTTTTTTTTTGCATAATATCCAGACCCGGACTGGCTCCCTCTGGGGCCCTCGGGCAGGTACTGAAACGGGGCCCCATAGAGAAAAATTTTCCCCGGAAAATTGTTGAAGATTATGTGTCTGGAAACCGTCTCTTTCTTTTTTTAGGGTCTTATACAGTCTTTTTTTCATGCTATTTTTATTATATCTCACTCACTTATTATATCTAAGCCAAGAGCACTGACTTTAATAAACTACTATTTATTAAATTAACGAATTTTTTAAAGGAGTTTTCACTTGGGGCCACTGATAAACCTTCAAAATTTTCGAAACTGTTTCCATGGCCAGGCCCTTTCAGCTGAACATTAGGGGGATAGAGCCATATGAAGGGTGTCCTTTAACTGGAAATATGAAATTCTGCCAGTTGAAGGGGGTCCGCGAAAATTTTGAAAACTATATGCAAAATGGTGCATTTTGAGGCCTTAGGAGACGCATTTGGAAAGCAAAAGTATTAGGAAAAAAAGAAGCAAATAAAACCTTTTCAAAGTTTAAACGATTTTATTCATAAAAAACTCATAAAAATGGAGAATAAAATTAGATTTTTTTTAAAAATCCGGTCCTCCCCCCCCCCCCTCCTTCTTACTAACGCTCATATCGAAGAGACGTCTCTGCCTTCTTAAACGACACTTGCAAGCGGGGACACCCCTCCCCGCCTTTTCGTGAAAGGATGCTTTGAAAATTTGTAAAAGACAACATTGTTTGAGCATAGCATGATTTATATCTCACTATTACAAGGGCGAAAAAGCCTTGACTTTTTTTTCAATTTGAATTTTTAAATTTTGACATTGCAAAATTTACCGCCCCCTTAAAACTGCCTTCTCAGAAGCCCTTGCCTGCCACAGGAGCCAGCCGACACATCAACAACGCAACATTATTCAGTAAAACTCAGTTTTAGAGCTTCCTACAGTTTATACAAATAAATACTTCTATTAATCTGTTTTAATCGTTAGCAAAATAGCCGATCAATGATCAAATCGGAGCGCCGAACTAGGTTTTTAATTCTCTTTCCAAAAGTTAAATTTTCAAAAATAAATATGTTTCTTTTTTTATTGTATTTTCTTTCTTTCTTTCTTTCTTTTTTTTTTTTGTGCATCACAGTTAAATATGCCTAACCTCAGAAGTGCCGCCCGGGGCATGGGCCCCGGCCTGCTCCCCCCATAGATCTGGCACTGCCTAGCGCGCTTGGAAAATTACTTTCTCACGGTTCCTTAGTCAACTTGTGATATAACCTGTCCTCTTCATGATATTGGCTATCTATTCATGTGTAAATACCGTGATTTACAAAGTATAAGAAATAATATTTACCTTTTATTTTTTAGCAATTTTTAAGAAAAATGTAATTTTTAACACTTATTATTATATATTGCAAAAGACAAAAACTAAAGAATTTTTTACTACTTTATAAAACCAAACTGTCCTTTAAAATACCAGAAAATCGTCACCTGACAATTATTGAAAACTTGAGCTTAAAGTATTGATTTTAATGTTCTTTATTTGAAAATGATTATAAGTGTAAAATGCGAATTCGAGACGGTTTGAGGCAATTTCCCACAGAAAGAAGTGCGTCTAATGTTCCGAAAAATAAGGAATGTATATGTAAGTATATATTGTATGATTTTGAAGAAAAACAATCACAGAAGTAAAGTAGGAACTCAAGGCCGTAGCCTTGAGTTCCTACTCCAAGGGGGGGGGGGGTTAAAAATGAAAACTTGGTTCTTGAAAACTTGAGTTCCAAGAGGTAGGCACCGAACATGAGGGCCGTTGCAATGTCAAACAAATGGGGGGAGGGGAGGGTTAAAAATGGGAAAGTATATGTATATAGTATATATATATATATATAATTATATAATATTATCTATAAATGTGTGTGTGTATCACTCATTTCCCTGCACTAACGTCATTAGTCGAAAATTTGCGATGCTTGAATTCGTAACTCTAGCGAACACTAGAGCTGCAAAGTAATGATAATTCTCGGTTTTCTCCCAGGGAATTTAAATGAAAGTCAGGCATTTTGAAAATTACCATTTTCAGTACCTTCCAAAATGATTTCATGTCCAAAAAAAAAAAAAAAAAAAGTTTTTTCGCTGATTTTATAAATTTGTTTTGAAGCGCTACTTTAGCTTTAAACCTACAAGTATTTCCTTACATGCCGTGTACTTTGTGTGTTATTGGTATGAATATATTTTCAATGCTACAAAATATTTTAAATACTCTTTAAAATTTAAAGTTAACAAATTTTTTACCTTTTTAAGCTTTGATAATAAAGAGAGCGATGAAAATATTCTTATCATCCTACTTCTGAGATTGCGTGTGATATGGGTTAGCTATTAATGAATTACTTTTGAAGCACCTTTGCAGTTTAAAAGGAATAAAAGAAAGAAAAAAGATAAAAGATGTTCTCAGCATGTTGTGAAAGGGGACGGAGTGGCGTATTATTGATTTGAAAACATTGCATAGAAATATTCATACCTTTTCTGTTTCATCTCTACAAGATTTCTTCCTAGCTATGAAGCTATAATCTAATTCGGGATTTGTGCACAAATCTCTTACTGCAGTGTTCGAATAAACGTCTTGTGTCATACAAGAGCCCATTGAAATTCCATCTGCCAATGTCCGGAACCTGTTTTATTGCAACTTTTGCGAAAAAGAATATGATTCGTGCAGAGGCAAAAGCCCCCACCCCTGTCCTCATCGGAAGCGTATGTTGATTCCATTTTGTCAGTTTCTAGGTTTCTAGGCGTCCTGTCCCCTACTTCCACAATATGGGTAATTAGTTGATGAATGTCACTTCCAAAAATGCAACCTTCGGCAAAAGAGATCACGAAGAATGAGCGGACCGACAAAGCCCCTTTATTTAAAAAACTTGTATGTTTGTTGTTCTTTGTTGTTCCTAAGGCTAGAAATCAATCCATTATCTGCTGATGACTCGGAGAGAGAGCCTATTGCCTGGAGAATTGAGGGAAATGATCTTTTTCCAGTTTATTTTAAAATATGTTTTTGAAGAGTCTTCTTGTCGTTAGACCCCCCCCCCCCCCCTCCTGTAATCTCTCCACAAACGGGTTAGTTATCGAGAAAGGGACGTTCTTTTTTTTCTCTTTTCTGGTTGCTCTCAATGGCTTTTATGTTGTCAACAAATGTTTAAGTTCCCGTGCAATGTCACAATTTAAGAGGAGTGAAATACAATATCACACCGTCAACAAAAAAAAAAAAAATAATAATAATAATAATAAAAAATTAAATTAAAAAATAAAGGAAATACATTGTAGACAAAGCTAAAAATTTCAAAATGATTTCATCCCCCCCCCCCTTCTTGCCTATGGTATATAATATTATAACTCGTATTTTTTGTTTACGGAAGTCTTTAACTGTAACCAACACACATTTTTGCTTGCTTCGCGAAAAAAAAAAAAAAAAAATGTTATCCTGATGGGTCATGAGTTAATGAGTAGAAATAAAATCTTCGTCTAGAGCGCAATGCGAAGTTTGATGACCACTGGCGGTAAAATAAATTTTGGGCCCCCCTTAAAATATTCTTGAAAGCATTAATGTTGCCCAGTATTTGAATTGCTCATTTTTTCATCCAATTCCTGTTAGTACAATTTTCATGAAACATCATCTATTGCGAGGCCATACCTGTATCCATGTGGTCTACAGTATGGGGAGAGGAAATTTGAAATAATGCAGGGGTCTTTTAAAACTGGGGCCCCCTTGGTTGGCCCCGCCATGTCCACCCAGTAATCTTTGTTTCTCTTTTTGAAATAGGCTTCTAAACCGTTATCAAATCCGTTCACGTTAGCAGCTCCGACAATGAGCAAGCAATAATATTTCATGTTCAAGTGCCTCATTTAGCTAGTTTTGATGTTACAGACTCATACAAAGCAAGGCCAATTGGGCCGTTGACCACTGTTATGTTAAAGTTTTAAGTCTTAAAACTTTTGTAAGATTGCGATAGTGAAGCATCCTGGGAAAAAGTGTAATAAAGCAGATGCAAATAGTTATGAAAAAATGAAAAATCTGTAAAAAAAAATTAAAAAAAAAAAAAAAAAGATTATTTTTTCCCCTCCTCGTCTGGGGGCCCCCTAGTCCGGGGGCCCTCGGCGATCGCCAACCAGCCGACCTGGCCAGTCCGGGCCTGATAATATCAACTACGTAATAGATGAGACAAGGGAAAAAAAAAGCATATAAACATTTACACCAAATTTATATTTCCTATATAAAAAATTAATTAAGTACAACAAGTTGAAAAATTCAGTATTTCAATAATAATTTAATCAAACCAAGAAACATATCGAATTATGAAGAAATAAAATGTAACTAATTATGATAATAACCATAATAACATTAATAGTTGTAATAATAACAATGAAGAATGAGCCTTTAAAATGATGCAAAAGCGACACAAGTATAATGCAAAACGCAGACACACATTTTGTAAGGTCTCAGTGGAAAAATAATACAGTCGGAATCGGAGGCGACTCGTTTTTAAGCGACTCCGACTCCTTTACCCCGAAATCAGCCCGACTCCGACTCCGCAGCCTTAGTAATAAAGCAGCTTCATTCAAGCTAAAATTAAATTTAGCTCCAAAACCATAATTATCAGATTATAAATTTCCTTAATAGCAAATTCTTAAAATTGTTAAACTTGTCTTCAGTAACAACAGGAATTAAGAAATAAGGATTAAAATAATTTTATAATCAGTGAATTCTTCAATAACATTCTGTAAATTATACAATTCAAATTTCTTGAAATCATTATCGGTTAAAAAATATTCATATTCAATAGGGATGTAACGAATATTCAGCCACTATTCGGTATTCGGCCTATTCAGCACTTTGGCCGAATATTCGACCTGGCCGAATAGTCATTTCATCCCCTAGCCGAATATTCGGCCTGGCCGAATACTGGGTAAGGTCAAATTCGGCCGAATAGTTTTGCTGCAGTAGAAATGTAAAAAATAAAGAAATTGTAGATTTTAAACATGTAAAATTGTGTTATAATTATTGCAAAAGAATACATTAGTATATAGTTTTAATAAATGAAAATAATTTAGAAAAAAAATAGTACTTTTTTTTAACCTTTTTTTAGGCTTGACTGAGCAAAAACAGATTTTAAATTTGTAATATTGTATTTTATATTTAGCATTTGCTCCCAAAAGCTGGCAATAGTTAATTATGATGGAAAATATGAGAAATTTATTTTGTTATTATTAACAAAGTGGAAGTCAGTCTTTATTTAGCTAGACTGATTTATTGGGTAAAAGAAATGCGAAAAGCCGAGAATATATCATAAGTATTTAGATATCATAAGTTATGGGGTTTTTGAAAAAAAAAAAATCCAGTTAAGTGTATTAAATTTTAATAGATCTTTTAAAAAAAGGTATAAAACACCCCATAAAATAAAAATATTAACTTTTATAACTATTAAAATATTTTCATAAAACATTTTTGAGCAAGGTAAAAGATCACTAAGCAATAGCAGTTCTTTCATTTGAATTAAATAATGCTAATGCTTACTACCATAAAACCTGTCATTTCTATTCCACTTGTGGGTGAAATTCTTAGTTTTATTACATTCAAAACTATAGAGAAAATAGATTAATCTTAAATAGTTTTAAATTTTTAACAAACAGACTTAAATCATACCTACATCATAGATTGTGTGTAATTGGTGTTTGACTTTGTGAATAATTTTAAATTTGACAAATACTTTCTATTGCATCGATTTTGTAGACATTTTAATATTCGGCAGCCGAATATTCGGTATTCGGCCTAAGACATTGGCCGTATATTCTGCTTCGGCTAATTCGGCCTAGATGAAATGGGCGAATATTCGGCTTCGGCCTGGAAGAAATAGCCGAATATTCGGTATTCTGCTATTCGGCCAAATCACTATTCGTTACATCCCTAATGTTGAAAAGCTCCTGTTTCTATGAAATTTGTTTTAACCATACGTCTAACATACTTTATAGATTTTGAATATTTTAAAAAACGCTACTTTCCCCGAACACTTAAGAATTAGGTCTGAAATTCTTGCATTTGTCATCTATTTTTGGCAAATATTTATTTGAAAAACATCAGAAATCTTCAGAGACAGGTTGTTTAAAGATATGCAAAGTCCTACAAATGTTTTTATACCCATTTTCATGATTCGAAATCAACTTCTTTATCTGGTAACGAAAATGAACTTCAAAATGATACCCTTTTCAATTTTATACAATGCTTAAAATAAATAATTGACAAAAAAAAAAAAAAAAAACGGTGAGGGGAGAGAAGCACAAGATAATGATAATCCAAACAAGCAAAGAAAATGCACTGTGAAAAAATCTCCGGAAAATAACGGAAAAAGTACCGGCAGCAGAGTTGCCGGAACAATTCCGTTTCAGATAGTATTTTCCCGTGACTTGACAGAAGTTCCATTTCTGATATTTCCGTTAATTTTTTTTCCGTTTCGTATTTTTCCGCGTCTTCACAGAAATTCCATTTCTTATTTTTCCGTTAATCTTTTTTTCCGTTTCGTATTTTTCCGCGTCTTCACAGAAATTCCACATCTTATTTCTTCGTTGATCTGTTTATCCGTTTTGCATTTGCCCGCGTTTTTGCAGAAATTTCATCTCTTACTTTTTCGTTGATCTGCTTTTTACGTTTTGCATTTTCACGCGCTTTTACAGAAATTCCATTTCTTATTTCTTCGTTGATTGCTTTTTCCGTTTTGTATCTCTCCGTGTCTTTACTAAACTTTCGTTTCTCATTCATTCTGCCACGTATCTACTGACCCCCCCCCCCCCCCCACCCCGAGATTCTGTCATTCATTTTTACTTATTTTACTCTTATGTCATTATTCAATTTTCTGAATAACGATATATTACTAATTTAAGACATTTATTTGCATTAATTTATTTATATTAATTTATTTATATTAATTTATTCATGCTGCACAACTAGCACAACTCACTGATACTTAAAGCATCCTATCCAAGAATTTACAATTTAAATAAATAAATGTTAAAAAAAAATAATAATAATAACGATTTGTTTACAAACGTAGACATTGAAAAATATTTTACACTATAGGCATTTTTATAGCATTTTACATTTTATTTAAAGGAAACAAATTGAAAGATAAATATTTTTTAGTCTTATATTTATATTTCAGTAATGAAAAAAACACTGAAGGCAAATTTATTTTAAAACATTTCAACAGTGACTTATACACGTTAAACAGCATTCAATCCTGCAGGAAAGAATAAACCATCCAATATTTTTTCATTGTTCGTTTTAAATGTCTTCGTAAATATACCTCACTTTCATGTATTTGATTTCCTAAGATACTGGTGCAATTAACTTAAATAATTTTTTAGTAAAGAAATTAGTATAGTTTTTATATAGTATTTTCAGTAAAACAATTACTTGAAAGTGTACTTTTTATGCTGGAAAGCAAGTATACAGGTACAGAATTTAGTAAAAAAACGAAGTGAATCAAAAAATCGACCCATGTACAATTTGGGAATTGATTGTATAATATAGTGAAAAGATGCAAGTTGCATCAGTTAAAAAAATGCTCGAAGAGAATTAAAAAATATACTGTTGTACAATTTAAGCATTACTTAATTGTATTACGTAGTGAAAATATGATCCTGATTACCTTTTTAAATGTTGTTAGCAAACTATAAAGCAAGAAAAAACACAAAATAGATTATCAACCTTACATTTTATTTATAAATTCAGCTCAGGCTACAGAATTTACTATTTAGAACAAATAGGAAAACAATTTGATAAAAATATGCATCTGCAAATTATATCAAAGAACAAATTTGCAAAACCAATAACAATAAAACAAGGAAAATGTGAAAACCAACCACATTTGCAAAAAGAAAAAAAATATTTTTAAAACTGCACATGAACAAATCACATAGTAAATACCAGTTCATGAAGGAAACACATGCATAAATATATATTTACAACTCCTTTCTATTTAATTCAGAATTTCAAAAGTTTTATCAAAAAGACATATATATATATTAATATTCTTCAATTTAATTCAGAATTATCAAACTTTATCAAATTCATTAATGTCATTAGCCAAGTTAATGATTTTCTTAGTATTTGAATAATGTTTTCCTTTCTCCTTGTTGTTTGCTTTAGTTCCTCTTTTAGGGTTAATATCTGCAATACATCTACAAAATATAAAATACTGTTTTAGAATTTAATTAGTAAACACATTACAGTTCATATAAAAAGCACTTAACCTATGAAATTAATTTTAAAAAAATAAATTTTCAGTAACTTTTATTTAAGCCTAAATATAAAGTTTCATAATAAAATAATAATAATTTCAACAAGCTCGTTGTGCAATATTTCTGAGCTTGCAAGAATTTTGCTTTATTACTTCATTAGATACGGTTAAAATATGTGTTTAAGATATTAAATTTTCATCATGTTCCAAATTTTTATAGAAATTAAAGTAAAAATTTTCATTAAATGCACAGTACTTAAGAACATACCTGCTTCTGTGTTATAAAAATCTAGAATGTATCTAACACTAGACAAGGGATCAATAAGTGGATTTTTTGAGATCAGGTACACAAACCAAGATGTTTAATATCAATAAGCTTGAGAGAGGTAATAATAAAAATACTGTAACAACAGAAATCTGAATATAGTTCTAAATAAAATTCATAAATAATAATTAAATTGTTTTATGCAATAAGTAATATAAATTAATACAACATAGGTATTAAATGTAGATAGTAAATTACAAATTTCAAAAAAGACATTTTTTCTTAAAATGATGTTGCATTCTTGAACAATATTTAGTACATAGGATATTTAAATTGACCAACACTTTTTTAATATCATTATTACAAATTGCATTTAATATGCATGCCAGTTTGAAATTTAGAAAATGTTTGGATCTTAATTTACTAAAGATTCATTTATGTTTACCTCATTACATAAAAAAAATAATAAATTTTTGCTGGATCAGGGTTTTTACTGGTTTAGTGAGCCAAAATTCCAGTTTAACATTTCAAAGGAAAAAAATCCAGAATCACTTCGCCAAATTTTGTCTGTTTGGCCTTATTTTTAAATTATTTGATCATTTAAATATTTCTATCACCTTGTAAAAACACAAGTTACTCATTTCAAGGGAAAAATCTCTATTTGAAAAGGAGAAAAAAAAAAATAATGACCAAAATCTGAGTTAATATAGATTGCCACATATTTGGCCTTCAACTGTGAGACACAGTATTTCAATACAATTTTGGTATATAAAAAATCTACAGCATTTTCAGTATCATTAGACTATGTATGTAATACAACAATGCATCAAGGAATACAGCTCTTCATCTAGGAAGTTTCGATTTTTTGAAATATTTGCTTTGTAGCCGTTTTGTTTTCAGTTGCAAGTTTAGTTACATTAATATATATTTATATAATCTCAGAATTATATTCAAAACAATTTATGGTTAAATGTTTTTAAAATGACTGAACATTTTAAATGCCCTGATATTTTGGGGTAAATACGCATTTTTAAATATACCCTATCCGCTCGATATTTACCAGACACACATCTATAACCATGTCGCCGAATTGAAAGGTGTCCTTTAGGAAATAAAAACATTAAAACACAAACACCCTTTTTTTTTTCAAGCCTAAATAAGGCATTCAAAGGAATTTGCACGACAGCGCAAAATAGGCTTGGCGCAGGCCTGAATATAGAACCATATGTAATCTTATTTTAGAAATGGTAAATATCAATAGCTTTGAATAAACTCCATTGTCAAAGCCGTAAACCGTATCAGCATTGTATTCAATGTTTAACACATAGTGTGTTACAAAAAGAGCTGCCATCGCTGTTGGGAAATCACTGCTGTTAGTAATTGATATGTTCATCATCTACTAACGAAAATTCTTTTGAATAATATAGGTCACTTCCTGTAAGTGTAGTTAAGAAGTAAGTAGACCCAGTAGAACAGTTTAAATATTATAACACATTTAATATAGTTGATACTTATTACACTGAAAAATGCCCTTTAACTACAAAATCCTTTTAGTTTAACTCTAAATTATATTTAAAATGTGTATTGAGCAATATGAAAAACATGTTATTTTAATTGGAAGGCACAAGAATCGAACTAAATAACTGAAACCTACAAAAACCAAGATCTTTAAAAACAAAAGCTTAAAATCAACAATACTTTCAAAATTAGACGAAATGCATTGAAAAATAATTCGATATGTTTTTAATACAGATTTAAATTTTTAAAAGAAGTACATCAGCATAATTCTTCACAAAACGCAATGTATTCCATTTAGCAATAGTTATTAAAAAAAAACCTGTTTGATGCATCTAAAATTTAAAAATGTATGTAAATATATTTACCATTAAGAAATGATGCGTAACAAATATAATTTCGCTAAGACGTCACTCAAAATTGTAAATGTAGGGAAAAAACACAGATTAACACACGTTTAAAACATCGAGAAAAAAGCTGCGAATAAAAATGATGTACAAAAATTAAAAATACTATTCCATGCTTTAGCAAAGGGATTTTAAAATAATAATAATAAAACAGATGATAAAAAAAAAGTAATACATTCAATTTATTTCCAGAAACAAAGATAATATTCGATTCTTTGATCGTTTGCGGGTTGCCGTGTGGCGTAATTCTGTTTCGTTGGGTGGCAATATTAGCTTATGATTGCCGAAATTGGCGCCCCGAGCTAGTTCGGAAAAAAGTAACATACAAATACAGAAATATATTATCTATAAACACATAAATACTGTGGCGAGAAGAAGAGGTACCAGCATGCAAATCTCGCCAAAGCGGCCAGCAGTAGAGGAAAGGGAGCTCTTGCCTGGTGTGGCAGATGTATACTATTTTGTTTAGTTTACGTTCCGGATGGAACTTGTTTATTTAATTTAATTTAATTTAATTTGTATCTTAAGCAGTTCATTAAATATTAGAATTAATCCTGGTGTTATTCCTTTACTACACTGGTGACCCGACACGCAGTAACCAGGAAAAATACTGCGAAATGAACTTTTTCACCTATTGGCATTTTGTCGGAAGGTAATGTTTTTTATTCAACTGTCTTGCAATACTTTACATGTTGCCTTTGAGGTTGAATGTAGTGTTGTAATGTAATGCTGTTAAATGTAGTGTTGTATTCGGTTGTGTCTAGTACCGTATTTGTTATAGGGATAGAGTTTGTTTGTGTAGATATTTTGTTGTGCTAGGTTGTAAATATGGACGAAAAGGTAGTTCAAACTGAAGAAACTAGTGATAGTGCGGGTTGTAATAGGGTTTCTGTCAAAGTACCTAATTTTTGGCCAAATAATGCAAAGCTATTTTTTGTGCAACTTGAAGCCAGTTATAGGTTGGCAGGTGTGTCGGTTGAGCAAACGAGATTTGATCACTTAGTTGCATCTTTGGATGCAGAAACATTGTCTCATGCAACTGATATTTTATGTCAACCCCAGAAAACCCGTATACCGCATTGAAACTTAGGTTGTTATCTGAATTTGAATTTTCTCAAAATCGTAAACTAAAAACCTTGATTGAGGATTTAGAACTTGGTGATAAGTCGCCGTCCATGTTGTTGAGAAAAATGAGGGAATTGAGTGAAAGTAATGTTGATGATTTTTTGAAAAAATATTTGGCTTCGTAGATTGCCAGTACCTGTGCATACAATTTTAGCTGTAAGCTCTGAGAATTTAGATAAATCAGCGGAAATGGCAGACAAAATCTGCGAATGCACCGTTCTAAGTACAAACTCCATAGATAACACAACTAGCAAACCTCTAGTAAATAATAATGAGGGTCAGTTTCAGCAGTTGGAATTCAAGGTTGAATAGCTCACAAAATTGATTAAAACACGTATGCGATCATTATCTCCAGGTCAGTCTCGCGGGCGTAAACAATTTGATTTAGGAACTAGAAAACGAGATAATTGGTTATGTTGGTATCACTTTAAATTTAAAGACAGAGCTACCAAATGTGCTTTTGAATCTAAGTTTTCAAAATCAAACAGTGTTGCTATGACTTATACTGGAATGGGATTTAGTCGCAGATTATATGTTACTGATATTTTAACCCAAACTAATTTTTTGATCGACACGGGGAGTGATGTTTCATGCTATCCTAAGTCATTTTCAAGTACAAACAGCGAGAAAAAAGAATTAAGTTAATGCGCTGCAAATGGGAGTAGGATTCACACTTACGGTACTAAGTTACTAAACTTGGATTTCATGTTGAAACGCAGTTTGAAATAGCCGTTTATTGTTGCTGACGTTACAAAACCTATAATAGGAGCAGATTTTCTGCAGCATTTTGGTTTACTCGTCGATTTAAAGAAACAGTGCATTTTAGACCCTGTGACAAAATTTACGGCAAAAGGTAAATCGGCATTATGTAATGTCCCAATTGTTAAAACTGTTTATGGTGACTCTGAATTTTTTTTTTTTTTTTTTTTTTTTTTTTTTTTTTTTTTTTTTTTTTTTTTTTTTTTTTTTTTTTTTTTTTTTTTTTTTTTTTTTTTTTTTTTTTTTTTTTTTTTTTTTTTTTTTTTTTTTTTTTTTTTTTTTTTTTTTTTTTTTTTTTTTTTTTTTTTTTTTTTTTTTTTTTTTTTTTTTTTTTTTTTTTTTTTTTTTTTTTTTTTTTTTTTTTTTTTTTTTTTTTTTTTTTTTTTTTTTTTTTTTTTTTTTTTTTTTTTTTTTTTTTTTTTTTTTTTTTTTTTTTTTTTTTTTTTTTTTTTTTTTTTTTTTTTTTTTTTTTTTTTTTTTTTTTTTTTTTTTTTTTTTTTTTTTTTTTTTTTTTTTTTTTTTTTTTTTTTTTTTTTTTTTTTTTTTTTTTTTTTTTTTTTTTTTTTTTTTTTTTTTAGATATGTTTCAAGAGAAATAAATAAAAATTTCTTATTAAAACAACAATCAGAAGTTCGAATTTTAGTGTTGATTATCGCCGAAACGTATTATCGCCAATCCAAATCAGGTTGTAGAAATACAGCAACCGTAAAACGGAAAATTTCCGGTCTCGCATTTTCATTATCGTGAGGTACGGGATATTTCCGTTTTTTGAATAAAAAACCATGTTTGGAAGCATTACGGAAATTTTCCGTTAAAATCAGTCAAAAAACTTTCTGAAAATTCAGGTTTTTTTTAACAGCGTGATTCAAAATGCTAAAAAATTAGAAATGATTAAGCCCCACCAACTGTGATTAAAAACAATGCTAACCCAAACGATGCTTGAGTTGTGTTTAGCAAATAAAGATGCCTTTCACGAAAAGAACCTGCTAACTACGCGTAAAAAAAAATCTTCTTTAACCTTTCACCAAAAAAATAGTGTAATTTAGCTGCAACCAACATATGGTACTAAAGTTGAACCATTCTAATGGTTCTTATATTCATGCGGAATTATTGCTGCTTTAAATCTTATTGCGTCGTTTTTAGTAATAAAAAAATAAAGCCAGTTTCTTATAGCAAAATTTTATATTTCAAATGCCAAGGTTCTTGTTTTTTTTTTCTTATCTTTACCGGAATTGGAATCGAGGGGGGGGGGGGGAGGGGATTTCTTTTCGAAGGATCGTATCAGTGTCTCATCACTAATTAGGTATACACCAAAAAATTCCCCGTCAAGCTTCCATTTTAAAACGTTACTTTAGAAGGTTACTCAAAGCCATAGTAAATGAAATTAATTTTCCGCAATTAAAAACAAATTAATTATGGACAAACATCAGATTTTAACCATTCTGACAGTTTTTATAATTTTGTCCAGATTTTTATTTCAAAACCGCTTTGTTTCGCGAAAGTTTATTGCATTTTCACCATCAGCTTTTGCACCATTTGGTCAAAATTTGTAAAAACTATTTTTAACCATTCTATGCCATTTTACCCGTCTCCAAAACCATTTTTTATGGGTTTAGCCAAACCAAACGACGGTTTAAGACTGGCAGCTTGAAATTTTTTACTTGCTCATCCGTCTGACAAAAAATTATGTTAAGGATAATCACTTCATTAAAAGTACGTGAATTGGCTCTAATAGTTTAATGAGACTAATGTTGTGAACGGAACACTTATCCAAAGACTCTCTTCAGAGTTCTGCAATATGGATTATCGTTTAAACTGTGCTTAACTTTGAGGCATGAGCGTGCAATTTTGAGGCAGAAGTGCGTAAGATTGAAACTAAGCCGATGAAATCTTCGTTCTAATCTGTACACAATAAAACTAACAACCATGAGTTAATATGATGTTTAACATGCTGGAATGAATAAATGCTTTGTACTTAGTGTCACGATATCAATGTTGGCTCTTGTAATATACAGCCCTATCGCGCACTACATTTTTATTTCTCGTCTGACAATCTCTAGCTACATAATACATTTTTAATGACTCGAATGGATTTGCCGATACATTCACTGCGCTCAAGAAACACCACGTGTTTAGCATCATTTTCTAGAACACTGATTTTGGCGGTCGGTGAAACTTTCTGAAACATCTCGAATAAATCGGAGACCGATATGTCACGCAAAATTTTGCGTGCTTCAGATTCCGTCGCTTCCTGTATAAGATCCTGCTCGAAAATCCTGTTTTCAGAGCACAAAAGAATCTCAAATTGCAAGCAACAATGTATATCCACAAAGCTTGTCTCCGTAAGAGAAACTTTGTCTAAAATTTTAAAGTTCAGTGAAAGTAGCATGTCAAGGGTGAAGAACCACACTCGCATTTTTACTTTCAACATTAGTGATGCACCGTAGCTCCAAAGTCATTTCAATTTCAGCGGGGCTATAATGCGATGGTGAGCAAATTATTATAACGCACTGAATCGTATGCGTAAAATATTTTTAAAATAAAAATAATTAATCGAAGGAATAACAAGACAAAACACGTATGGTCACGCAATAAAACAAAATTAAATGAATTGCTAGGAAAAAAATTGTGGTTTAAGGAACTCACTACGAACTACAACTAACAGCCAAGCAGAAACAAAAGTTTGAATGGAAACAATAATAATGTAGCACACGCGTAACTATGGCAATGAAACAAAACAAATAAGTTACTTAACAACACTCAAAAATTTTTTGGTATATATTGCATCAAAAAATGACGACTTTGCTAGCTACAACAGATGGTGCGCAATTTTACTGCATTTTGTTGCAACATACGCAAGTTAGCACCAAAATTCGTATAGCTCAATTCTTCGTATCCAGAAAATTCGCACCATTTTTGTAGTGCAAATACATACCACAAAATTATTTACAGTGATGACTTGTTTAAAAAGTAGACCTACATCAAAAACTATAACATTAAAGCTTAAAGAAAAACCTGCAACGAGCATTATGTGATGTCGCAATTCAAAAAATGTGTGTCAGTGCAGCCGTTTACAAAGCGTACGTACTCAGACCTCTGCAAAATTCTCACTATTATTACACCATTCTAAGCCCCACCCCAACGCAGAAAGCTTTCTTGAAACAATTTACACCAAAAAAAAAAAATGCAAGAGACAATGTCGACAGAACATTTTTTAAATATTGAGTCATTCCATTTCAAATCAGGCAGGCAGGTCTGAAACTGGTCACATGACTCTCGCCGATTTTTTTGAAAAAATTACAGTAGTTACAACTAAGGGACATATAAAATATCCCAAAAGGATTTTGCAAAAAAAAAAAAAAAAAAATATTTCTCTAGTTACAGACGTTTAAAATTTGGGACAAAGTTGGCCGTTTTCAGAAAATCAGCAAAACACTCACTTTTAAAATGGCCACTGTTTCAAAAGTTTTTAACCGATTCGAATGATTTTTTTTCTATAAATAATGAAGGGATGGTATATTATTTAGACACTAATTTTAAAAATTTATTTGGCTTCATTGATAAGGAAAAAAAGTGTTTCTGAAGTGAAAAAATAGTGTTTGTTCTGACTTCATGATTTTTTTTTTCTTAGGAAAGAAATTTATTTTTGACAAAACAGAGGTGGCGATCTAAAGTGCTGTTATGGAAGTTTTGTATCAAATTTTATTGTAAGCATGAGATACATATCCTCTCAGAATTTAAATTTTGAAATTTGAAAATGTTCAAAAATTACGATTTTCGAAGTGTGATTACTCAAAAAAGCCATTTTTTAAAAATCTGAAAATCTGCTCATTTGTTGCCCTTAAAGTGCTTAATGAGCTGCTATCAATTATATTGTGTATTTTTGCCATAGATATTTTATATGATTTTTCAAAAATGGCCCTTTGTGCGTTTCTCAAAAAAGCCAGAAATTCAAACTCATTCTAATTTAATCACTTTAATCTAATATTTAATCAATATTTATTAAAAAATATACTGTATTGTTACACAATTACTACACATAAATTGTACTTTACCTTCTTGGAACTTAAATAGCTCCTAGCACAAAGGGTAGCTACTGTGATTTAATGCATGTTATTCTGTTCAATGCAATTCCTAGTTTCAAACTCACACGCTTTATATCAAATACCAAACAACAGCAAATGTAAAATTTATTGTACGAATACAATCAAAACATTATTGGCTATCCTACAATACTGCTAAACAGTAAAAATCCCTAAAATAGTAATGCTTACATGGGACACACGAGCAAACAAGAAGTATAAAGCAGTTAGAAAACTACACTAAAAATAAATCTCCTGAAAATAAGGGGAAAAGTACCGGCAGCAGAGTTTCCGGAACAATTCCGTTTCTGATAGTATTTTCCCGTGACTTGACAGAAGTTCCATTTCTGATTTTTCCGTTAATCTTTTTTCCGTTTCGTATTTTTCCGCGTCTTCACAGAAATTCCATTTTTTATTTTTTCGTTAATCTTTTGTTTCGTAATTTTCCGCGTCTTCACAGAAATTCCATATCTTATTTCTTCGTTGATCTGTTTTTCCGTTTTGCATTTGCCCGCGTTTTTAGAGAAATTCCATCTCTTATTTTTTCGTTGAGCTGCTTTTTACGTTTTGCATTTTCACGCGCTTTTACAGAAATTCCATTTATTATTTCTTCGTCGATTGCTTTTTCCGTTTTGTATCTCTCCGTGTCTTTACTAAACTCGTTTCTCATTCTGCCATGTATCTACTGACCCCCCCCCCCCCCCCCGAGATTCTGTCATTCATTTTTACTTATTTTACTCTCATGTCATTATTCAATTTTCTGAATAACAATATATTACAAATTTAAGACCATTCATGCTGCACAACTCACTAATACTTAAAGCATCCTGTCCAAGAATTTAAATAAATAAATGTTCAAAAAAAAAAAAAAAATAACAACGATTTGTTTACAAACTTAGACATTAAAAAATATTTTACACTATAGGCATTTTTATAGCATTTTACATTTTATTTAAAGGAAACAAATTGAAAGATAAATATTTTTTAGACATATTTATATTTCAGTAATGAAAAAAACACTGAAGGCAAATTTATTTTAAAACATTTCAACAGTGACTTATACACGTTAAACAGCATTCAATCCTGCAGGAAAGAATAAACCATCCAATATTTTTTCATTGTTCGTTTTAAATGTCTTCGTAAATATACCTCACTTTCATGTATTTGATTTCCTAAGATACTGGTGCAATTAACTTTATTAATTTCTTTACTAAAAAATTATTTTAGTTTTTATATAGTATTTTCAGTAAAACAATTACTTGAAAGTGTACTCTTTATGCTGGAAAGCAAGTATACAGGTACAGAATTTAGTAAAAAAACGGAGTGAATCAAAAAATCGACCCATGTACAATTTGGGAATTGATTGTATAATATAGTGAAAAGATGCAAGTTGCATCAGTTAAAAAAATGCTCGAAGAGAATTAAAAAATACTGTTGTACAATTTAAGCATTACTTAATTGTATTACGTAGTGAAAATATGATCCTGATTACCTTTTTAAATGTTGTTAGCAAACTATAAAGCAAGAAAAAACACAAAATAGATTATCAACCTTACATTTTATTTATAAATTCAGCTCAGGCTACAGAATTTACTATTTAGAACAAATAGGAAAACAATTTGATAAAAATATGCATCTGCAAATTATATCAAAGAACAAATTTGCAAAACCAATAACAATAAAACAAGGAAAATGTGAAAACCAACCACATTTGCAAAAAGAAAAAAAATATTTTTAAAACTGCACATGAACAAATCACATAGTAAATACCAGTTCATGAAGGAAACACATGCATAAATATATATTTACAACTCCTTTCTATTTAATTCAGAATTTCAAAAGTTTTATCAAAAAGACATATATATATTAATATTCTTCAATTTAATTCAGAATTATCAAACTTTATCAAATGCATTAATGTCATTAGCCAAGTTAATGATTTTCTTAGTATTTGAATAATGTTTTCCTTTTTCCTTGTTGTTTGCTTTAGTTCCTCTTTTAGGGTTAAAATCTGCAATACATCTACAAAATATAAAATACTGTTCTAGAATTTAATTAGTAAACACATTACAGTTCATATAAAAGGCACTTAACCTATGAAATTAATTTTAAAAAAATTTTTCAGTAACTTTTATTTAAGCCTAAATAGAAAGTTTCATAAAATAATTTCAACAAGCTCGTTGTGCAATATTTCTGAGCTTGCAACCATGAATTTGTTTTTATTACTTCATTAGATACGGTTAAAATATGTGTTTAAGATATTAAATTTTCATCATGTTCCAATTTTTTATAAAAATTGGAGTAAAAAATTTTCATTAAATGCACAGTACTTAAGAACATACCTGCTTCTGTGTTATAAAAATCTAGAATGTATCTAACACTAGACAAGGGCTCAATAAGTGGATTTTTTGAGATCAGTTTTATAAATGTTTAATATCAATAAGCTTGAGAGATAAAATACTGCAACGACAGAAATCTGAATATAATTCTAAGTAAAATTCATAAATAGTAATTAAATTGTCTTAGGTATTAAATTTAGATAGTAAATTACAAATTTCAAAAAAGACATTTTTTCTTAATGATGTTGCATTCTTTAACAATATTTAGTACATAGGATATTTAAATTGGCCAACACTAATATTATTACAAACTGCATTTAATATGCATGCCAGTTTGAAATTTAGAAAGCGTTTGGATCTTAATTTAATTAAGATCCATTTTATGTTTACCTCATTACATAAAAAAAAAAAAAAAGAATTTTTGCTGGATCAGGGTGTTTACTGGTTTAGTGAGAAAAAATTCCAGTTTAACATTTAAAAGGAAAAAAAATCCGGAATCACTTCTCCAAATTTTGTCTGTTTGGCCTTATTTTTAAATTATTTGATCATTTAAATATTTCTATCACCTTGTAAAAACACAAGTTACTCATTTCAAGGGAAAAAGCTCTATTTGAAAAGGAGAAAAAAAATAATGACCAAAATCTGAGTTAATAAAATTGCCACATATTTGGCCTTCAACTGTGAGAGTATTTCAATACAATTTTGGTATATAAAAAATTTACAGCATTTTCAGTATCTTAGACTATGTATGTAATAAAACAATGCATCAAGGAATACAGCTCTTAATCTAGGAAGTTTCGATTTTTTGAAATATTTGCCTTGTAGCCGTTTTGTTTTCAGTTGCAAGTTTATTTACATAAATATATTTATATAATCTCAGAATTATATTCAAAACAATTTATGGTTAAATGTTTTTAAAATGACTGAACATTTTAAATGCCCTGATATTTTGGGGTAAATACGCATTTATAAATATACCCTATCCGCTCGATATTTACCAGACACATCTATAACCATGTCGCCGAATTGAAAGGTGTCCTTTAGGAAATAAAAACATTAAAACACCCTTTTTTTTTCAAGCCTAAATAAGGCATTCGAAGGAATTTGCACGACAGCGCAAAATAGGCTTGGCGCAGGCCTGAATATAGAACCATATGTTATCTTATTTTAGAAATGGTAAATATCAATAGCTTTGAATAAACTATTGTCAAAGCCGTAAACCGTATCAGCATTGTATTCAATGTTTAACACAGTGTGTTAAAAAAAGAGCTGCCATCGCTGTTGTGAAATCACTGCTGTTAGTAATTGATATGTTCCTCATCTACTAACGAAAATTCTTTTGAAGAACATAGGTCACTTTCTGTAAGTGTATTTAAGAAGTAAGTAGACCGAGTAGAACAGTTTGTTGGGTTGGTGGATCAATCTTGGTAGATTCTGTAATTGACTGGGTACGTAGTCAAGATTTAAAACTAAATATTACATTTATTAACTATTTACATTTTAATTTAAACAAAAGTACTAAAAACCATAACAAGTGGCCGTTCCGCCACGGTCGGCTCAGAATCAAACAAGAGTGAGCAAGCTGAAGAGACTACATCTGAATCTCTTTAAATACAAACAATCGGCTGTTGCCACCCGCTCGATGGTTGAAGTTTGAACATTCAAAAGTACAATATGTAAATATAAAGCAAGAAAATAGAATATTCAGATTAACCGCCACAATACTCCCCTCTGAGTCTCGAGCAGATCAGGGAGAGACGAATCTGTCCGGAAAATTTACTTTCCGGCCGAAACGTGTAGTTACACCGACAGGGTTCGCGTTCAGTCTTTAGACTTAAATCTTGATTTAAAATATATGCAGGTTTCAATCTGTCGATGGAAACAGTTCTAGCTATCCCTTTTATAGAAAGAACAAAGTCCTTTGCAAGACGTTTGAGCACCAGAAAAGGTCCATCGTATTGTGGTTGCAAGGTTCGTCGGACAGCATCATGACGAATGAAGACGTGGGTGCAAGTTGTCAAATCCTTAGGGACGAAAAATGTTGGCACTCCATGTCGTGATGCTTGCGTTGGACGAAGCGAACCGATGACTTTGTGCAGTTGTTGGAGAAACGTCGAACTTAGGACCGGAACTGGAGATTCAGCCACGAAATCTCCGGTCAAACGAATTGTCTCCCCATAGACAAGTTCAGCAACGGAAGACTTCAGATCTTCTCTGTATACCATCCGTAGTCCGAGGAGCACAGCAGGGAGAGCGTCGACCCAAGTCAGAGGCGACAGACAACTTAATGCCTGTTTTAGTGGTCTGTCAAGTCTTTCCACTAGTCCATTGCACTTTGGATTATATGCGGATGTTCTGTTGAGCTTAATTCCAAAAAGGGCGGTAAAAGATTTAAAAAGTGAGGATTCAAATTGCCTGCCTTGGTCACTAGTAATGACTGAAAGAACACCAAAACGTGATATCCAAGAAAAATATAAAGCTTTAGCTACAGTTTCCGCGGTTATATCACTTAAGGGGGTAACCTCCGGCCAGCGTGTGAATTAAGCAATACGTATATCCACGGCAGACCGGAAGTGGCCCAATTAGATCAATATGAAGATATTTGAATCTTCCGTCAGGTAGGGGAAAGTCACCATAAGGTGATTTAGTATGCCTATGAACTTTAGTTCGCTGGCAATCTAAACAAGTCTGACAATATAATTTGATATCTGCTTTCATATTTGGCTAAACATATTTTTCGGAAATAGATTAATTGTAGTGCGTATGCCTGGATGGGATAAATTATGATAAGAATTTAACACTGCTTTACGAAAAGAATTTGGAATAAGAGGCCGAATATTTGAGGTTGAAATATCACAATATAAAAGCTTGTTTGAATTTGGGATTTGAAATTTCTTAATCTTTAGCGAATGGCTAAAATTTGAGTCATCTAAATTCTTCAAAAAATCAGAATCTTCCGATTGTGCCTTAGCTAAGGATTCCATGTCGATAGAGGATGGGATAGAAATTTCTTCAGTACGCGACAAAGCGTCTGCCACGATATTATCCCGACCTGCTACGTAACGAATGTCTGTCGAAAATTGAGATATGAAATCTAGTTGACGTAAACTAATAGTTTCTGATTAAACACATCAATTAACGGGTTATGATCTGTATAAATTAAAAAAGGACACGCTTCTAACAAATCTAAAGTGCACTACAGCAGAATATATAGCTAAAAGTTCACGATCATATGTCGAGTATTTCTGCTGCGTTGGAGTTAGTCTGCGGGAAAAGAAGCCCAAGGGCTTTATGCCTTGCGAAGTAACTTCGTGCAAAGCCGCACCCATAGCAATATTACTGCAGTCTGTTATTAACGATAACGTAGCATCCATCGAAGGATAATGTAACAGCGTAGCATTTGCCAACATTTCTTTACATGTGTTAAAAGCAGAAATTGCTTCTTCCGACAAACTAATTTCGCATCGAGCTTTATTTTTACCCTTTAAATACTCATTGAGTGGGATTTGCACTTTTGCGATTCCCGGTAAAAAACTATGATAAAAATTCAACATACCTAAAAAAGCTCTTGACTGTTTTTGGCAATTTATATTCTGAAATAGCTTTTACGCGATCTGGCAAAGGTTTAAAACCCGACTCTTATAGAATGCCCCAGAAAATTAACTTGTGATACTCCAAATGTACATTTTACAGAATTAATTTTTATCCCATAGTCTTTAAAGCGATGGAAAAGGATTCTAAGATGATTTTCATGTTCTTCGAGATTTGCACTAGCAACTAAAACATCATCCAGATATACAAAGCAAAAATTAAGGCCACGAACAACTTCATGAATGAAGTGCATAGATGTTTGTACCGCTCCGCTTAATCCAAAATTCATATAGGGAAATTCAAATAATCCAAACGGAGTTATTATTGCGGTTTTCCATATATCATCTGGATTTACAGGAATTTGGTGATATGCTTTCAATAAATCTAGCTTAGAAAATATTTTAGTAGCGTGGAGTTGTTGTGCGAAATCTTTTAAATACGGGATAGGATATCTATCCTGCCGTGTGATTTTATTTAACAACCCATAGTCCCCAGTCGGACGCCAATCTCCGGACTTTTTAGGAACCATATGAAGCGGGCTAGACCAATTACTGCGAGACGGCCTGGAAATTCCTTGCTCCAACATGTATTCAAATTCCTTTTTTGCAATTTTAAGTTGTGCCGGATGTAAACGTCGTGCACGCGGCTGAACTGGTTGTTTGAATGTAATGCAATGTATTATGCTTAATTTCCGTTTTAACTTCGGCGCTGGGTTGCGTAATAATTTTAAATTCCTCTAAGAGTTTATGAAATCGCGAGCTACCCGAAATACTTTTAATATTTGGCATTTTAGATTGTACAGTGCGGCCATTCGAAGTTAAAGATAGTAACGGATCGATAAGCACTTTTCGTTTGATGTCAACTATTAAACCGTATTGTTCTAAAAAATCCGCACCAATTATTGCTTTGCTTACATCTGCAACGACAAACTCCCACTTAAATTTCCGTCGTAAACCTAAATCTAAAGTCATCAATTTTGTGCCGTACGTTTTTATACAGGATTTATTCGCTGCTGAAAGAACAAGATTACTTGTCTTAAGGCTTTTAAAACGCGCACGGGGTATACACGTTATATCGCTTCCTGTGTATTAAAAAACTAACACCTGTAATTTTATCATTAATAAAAAGACTGCGATTTTTATAATTCTGCACAGTTGACGCCGTATCTACCGACAGATTTATTCGTTTTTTTTTTTATTATAATGACATGGAGGTCTACACTTAGTTGCCTTATCAGAAAAATTCGCGTGATACCAACAAACATTTTGAGAATTGTTTGAATTTCGACTAAAACTTTAACTTCGCTAGCGTGACTTTGGAAAATTCCGAAACCTACTCCTAGGTCTATGCACAGACAATTTTTGGACTTTCTCTGATAAATCCTCAATTAGGTTCTCTAAACGAGAAATTCGTGAATTTTCAGCTTGAGGAGAATTTACTGCCGCTACTGACGAAAGAGTCACAACTTCACAAATTTTATCAGCCTTTAGCGCGAGCTGAGACAACCCTTCAGAACTTATTGCAAGAATAGCTTGCATAAGAATCTATCATCAAGTTTGTGGTTACTGAGTTCACGCATATCATAAGAGTTGCGACGGTTTTTTATCACCTAAAGTTAAGTCTTGTAATAAAGTTTTAATTTTTTTAGTCTCAGAATGTTCAAATTGCTCGATTAATTTCTCTTTTAATTGAGTGTAAGGATTTTCTTTCGGTGGCGAATAAACAATTTCAGACACCTAAGTTAGATAGTCAGCATTTATTGAAGCGATTAAATAGCTGTATTTAGTTGATTCAGAAGTTATACTAGTTATAGAAAAATTGGCCTCAAGTTGTGCGAAATATAATTTTACATTTAATTGAGAAAAAATAGGCATTTTCATGCCAATTTTATTGACATTGGTGTCAGTCTGGGGTTCAGTCATCTTAAATTATCAGCTTCCAAGGAAAAACAATTAAATAAACTCACATAGAAGAAAAAAATCCATTCTAAGGGCGAATTCGATGTCCTAGAGGCCACCAGTGTAGGGTTGGTGGATCAATCTTGGTAGATGCTGTAATTGACTTGATACGTAGTCAAGATTTAAAACTAAATATTACATTTATTAACTATTTACATTTTAATTTAAACAAAAGTACTAAAAACCATAACAAGCGGACGTTCCGCCACGGTCGGCTCAGAATCAAACAAAAGTGAGCAAGCTGAAGAGACTGCATCTGAATCTCTTTAAATACAAACAATCGGTTGTTGCCATACGCTCGATGGTTGAAGTTTGAACATTCAAAAGTACAATATGTAAATATAAAGCAAGAAAATAGAATATTCAGATTAACCGCCACAAGTTTAAATATTATAACACATTTAATATAGTTGATACTTATTACACTGAAAAATGCCCTTTAACTACAAAATCCTTTTAGTTTAACTCTAAATTATATTTAAAATGTGTATTGAGCAATATGAAAAACATGTTATTTTAATTGGAAGGCAAAAGAATCAAACTAAATAACTGAAACCTACAAAAACCAAGATCTTTAAAAACAGAAGCTTAAAATCAACAATACTTTCAAAATTAGACGAAATGCATTGAAAAATAATTCGATATGTTTTTAATACAGATTTAAATTTTTAAAAGAAGTACATCAGCATAATTTTTCACAAAACGCAATGTATTCCATTTAGCAATAGTTATTAAAAAAAAACCTGTTTGATGCATCTAAAATTTAAAAATGTATGTAAATATATTTACCATTAAGAAATGATGCGTAACAAATGATGCGTTTCGCTAAGACATCGCTCAAAATTGTAAATGTAGGGAAAAAACACAGATTAACACACGTTTAAAACACCAAGAAAAAAGCTGCGAATAAAAATGATGTACAAAAATTAAAAATACTATTCCATGCTTTAGCAAAGGGATTTAAAAATAATAATAATAAAACAGACGATAAAAAAAAGTAATACATTCAATTTATTTCCAGAAACAAAGATAATATTCGATTCTTTGATCGTTTGCGGGTTGCCGTGTGGCGTAATTCTGTTTCGTTGGGTGGCAATATTAGCTTATGATTGCCGAAATTGGCGTCACGAGCTAGTTCGGGAAAAAGTAACGTACAAATACAGAAAAATATAATCTATAAACACATAAATACATTATATTTCCCAAGCCGGGGCAGGGGGCATTTGACTCCCCTTACTCCCCTAAATGACAGGCCTGAGGAACACAAAACATCAGTTACGAAATGAAATAAGATTCTTACCTCACAAGAAGAACAACAGAAGAATCTACTTTTTATGAAGACAACTTCTATGATGTTCGTACAGTTGAATAGAGCGGCCAAAGAAAGATTGTCCAATGTCCACTGTTCAGACTCCAAGTTGTCTTGAAAATGTGAAGCTCGCCAACCTGGGATATTTTCATTCGGTTTTCCCAAGCACGGAATTCTCATTTTGCAACTTATTGTTGTTTTGGAAAAAATGGAAACAAACATATGGTATTGATTCCCGATTCCCGATGCAAGTATAGGTGGCGACATGAGATAACAAACTAATCAGCGTCGGTATTATACGTATTTTGTTGAGTGTATGGGCTTTAAATACTGTCAGTAAACGCGTATGTATGTATTTGCATCTGGGGTACTCATAGTGGCGTAGCTAAGTGGGGGCAGAACGCCCCGGGTGCCACCCGCCAACGACGGAAAAACAATAAACCTCTGAAAACCGCATAAAACGAGACAAACACGTTAAATTGAATATATCTTTCTATCATTTTCTTTTCTATTTTGAACGAACAAAGTGTTTCCTTTTAAAAATATATTTGAAGTGTTTTTTAACCGCTCAACATACCCATTGTCGTCAACAAATACGCAATTATGGAAGAGTAACCAATCACTACATCCCATCCCGAACCAAACGAAATTGAGGATTTTTTTTTAATTTGGGGATTTTAAAACATAAACTATATAACACACTTTAATAAAGGCGTAGAATTTGCTGTTGCCTTGGAAGCCGAAAACCCTAGAGCCGATCCTGGGTTGAAGACATTTTGTTACTTACATACAAGTTTGTTATGTAGGACGCGATTCCAAATAAACCCGATGTACAGCATAAAGCCTAAAATGCAATCAGATATGTTTCAAGAGAAATAAATAAAAATTTCTTATTAAAACAACAATTAGCAGTTCAAATTTTAGTGTTGATTATCGCCAATCCAAATCAGGTTGTAAAAATACAGCAACAGTAAAACATAAAATTTCCGTTCTCGCATTTTCATTATCGTGAGGTACGGGATATTTCCGTTTTTTGAAGGAAAAACCATGTTTGGAAGCATTACGGAAATTTTCCGTTAAAATCGGTCAAAAAACTTTCTGAAAATTTAGGTTTTTTTTAACAGTGTAACAGCCTCTTAAACAAATATAACTCAATGCATGATTTCTAAATAGGAAAATTTATTGAAAGTGTGATTGAGGATTATTGAATGGGGCAAATTAAGAATGTATCACCGATGGTTAAGGGACACTATCGAATAATTTGTACACAGATAATCTAGAACAAATATTTCAATAACCAGAATATAATACCACAAGAAATATAACACCATCTGAACCCTCCTAGTCTTTGCATTTTGGTAACGAGTAGAAGATGATTCAAGAACTTGATTCTACTTATTTTGCTTTAAGTACATAATTTCACATGCGTTAAAAACTATGTATATCAGTGCTGTAACATATTTGATGTAAACTGTGCGAGTTTAAAACTAGTAGTTGGATTGAACACAATAACATGCATCAAATCACAGTAGCTACGCTTTGTGCTAGGAGCTAAGAATGTAAAGTACAATTTATGTGTAGTAATTGTGTAACAATACAGTATATTTCTTAATAAATATTGATTAAATATTATATTAAAGTAATTAAATAAGAACGAGTTTGAATTTCTGGCTTTTTTGAGAAACGCACAAAAGGCCATTTTTGAAAAATCATATAAAATATCTGGGGCAAAAATACACAATATAATTGATAGCAGCTCATTAAGCACCTTTTCACATGAGCAGATTTTCAGATTTTTAAAAAATGCCTTTTTTGAGTAATCACACTTCAAAAATCTTAATTTTTGAACATTTTCAAATTTCAAAATTAAAAATCTGAGAGGATATGCATCTCAGGCTTACAATAAAATTTGATACAAAACTTCCATAACAGCACTTTAGATCGCCACCTCTGTTTTGTCAAAAAAAAAATTCTTTCACAAGAAAAAAAAATCATGAAGTCGAAACAAACACTATTTTTTCACTTCAGAAACACTTTTTTTTTTTCTTTATCAATGAAGCCAACTAAATTTTTAAAATTAATGTCTAAATAAATTACCATCCCTTCATTATTTATAGAAAAAATATCATTCGAATGGGTTAAAAACTTTTGAAACAGTGTCCATTTTAAAAGTGAGTGTTTTGCCGATTTTCTGAAAATGGCCAACTTTGTCCCAAATTTTAAACGTCTGTAACTAGAGAAATCTTTTTTTTTTTTTGCAAAATCCTTTTGGGATATTTTATATGTCCCTTAGTTGTAACTACTGTAATTTTTTCAAAAAAATCGGTGATTGTCATGTGACACCCTCTGCCTGATCTGAAATGGAATCTCTCTATTTACTTATGTGAGTGCTATATGCACTGACTCGTAGCTCAGAGCATTCTATTACTCTGCCGCATTTAACTTTACTCTGCCATCACACGCTCTAAAAACACAAGTAAGGGACCGTTCATAAATGATGTCACACTTTTTTTCAATATGCTTCACTCCCCTCCCCCCTTTGTCACAAAGTGTCACACTTCAACATACCCCTCGCCCCCTTTGTCACACAGTCTCAGAAACGCATGCTCAAATTTCACGAAACTTTCGTCGTATTTGACGAAATGGCTTCGTGAAAAATGCTTCGAGTAAACCTTTCGTTAATTTGGCGATATTTGTGTGGTAACTTTTTTAAGTCACGTGATCGTACGAGGAAAGAATCGTTATAAATGACGAAATTTTCTTGACGATTAAAGAATCGTCGAAAATGAGGATTCTATTTTTGAGAGTGCATGTCACGCTATATTACATTAGCATAAAATAGGTTTAATTTCTGATTTTAAATGTTTTTATAGAAATCAAAATGTACGATGTCATACTTATTGTTACCCCCTCCCCTCGTCACAAACTGTCACACTTTCATAAACCCCTACCCTCCTCGACGCGTGGCATCATTCATGAATGACCCCTAAGGTCTATCGTCATAGGTTAATGTCTTCTTCTAAATTATTGGAATAAAATTTTGATAAGGGGCCACATTCATATTAAAATAAGTACTAACTTTTAATTTTTAAGTGGTATGCCCTATATTTGACAACGGAGATGAGTTCAGCGTGCTCAAATTAGTTAGTATACGAAATTTGATTGCATTCTGTTCAGTAGAACATAAGATATTAACGAAAAACGTTTTAGGGACCCCCACCATATTTGACAACGCCCTATATTTTAGAAATATAGATTGTGAAATATAGGAATGCCTTATATTTGACAACGCAGGTGAGTTCAGCATGCTCAAATTACTCCGTATTCCAAATTTGATTGCATTCTGTTCAGCAGAAAATATTAACGAAAAACGTTTTACGGACCACCACCACATTGAATTTACTACATTTAAGGTCCATGGTTATCAAGCAACGAAAATGAATCTAGCGAAACATAGAGAAATAGTTTTTCACATTATGGAAAAAAAAAATTTTTGGGGGTTAGCACTTTAATATTTGATTTCGGCACAAAGGTTTGCTACTTTTAATTTCACAATTATCGTCATTTCAGTTTGCTATACTTTTAGTTGCAGCTATACGTTTCCTTAAACGGCAATAAAATGAATTTTTTAGTGTAGTATAAAAACTGCTGCATATTTTGAGCTGAAACTTTGGATACCCTTAAAAAAACTGATCGAGAATGATTTTTCATAAAAACATAATATGGTTTCAAATCATAATTTTACCAAAATTAATTTCCCAATTCATAAAAACATGTTAAATTAATATTTTCGACCATGAAAATCACGTTTTTATACTTGGGTTAGCTCTTATTTTTCTACAATAAAACAATCGTTGCCATATCGAAGGTGCTTTAAATATTATATGCAAAAATATCCGAAAATTTCAAACATTACGAGCCGTGTTTTTCTCGATTTAATTCTGAAGCAAAAAGCGAACACGAAAATACAAAGTTAAATTTTGATGCTAAATACAAATATGTCATGAAAAAGAGGCTTGTCATTCAAAATTTTAATGTTGATGATGTTTATATTTATCTCACTTTAATATGAAGATGATCCCTTAACGAAATTCGAATTATAGAATATTATAGACTACATTATTCCTGATAAAATAGCGTATTTGATGTCTCTCTAATGTGAATAGGGTCCAAATGAGAAGGAGTGTTTCGTGCCACCCGCCCTGTGCATAAAAATAATAGTACATGTACGTGTATCAAGTGAATACAAAAACAATTGAAACAAGTAGTAAAAATTTTTACGCCTTAATATCTAACAGAATTATGTGCTACATTCAAAAACATTTTTCTTTTTTACGCCACTAATTGGAAAGACAAATAATCGTTTCCAGAAATGTCGGAAGATGGTTGGATATTTGAGCAGAGCGGTAAAAAACTTTTTTTATATAAATTGTTTTCAGAAGAGTGCGGAATAGTTTTGGAGTTTCAAAAAAAAAACATTCGAACAAAATTCTATTTTAATCAAATAATTATCTTCCAATTCCACTTTTGGGTCGAAATATGAAAAAGTTTCCAAAAATTACCAAATTTTAATGTTTTTAAATTTTTCTTGGAAACATCACGAGAATATTAGGGAAATAGCAGTTTAAAATTTAAAATTGCTCGATAAAAATCTTCTGGTTGCTTTTGGGACAATATATAAGAAATCAGTAGAAATTAATTTAAGATTTTTACGTTTGGGTGAATTTTCTTATTTCTGACTTTTCTATGCGCTAGCCCGGAGTGTTAGGGAATAGTATGGGACAGAAATGTGTATCAGAATTTATTCTGGAGGAGGCCCAAGAAAGTTTCAAAAATATTAAATTTTTTATTAAAAATGGGCAGTTTTGAATCTATTTCGAAACGAACCGAGGGTCCTTCTGCCCCCCTTAAATACGCCCTAGGTATGAGAAGCATACACACAAAATTTGAAATTAATAATATCTCTTCTGGTTCAACTTTGCTGTCCAAGTTTTCAAAATCAGGCATAATAGTTTTCGTAAAAATCATAGCTCGTTAACAAGTTATGAACGTAGTTCGTTCATAAAAAGTTATGAAGTTTTGCTTAAACATTTTTTTTTTTACAAATATTTAGGCACTTAATTTTGCAGAAATTAGAGATTCGTAAATATTCATTACTCATTGGAAGCATTAAATAGTATTTTTATTAATACGATTACTTTAAACTTATTTATTTATTTTAACACCATACACAGACTGTCTATAAAAGCGTTATATTTATTTCTTATTTCAGAAAAAAAAAAAAAAAAGAAACTGCTCACATCTACGTCAACTGATGAGTGCAGTGTTGCTAGTTTTATTGCTCACATTTTAGTAATTCTGCGAAAGAATATTTCCTAAAGTACCAACATTGGAGATTCTCTCGACTTTTTATAGTTTTGACGCGTCTTCGTTCAACAGCTGAAAGGTAATTACAGGTTCCTTTAGTTGTCAATTATGCGAATGTATGAGATCGACATAAAGTAGAACCTCTGTTAATCGGCTTAATTGGGACCGATGGTAAGCCGGTTAAATAAAAATACGGTTAAAGCGGGGAATAGCCAAAAAGGGAGATATATTATGCAATTTGAAAGAGAATGGGGGTGTGCTGGTTTATTGCGTTTTAGTACAGTTACTTTGAGAGTTACATGCTAGTTATCAAACGCTGGTAAAGAAGTCTGTGACTCGCTTTTGCTTCAGACGAGAAACCCCGCACTTTAGCCCCGCCATTTCTTTAGGAAGATCACATCTATGGGAGTAGCTGATGGTTGCTGTTCGACGTATCGCATCTGGACCTTCCATGTAACTAGCGCTCTAAAAGCTATTTTTGTTTTTTGTTAAAGCGAAGGCCGGTTAATCCGGAGCCGATTAAGAAAGGTTCTAGTGTAGCTTTAAAATTAAGTTTAGGAATTTGGAACATAGAAGGCCGTTTATTTTCTTGCTTTGAAATTCTCAGGATGCCAAATTTTTGCTCATTTTTCTTTAGATCAACAAGCATTGTAAGGATTTTTTTCAATGATGATCTAAGGAGCTGCTTATATTGATGACAGAGTCTGCTGCTAGCCTATGATTTTCTGTAAGATACAATGTAGTTTGAAATTTTTACAAAGATTTCAGGGTTCATTTGTGCCATTGTGATATGATATGAGCCTAAAGCATGCTGGTATCTATAAACTGTTATCTTAAATTTAGTTAGTTTTGTAGTTCATTGGAAGGTTCCCTTCTTACTAATATAAACAAGTTAGATCAAATTAGCCAGTTCTCCTTCAATAAACAAGGGAAACAACTGAGTTTCTGGTGTAAGGACACACACCATTTGTCACTGCACTTCAGATAGCTCACAGGTACTTCTGGTTTGTGTTCGGATGGATATTGTCTACAGAAGAAACTATACACTGTAAAAAGTTTCGGTAAAAATGCAAAAGAGAAACAGAATATGTTTGTAAAGTTACATAAGAACTTGTTTAAAACCAACCGATCAAGTTTGTTGATAACAGTTTCTCAGTAAAAATCTTGTTTTCCCGTACTTTACAACTACACAGGAAGAAGCAAGCATACCTGTTAAGTTACGTTACTCGTCTCGTAAGCTACGAATCATGTTTCTTGGTAACAGCTCCACGGAAAAATACTTTTTTTTCTCTTACTGTAATTGATTTCTGTAAAAATACAATTAAAAAAATATTACTGGTAGGCAGGCGCGTACCGAGAAGAGGGGCGAGGGCGGCTGCAACCCTCTCCGAAATCGGAAGTTCCAACGCATTTTTCTCTTCAAAAATACTTTTTATTACACTAAACATTGTTTACTCAGCAAATAAATTAAACAAAATTGTGCATCATTTTCATGAATGCAGGATATATTACTATTGTCCAGCCCCCGCAACACTCTTCCAGGCGGTATTTGAGTATCAACCCCATCCCGGGGTTCGTGGTTTTACATCATATTACCAATCCTACTATAGTAATGTATATACATGTTCGTTCCCCCTTCCCCAGGAGAAATTCCTGGTTGCACCAAAGCCAGCGGGCACAAGTTCTAAGCCAATCAATCGGAGATCGCTTGCCTCCATCTTCGCCTTCGTATGCTAGCAATAGTGATTCAACTAGCAACAAGATGGCACCACCACTGCAGCCTTTTTTTCTTTATTTTCGGTAATTTTACTGTCTAAAGATATTTTATTTCTGTTAATTTACAGAGTCCTTAGGTGTTCATTTTCAATCAAATTTACTGAGGCTTGGGTAGTTTATTGCTGTCCATTTACCAAAGTGTTATCTTGAAATTTCGCTTTTTCAAGTGTGTGTAATTTCCTTTTTTTCCTAAGTCTTTTTAGTTTCTTGGTTTTAATTCTCTGTATTTTTACGTTGGACTCCGGATAATTGATTTCCTGTGAATTCTTATTCACTTTCGGGCAATAATTTGTTACTGTACAATCACAATTTTCTTTAAATCCTCAAGAGATAAAGTTGGCTATTCTCAAGCTTTTCCCAGTAGGACCAGTATGTGTTTTAGAGCCATCCAAGTAGGGAGTTTAATGCCTGAAGACTTTACCTGATTCATTACCATGAATCAGGTAAACAAATCATTGTAACGGTCTTTTTTTATGAAATAGTTTTATACTACGCAGAGCAACATGCATACACCATCCATTTTTTTTTCGTGTTTGCTACTGTCCCATATCCTAATTAATGTAATAAGTGTAGTAATATCTATAAGATGTTCTTTGCAAAATTTCGATATAACTTTCGGCAACAGTCTTGGCAGGATAAGTTATTTGTGATACTTCCCTGAAAAATACAGAGCCAACTTGATTATGTATTGATAAAGTATGTACTATTTTTAATGTACATTTGTGTCTGTAATTTTGGAGGTTAAAAATTATTTATAGTCTGTGTACCTTGTGAAAAACATTTACTATTGTTTATTATCTTTAATATTCAACTTTAAAAGTTAATTTTTAAATTATTTCAGTAATAAATGTCAAGGGTAAATTTTACCGCTTGTTGCTAAATTATAATTTTTATGTAATCTACTGCATGGCTCCTAAATGTAAACTCAGGACATTTGAAACCACAAGATATTTTTTTATCTATTTTAACTTCTGTATGTATGTTTCTCAAATCATTCCTCAGTCTTTCCGTGCTGGCCCACACCGAAAAAATGAAAATTCACTAAAATGTAAAAATTTCCATTATTTTCATATGATTTCGCATCATTTGACCCCAAGGTGGAACCGGAAGAATTTTTCTGAGAAATTTTTAATTTCAAACTTATATTCATATAACATTCTTGCAACGTTTCCGCACTACTAGGTTCGAAGAGAAATTTAAAAGTACAACAATTTACATAGATGTTAAAACCTAGGCAGTTTTTCGTGTTTCAACCTATAAGTGGAACCGGAATGCATTTATTAATTAATTTAAAATGTTTATGTATGTTTCTCATGCTACTCCACAACTTGATTAAAAATTGGCAGAAATTTACTTCTGGGAGAGGGTCTCGCTATCTCGCAAAAACCAGCTTTCAAAGCCAAATCATGAGTTCAATATTCTAAAGTTATCATATAAAAAACGCAAAAATATGGTTACAAAATGGCCAAGGAAAATTTTAATTTTTTTCCTCGCACAGGTGAAAAACATCGAGGTCCTGTCAATTTTTTAGTGGCCTGGTGCCGCATATCTCCACCTCCACATTGACCAGCGATTTAGAATCCCGGTTTTTGCACATCCACATCCATGCATTAAAGAATTTCATATAAATCGGACTGACGGTTTGTGGCGCCATCTACTGTATGATTTTGTTAAAAAAACTCTGGATAGTATTTTGAAATATAAAAGACCGCAATTAAGAGTATTCGGCTTTCGCTTTCTTTTATTTATTAATTTTTATCATCTTCATAATATTGCCCAAAAATTCCAAAATAATTTTAGAAGTGACAGCATACCCCCGTATTTTATACAGAATTGATTTTACTGATTTTTCTCGAATAAGAGCTGTCTTACCCAACATTTTCTGTTCCAATGCAGTATGAAGTTTATACCTCAGTCTTAGTCACATAGAATACTCTAAACACTAATAATATACTTCATGTATTTTACATTAGAACTTAACATTGACCAGTTTATGGCAAAATTTAGTTCCTTGTTAAAAACGTTCTTTTTTTTTGATATTCTAAACAAAAATTAAATTTTTAAAATAAGAATTGTAATCGATATTGATTGCATGAATAATAAATTGATTTTTAGAAAAAAAAAATAGAACCGACTTCAAATTATAAATTGCGATAAAAAGGGAAAAATAAATTAATTCTTTAAACAACATCGATATGACTTTTAATTTTTGAACATAGTTTTAGAAGTTGGTGCAAAATTAGAACAGATAAAATCTTTTGTAATCATGAATCAATTACAAATCGAAATGGCCCAGAGTTAGTAAGTTTCAATATGAAGTAGCTCATGGTGTAAGGGTAATTAGACTCATAATTTTGCACCGACTTCTAAAACTATGTAAAAGTCACATTGATGTTGTTCAAAGAATTAATTTATTTTTCACGTTTTAGAGCAATTTATAATTTGAAGTTGGTTCTATTTTTTCTAAAAATTATTTTATTCTTTTTAGTGTAAATACAATTTTTATAGAATTACTCTATTTTTAAAAAATCCATATCAAAGGGCAAACCTTCAAACCTTCTTTGAATGAATAGCACTAAAAACTAATCATTTGTATGATATATTCCGTTTTGAAGTCGATTTTACGAAAAAAACTAATTGGATTTAACTTTTGCATCAGAGAAGCCTTTAGTCAAACTCTTACTATGATTGCTTTTAATATTACAGCTTAACGGCAACAAACTCTTTGTTTTTTAACAATGACTTTTATATTTATTGATAGTTTTCCCAACAAAGAAGAATCAAGCCAAGCTTTTTCAATTAAAATAAAAAAACACTTAACATACAGTACGCATGTCCTTCCTTTGTGAAGTCGGTTAAAAAATAAATAAAAATATAAATAAATAAATAAAATTAAAAAGGAAAGAAAGTGATTTTCGGGTAATTGCTTTATAAAGCATTCCAGAACTGATTAAAATCCAAGGCTGCGAATTCGGTTGGGAAAATGACCGACTCCGACTCCATTTAAAGACGCCCTCACAAATATATACACATAAGTACAAATATAATTGATAAATTTATATAGATATACATATGTATATATGGGTGATTCTCACGAAATATGAATTGCATTTCTAATTTATTGTGCACAAAACCAAACTCAAAAATCTATTACTACAGTGATGCATGCTGCTGCTTATTTGTGTAAAAACGGTCTCAATTTTCTCAACCTAGGATACCAACAATTTGACTTTGAAGAAAAAGCAAAGTGGCATTTTTACCAGATCATGTGGAAAAAGTGTGTGTGAAGGTATGGGTGTTATTCGGAAAAGATTTGCACCTAAAGTACGTCTTCAAATGACCTACGTTAGGTAAGGTAAATGAACACGTTTTGTTAATATATTATCAGTAGTGCTGAACAATTGAACAATATAAACGAAAAGAGAGGCTTTGAAACGCAGGGAAAAGTGTACAATGTATTACTAGACGTTCTTTCACTGAATTATTAAAGCTTTAAACTACTTAATTGGCCTACCATCATAAAGTAATACACCTGGCAATGTATAACAGTTTTTGCGTTTTGAAGTGTAATACTTCTGGAAATAATGCTTAGAAGCCATCATTACAATTGAGTCATGAGAATTTAAAAGGTTAAAATTCGTTCTCTCCATGAACTCATTGTAATCCCATTCTGAAAATTTTACCACATGTACACTGCACTGGAGGGAAAAAAATATATTTTCCCCCAGCTTTTTGAAAATACACTTTTTGAGATATACAAGGTAAAACAATGTTTAGTGACCTTGAAAATTTAATCTCATAAAAGCTTGCCGAGTGATCCCTATTCCAAGAATTTTAAAATGACACCTCTAGCTCTAATAAGAGCTGAGAAAAATATTGTTTTGCAAGTACCCGATCTTCACATTTTTTCATTTTCTACTATTTTTAAGATATTCCACACGAAAAACGGAGGGGCCAAAAAATGAAAATATATTTTTGTACCATTTCATTGATAGATTTGACCCTGTAAATTTTGTTGTAAAATAGATGACGGTCAATTTGAGAGGCTTGTTTATTTGACATGAAATGATCCGAAAGAGAACATAGCTACTTACGACCTTTGAACAAAATGGGAAAAGCTGCATAATGTAAGTAATCCACACTTTCTATTCACTTATTGTTATAATGCTTTTACAGTTTTGTAAGAGTTTTCCTAATTGAATTTTATTAACTCAAGTACCTAAAAACGAAACATGAATTCAGCAATGCTTTTGATTTTTATCGACTTTCAGTAAAAGCATAAGTATTGCAATAAAAATGTCATCTTGTAATCAAACTGTGGATGCAGTTAAAAGTGCTTTTGTGGTATTACTTTCATTTCAAATTCATTCATATATATATATATATATATATATATATATATATATATATATATATATATATATATATATAGTAACAATTGATTGCACAAGAATTGACGTTTAAAATATTTATTTCACAAGACGTCGCACACAGATCAGACACATCCAAAACAATTATATTTACCATGATGCAAGAAAATATGACAAATACAATAAAAATCCATCTCAGTACAGTCAAACCTCGATAACCAGAGCACTTGAATATGCGCTACTTGGATTATATGCTTTATAGATACCTACTTTTTTAGTTCCGTTCCGATTCTTTTCAATTCCTACACAATTTTTACTGGCTATTACGGCAATTTCAATAGGTTTACACTATAATTGCCTAGAAAAGAAAACCTTAGAGATTATATATTCTATAGATGAAATCTAGTGATCATAAATGAATAAATGAATTCCGAAACATTTGTACAGTCCCGGGAACCAAGTAGGTCGATTGGACGACGCGGTTATTTCGACGCCGATCCTTTGACGCCGTTGTTTCGACACCACATTATTTTCGACGCGGCTTTTTTCGACGCCGTAACTTTCGATTTTTATTTATTTGTTTTCGATGTTTTAATTAATTAAAATGGTATATTATTTCAATATTTATTAAACCATTACAATGATTATTACAATTTAATGAAACATATTAATACATGAAAAATTGTTGACATCCTTATAACCAACTAGTGTAGATATTCAAAAGTAATGATAAAAATTAACAACGTTGTTTTTAACTAAAGTTTATGCCTTATAATTATTCCAAAGGTTTAAGATAGAAAGCCTAAATTTCATAACCTTAAGCTCAATATTATTTTTTTCTGAACTACTTGTGAAGAAGGAGAATGTAATGTTAAAAATAATTGTAGTTTGAATTACTATATATCAATTGTACATTTCTTTTTCTTCTTGAGTATCATGAATATTTGTGAGAAAAATTCCACATTGAACTCAAGGTTACGAAATGTAGAATTTCGGTTCAGTTGTCAGTTTTCGTTTGAAATTAGTTTCAAAGTTTTATTTAAGTCGGATGTATTTTTTTTATTATAACTAATAATTACATATACATTAAAATTCCATTTGGTTATATTATGTATGAATTTTAATGAATATATAAAGCTGCGTCGAAGTGGATATTGTGTCGAAAATAGAGATCGTCGAAATGATATGTGCTTCGAATTGACGGCGTTGAAATAACCGCGTCGAAAGGTCGGCGTCGAGGGGACCTGCAGCGCGATTCTCGTACACCTCGAATAGAGCTCTCCTGTCGTTTTCAACCGGTTTGGCGGTGAAATCGACATCGGATTAAGGAGAGAGGGATTCTCGTACCGCGACATCGATTTGAATTCGATGTTTACAGTCGGATTCAGCTCGACTGCTCCGTAGGTGCCGAGAACGCGCTCGATGTGCTTTGTTCGATTCTTTTGAGCAAGATTCTGTTGAATTTGGAGCTATTTGGAGCTTATATGCATTCGTATTTGCATTTACTGAGAACTAGTTGTTAATCTACTGCAAGCAATGAAATCATTTTTTTTAATCTTTAACTCTAAAATAAATTACATAACTTGGAATAAAAAGTAATTTGTACTTAAACAGATTGGGGCCATTCCAAGTGAAATCGTCCAGCGGAGACAAAGTTTGACACTCGAGGTCGGCCGATTTTGATGAAACTTTGTGAGATTGTTCTACCTATAGATATAAGAACAACTGTAAAGTTTTATCTCAATATATTGATTAGTTTTTGAAATAGAACACTTTAAAGTTTTGCTAGAAATTTGCAATTCGACGCTGATCGCAAATCAAGCAATTACGCATACTTCTACATTTCTTATCGTAAAACAGTTATTTTTGAAGATAGAGCGTTAATTTTTTTTTTTTGCATTGTGTTCAGTATTCTTTTGTGAATAGAAATACAGCATTAGATTTGAAATTTAAAGGTATTAAGGCAACTTAAAAAATCTTTGAAGAACAAAATTGAGTTGTATTTACTACAATGACTGGCGTTCAGAAACTGCTCAATTGCATTAAGAACGTATCCTTCGATTTTAAAATTAATTATATCATTAGAAACTAGATTAAAAATGCTTCAAAGTGGTACATTGAAATTGATGGGGTTTGGACTTTTTATTGAGTTAAAGCTGATCAAAGTTATGCCTTTGAAAAGTACCAAAATCTATTGTTCCTAATAACTTCAATTTCCAAAAAAAAAAAAAAAAAAAAAATATTGGCTGCTCTTATAATGTTGTTATATAATGCATTTATTTATATATATATATACATATATATACTTATTGTTGTTTTGGCTTTCCACTAAAACCGAGTGAAATCATAAAATATTCTGAGATATATTTACAGCAAAAAATACGTCGTTCTTTTAGAAAATGCTTATGCTCTAGAAAGTTCTTCAAACAAGCATGAAACTAGAAAAATAAAACTGTATGTTTGGTTGTAACTGATCGAAGTTACAAAATCAGCCAGACCTTCTATAGTTCAAAATAATATACAATAATGCATGAGAAAGGTTTTTTAAAAATTACTCTTTTTTTCGTAGAATGTCATGTTTGTTAGATAAACTAAGATAAGAAAGTTATATATATATATATATATATGTTTTATTAGAATAATATTTAAGATGCCTATTATTGAAGTGATCACTACTTTTAAGATCGTAGATTGAAAATGTTATAAATTTCAATCAATGTATTTAAATGGCTATGTCTCTTATTCAACAGGCTAAAACTAGGTTTCCTTTCAAGTTTGAACAGTTTTAACACTTCCCCTTGAACTTATTCCAGCTTTCATTAATATTTTTCATGGATATTGATCCAATTTTGAAAAAACGACTGATATGTGATGTTACTTCTGGACTTTCAACAGTACATAAGATACGTTGTGGGAGAACAGGCATTCATCTTGACTTTCAGGCCAGTAAAATGTTTCTCAAGGGCCATGCGGGTGTATGAAAGCAATTGTGTCACGCCTTCATCTTTGTTCATTTTAACGACACTAGACCACTCCACCAGTTTCCTTCATAAACGCATGCGACATAATTTATGTTAATTCCTATCAAAATCCGGATTTGATATTCTTTTAGTAATATTCAATCTACTGCATGATTCTAAGTCTAGACTTGTCGTTTCATGCTTGTTTGAAGAACTTTCTATGGCATAAGCATTTTGTAAAAAAAAGGATGTATTTTTAACCAACTTTGCAAAGAAAGGAGGTTATACTTTGATATAAACTTAATCAAATGTAATAAAAATATATATTAATTAAATAATAATTATCAAATTGATATAACATATATTAATAATATAATATAACATTCATACTGTATATGCCGATTGTTTTTGGTTTCTCCACTCATGACTTCTTACCGGATGAACCGATTTTCATGATTTTTTTTTAATTCGATCGAGGGTAGTTTACCATAGGTCCTGTACCTTTGTTGAAAAATAAATTAATTCTTAACAACATCGATACCACTTTATAACCTAATTTTTGAAATCGGTGCAAAATTATGACAGTCCAATTCTCTTTACACCATGCGTTATTTTACATTGAGACTGTTGCAAAATCTAGGCCATTAATAATTGTAATTGATTCATGGTTACAAAAGTTATTATGAATGAAGATTCATAACAATTTTACACCGACTTCAAAAGTTATGTTTAAATGCCGTATCGGTGTTGGTTAAAGAATTTATATTTATTTTTCACTTTTTCGCGCATTTTATGATTTGAGGTCGGTTCTATTTTTTTTTTCCAAAAATTGCTGTAAATATATTTTTGAATATTTTATGATTTCACTTGGTCTTGGTGGAAAGCTCTTTGCACAATGTATATATATGAATGTAAATTAAATACACTATATAACAACATTATAAGAGCAGCCAATATTATTTTTTTGAGAATTGAAGTTATTAGGAACAATAGATTTTGTTACTTTTCAAAGCCATAACTTTGATCAGCTCTAACTCAATGAAAAGTCCAAACCCCATCAATTTCAATGTACCACTTTGAAGCATTTTTAATCTAGTTTCTAATGGTATAATTAATTTTAAAATCGAATGATACGTTCTTAATGCAATTGAGCAGTTTCTGAACGCCAGTCATTGTATTAAATACAACTCAATTTTCTTCTTCAAAGATTTTTTAAGTTGCCTTAATACCTTTAAATCCTAAACTTAATGCTATATTTCTATTCACAAAAGAATACTGAACACAATGCAAAAAACATTAACCTTCTATCTTCAAAAATAACTGTTTTACGATAAGAAATGTAGAAGTATGTGCAATTGCTTGATTTGCGATCAGCGTCGAATTGCAAATTTCTGGCAAAATTTTAAAGTGTTCTATTTTAAAAACTAATCAATATATTGAGATAAAACGTTACAGTTGTTCTTATATCTATAGGTAGAACAATCTCACCAAGTTTCATCAAAATCGGCCGACCTCGGGTGTCGACCCCTGGATGATTTTGCATGGAATGTCCCATTGAAGTATTAGTGGAAAAAAAATAATTAATAATAAAAAAGAAAGGTTTTTGAGGAAAAATTGACATTTATGGACATTTTGACGCAGTAATTTATGCATGAAATTTAGAAGCATGCTTTGAAAGATTTTTTAATGCTCTTTATGTTCAACGAAAGTGCATGTAAACAATGAAGTTTTATGTATTTTACAAATGGGAACAAATAAATATAATGCATTTCCAATTTTTAAAAATAATTGCATTGTTCAGCATAGTTGAAATATAATTACCAGCGCTATAGTGCTACTTTTTATTTTTTCTTGCAGGACGGAAGGGAGTGCGGCATATATTAGTTAAATTATTCTTTTTTTATCATGTTTTGTGCATCGATCGATATGGGGTATTAGAAAAAAAGATTGAATCTCCCTCATAGAATACAATTATGTAAAATAAATACTCATTAATTACTTTTACTAGGGATTAATTTAAAAAGTGAGCTATTTAATGACTACTCTACTGCTAAAAAAATTAAAATAATGCGAATGTTATTTACTACAGTAATAAGACTGCAATCTATGGTGTAGTAACATCACTGAGGACTGTAGCACTATAGCATATGATGCTATTCATCCTTTATATTTATAAATCTTTACATTTGCTTCAAATATGTAGGGTAATGTGGGGAGTCAAGATAAATTAATTTTCAAAATGAACAAGTTGGAAATCCATTTTGAAAACAACAGTACATAAAGAAAGAATATATTAGCAGCAAATTTGTAAGCTAAAGTAAGAGTGAAAAATTATTGTCTTTTGCACCATGTATGGGACAAAGGAAAATATTAAAATATTTTCCTAATAAAATAGTTTTCTATGGGATTATTAATCCTTTTCATTCGCGTTGCCCTATGGTTGTCCAAATAACATGTAATGATTCATAATTACAAGAGTTATGAATACTTTTTATTGAACATGAATAACTAATCGAATGAATGATCGATAAAATGAGCGTATGAGCCAGGGAATTGATGAATGTAAGAAAATAAATGATTAATTAAATGAACGAATGGAAAATCTACTTAACAAATGAACAAATAAATAAATTTAAAATGGAATGAATGTATAAATGAAGGACAAATTTGGTTATATGATGACTAGTGTAGGGACAAAGTGAAAGAAAATGCTATCTCACTTTGCCCCATATGCACATGGCAAATGGTACTAAACTTTTGAAACCAAAATAAGCCAAACATAAAATAAATTAACACTGGACATTAGAATGTCTTAATGTATTGTACAAAAATAATATAACAGTAATTTTATCCTTATACGAGTATAATAGAAAACATATTTTTGACTTAACATGAAATGTTACAGCTTGAACATTAAATTTTGAAAATGGCTTTGTAATTACGTATAGCTTGCAGCTAGAGTTAACCATTTTTTGACTGGAATCAACTAATATTACATAACACAGTTAAAAGTTAGTAAAGGCGGACTTGCAAACAGGGTAAATATATTTTTATTTCACTTTGCCCCTGTTCCACTAGAGCACATTTATCTCAGAATTCTATGAGAATTGCAAAAAAAAAAAAAAAGACAATCACATCTTACAAGGGTATTTGCTTTTCTTAGAATATTTTACTACGCTAGGGTTTTGGAAGGCAATCGGACGGGGGGGGGGGGGGGGGTTATTGCCCCTCCCTAACTTTGAGAAATACAATGTATACGTGTTTAAGCAATTTGCTTTTTTTTTTACCGATAATATGCAACCCTTTGCCTTCCCCCCCCCCCCCTTTAAAATTTTGAAATGACGCGCCTGAGTTTTCATGTTTGATCAACACTGGATTTCATAATTTAAAATAACGTTACTTATTATGTGGTGTGATGCGAAGAGATTCTGAAACTTGTGCGTTTTTAGCAGCATTCAGTTTTTAACAGTGTACAGAAAGGATTCCAATATTTTCAATACATAGTAATTCATCAAAAGAAGAAGAAAAAAAATTCTCAAGAGTTTTGAATTTTTAAAATTAATTACCAATTCCTTAACCGTGTGAGTAGGAATTAAGTGTAGAGCGTCCTCTTTTTTTCAGAAAGCATTTCAATTATTCGTTATTCAAATTACTAACCGAGTCAAATTACATCTGGATTAGAGAGAAATGAAGATTTTCAACTATAAAAAATATTACTCGATATAAAATTTCAGAACGGCCTGCGAATTCAGAATTTCGGTATTTTGCCTGGTGACAAAATACCGAAACGCCGTACTGGCTTCATTACACACTTGCTAATTACGAAATAAAAGTGAAATAAAAGAATTTTAGTCTTAACAAAGTTTTTAAACAAATATTTTAATAATAATAATAAATAATAAAAAAAGATTAAATGAAAAAAAATAAATGCCAAAATAAAATAATTTAATTAAATCAAAAACATATAGCGAAACAATAGTAATAAATCTGAAGCCCGCCTTATCGTAGCGAAAGTGAGTGCGAGAAGGAGAAACACGTGGAATTCTGAAAGCAATGGTGGATTCAGCCGCAGTTGTCACTGAAACGCATTCTGATTGGTCAAAAATACGTCACTTCCGCTGGAGGAGTACGAGGTCGAACGACGCCAGACGAGAATAGTGACTGCGGACTTGTGTCGATTTGCGCCGCGAGATAGCGAACTTTTTCTCCTCGATTTCGCTGCTCGATATCGTTTGGTAGCGAGGGACGAGAATCGCACTGCTGTACTCCTCGAGAAAGAAGGGAAAAAAATCGAAACACTCCGAATTACTCGGCACACTAGAAAAACAAATTAGATGTCAATCGACATCGATTAAACTCTTCTTTTAAGTTATAGAAATAAAATTTCGATACCGTATACATATTAAAATAGATACTGACTTCAATACCACAAGTTGAATGCCCAGTTTTTGATAATAGAATTGGAGGGGGAGAAAGAAGAAACGAAACATTTCTAATTACTCAGTCACATCAAAATTAACACTATCTTCAAGTGAAACAAATAACGATTCAGTTTCTGTTAGTTTCAAATGTAATCTGTTAACGAAGTTTGACTGACTCGGAAAATACAAATATATACCAGAACATACAGTCATAGAGAAAATAAAATGACTCATCTACCATATACACGATGTGTATAGGATAGTGTGTTCGTATACGCAATGATAATAAAAATAATAATAATAATAACAACAGTATAAATATGAGAAAAATAACAACCACCAATATGAATCATGAACAGAAGTGTGTACTATGAGGAAACACGACTTAAAATTGTGATAACTCACAAAAGTATTTTGATGATTTTCAAAGTTCCGCTGAAGTGGAAAGAAAACATAATTAGAGGTATGTAGCGAGATAGTTTGACCAAATTCAGATATACAGTATTCCCCCGATTGCCTTAAATCAAGCATATCGTTAAATAGGGGAAATATAACATCCATCAAATCCAGATCTCGATTTTTAAAATGTATCTCTAATTTTAGGAAATCGTTAAATTGAATATCGTTAAATCGAAATTATACTATATTAAAAAAAAAGGGGGATTGGAAAAATGATGATATTTTGCTTATGAAAGAAAAGGTTGCTTATATTGTTAAACTTTAAAAAAGTAGAAAATATTACGTGAAACTTATAAGTTGCGTCTTTGAAATAGTTTATTAATACCAAGCAAGTCACCGAAGGCGACCTCTTAAGTCGCTTCTGAGCCAATAAAAACTTATTTCAGCCTGTAGTTTTCTACAAATGTATATCTACCTTGACTTAAGTGTAATTTTTTTTCACTCTATCACTAATAACCTATATTTATTGATCTATATTTGTATCATGTGGCATATTCATCTTTATTACATCATCAAAACTTTTACATAGCTTTTTTTGTTACTCTGACTCTGATAGATAGCAGTACATTCTTTCTGATTCTGAGTTCAAAAATATAACTGTTATTTCATAAATGTTTATTTAAACCAATAAAAAGAGTAAATTGTGATACAAAAAATAAAAAATAAGTGTATTAGTAGCTTCATACATAAGCATACATTTTGAAATCAAATCGGAGAAATGAATTTATATAATTGTAAATATGAAATTTTAATTGCCACAAATTAGTCTAAATGGGGAATTGATAAATTGATCAGACTGGACTATGTATATGTAAGCAATTTGATGAAATAAAAAAAATCAGTGGCAGCTATATGGGGAGTATGTTGATAGTGAAAATTGTATGGAATGCAGTGGCGTAGCTAGCATGGGTGTGACCCAGTGGAAAAAATTACGCCTTCCCCATCCAAAAAAAAAAAAAAAAAAATCATGTAAACCGTGAAGTATGCGTTTTAATGAAATATAATAATTTTTTGTTAAAAAAATTGCAGTTTTGGAAAAGAAGAACACCATTTGCATCATAAGCCTCATAATATTTAAAGTATTTGTTGAGGGCACTGGTTATGATTAGCGGTTAAAAACATTGTGAATATTTTTTAAAGGAAACACTTTGCTCAAAAATAGAAAATTAAATTGGATATTTTTTTTTCCATTTTAAGTATTTGTTTTATTCTAGGGAGCGTTTAAAGGTTCATTTTTTTCTCCATCGGGGCTGGTTGTCACCCCTGAATGGGTGACACCTGTGGCGGTCCGCCCCCACTTAGCTACGCCAATATACAAAGACATTTCTTTAGTAGCGGATAATGGAATATCCTGCTGTAAACTTTTGTTACATTGTTTCACCATTTACTATTAATTAGCAAATTCATCGCTAGATGGCAGCATCTGATAAAGCAATATTGTAACTAACATCAAATCTACTAGTTAGCCAATGAGAGCTAACCAAGCAAAAAGTATCTAATTTCTTTCCTTCCAGAACATTCTATTATATCTCTCTCGTGCAAGGACGATGGCGGTTCGAAAAAGATTGCGCAGAGACAACGGAGGGAGGAGAAAAAAACGGAAAAAAAATGCAAAAAAAAAAAAAGGCAAAGTAGCCTTACAAAAAATAATGTGTAAAATAATTTAATAATAGTGTTTGTGTTTAATATTCAAGAAACAAAAAATGAAAAAGGGAAAAGGCCTGAAGATGAAATAAGATTATGATGTGGACAAGCGCATTGTAGCAGAAGTCTGAAGTCTTTAAGCGTTGCTGAAGGAAATATCTGAAGGTATAGATGTCTACCATCAAAAAAATTGAAAGATGCTGATCATCTGAAAGAGTCATTGTTCTACAGCAAATGATTGGCCAGAACAAATTGGATCACAATTAATCAATTCCCACGTGCTCGGTACAAAACCAGTATAGATGTGCTGCCTTTCGGGTGAGATTAAATCTTCCTTTCCAGATCAATCTTTTGGAATAATCTGACGTCGATTCAGATGTTCCACTGATTAGATCAAATCATTTTCTATAAAATAATTGTCCGCGAAAGACTTGCTAAATAGAAATGTGTTTGCGCCATTTTTCTCGATCACTTCGATGTTTTTATTTAATGTTGTTTTAATGTGTAATTATTTAATCTGCAGTCAAATTGATCTTTCCATTCCAATTTATCAAAATTGTATTATTTAAATTGATGGTGCACCAAAGATACAGTTTCATAACATAATGCTTTTACATATATGCAAGATAAGTATTTAAATAAATACTTTTAATTTACTACTCATATGTCTTTATTTAAATAATACAGTATTTTCCATTCACATCATTTTCCATTTTAAATGTGTCATTCATTTCATTATCTATTTTTAATTATTTTAACAAAAATAAATTTTAATATCTTTCAATGACACTCAAAAAAAAAAAAAAAAAACAGTAAAAGTTATCATAGAAAAAGTTATCACTTGCATATAAATTTGCTTTTGGAGTATCACGTCAATTTCTGATATGCATCGCTTAAGAGACATATCTTGACAAAAGTAAATTCGAAAGTGAATGTGAATGCAGAAAAGGGAAATTTTATGGTTCAAAGCTGAAAAAGAATCTGTTACTAAATTAGTACACTAAAAATGCAAGGAAAATTTTATTCTTATCACAGAATCCTACCTACAGTTCCTAATGTTAGTGCAATGGACACTTGCTTAGTTATGAGCAGAACATGGAATATTGCTTTTTTTTACAGCATTCAATGCCACAAAAATGGCAATCGGGGTGATGTTCTGACACGAACATACATATTTTTAATACGCTCAAGTCGTATTTTTTTATCTAGTATTGTTTCTTGGCTAATTCAGTGGTGAAAGTTCTCTCTGGCTCTGATTTCAACTCTGTAAACAACACTTTTTTATAGGTAGGCGAGGCATTTTCAATGAAACTGATAGACTAACGATTTGAATTTTGTTACGAATGATGAATTCTTGAAATGGTTGGGAACGTTATCCTTTTATGCTACAAATGATGAATGGCAGATTTCAACTCTTTCAAAAAGTATAATATCTATATTTTCGAATACATACCATTTTAACGCATTTAATTACGAATTCTGGAATTTAGGTTGAAAATAATCTGTAATAGTGGATTGTTTTTCAGTCATGGAGTTGAAAGTGAATGCTGAATCTTCCAGTATTGAAATGCTTTGCAAGTTCTTTCCTTAGTCCTTATGGGAAAGAAAATATTTTCCATTATTTGTAAAATGTCCACTATATGTAAGCTGTTCCGTCCAATAAGAGTACATTACATAGCATGTAATAGTGACATGCTAACGAAATCGTCTTTAGACTCGAAGTGTTGGAGCTTTGTTGGTTTATAAAATGGCAAAAAGAACGAACTTCTCCAGTTCCATACTGGACACGAACAAACTTTCTCACACCTTGATAAACTCGAATAGCCCCTTTTTTAAATTTCTTGAAAACAAAAACAATCCTTGATTGTGATTTATTTTGTGAGAGAGTAATAATTAACTTTTAACAATGTGCTTAAAGCTTTAAAAAAAGCGCAAAAGGAAAATATTTCTAATTTTAGAAAAATTTTCTTTTTTCACTTTGGAGGGAAAACATAAAATATGGAGAATTCAATAAGTAATAAACTTTGTTTCTGGGATATTTTAACATCAATTAGGATACGGGAAAACTGGGACCTGATAAAAAAAACGTAAAATGCGGGAAACTTAGATTGGCGAGACGTTAAATCAGGGTTTCACTGTAGATATGAAAACTTTTCACTTATAATATGATAGAATAATGATAAATATGATGAATTCTTGAAATTGTTGTCATTTTTTAATACAAATGATGAATGGCGAATTCTTGAAAATTATGTGAACACTACACATTTATTCAAGTGTGTGAGTATATTTAGAAATAATAATGGATATTAAAGTAATCACAAAATATTAAACAAACATTACAAATTTAAAAAAAAATTAAGTAAAATGCATAAATGCCTCAACTATTTTTAAAACTCTTTATTTAAAAACAACTTAATTATTTTATTTTGAATGTGCGTATCATGGGAGATTGTCAGAGGCGTAGCTAGGTGGGGGCAAGGAGGGACAGCTTTCCCCGGGCACAGCATCAAGAGGCGCCAAATTAGCGTTAATTTATTTAATTTTATTTTTAAATGCAAGAAGAAAATTATATGAACTGAATAGGTGCGAATACGTTCGACAAAAAAGGGGAGCACCACAAATCATATCGGGAATGACCAATGTAGCACAGGAGTGCGTAGGAAATCAGACAAATAATTTTGCGAAGCCAAAGTGTCCCATTTTTCCCTTAGAAGTGAATGGCCGCTACTAAAAATGAAAGTTAAAATGGCTGCTTTTTAGAATTTTATCATTTAGGAAGCATAAAAGTTTTTTAAAATTCCCATTAGGGAGCCCCTAGGCCCCCAGGGGCACAGGGAGGGGCAAAGTCTTCAGTTGTCCCCAGGCGCTGAAAACAATCGCTACGCCCCTCTGGAGATTGAAACCCCCCGCCCCTACAAATTCGTCACTGAAGCAGTGCTCCCGCCAACATGTTCAAAAGTAAAATTAAATTCTCTATCGATCGAGTGAAAGTTAATTAAGCAACAAACTTAGAATCTGGGATATTTTAACATCAATTAGGATACTGAAAAACAGGGACCTGATGAAGAAAACGTACTGGAAAACTTAGATTGGCGGGAGGTTAAATCAGGGTTTCACTGTCGATATGAAAACTTTTCACTTATAATATGACAAAATATTGATAAATGATGAATTCTTGAAATTGTTGTAAATGCTATTCTTTTTTAATACAAATGATGAATGGCGAATTCTTGAAAATTATGTGAACACTGCACATTTATTCAAGTGTGAATATATTTAGAAATAATAATGGATATTTAAGAAATCACAAAACATTAAGCAAACATTACAAATTTACATAAGTAAAATGCATAAATGCCTCAACTATTTTTAAAATTCTTTATTTAAAAACAACTTACTTATTTTATTTTGAATGTGTGTATCATGGGAGATTGCAACCCCCCCGCCCCTACAAATTCGTCACTTTTCTGGAAAGTAGTACAAAATATATTGCTTGTCTGAAGGTAGAAAGAAAAGCAGATACTAATTTTAAAAGAAAGTTGAAATTAATACATTAAAATTTTTTCGGAAAACCGTTTTTGTTTTTTTTAACTTTCGGAATAGGTACTCGAAAAGTTTCGGAAATGTCGAATCATAATCAGCCACCTATTTGCTACTGATGTAAACTTTTGGTAATTGCAACTTTTAATAGATTGCAGCAGAAACAATATAACCTTGCTTATAACGATAAAACTATCTTCAGCCGGCGAAACACACTCGCCTCATGCATGGCGTGCATGACTCAAATCATGTTTACGTTTACATTACATTCAACCGCGGAGCGCGGATATCCCAGCTATCTTCATTTCAATTCTAAAATTATTCGAACGAAGTAAAGAAAATACTAGGGGATTAATATTTTAATTGTTAAATTTAAAAAATTTTAGGCCGAATTAAAAAAAAACGGCTTCGTCTTGCAAAGCATCAGGCTATAATAGAATTTTGTGTCAATTTTTGCAACCGTACGTCGTGTAGATTTTGCTGTAGAGCGAGCAGCCACAACCTCAAAAGTTCATTTTATATATATAGATTTTTTGCAGTTATTGGACTAAGAATATAGGAAGACTATAGCGTCACGCCTATACATAAATAAAATGGCTGCGCATTTAATGTAAAATCGCTAAAAACTCATGTTTTGTAATGAGATGCAGTGTAAAAGCGGTGGCAGTGAACGTAGGATTACACATCTAAACTGTTCGTAATAATTTAGAATTAGGCTTTAGAAGAACGTGATACAATGGAAACATAAAAGTTCTTATTGTATTTATGTTTCCATTGTATATATTTTATTGCACTGTAGTACAACCGACTGGAGTTACAACTTTTGATGTTGTGTATTTGATATCAACACAGATTTTGTAACTTCTTTCTGTACTTGTATAATTTTGACGTTGCATTTCATCTAACAAGGGTAAGTTTCTTGTTATACCTAAGATTCTGCATTCTTTATTTCACGTTTACCTCTTATGTTTAAAATGTTTATGCTGAATTTTAAGATTTCGTATTTGTATTTATTGCTTTACGTGGATGTTTTCTCTACATATCTGATTCAAGTTTAAATAATACAAATTTAAGATGTCTCATACGTTTTCATGTTTGTTTGTTTTTTTAGTTCTAAAAGTAGTTATTCAATTTTATTGTTTTTAATCCTAATATTTACACTTAGTTTCAAAGTTTTAGGATTTTTAATTTGACTTTTGTATTTTTTGGTTTTAAGTTTTGTATTTTTTTTATTAGAGTTTTCTTCGTTCTTCAAAATTTTGATGTTTCATTTTAATATTTTCGTGTTTTTTATTTTTATGATTTATGTTTTTACTTTAATTTTTTCATTTTTATTTCGGTAACTTGTATTATTTTTTATTTTTATATTCAAGTGAACTGTTTTTTTATTTTTATTTTAATTCCAGTTTTAATTTAATTTTTTATATTCATTTTTAAATTTTATTTTAGTGTTTTAGTATTTTTTTTTTATATTTTACATTTTGAATTTGTTTTGAATTTTTTTTTGTAATATACTTTTTATTTTTACAGTTTTTTTATTTTATTTTATTTGAGTTTTATTTTTAATTTCATTTTTTTAAAATTTTGTTTTAGTGTTTTAGTATTTTTTTCTTCTTACCTTTTACATTTTGAATTTGTTTTGAAAATTTTTTGGTAATACAGTGTTCCCTCGCCACTTCGCGCTTCATGTTTCGCGGCTTCAGTGCTTCGCGGGTTTTTCCAAAATATTCATCAAAAAATTAAAATGAGAAAATAAAACTATCTCGGCAGCCACATTGCGGAAAGGAGCGTTGTTTCATGTTGTTACGAGAGAGTGAAGGATCCCTGCAAGGTCAAACAAAGCGATGAGTTGACTCAGAGTACATACCACGGGCTCTCAAAAGCTCCCACCAACACAAGACTCTTCGCCTCTATCAGAAAGCAATATTGATTAATGTTTATTACTGTACTATAAGGTTTTGTAATTAACCCTAGTAATTATCACTGACAAGTTTAATTAAATACGTATACTGTTTACACATTTAAAACATTCGTGTACTCTTAAACACGAAAATTCCTAGGGGCAAATTCTACTTCGCGGTTTTTCGACTTTCGCGGAAGGTTCTGGTCCCCATTAACCGCGAAAAACGAGGGATCACTGTATACTTTTTATTTTTACAATTTACATGTACTTCTAAGCTTTTTAGACATATTTTTTAGTTTCGTGTTTTTTAGCTTTAACTTTTGTACTTTATTATACTTCATTTTAGTATTTTTGTGTTTTTCTTTTTAGGGTTTATGTTTTTACTTTTATTTTTAATTTTTTTTTTTACTTTCTCATTTCTCATTTCAGTAATTTGTATTATTTTTTAATTTTTAAACTCAAGTGAACTGTTTTTCTTTTTTTTTTCTTTTTTTCAAAAAGTTTTTTGTAGTGTTTTAGTTTTTTTTTTCTTTTTATGCTTTAACTTTTTAAAATTTGAAAGCTTTATCGTTATTATTTTTATTTTATTTTAATTTTACGTACTTTTACATTTCTGTTCGAAGTTTTTTTTGGATGAATTTAAGTTTCTAAGTTTTATAGTTTGTACTTTTATATGTTTTGTCGTGTTGTACTGAGCATTTTTTTTATTCTTCACAGTTTTAGCATTTTTTTCTTAAAACTTTTAAATTTTTGCTTAAGATTTCAATGAACAAATCTGTTTTGATATTTTATACTTGGTACTTATACATTTTTAAGATGTTTTAACATTTCGTACATAGTAATTTTACGACTTCAGTCTGAGTTTTAGTAGATAACTCTAACGTTTTTTACGTTTTCGTTCTGTTTTTCCGAATTAATGTATATTTGAGGTTCTGCGCGTAGTACTTTTACATGTTTGTACTAAGTTTTAATAGATGAATATCAGTTTTGATGTTTTGTACGTAGTACTTTTATATTTTAATTTTGCTTTAATGTAATATTCTTAAAATTTTTACAGCTCCATTCTATGTTTTAGTAGATAAATCTAAGTTTTAACATTTGTACACATTTGCATTGAGTTTTAACATTTTGCAAGTACCTAACACACTTGCTTTGCAAATTTGCATACTTTTACATTTCTGTTCCAAGTTTTTTTTGGATGAACTTAAGTTTCTAAGTGTTATAGTCAGTACTTTTACATACTTTGTTGTGTTGTACTGGGCATTTTTTAATTTTTCAGTTAACATTTTTGTTCTTAGAGCTTTAATATTTTTGCTTAAGATTTCAATGGATAAGTGTTATGTTTTGATACTTCTTAATTATCCATTTTTATGATATTTTAACATTTCTTACTTAGTAATTTTACGACTTCAGTCTGAGTTTTAGTAGATAACTCTTAACTTTTTTTAAGTCGAGCTTTAAATTCTGATATTATTATTATTATTTTAAGTTTTACCTTTTTATTTTATTGTTTTCAGCGAAATAGGTGTTGCGTTTAATTTTGAAAAGTTTGTTATAGTGCTTTTAAATTTAGTTTTGACTGTTTATTTTGCAGTTTTACATTGTTCCTCATCTTTATTATTCAATTTTAAAATTATTGTTCTAAGCTTTGAGTGTTTGTGTACAGCACTTTTCTATTTTTACTAAAAGAATCTTACTTTTGCTGTGGTATTAGTAGATGAAAGGCTGTGTTTCTTTATTTCAGTTAGTAATGTAAGTCTTGGAGGAAAACATTTCTAACTTTTTCATATTCTGTACTTTATGTTGGTATGATTTTAAGCAATTCTGCATTCAAGTTGGGTTGCATACATGCGATCTTAGTTTTAAAGTAAGGATTCCAAGGTTGTACGTAAGATTCAGTTTGCTGCAACATGAAATTTGCAACGTAAATAGTTTTAAAGTTTTTTTTTTTTTTTTTTTTTTTTTTTTTTTTTTTTTTTTTTTTTTTTTTTTTTTTTTTTTTTTTTTTTTTTTTTTTTTTTTTTTTTTTTTTTTTTTTTTTTTTTTTTTTTTTTTTTTTTTTTTTTTTTTTTTTTTTTTTTTTTTTTTTTTTTTTTTTTTTTTTTTTTTTTTTTTTTTTTTTTTTTTTTTTTTTTTTTTTTTTTTTTTTTTTTTTTTTTTTTTTTTTTTTTTTTTTTTTTTTTTTTTTTTTTTTTTTTTTTTTTTTTTTTTTTTTTTTTTTTTTTTTTTTTTTTTTTTTTTTTTTTTTTTTTTTTTTTTTTTTTTTTTTTTTTTTTTTTTTTTTTTTTTTTTTTTTTTTTTTTTTTTTTTTTTTTTTTTTTTTTTTTTTTTTTTTTTTTTTTTTTTTTTTTTTTTTTTTTTTTTTTTTTTTTTTTTTTTTTTTTTTTTTTTTTTCAGGATCCAGAACTTCAAAATTTCCTTTCCCAATCTTCAACAACTCTTAAATTGGAAAAACATTATTTTCCCCTAGAGAATGTTACTCTCTATTGTGACCTTAGTACAGGTACACCCCGTCCTTTCATTCCGGAATCTTACCGTACACTGGTTTTCAACCACATTCACAATCTTTCTCATCCAGGTAATTCGGCAACATCTAAAATGATATCAAAAAGGTTCGTTTGGCCTCATATGTACAAATTCATTAAAAACGCAGTGAAATCTTGTCAAAACTGTCAACGTGCTAAAATCCATAGGCACACTAAATCCCCAGTAGGCACTTTTTCATCACCTGATGCCAGATTCTCCCATATACACATCGACTTCATTGGCCCTCTTCCAGTATCGGATGGTTATCAGTACTGTATGACCATAATCGATCGATTTACTCGATGGCCAGAAGTCATACCAACTAAAGATATGACAGCTGTGACTACCTGTAAAGCCCTCATTAACAATTGGATATCTCGGTTCGGATGTCCAGCTACGATTACAACTGATCAAGGGCGAAATTTCGAGTCCCAATTATTCAGAGAACTTACTTGCATCCTTGGAACAAATAAGATACATACCACAAGTTACCATCCATCTTCGAACGGAATCATTGAACGTTTCCACCGCCATTTAAAAGGCGCCCTTATGGCCCACAATACACCCCAATGGTCAGAAATTTTACCAGTAGTGTTGCTTGGCATACGTTCTGCCATTAAGAGTGACATTAATGCTTCACCTGCTGAACTTGTATATGGTACTACTCTGAGACTGCCATCGGACATTCTAAACTATAGTAACACTCCAACCTCACCAACAGAGGATTATGTTGCACAACTTAGACGCATGATGAATGATTTAACTCCTGTTTCACCTGTCCGTCATGGCAAACCACCTATTTTTGTGCACCAATCATTGCACAAATGTACTCATATTTACTTGCGCACAGACAGCATAAAACCAGCATTAACACCTCCATACACCGGACCTCATTTGGTAATAGAACGTTCAGACAAAACATTTGTCATAAAGCAAAATGGCAAACGTAGTACTGTATCAATTGATAGAGTTAAACCTGCTTTTCAAATTTCAGAGGAACCACAACAAATTTCTGCACCTTTAAAAGTTACCGCAAAGGATTTGCCACAATTGAATGAAAAATCAACTATTACCAGATCAGGCCGGAGCGTGCATTTCCCTAAGATTCTTGTAAAAGAATATATCATTTAATTTCATGTTCATTGATTGTTTATAGTATCTTGTATTTGCATTGTGTATTTCATTTTCTGTACTGTACTTTGCATATTATGTTTACGCATTGTGTTTCATCATCAATTTTTGTACAGCATTGTGTAATATTTGTGCAACACACATTGTTACTCTGCCCCCCCCCTTTTTTTTTAAGTTTGTATCGTTCCTCCGTCACTGGGGGGATACTCTGTAGTGAACCGTTCTCACCCTTAGGTGGCACTGCCATCAGCTTTCGGTTTCGTCATCAGTGACGTAGCCATTACGCAAACAGTTCCGAGTCTGTCAGCGAGCTATGCACATGCATCCGTGCCGCTCCATTGTTTTGATTTTCTGTTATGTGATAATAAAGTTTATTTTGGTAATTGATGACTCCAGTGCTCTCTCATAACTGATAAATCCAGTATCTGCAACTCCAACACCATACATGTCTGCCAAATAAAATATATCACATTTCGCTTCTATTACCTTTTCTTTTAACTCATCGTCATTTAAGTATGTTACTTATACTATCCCACAATGCAACGAAACGACGAAGGCAATTTCCCTTTGATAGCCATCGAACAGTTGTGTGCAAAACAAGATGTTCATAATCTTCATCATTATCAATACATAGCTGTTTAAATAGACGATCTTGTAAAGAATGAGATTTTATCAAGTTAACGACTTTAATTGCTGTATCAAGAGAGCAATGCAATCTTCCTCCTAGTTTCTTGGCCACTAGGTGCTGCCTGTGAATCACACAATGAAAGTAAAATATATGGGGAACAATCTTCTTCAAATGTGCAATAAACCCTCTATGCCTCCCTACCATGGAAGAGGCTCCATCCGTAGCGCAAGCTATGATATTTGTCAAAGGAATATTATTGTTTTCAAAATACTCAGCCGTTTCCCTGAAAATTGAATCACCCTTTGTATCAGTTTTGTTCTTTAACAAAGAGCATTTCTTCAACTAATATATCTTCTTTTAGGAATCTGACTAGGCCATTAAAATTGCACTGCTGCCACTCAGTGTAGTTTCATCTATTTGCATTGCAAATTTCTTTTCGCTTAAATTACTAGTTAATTGGTTTTCTACGTCTTTTGCCATTTCATCAATGCGCCTTGATACGCTAGAGTTACTTAAAGGAATAGCTTGAATAACTTCTTCAGCATTCTGATTCATTACATTTGAAATTATTATTCGTACGGATGGCAAAATTAAAGTTTCACTAATAGTGTGGGGTTTACAAGTTTTAGCGATTAATTTGGAAATATCATACGACGCTTGTAACCCCTTTTCTTGTATCTTATGTATTTTTCAAAAAAGTTTGAGATGGTTTTTCGGGACACATACTCATTTTTCATATTTTTGAAAAATGATAATGGTTTGTCTTTCAATTCTTTATGCACAGTTTGCAGATGATGCTTAAGTTTACTGGGTCGCATACTATCATTAGATAGGGTATTCGCACATATTAAGCACAGGGGGATATTTTCTTGCCAGGGGGCTGCAATGAAGCCAAATGCCAAGTAATCAACAGAGTACTGCCAACATTTTTTTTTTCGCTTTAGCAGTTGCCATAATTAAGCTGAAACAATGTAATTACAATAAATAAAAACGGAGAAAATAAATGGCAAGAAATAATGTTGAACGAACAGGAAATTGCAAGATGCATATTTAACAGTGGTTTTTGTTTCTTTCATTCTTTTGGTTTTTTAAAGCGCAATAATCAAGTGCTATACACTATTTTGATATTTTAAAAATGAATTACGGAAAAGTTATGAAAAAAAAGTTATGAAAGAAACTAGAAATATGGCAAAAAAGCTTCATACCTTAAAACAATAGACAAAAATTCTGGATTTTTTCAATTTGTGGTAGTTTATATATAACAACCGTTAAAGATTTTAATAAATCACTTAGTCACATTAGTTAAAATCTTTGATTAATAAAACCTTCGAAATGTGTCTCTGTTTTAAAACACAAATACTTGTTAACGCCAAACACTAACATGGATACCAGATGAAAACTTCTAAAAATGAATGCTCCTGTTTATAAGGAAAGATTATAATATAAAGTAACAGTAGTAAGTAGCTCTTAGCAATCATTCTGCAGATTAAAATATTTGCTTAGGATTTAATTGAGCTTACCATATAGGAAATAATGCTGTGAATTAATGTAAAAAGTCGACATGCCAGCTCTAATTTTGATCTATATTTAAAGATACACTAATTAAAAAATAAAATATAAATATTTATTTGCATTACAATAACGTTTTGCAAGCCAAAGAAATCGCCTATCAAATGAATTAGTAGAAACGTGTCACTTTATGAAAAAAAGAAAACTATTGAACGTATTCAAAATCTTGAGTGACACATTGGTTACATGACAATTTAATTCTTCTCCATTTGAAAAATATAAAGTTTTAAATTAATTTATGAAAATATTTCGCACAGATAAATTAATAAATGACTTGTTATGTAAATATCCATAATGTGCTATAGTAAAATCGGAGCAATTCCTGAGTATAAAAAATTAAATATTTACGTATTTTGGAAAAATTTTAATGTTGACAGTTTTAGATTCACAAAAAGTAATATAAATGTAACAACCAACAATTGATAATAAATACATGAATGCTTGAAATAATTTTCCTTATGAGAAAGCCTTTTTACCTTTAATAAACGAGTCTTTTTAGCAGTAAAATTTACTGTCAAAAGTTACTACAGGAAGTACATAATTTTTAGAACTTTAAGGTAAGTTCGATAATAATTCTAAAAGAAAAATAAAGAAGTAATTGAAAAAAAGGAAGAACAAAAACGAATTTCAAAATGAAACTTCATTAAGGAGCTATGAATTTTGCATACCTTTCATCCAAAATTAGAAATGCTACTGCTTTTTTTTCGCAAAGAGAGTTCGTAATTTTATTTTTCTATTTTTTTTTTTTTTTTGTGTGTGTGTGTTATATAATTTATTATTATTATTTTTTACTCAACCACACTATGGGCTTCTCATAACGACGACCATAAGACTCGTCACTTGCCTTGGCGCAGATACTATAATAACCTTTCACCATATCTATTTTTCAACTCCTGAAACTAAACATGTATTGTAATACAATGTAGACAGAATGTCTCGCATACATCAAGGTCTCCAGCTCAAACAAGCACGTGTCTGGAGACTATATGGCGCTATTTGAGTGATTTACGTTTCGTAAGGAGCATGAAGGAAACTTATGTGGTATCAATGGAATTTTATTTGTAACATATGAAGTATTTTAATCTTAGTAGAGTACTATCAAGTATAATTATTCAAGAAATTTTCAGTGCTGTATTTATAATGCTAGTTAGGAAACATGTCGTGGCCCACTTCAGGATGTCTGTGGCTCCCTTAAATTTCATTTTCTTTCTGTGCCCCCCCCCCCCAGATTTTTCTATGGCCCCCTGGGGGGCCATATGGCCAACGTTGAGAAACCCTGAGCTAGATTAGCAGTGGGAAGGCCAGAATTTCTTTCTAGAAGCCGCCATATTTAAGTAAAAGTCCGCGCAATCTGTCCTACCGAAATAGGACAATTTGCGCATCTTGTACTTAGGAGAGATTGCGCGTTTCTCCCGTTAGTTTTCATGCTAGGAGAGATTGCGCATTATACTATTACTAGCGGTACCCGCAACGGCGTTGCCCGTGCAAAGGGCTAAAATAGCGGCGCCTGCGGCGCAACTTGTTTTTTTTTTTCTCAAGCAAAATGCCGAAGGCGACCTTTTAAGTCGGTTTTCAGCAGATAAAAAAATTATTTCAGCCTATGTCTTTTTCCATAAATGTATACCTACCTTGACTTAGGTATAAAATTATTTCAATCTATCACTAATAACTTATATTTGTTGATCTATATTTATATCCTGTGGCATATTTATCTTTATCACATCATCAAATCTATTACATAACATTTTTTTACTCTGATAGATAGCAGTACATTCTTTCTGAGGCTGAATTTAAAAATATAAGTATTATTTCATAAAGGTTTATTTAAACCAATCAAAAGAGTAAATTGTGATACAAAAGTAAAAAATAAAGTGTATTATTAGCTTTATACATAAACATACAGTTTGAAATCAAATAGGAGAAATGAACTTATTTCAAAATATGAAATTTTAATTGTCACAAATTAAAGTAATCTGGGGAGATTGATAAATTGATCAGAAAATGTGGAATTGATAAATTGATCAGACAAAGTTTAGTAAAGATTGTCTGAAAAATCTAACAGTTACTGATCATCCTTAGCCTATTCAAGAAAAGCAAAAGCTGCAGCAAAGAGATACTGGACTATATATATGTAATCAATTTGATGAAGTATAAAAAAAAACAATGGCATAGCTAGCATGGGTAACACCCGGGGCGGGTAGTAATAGTACAGTGGCTAGAATAGATAGTGTGCCGTTCGCCATTGTCCTCCAGTGCTTTTTCTGAACCCGAAAGTAAGCCTCCACTAGATGGCGCTCTATCCGACAGCGAGGTAAGTTCGAGCTAGCCGAAAGACGGCTTTGGGGCCATGGAAAAGATTACGCTCTCCCTATCCAAAAAAAAAAAAATAAATAAATAAAATAAAATAATAATGTAAGCACTGAAGTATGCGTTTTAATGAAATATAATGATTTTTTTTTTTTTTTAAATTGCAGCATTGAAAAAGAAGAACACCATTTGCATCAAATATTTAAAGTATTTCTTGAGGGCAATGGTTATGATTAGCAGTTAAAAAACATTGTGAATATATTTTGTAAAGGAAACACTTTGCTCAGATCAAAGTAGAAGTTAAATTGGATATTTTTTTCTCCCATTTTTAAGTATTTTTTATTCTATGGAGCTTTTAAAGGTTCATTCTTTTTCTCCGTCGTGGCGGGGTGTCACACCTATATGGGTGACAACCGGGGCGAACCGCCCCCATTCAGCTATGCCACTGATGGAATAAAGAACAGTGGGCAAATAGACATTTCTTTGGTAGCGGATAATGGAATATCCTGCTTATAAGATACCACATTATATATGCCCACCTTCTAAAACTAAAATTTTCCCCACAGACACTCTTCACTCCCCGTTTGATAATAGAATAGCCCCATATTCTGAACATGCGCAACGAAAGAAAATTCCGCAAACGAAACTCAAGACACTTGCCGGTTTGGATATTGAAAACTATAATTTTCCCTGATATTTCAGAAAACTTTAAATATCCCCTAATATTTTCCAGAACATAAATTTCCCTGATTTCCTGGTTGTGCTTCCACGCTGTGTAATTTTTGAAAATGTGTGACTTTTATTTGTAAATTGATTTCAGTCGCTACAGATTTTCCGTGCAGCAAAGATGAAAATTTTATGTTATTCTTAAAAATGTAGAATATTCATTTGTAAATCGATTTTTGTGTCACCCACATTTTCTGCGCTACAGAGATTAAGATTTTGAGTAATTCTTGAAAATGTAAGACATTGTAAATTGCTCTTTGTGCATTATGCACTTTTTCTGTGCAGTGAGGATGAAGATTTGATGTAATTCTTTGAACTTGCCAGTTGGTTTTTTCAAATTTGCTTTTGGAGTACGACGCCAATTTCTGATATAAATCGCTTAAGAGACATATCTTGACAAAAGCAAATTCGAAAGTGCATGTGAATGCTGAAAAGGGAAATTTTATAGTTCAAAGCTGAAAAAGAATGTTACTAAATTAATACGCTAAAAATGCAAGGAAAATTCAATTCTTATCGCGGAATCCTACCTACAGTTCCTAATGTGAATGGGATGTATAGGATTCTTAGTTATGAGCAGAACGCGGAATATTGCTTTTTTTACAGCATTCAATACCACAAAAATGGTAATCAGGGTGATGTTCTGGACTCAAACATACGTTTTTTTCCGGAAAAGATTCTCCTACACTCAAGTTGTATTTGTTTTTCTAGTGGTGTCTCTCAGCTAATTCAATGGTGAAAGTTTTCTCACTGGCTCTGATTTCGACTCTGTAAACAACACCTCATTATAGGTGGGCGAGGCATTTTCAATGGAACTGTAGCAATCTAATTGTTACAAATTATGAATTCTTGAAATTGTCGTTAACATTATCCTTTTATGTAACAAATGATGAATGACAGATTTGAACTCTTTTAAAAAATATAATATTTATATTTTCGAAAAGAAAATTACATACCATTTTAACGCATTTAATTACGAATCCGAGCATTTAGTTTGAAAATAATCCATAACAGTGGATTGTTTTTTAGTCATGGAGTTCAAAGTGAATGCTGCATCTTCAGGATTGAAATACATAGTAAGTGTTTTCCCTAGCCCTTATGGGAAAGAAAATAGCTTTCCACTATTTGTAAAATGTCCACTATAAGTAAGCTGTTCTGTCCAATAAGAGTACAGTGTAACACATAATAGTGACTGCTAACAAAATATTTTTTACACTCAAAGTGTTGGAGCTTTGTTGGTTTATAAAATGGCAAAAAGAACAAACTTCTCTAGTTCAATACTGGAAACAAACTTTCTCATGCCTTGATAAACTCGAATAGCCCCTTTTTGAAAATTCTCGAAAACAAAAACAATCCTTGATCATAACTTGTTTTGTGAGAGAGTAATAATTAACCTTTAGCAATAAGCATAAAGCTTAAAAAAAAAAGCACAAAAGGAAAAATATGGCTAATTTTAGAACACTTTTTGCTTTTTTCATTTTTGAGGGAAAACATAAAATACGGGGAATTCGATAAATAACAAACTTAGAATCCGGGATATTTTAACATCAATTAGGATACAGAAAAACTGGAACCTGATAATAAAAACGTAACATGCGGGAAAACGTAGATTGGTGGAATGTTAAATCGGGGTTTCACTGTAGATATGAAAACTTTTCACATATAATATGATAGAATAACAATAAATTATGAATGGCGAATTCTTAAAAATTATGTGAACGATGCACCTTTATTTAAGTGAGTGAGTATATTTAGAAATAATAATGAATATTTAAGTAATCACAAAATATTAAGCAAACATTACAAATTTACATAATTAAAATGCCTGAAGTATTTTTAAAATTCTTTATTTAAAAACAACATACTTATTTTATTTTGAACATGTATATCATGGGAAGTTGCAACCAACCGCCCCTATAAATTCGTCACTGAAGCAATGCCATGTCAACATGTTCAAAAGGAAATAAAATTCTTCATGGATTGAGTGAAAGTTATTGAGTAGTACTTATTTTTTGTAGTTAATGAATATTATTTTTATGAATAGATACTATGTTACTAATCAGTTTAATAATCTGTTAACAGCTTAAATTTTTTGCCCAGTTGAATAAAACTGTTTGGGCGAGTCACTTAATTGCATAATAACAGTTGAAATCAATATATATTGTATAAGTAGACCCAGAAGCGTTCTAAAAAAGAAAATCAAATTTTTCACCTCTCCACTAAACCATGGGTGATTCTAAGCAAAAAAAAAAAAGAAGTTGGTTTATAAAATGGCAAAAAGAACGAACTTCTCCAGTTCAATACTGGAAGCAAACGAACTTTCTCGCAACCTTGATAAACTCGAATAGCTCCTTTATAAAAACTCTTGAAAACAAAAACAATCCTTGATTGTAATTTATTTTGTGAGAGAGTAATAATTAACTTTTAAAAAGCGGTGTAGTCCTGAAAAAAAAGTCGGGGGGACGCTTATCAGAAGAAGATAAGCAATTGAAATCAAAAGTGGGGGGACGCTTATGCTAAAATGTAAAAAGTTTGTGGGGACGCTTGTATTCAAATAAAAAGGTAGGGGGACGCCGTCCCCCCTCTACTACACCACTGCTTTTAACAATATGCATAAAGCTCTAAAAAAAAAGCACAAAAGGAAAAATATGGCTAATTTTTAGAACACTTTTTTCTTTTTTCATTTTCGAGGGAAAACATAAAACACGTGGAATTCGGTAAATATAACAAACTTAGAATTCGGGATATTTTAACATCAATTAGGATACAGAAAAACTGGGACCTGATGGAAAAAACGTAAAATGCAGGTAAAACGTAGATTGGTGGAATGTTACATCGGGGTTTTACTTTAGATATGAAAACTTTTCACATATAATATGCTAGAATAGTGATAAATGATGAATTCTTGAAATTGTTGTAAAGTTATACTTTTTGAATACAAATGATGAAAGGCGAAGTCTTAAAAATTATGTGAATGCTACACATTTATTCAAGTGAGTGAGTATATTTGAAAATAATAATCAATATTTAAGTAATCACAAAACATTAAGCAAACATTACAAATTTACATAATTCCTCAACAATTTTTAAAATTCCTTATTCAAAAACAATGTACTTATTTTATTTTGAATGTGTGTATCATGGGAGGTTGCAACCTTCCGTCCCTATAAATTCATCACTGAAGCAATGCCCCCGTCAACATGTTCAAAAGGAAAATTAAATTCTTCATCAATCGAGTGAAAGTTGTTTGATAATTGTTTTTTGTATTTAATGAATATTATTTTTATGAATAGATACTATGATACTAATAAGTTCGATAATCTGTTAATATATTAAATTTTTTAGCCTAGTTGAATTAAACCGGTTGGGCGAGTCACTTAATTGAATAATAACAGTTGAAATCGATATATAGTTTAAGTAGGCCCAACAACCATTCTAAGAAAGAAAATCACCTCTCAAAAAGAAATTTTTCGCCTCTCCAGCAAACCATGGGTGATTCTAAGCAAAAAAAAAATCGGAACTTCAGACAAAAGTTTGGGAAAAAGTATGCACCATCAATTTAAAACAAAGTATATAGGTTAATAATCTTAATCCCTCCCCTCTCAACACAACAGTACATATGCATACATATATAAGCTCAAAAATAATTCTTCAAGTAATTAAATGAAAAGTCAGTTCCAAAAGCTTTTTTTTTCTGGTAAAAATTGTATTGAAATTTTTTAAAAGTAGTACAAACTATTTTGCTTGTCTGCAAGTAGAAAGAAAAGCAGGTATTAATTGTAAAAGAAATCTCAAGATTAATACATTAAAATTTTTTCGGAAAACCGTTATTCACCCGAATTTCGGATCAGAATCACCCATGGACTGCATGGATGCAGTAAACATTATTTGCTACTGATGGAAACCTTTGGTAACTGCAATTTTTAATGGATTGTACTATTCATCATTAAAAAATAAATTTCATTAAAATAATTGATCAAATCTCAAAATACTTTTCAAAAATGGGTCAGTTAAAACACAGATTTTCGTTACATGCAGGGCACTCGTCCTCGCCTCATGGCTCAAACGATGTTTACATTCAACCGCGGAATTTCTAATCCATTTCACTTCAATTCTTCGAACAACTCGTAAGGAGTGAAGAAAATACTGGAAGATTAACAGTTTAATTATTAAATTTAAAAATATTAGGTCGAATTTCAAAAAAACGGCTTCGTCTTGCAAAGCGTCAGGCTATAATAGAATTTTGTGCAAATTTTTGTAATCGTACGTTGCGTAGATTTTGCTGTAGAGCGCGCAGCCACAACGTCAAAAGTTCATTTTATATATATAGATTCACAGCTTGTTGGTAATGCATCATAAATTGCAAATTACGGGTGAAACGTATGAATCGATAATATTTGCTGCATTAATGGATTAAAATTGGCGTTCTGAATTTTTACTAAAACATAAAATGTAAAATACTTATGCCCTCTCAACACATTTTTAAGACTTGAATATTTTAAAACTTTAAATTGATTTTTGAAGTTATTTCTTTATATAAAAAAAATACGGGTGTCTCTTTAGCAGGCATTAATGAAATATTTTGACTATAGTTCTATATCGAGAGGATAAAGTTGTCGTGACTTTATAATTTATGTTTTCAAGGGACTGTAGTTTTTTATATCGTATAAATCGTTGAAAACAAGTTCGTGCGATTTTATTTCTTTTGAAGATTTAAGTTATGAAATATACGTTTCGGAACTAAATGTGCTAATAAAGTAATTTGTGAACAAATTTCTTTTCTTAGGCCAAAATTTTGCTAATAAATAAATAATGTGCCAGTTTTATACAAATATTCTTTTTAATAAACTATTTTTCCAAACAGTTCAATGACGTCAAAATTAAAAAGAAAACAAAGTGCAACGAATGTTACTGACGCGCACATATATTCGAGAGAAAATTTAAGAAAGAAGCGGCTACAAAAAAGAAGCGAACGTCTGAAGAAGATGCTTCCAGAAAAAGTGGGAACCAAAAAACTTGCAGGAAAGAAAACAAAAAAATGTTTGAATTTTGAAACATCTTCGTCATCGTCCACCTCAGAAGAAAATAATGTCAAAATACGGAATGTTTGGGACCATGTCAGACAGGACAACGAGGATGAATGCACTGAATGTCGGAAACTGTACCAGGAGAAAACTTGGACCAGTGACATTAATGCCTACCGTTCCTTTTTAGGGACAGTCTGAAAAGTACGTCTGAAACACCCAAAAATAAGTAATTCAACCGAAAAATGTTTTAATGTATTCCTAACCTTATAATAACCCGTTAGGAATACATTAAAACAATTTTTTGATGAAATGTTTTTATTACGTCAGACGTACTTTTCAGACTGTCCCTAAAAAGGGACGGTAGGCATCAATGGGTTAAGTGTGATATTTCTAGCAGATGATTGCATTACTTACAACAATAAGTATACCTATTGTGGAAGACGACAACTTCGGTTAACAAACAAAAGACATTGAAACTGAAAATGAATAAGATTAATTATAATTTAAACCTTCTTTTCTTCTTTATTTTGTTTCTTTAATTAAAACACTGTTTTTTCCGATTCTGTAATCATTGAGTTAAAATATTTATTCCTATTACAATTGTATGTGTTTATAAAAACCCTTACAACAACATAGTTTTAGTGTAAATATTATTGATAACAATCTAATTGCAGTTTTTATGAATAACAATCTCTCCTACCCATGTGCGCAATCCCACCTACCTTGTAAGGACAGATTGCGCAAATGAGTCTTCGTGATTTTTTTACAGCTGTTGCATTACATTAATGCAAAACAACGAAATATCAATGGAAATGCATAAAGAACAAATCAAGTCACAGTTATTCATCAATAGTTTAACAAAAAAGTCATACTTCGATTTTTTAGAATTATTTTTCCAATTGTGCGCAGACTCTCCTAGCTTTACCTTATAATGAATTATAGATTTTTAAGAAAGAGCAAGTGCTAATTATTAAGAGGCCTCAAATTGACGCACGACGTAGATAAGTTGAAACCAGCAGTAATTTATTTGTTTTTATTCAATAAATTTCTATTATAGTATAAAACTTTGTTTTGAAAAATCTTTTCAAATCAAAACATAAGATATTAAAAAAGTAAACATGAAGTAGATAAACATTCAGAAAAATTTTCATCCGATAAAAGTAGTAAAAAAGAGGCATAACTTTAGAATAAACTTTTAATATGTGTTCCAATTACAACACGCAACAAAATTTTAATATTATGTCCTGCGTTTGAAATTGAGTTTCGTAGTATGTTCAAAATTTAAATTGACCCATTAGGAGTAAATATATTAAATCTCTTTTCACCTGGAAAAAAAAAAAGAAACTCGTTCTTTTTCGGAAAATCGAACAAATATGTAAGTTATATTCTTAGAAATTTAATTATTTTCCTTCTATTGCCATGTGACTTCAATCGTTCATGATTCTCTACATTTATTTGTTTGTCATTTTCAGCAATTTTATAATTTGTATCACTTTTTTCTAAAATTTAAAAGTCGAAAACGTGGAGAACCAAAACAGTTATAATAATAAATAGATTGCTAAACAAGGATAGATATTTTGAAATAAATTTCTGAGCAGCACAAAGAGTAACAGGATTTGTGAAGCCTATATTCTTAAAGAGCTGTATATCTCTGGGAATGTTTAGTCATTTATAATTTAATGGGTTGGTGTTCCAATATCCATATTATCCCATTTTCCTTGGTAATCTGAACGGATAATCGGGAGTTATGACGACAGCAAAATATAAATCCTGTATACTTTTACTTTTTAATATATTTTTCACATTTGCATATAATGTATATTTCCAAATTGAGCACTTACACATGGATGTTTCCATATTCTTTACAGGATTTGATCTCGATCTCATGGAGGGGCTATGGAAAGAGAAAAAAGGGGAAAAAACATTACACCGAGTTATATTGCTAGGGTTAGCATTAAAGCTTCTATAAACAATATAATCAGCAATTCTGTTTCTACACAGGGGCGAACTGGGAAGAAAATTCGGCCCGGGCATATTTCAAACAGACCGGCCCTTGGGGGGGGGGGGGGGGAGGCACTACCAAGGAACGGAAAATGAGCGCTAATCAGATATTATGCACTCCCCCCCCCCCCCCCCTTTTTGAAATTTACACATTGACAACAACGAGTCTTGATGGCATTTTAAAAAGAATTTCAGCTTTCAAAAGTGCAGTAATTTATATGAACAGAGGAAGAGTTGAAGAATAAACATGGAAAATTATGTACCCAACGTATTCTTTGGGTGTTGAGTGTGCAACAATCAGTATGTTATTATCAAGTAAAAATTAGATCTAGTTATGAAAAAGTTAAAAGAAATGTTTATTGTTATAGTTGCCAGTACTATAACATACAAAATAGTAACAGGTTTCAAAAAAAAAAAAAAAAAAAAAGCTCACCCACAATCAAATATACATTGCAATGTTTAGTTAAAAATTATTTTCCTTTTAAAGGCCATTTAGTACTTTAAAAGCGATTTTAAAAGGGGACAAGGGGACTCTTATTTGCTACATCATCTATTAGACTTTCCATGTCAAGCTTTACTATATGTCTTTTTCAAACTACATTAACATAAATGATTCCAATTTGACCTGAGTTAAATTGCTTCTTAATCTGTTCTTAATATACTTTAAAATAGAAAAGCTTCGTTTACAACGTACTTGTGAGAAAGACAAACTTAACAAGTATTTAAAAGCCAGTCCAATAACACCATAAGAACCTGTCAGTAAATTATAATGACTCAGATGTTTATAACAACAAATACAACAATTATTGCAGGATTTGCAGAGTTTAGATTTTACATTGACTCCATCCCCAAGCTCCTTTTGCTCTGCTTCCTCTTCTTCACCGTCTATGCTCTTCCATTTCCAGCACGTATTCTTCAAGCGTGGAAGCTTTTATTTTTTCCCAGGTATGCGCTAAGTAAAGAAGTTGTTTTTTTTATGTTGTAAATACTGCCTTTAGGGACTCAGCCTCCCTCCAGCAGAGTTCAAAATTAAAAATAAAAAAAATAATAAATTTTGCGGCCCTCCAAAATTTTCCATTTTGGGTGGCCGCCTAGGTTGTCTATATGGACAAGCTAGCCATGAGAAATTCTCAGGGCCGTATTTTGTAGATTGCAGGAACTAAAAATAGTGTTGGTAAATATGTAGATATGTATTAAAATAATATTAGATGTTCACAGTACACTTATTTTTCTTATTCATCACAGAAGTGCAATGATATGTAATATATTAATTAGCTGCTAATAGCTTGCCGCTCTTTAGGGCGTTACATAGTGAAACAATTGGCCAAGAAACAACTGGCATCGAGAAATTTTCTGGGCCAACTTTAGGAATTTTCAGGGCCTGCCCTGCAAATATCTCACACCGGCCCTGAAAATTTGCATCACATGGATTGAGAAATTCTCAGGGCCGTATTTTGTAGATGGTAGGGATTAAAAATATTGTCAGTAAATATGTAGATATGTATTTGAATAATATTAAATGTCTACAAGACAGATTTATTTTTCTTATTCATCATAGAAGGGCAATAATACGTAATATGTTAATCAGCAAATAATACCTGCCGCCTGTTAGGATGTTGCGCCGTGAGGCAATCGCCTTAGCCTCCCCACCGGCACTGCTCAAAATTGAAAAAAAAAAAAGGCGAAAAAACATCAATTTTGCGGCTTTTAAAAGTATGCACCACAGGCGGCCGCCTAGGTTTTCCATACGGACGAGCCGGCCTTGAAAACTTCTCAAGCCGGCCCCGAAAGTTTATCGATATACAGAGGCGGCTGCCTAAAGTGCAAAACTGATTTATTTATTTTCAAAATAAAAAAAAAATGTATATATAATCAATTTTGCACCTCAGTCTGGCTGTCTATACGGACCAGCCGGCCCTGAAAAATTCTGCCCCTCCCCCTACATGTGACCCAACGGCCCTACACCCTGGAGATTTTGCCCCGTTGCTGCATTGCACTCTCTAAAGAGCCCGGATTACGCCAAAGTTTCAGTCCTCCAATTTTTTTTAATTTTTAATTAACATTGTAGAAGCTCTATACTTAAAATGAAAAAAGATAGATATTTTGCGACCGGCCCACCGGGCATTTGCCCGAATGCCCGCATAGCCAGTCCGCCGCTGTTTCTACACAAAAAGACACTTGCTACATAACTTTGCAATAAATATCAAGCTAAATTGCTGAGGTTGACAGTGGAGCTCCTATAAACACCAGACTATCATAATCACGTAATATTTTTTTCTATGTAAAAGATACGCCACACAATATTTTCCAACAAGGTTAAATCTTGTGTCGTAATCACATATTATACCTCAACGATATAACGGTAGTATAGAACTAATAGTATATTAGTTCCTTCGTTGATGAAAAATTTAGTATCAAGCTTAGCACGAGTGCAGTGGCAACAGTCCGAGTGAAAAGTATAATGCTCTACAAGAAAACTTGAATTGTATATGTCTTAGTTGTCATTACTCCCCATAGGCAAATTTCAGTCAAATTAAGGCAGAATTAATGATCAAAATAGAAATAAAGTAGCTCATAAACAGTTAACTTAAACTAAATAAATAATAACACAAATAATAATCTTACATTTTTCTTCTGATAGAAAACACAACGTTAATATTGCAAAAATGAAATAAGGAAAAAGTTTTATAAAAGCAAATATAAAAGCTCTCCTCACTCAAGGTATTAAAGCTAAAAGAGAGTTCCCCCCCCCCCCCCGCCCCCCAAACTGTAATTAATTTTTTTAGCTAAAATTAATATTAACTTGATTTCCTAAATAGACTTGTTGAGCAAGCACATTACAATGACGAAGAAAATGAGTAAATATAATGTACTTATACAATATTAGTATTATATGTAAACGAAGTATTAATTGAAGAATATATTTTACATTTTCAACTGTCTGTCTACTTTTGCTGAACTTAGATGATTTTCTAAAAAAAAATTTTCAGCGTTTTCAAAAAGCAAACAGTACGTACACTTTTAAACACAGTTTTAAACCGAAAACATTATTGTAAGTTTATAGCAATTAATTCATATGATGGTCTTTTATCTGAAATTTCAGACAGCACCTGATTGCTTTTGAGAAGTTAATGTAAAACTACTTCAAAACGTTTGCAATACTCAGTTACACCTGTTTCTAGCTTTCTAGTTTACAGATACATTTAAAATTATTCTTACTAAAAAAATTTTAGGTGGAATTCCAATTTAACTTTCATGTCATTTCTGACTTCTAGATGGAGCTACAATCAAAACTAATGTGAAGATTTTTGGTTTAATTTAAAATGTTTTCATCACCATATCCTTCCTGCTATATCCCTACTCTAAATCACTCTAATTAAGCAAAACTCACTCCTCTTTTCTTCTAGGCGTTTGTTTTTAACTGTATCGGCTTAATACAACGGTGCCATACGAGAGAGGTAAGCTGGATTCACACAGCGCCACGGACGGACGAAATCCGACGGAAAAAACGTGGCGTTACCTCGTTGTCATGGTTACCGAAACAGGAATGTCCGTCGACGGACAATATCAAATCCATTTGATATTGTCCGTCACAGACGAATTGCTTGGCCAATCATAATGAAGCAAGAAGAGAGAGCTTCGGCCATGTTTTGTTTACTGTTGTGTTTAATAGGAAGCGCAGTACAAGTGAGTGATTTATAATTATTACTATTTCTGTGCAGCACAAGCACTTATATTAAAGCATTAGGAGTAATGTGCTGTATTATGTTGCAATACACAATACTGCGTTTAAAATTTGTTTCTTAGCATCTTCTATTTTCAATTTGATTTATTAATCACGATATGAGAAAAATAATGTAATAATAGTAAGTAGCAAAGCGTAGAGTTTGAAAAGATATATAAGTGCATTTAATGTTTCGGCGCTACTTTATTTGCATTTTCATTTTAGAAAATTTTACATTTCTACTACGGTACCACATTTGCGTATTAATATTTATTTGTTGCTCGAATTTAATATTTTGCTTATTGCACTGGACATTTATTTATTCATTTCTTTTGTAAAAATATAAAACACTTATCGCCAATATCATAAACATAACTCGTTAGCTGTCAGTTGGATTCAATGACATAACTTCGTCAACAAGTCGGATCCATTGTATGAAAGATCACTTTCAGTTCATAATTTACAGGTTAAAAGATCACTCTGTCAACAGATTTGTTTTGTTTACAAATCATTTTTATTAACAGAGGAAATTTTTCGAGGGGATTTCATGTCAGACTGTAAAGAAAATTTGCATTTTAATTTAGTTTGCTACTTAAATGTTTAAAAAGTTTTAATTTATATTCCTTTCTTTATTGGTATATTAAAACGTAGTTCCTACAATAAACAAGCTGAGGTTACATGCAGGCAAGCCTGAGTACCTGAGTTGCTTCTCCAAAATCAATGTAAACTTTAACGATATCAAAATTTAATAGTAAAACAAGTTGATCACTAATTTGTTCTGGGTTAGACCTGTTGGGTAAACCTAATTATAGGATCCATGCTACCCAGATGCAAAAACATTGCCAAATCAAATGTAATTAAAGTGCAATTAATATTTAGTTTTATCGTATTGGAATATTAACTAACACCTCAACTAATGAATTCATGTTGGTAACAATTCTATAGATCAGTGTCAATGTGGGCTCTATAACCACAGGTGTAATGGTGTAATCGAAGGAGGACGGTGTACCCCCATATATTTACTTTAAAACACCCTTTTCTCTCTTTTGTTTTTTGAAATTTTAACACAAGCATCCTCTCACAGCTTTTGATGTCGATAATTTATGCTTGTATCTATAAGCATTCACCAAGTTTTTTCCAGCACTATGCGCTACTGCCTATATAACTGATAAATACCAGAATACTCGTAAATTAATTGCTGTGTGTGGTGCTTCACTTACGATCATCAACATGCTTTCTTAACATTTGCCTTTTTTTTTTTTTTTTGCAGCTTTTTTTACCTGGGAAATAACTTTTTTGGACACTGGCATTGCTGTGGGTTGCCGTTTTTTGATTAAAGATGCACAACTGACCATTTGGTACATCTACTCGGTATTTTTATACATGTAAGTATATTTTTAGACTTGTAGTTGGGGAGAACTGTTTTTGGTTCAGTTTTTGCAGAAATTGTGATGAAATAAAATAATTCTTTGTTCTATGTTTGCTTGCACATTTTTTAATGAGTATTGACCCTTAACTTCACATCCAAACCAATTTTATCCCTAGACTAGGAGGAGTGAGTTTTAATGTAGTTACATTAAATCATATTTATTTAATGCTTGTGTTATTTATTATGTTCATGCATTGTTACTTATTTTTTAATCTTATACGTATCACATCATCAATATTGTCGGTTTGAAACATATACATATCTTCAGTTTTGCATGCTTCATGGACAAAAATTCTCTTGTAGTATTTCATATAGTTGTTGACTGATAATACACATTTATTACATAACACAAGAAAGTGCAAAACTATACCAAAAGCAAAAGCGAGAATAAAAAATTGACACTATTGTAATTCATACGTTCCATATGTCGGTGTCAATAATACATGTGTATTGGTAACATAAATTGTCAAAACTAGGTGCGGATCTTTGGCTGGGCAATCCGGGTGACCACACAGCACCGGCTCATTATTATCGACTTGTAATTATCAAATTGTTCATTGGGATGATAATGGAGGCTGAGTGGTAACCTTTTGAGCTACCATGCCAAAGGTCCGGAATTCGATTCCCGGGCTGGGCAGGATCGACTCAGCCTTTCATCGCTCCAGCGGATTCGATAAAATGGGGACCAAGCACACTTGGGGAACTAACACTGGGAATTCTGTGTCAGGTCGTCACTTGATCGGAACATCTGCTTCTCCCTCCTCGGGCCCTTGGTCTCGAAAGCTGGGATGGGCTCAGTAGGTCATGGCCCCCATTGGGCTGTTGTGCCATTGAGTCAGTTAGTTAGTTAGAATTGTAAAAGTGATTGTATCTTAAAACAATACATTTTGCAAAGTTTTCTTTTGTAAAATTCACAAATCATATTCAATCATTGTAAATTGTGGCCAAATTAATAATTCATGTGCAACCGAATTTAAATTATATTTTCAATAGTTTTTTAATTCCTGGAAAACAACTTGTTGGAAAATGTTTTCTGCATATGTTATATTTGTAAAGACTATGTCACAGTATTAAATTTTTTTTTACAGATGTTATGGAAAAGACTGGTTTGACTTGTACAGGCTGCAATATTGAAATTGTACTTCTTCTGCCCATTATTGTCTTCAAATCATTGATATATGTAATTATGTATGATCAAAAACTTGTAATGTTCTTTGATTTCAGTATTATGATTAAGTACTTCAATAAACTCTTCCTTCAAAATTTTGTTTTGTGACTTTAATGTGTGAGTACAGAATTAATGTGCACACTGTTGAGTTATTTGAAAGAGGAAAATAAAAAGACAATGTTTTTCTTATGAGATTTGTATTTATTAGCATAAGCATATTACTTTCATAAAAGCATTTTGCATTTCTTATTAATATTTAGTGTCAAAGGCACAATTTTTTTACGCATTGGCAAAAGTGTATCGTCTGTATGTTATACTCTTTGTAGTTTACACGTTTCAAAATGCAAGGGACAATATTCTTATTTTAGAAATGCTTTTTACAGTTAGCAGGGTCACAATTTAGTAAACTGCCTTTTTTAGGATTTCTAAAAGTTGTCTCATGCTTGCATATTTATTAGGAAAAAAATATGAAAGCTAACGGGGAAATTAAGTGTTATAACAATGCCACACTTTATTATATAAAGTGATTTACAGCTCATTTTGAAGAAATATTTAATTCTAGCGCAAATAAAAACAATTCAATTTTATCTTGTAATTTCTAGATCTGATCTTTTTTAAAAAAATAATTGTTAGATATATAATTTTTTTTCCTAAACAGAGAATTTACATTTCATCTAAGCATCGATTTTAAAGCAAGAACGAAAAGGATTTGCGTATCATTTTCGCCTGACAAAATCAGTAGCATTTCTGTGCATCTAGTTACAATTAATTGCACCAACGATCGCATATGAATCGAACGTTTTTTACTATTTGCTTAATCCTAATACTGGAATTCATATTATGTGTGTTACCTTCAGTAAAACGCTTAATATTCCTGCGAATATGTAAACTTATTGCTGTGTACAAAACTTAAAATTACTGTATTTTCTGTCATTTATTAAGCTCATTGATAAGACCGATGAAGTAATGTTATTATTTATGTTTGTTGAAAATAAACAGAATTTTCTTTTTATGCAATATGAATATCAATATTAAACAAACATTTATCTCTGCGCGACACTTTTATGAAATGAAATCGCTGCAGAAACCGAATGAAAATTCCACTTTATTAAATGCATCGTCTGCTTCTGAAATCGATGTCTAAATACAGAGCAGTCCAATGACGAAGGCATCCCATTATTGGCTCATGTATAGAGCTTACGCCTTGCAACCATTGGCTGAAACCCACTGCCCGTCGCAGAACCTTTGTAGTGTGAATTGAACTCACGTTACTCCGTCACGGACGAATTTTGTCCGTCCGTCCGTCCGTCGGTTGTATGTGTGAATCCAGCTGTAGGGAGTAGGTAGAGGGGAAGTGATCAGGTATCAACTCGAAAAGTCCATTCTTCCTTTTTTACTCGCTCTCCGGTTGTGCCGGAGGCACTTTACGAAACCATCTCCCATTCGGCACCCGTTGGCGACAAGTTTAGTTCTTCGGTATTTGGCGCTGAACTTTTAACGCATGCGCATTTTCGCTGTGCATTTTGGCTTCACTTAATCGGTGCTGTTTCCCTCGCCTCGATCTAGCCAAGAAGCGATTCCCTTCTCTCCGCAGGCCGAAATCGGAGACCGAAATGTATATTGCTTCTGCTACGCTGATTATTAATCAGCTTGTTTTTACAATCAAACCATCAAATAACGTTCACTGACGAGTCCAATTATAGAGCACACATTTCAGAACAAATAATTTTTGTTATATACTAAAAATTAGTATTAAAAATTATTGCTTTTTTATACTTTAAAAAGACACTTTTATTAGTATAGGAAGACATTTTTGTGTTATTTATGATTTTTTTTTTTTAATCTTCTTTTTTGTGTTCTCATTGACTTCATTTCGTGGCGAAAGCATCCTTGCTGGTTAAGGGTTAAATTAGCTTCGGGGCCGTTCATAAATGATGTCACGCCTTTTCCCCATATATTTGAGCCCCCCTCTCCCCCTTTGTCACATGTCCCGCTATGTTGCATAATGCATGATATCACACTTCTTGTTATCCCTCCCCTCCCCTTGTCACAATCTTAGACCATATAGTAACTAGACGAGCCCTTCTATTCACTCGCCATTGTTAGTTCCTAAGCAGGAATGGTGGGGACCAGTTTGACTGACAGGGGGCGGAGATCAAAGCTTTTCGCCGTCCCATACCACGTGGGGGAGTCTTCTCAATTTCTGAACTTGCTTCTGATCTGTAAAAGAGCTGAGATTGCTTTCAGGCAAACGATCAAGACCCATTCTGTGCACAAAAGCACAAACCTGATTTATTAAACATAATAGCAATATTAACAATGAAAAGCGTAAATTTTAATTTTATTTTTAAATCTCTGGAGTATCGTATTCTTGATTATGAAGAACAAGAAAGTCATATATATAAATTAACTAAAGCAATTGTTGAGAAATACTTTAAAATATGACTACACCATTTCTAAAATAATATCAAAGAATACCAAAAATGCGTAACAAATACACAAAATTAATTTTATTTAAAAATCAAGAACAATTTTCAATAGAAATTAAACTATTTTTTTCAGTAGTTAAATTCCATTCTGCTTTATTAATAATGCCCGCCCCCTAAATAATAAGTGCAACGTTGAAATTAACATTTCAATAATATTAAATCTTAAAAGACATGAACGATGCTTGAAATATACTCGCAGAAAGGCCGAACGTTCGTTGCATCACCAAGTATACATATGTATGTGTTCGCTCCAGTTTATTTTTTATTCTCTACTTTTAATAATGTAAGTAAAACTGTTAAATTTTCAGAATTATGTTTAAAATGCATTTCATGCCTTACCAATATATTACATATATATTGTATTTCTGACCGTATTGTACAACACTTAGATAATAAATTAATTTATTCCGTTTGTTTGCAATCTTCGAACAAACTTCACCTTGTGTAATTCATTAAAAAAAACAATCGCATTTTAATTAAGGGTACAATGGGACCGTCCATAAATGATGTCACGCTTTTTTCCAATTTATTTCACTCCCTCCCCCCTTTGTCACAAAGTGTCACACTTCAACATACCCCCTCCCTACCCCTTGTCACAATTTCACGAACCCCCCTCCCCCTCGAAGCGTGACATCATTTATGAATGATCCCATCCGATGTTTTCAGTCCTACAGGCTAATGTTACATGACTATCAATTTTAGATTTACGAACTGTATCGGAGAAACATTAAAGTTTTAACTGACAATTTTCTAAAGTAAACAATTTTCTGAACTTAAAAAATTTAAAAAACTATTTTCAAAACTAAAATTTTTTCTTCATGCTTTTCTTTAAATTTATTTCAGATTTTAAAAAGAAAAACAGCTTAAACGCTTTTGTTTTTCCTTCCTTATTTTTCAATGAACTGAAAAAGAAAAGAATAGGTATATTTGATGTTTGGCTTATTTACGTAATATTACAAATGTTTTTACTTTTCGCATTGATATCTCAAGGGCAAGACATAATAAGGTTGAAGTCAGTTAAAAACCTTGTAAAAGCAATACGAATTGTATTCATTGCAAGAGCTTTACTGTATGACTATAAGTTTCACAAAAGGTGGCGAGAAACTAACTCCTACTTTCAATGAGCTCAATATATAAGATCCTTTTCAAATCACTATTACTAATTAATTATTGGTAATACCAATAAAGAAACACTTGTCCATTAATCTATGAACTGTTTCCTTGCGTGTGATAGAAAATAATTGTGCTAAAATGTTTCTGTCATACAATAAGAAATTAAAATAAATCACTCTTCAAATCTCTACGAGAATTAACATGGCACGACGAAGCCCTCTCTCACCGGAGGACTCCGTCACCTGTTTTCCGGGGAAAGACTCCTGCTTACCGACCACGCCCCCAGACCTTGTCTATCTAGTTTATGGTCTAAGGTCACAATTTCACGAATCCCCTCTTCCTCTCGAAGCGTGACATCATTTGTGAATGATCCCTTCTAGTTAAAGCTTAAATTTGAAAGAAATTCTTATGTATTCTTCTTCGTATTATTAATTACACTTTAAGACAAAATAGAGCGTTAATTTCTGCAAAATTCGAAAGATTAATGTTTTTAACATTATATATTGATTATGTGTTTTTTGTAAACCTTAATCTCATGTTATACAAATTAAGCACACACATAATTATTATTATTGTTATGCTCAGAAATGTCATTAAAAGGTCAAGATAAAATTGAAGATGAGATCTATAACGTAGTGCTTTGTTTCTGAACTACAAATAAATATGCCTATGTAATATAGCGTGACATGTGACTGGGAAAAGGGTACATTTAAGTGTGACATTTTGTGACAAAGGGGTGAGAGATTCAAATACATTGAAAAACCGTGACACCATTAATTTATAAATGATTCCAGTATTATAGCTTTCTCAATGTTTCTGGCTTTTATATTTCGGGGAAAATTTATGAATTACGCAAACGTAGCACGTACAAAAATCAAAGAAACAATGCATCAACTTTTCTTTCAAAAACTTCCCAGTTTAAAAAGTTTGAGGTTTATACCAAGATTCTGTACAGACCTTTTAGAAATGGATTTAATTCTGTTCAATTTATTTTTTAATTCTTTTCCAAAAAATAGATTAATAATTTAGTGTTGGAAATGATTTGCCTCTGTAGTTCGCTTTTTGCTTTTTAGTAAATCATTAATTTTTAACTTGAACTTCGCACCAGAGTGAAAAACTTAATTCCGATTTTCAATGATTTAAAACATTTCTTTTACCTCGTCACATAGTTTTTTCTGTAGCCTTCAGAAAGAAAGATCATGCCGTAACACAAAGATGCCCTTAAAAACATCTTTTATTTTCTAGTAAAAGAGAATCTTCCTAATTTCTAGAATTCTGAGATGAGAGTCATAAAATACCACCGGAATAGAAAACGTAATTATGGGAACCCAAGGGCGGTTGCAGAGTTTCAGTCTGGGGGGGGGGGGGGGGGAATGACATTTTACAATTTTATATAAACAATAAACCATCAGTACGTGTTAGTAACTGTTACTAAAATTTAAAACATATTAACATGTTTAATTTAAATAATTATTTTCATTAATTAAATGTACATGCACTCACTTAAAATCAAATGACAAATTCTAATCTTCGGTTCTTCATATTCCCGAATCTGTTAATTACATTATCCACAGATATCGGGATTTGTCTATGGACATGAAGAAGGGCAAGTCCAATCAGTCTCTCTTGCGTCATAGTTGTCCTTAGCCATGTTTTTAACCTCTTTAAGGCCGAGAAACTTCTTTCGCTGGAAGCAGTAGTAACAGGTAGGGTACACAACAATTTTAAGGAAGTGTTTATGAAAGGATACATATCTTTATCACAGTGGGAAAAAGCTGCAATGGCATCATTCGGTAATTCAGTTTTGCATGTTTTCCAATCTTTAACCCAGTACTCAATTTCTGATTTTAATTTCGACGCTATAAATTCTTCTTTTTCAGCAACAATGGGTGCCAAATACTTGGAAATACTTTCCACGAAAGCCGATATTTCCGTTCTTGACTTTTTCACAATTTCTGAAGGTAGTAAAGAATTTGATGCTAAGGAGTTGAAAATATTTGATGGAAATCTGAAATCTAGGTCTTCAATTACGTTTTCCAACAAAGGGATGTAAATTGGGATTCTGAAGTAATCTTCAGCACTACCAGTCATAACATTGCCCCTATTTTTTTGATTTTCGACTCTTCTACGGAGAGAGACAGACAAATCCAACTTTTCATGCAGCTTTGTAATTTCTAGAAACAGATCACTGAAAGTTTGTTTTGCGTTTTCTCTTTTCTCCTTTAAGACTGATATTACATTTTGAATCGAATCTTTTGCCTGCTTAGCATCCAAATTTTTCTTCTGTAGTTTTTTACTCACAGACTCGGTAAAGTTCAGCGTGAAAGGCAAGCAATAAACAGCAACTATGAAATTTGTCGTAAGCATGGTATTTAACAGAGTCTGCGCTGAAGATGATGACTGGGCATCTTTCCAGTTGGTCACTAATTCCAGAGCGCTGACAATTTCGACAAAGTGAGTTTTAAATCTCAGAACAGCTTCATGTCTTTCCGTCCATCTCGTTTCGCACAATTTCTTCAGTTGCTCATGACCAGAGTTTCCATTTATCAAAATTTGCTTTAAAACTTTATTCCGCTTTGGTGAGACATTAAAGAACTTTATTATCTCTTTGATTGTGCCTATAGCATTGCGGATATCTTGGACCGAACTTGATTTTGAAAGTGATAAATTTAGGACATGACTATAACAAGGGCATTTTATGGCATTTTTTAACGATTTTTGTAATTCCATGACAGCTCCTTTTTGATCAGAAAGAATAACACTGCAAGTGTCAGTAGCTATAGCTACACAATCATTTACATCTAAGCCAGTGTTTTGCAAAAAAGATAGTACCGTTTTTGAAAGTACTTTTCCACTTACAACAGGTTCTTCTTTAAAGTCTTCAAAATTGTCATTATGCACATCAATAAATGCTACAAAATCTTCCGAAACATGATGCGAATTTTCATCCAAATATCTCACAATTATCGACATTTGTGACTCTCGACTAATATCAGTTGTTTCATCAAAAATAATTGCGTAATATTTGTTTTCTTTAATTTTATTAAGAACAGTGTTCAAAATTTCATCTCCGCAGCACTTAATCAGTTCATTTTGTGTAGTGTTGCTGATGTATGTAGCTCGTGAACTGGTATTTTTCAGAAAGTTTTTAATTTCTCATCACCACTTGCAACCCGATAGCGTAATAATTCCCGGAAATTACCTTCATTTGGAATTAATTGGGTGTTGTTACTATCACCGGAAAATTGTTCATCAACTGATGAAATTGATATTTCACCGTAATCCCTATGGCCACGTAAAGCTAAGTTTTGGCGTCCTAAAAAAATAATCGATTCGATTACTGGAATCAATCTTTCTCGATTTTCCTTGATCTGAAGCTGACGAGCAGAATCTAACTTCATAAGCACTCCATCTTGAGGACTTTCATATGTTTTCGTAAAATTCAAAGCAAAGGAAACAGAGTCTTTGTGATATTTATTCTGTTCGTGAGTAGCTAAATCTCCATCCTTGCCGAGTAACTTAGAATATTTATCTAAAGGTACAGTGACTAGCTTCTTCAATGGAGTAGCTTTATTAATTCCTCCGTATTTGTTTGAAAACAAAAAACAATATTTGCAAAATAAACCCTTAACTTTGCACGAATATGTTAACCAGTTAAAAGAATTGAAATGCTTTTGAGAAAGGTAGCATTTGACTTCTTTATTATTTTTCATATGCACTGAAAAGGGAAAAATAAATTTATCTTCTGGGGTCCATGCACACCTCAGAATGTTGAATTTTTCCAGATCTGTTATTGAAGAAATGTTTTGCTTTTGAAGGTAAAAGCCTACATCAATTTTGCCATCCAACAGAGCTGGCTGTGCGTAATCTGCTTCTAGTTGCTCGGCGAAAGCGACATTTTTGGACACATGCGTATTTGTCGCAGACTGAGCATCGCATGACTCCTGCACCTTTTCCATACTGGCTAAAAAAAGCGGAATTTCATTTTTTCTTGAAATAGATTTAGGTTCGCTTTCATTACAATCAGTTTTTAACTTCTTCAAGAAACCATCTAACGTATTTTTTTGGCGTTTACTCATTTTCTTTGAAAAGTCTGCACCGATCATACAACAGAACCCTTTTTTCTGAAGAGGGACGCCTCACAAATGACCCTCGCAACAATTCGTATTTATTACTTGACGGTAACTGACGGAAAGCGGCGGGAAGAACCAGTAGCGAATGCTCGCTACGGCGCACAGTGGAGAATTCGGGTGAAAATCCTGGCCAAAAATATTTTCACGTGCTTTTAAGTTGAAACAACTGTAGTTGAGCGCCCTCCCCCTGCAGAGCGATGATGCACCACCTAAAAAGCTCCGCCCCTCCAAAAAAAAAAAAGGCGACCCCTTGAAAACCGAAATGTCTCTGCGATCGTCTTCGCCCCCTTTCGTTTGATCGGATGAAGATATCAAATTTCACGAGGATGGGATCGGGGTTGGAAATAATTTTTCAGGGTGGATCTCGGAGGAGACGAGTGATGTCCAAAGTGACGGGAGCAAGTTTGAGGTTTGATGTTGAGTCTCTCATTGTTTGAGTCGATACTTAGTACGTATATAGGTTCAGTATATGCATAAAATATTTTACACATCGTGATATGTTCCGCCAGGCCGGATTATTGTGCTTGGTTTTCACCGTTAGTCGATAAACCGTCTGTGCACATGCATACCCGCGATCAAAAGAAATTAAAAATAAGGATCGCTAAAACGAAGCAACTGAAGGAGAGGGGGGTGGGGGTTTAAGAATTTGCTGTAATAAAAAATAGGGCATTCCGTTATTACTAATGTCCATTTTAGTTTATGGCTTGAATGTGCATTCTGCACCACAAAACGAAAACCTCCTGAATCGGTAACTTTTTATTCTTAAATAAAAAAAACTGAAAAATGTATTTAAAAAAAAGTCAATGGTGCATACCCTCTCACCTTCAAAGTGATGGTAACCCCCCTCCTGCCTAAAATCTACGAAGCTATCCACAAAAAAACAATGACTCTACCTGAAAATCGCCCAAAACCCCCTAAAAATTTTAATGACGCTGATTTCAACACGACCCCCCACCCACATCCCTCCGCCCGTGGTGAGCACTTCTGAAAAAGTTACTTTCATAGTCGTTATTCACTTTAAGAGCAGAATATTTTATGTCAGAAGTAAAAAGTTTACCTGCTTGAAAAAATAATAAATGAGAAAATTTAAAGCACAAAACGTTTGAAAATCTATGCAAATATCTCCACAAAAAAGCAAAAAAGTTGTACGGACATATTCTTTGGACACAAGGGAACCTTCTAATACTGCACGAGAATGAAAATTTTGGAATTATTCCAAAGATTTTCACCTAAAGCGAATATCCGTATGTACTGATAATTAAGTTTCGTGTCACCCCGAAACACGTGTCTATTTCAACTTGTACGTTTAATTACGATGATTTTTCTCGTTTGGTAGTTTGTATTTTAACATAATTTGCTATTTATTAGGTATATAAAATGTATATAATAGTAAATTCGTTTTAAAGTTGGAAAAATCATAAAATTTTCGAATTATGTACTTTTTTTTAATATATAAAAAAATGGCGCAAGTATGCACAACATTTTTTTTTTTTTTTTTTTGAAATGAGCCCTTAAGACTCACAAACACGATTCAACTTTCAAAATGGCGCGACAAAGCGCGACACATACTTAAAAAGCTTCCACTAACTTAAAAATAGTCCTGAAAAGGCCTTAAAAAAATTCTCTGACGAAGTTACTTTTTTTTTTTTTTTTCAATTTTTATTTTTTCATAAATTAATTTATTTTAATTTATAATTTAAAATTAAGATCTTACCTTTTGTTACGACGTAAAACCGTATTAATTTAGATAGGGTGATTTGGAAACCCCCCAAAAAAAAAATCAGATTGAAAGGTAGTAAGTACGCTGAAATACCTCAAAAAAAATACCTAAATTCACTTCGAAATCCCAAATTCTATCGAAGTTGTGAGCCGTTCTATGTAACTCAGACTACGGAAATAAGTGTTGATCAACGCGCCAGTTAAACAGCTTTTAGAAAATATAATTTTTAAAAACATTGGGTAAATTTAAAATTTTGGACTTTTGGCCAGGATTTTCACTCAAATACTCCACTGTGCGGCGGTAGAAACGGGTGAAATCGCGCCAACGAAGGAAAGACGCACGGGAGGAAAAAAGGAGTAATTCATCATAATTGTCGCCAATAAATACATATCTCACCACATCCTGTGACGTGACAAAGGGGAGACATAGCAACTTGAAAATATTTAATAGCTTGCGCTGTAGTGATGGTATAAAAAAATATTTTAAAATAATAATAATAAAAAAATTAAATATTGGTGAATGACCAAGCCTCTAAAATCCTGGGGGGGGGGGGGTAATTACCCCCCATTTCAATCCATACCCTTGAAATGTGCAGAAAAGACTCCCAAAACTTCAGAAATGGACTGCAACAATGTATTGGTGCTGAAGGCCGCTATCTTGCTGAAGTGGTATTCAAAACTTAATGTAAAAAAATAGCATCAAATACAGATCAAAATAAAAAAAGCTTTAAGTCTCAAACTGTATTAGTTTTTTATAACACTTCAAAACCTGGCCATTATTTTTGCCCCACCCAGTATATCCAGAAGTATTATTAAATTAAAAAAAAATAACAATACTGGAAACTGTTATAATCTCTTTTATTTGGTTTAGAGAAGGGGGGCCTCTATCCGTTAAATATCGTATTTCTTCACTAAATACTAACTTTTTTTTTTTTTTAATAAAAAGGTTTGTAAGACAAATATAAAAAGGTTTGTAAGATGTCTGTAAGACATCACAAAAATAGAGTAAAACTTAGTTTTGCTTTTAGAGACCGGGATAAGAATTGAGAATTTTGTTTTTCAAACCGGGCGGTACAACAGTTGAACCGCTGATTTCTCTACCTCTCGAGACGGGAAGGTACAGCTCCTGTACCAGCCTTTTTTTTCCCCCACAAGAGCAGGATCAAGACAAGTTTAGGAAGGCGGGAGCAACTTCTCCATTGTTAGGGGAATTACAGTGAAGACTGTGAAGCAGTGGTGTAGTCGAGGGGGTACGCGGGGGGACGGCGTCCCCCTACCTTTTTAATTGAATACAAGCGTCCCCCCAAATTTTTTACATTTTAACATAAGTGTCCCCCACTTTTGATTTCAATTGCTTATTTCCGTATGTATAAGCGTCCCCCCAACTTTTTTTTCAGGACTACACCACTGCTGTGAAGACTCCTTTGTGGAGAACAACTCGCCAAGTGACAGTTTGGCGTGCATTTTAGCACACTTTTCTCACTTGGTAGAAATTCCATGATAGTAATTCTTAACAACAGCTAAACATTTCCTAAGTGATAATACATCTGACTTCTGAGTCTCGCTGTAAAAATCTTTATGTTTTTATTTTTGTTTTTTATTGTTATTTACCTTGTTTATTGTTACAGTGAAACCTGTATACGTTGACCAATTGCGATGCAGCACTTTAGTGGTCAACTTATAGAGGGTGGAGATATATTTCTTTTGTAATTTTTTACACTATGCATTTATTCATTTGTAACTAATTAAAATATTATTTCCTGTATTAACATTACTTCAAAATTAGTAATTGCCTATTTTGTCACAATTATCTAAAATATCATTAGATTATAAGGACATATAATACATCCTATGCAACTTTACAAATAAATCAATTAGTTAAAATAAATACAGATATCTTATTAGTCATGTAAGTTACTTATTTGCTGGTAAAGATTCCATAAAAATAAATAATTTTTCAAAATGGCTATATCAATTAGAATAAACTTATTTAAAGAATAAACGAGTGTTCATCGTAGCTTTCCATATGGTTAACTTACAAAGACTTTTAGGTAAAACTTTATATTGATGCAGCCCACTATTGGTCTAACATTGTTGCATAAAAATATCCTGGAGAAGTTAAGTTTTTTTAATCTTTGCAAAAACAGTTAAACAAATAAATATCGGAGTAATTAGGCAGTCAACTTACAAAGGGATTTTTATAATACTCCCGACCGAATTTGGCGTACATAAGTGGTCAATATAGACAGGTGGTCACGTTACAAAAGTTTCACTACATTACATAATATCGCGCTAATTCCGTTCCTGACAAAAGTGGTCAACATAGACAGGTGGCCAACTTAGAAAGGTGGTCAACTTTACAGGTGTTACTGTATTTATCTAGTTCATTGTTATACAGAATATCTATTTAAATATGTCTCGTAAGAGAAAGCATTTAACTGGTGACGAAATTGAAAAAATGATGAATGAAATGAATTCAGATGATGAAAATTACGCAGACAGCGATAGTGAATGTGAAAGGGATAATGTCGATGTACGCCGTTACATATCCTGTCAGTATTATAGAGAAATCGAAAATAGTATTGAAGAAAATGATTGCTCTAATATTAAATGGGTGACTTTGTCAAATAATTTGACAAAAAACATTAATGTTCTCCCTTTCACAGAACCACCTGCTGGAGTAATACCAGAACTGAAATCGAAATTGAAGGCTCCAGTGAATTGTTTTACATTTTTTTCACTCGTGCAGTGTTTGAGGTTCTCGTAGAAGAGACAAACAGATATGCGTATCAGGAAACTAGATTAAAATACTGGTTGAAATACTTTAAATTCTAAGTATAATGATGCATTTCTTAAAGTATGCATTGCACTTATCTATATATATAAAATGAACTTTTGACGTTGTGGCTGCGCGCTCTACAGCAAAATCTACGCAACGTACAATTACAAAACTTTGCACAAAATTCTATTATAGCCTGATGCTTTGCAAGACGAAGCCGTTTTTTTTAAAATTCGACCTACTATTTTTTTTCCAGTATTTTCTTTACTCCTTACGAGCTGTTTCAAGAAATGAAGTGAAGTGGGTTAGAAATTCCGCGGTTGAATGTAAACAAAACATCGTTTGAGCCATGAGGCGAGGCCAAGTGCCTTGCATGTAACGAAAATCAGTGTTTTAACTGACCCATTTGGAAAAGTATTTTGTGATTTGATCGATTATTTTAACGAATTTATTTTTTAATGATGCCTAACACAATCCATTAAAAACTGCAGTTACCAAAAGTTTACATCAGTAGCATATAATGATTACTGCATGGGTGATTCTGATCCGAAATTCTCCGACATTTCCGAAAATTGTCGAGCACCTTTTCCGAAAGTTTTAATAAAAATAACGGTTTTCCGAAAAAAATTTAATGTATTAATCATAAGATATCTTTTACAATTAATATCTGCTTCTCTTGCTACCTACAAACAAGCAAAATAGTTAGTAGTACTACTTTTTAAAAAATTCAATACAATTTTTTTCAGAAAAAAAAACTTCTGGAATATAGTAGACCTTTCATTTAATTACTTAAAGAATTATTTTTGAGCTTATATATATATATATATTTGCAATGTATTGTTGTGTTGAGAGGGGAGGGGATTATTAATCTATATACTTTGTTTTAAATTGATGGTGCATACTTTTTCCCAAAATTTTGTCTGAAGTTCCGATTTTTTTTTTTTTTTGCTTGAAATCTCCCACGGTTTCATGGAGAGGTGAAAAATTTCTTTTTGAGAGGTGATTTTCTTTCTTAAAATGTTGTTGGGCCTACTTAAACAATATATATCGATTTCAACTGGGCTAAAAAATTTAATATGTTAACAGATTATTGAACTTATTAGTATCATAGTATCTATTCATAAAAATAATATTCATTAAATGCAAAAAACAAGTAGCAAACAACTTTCACTCGATCGATGAATAATTTAATTTTCCTTTTGAACATGTTGACGGGGGCATTGCTTTAGTGGTGAATTTATAGGGGCAGACGGTTGCAACCTCCCATGATACACACATTCAAAATAAAATAAGTACGTTATTTTTAAATAAAGAATTTTTTAAATAATTGAGGCATTATGTAAATTTGTAATGTTTGCTTAATGTTTCGTGATTACTTAAATATTCATTATTATTTCTAAATATACTCACTCGAGTAAATGTGCATCGTTCACATAATTTTTCAGACTTCGCCTTTCATCATTTGTATTAAAGCAGTATAACATTTACAACAATTTCAAGAATTCATCATTTATCGTTATTCTATCATATTATATGTGAAAAGTTTTCAAATCTAAGTAAAACCCCGATTTAACATTCCACCAAACTACGTTTTACCCGCACTGGGCTAAAAAATTTAAGATGTTAACAGATTATGAAACTTATTAGTAACATAGTATCTATTCTTAAAAATAATATTCATTAACTGCGAAAAAAAAAAAATACTAAACAACTTTCACTAAATCGATGAAGAATTTTATTTTCCTTTTGATCATGTTGACGGGGCATTGCTTCAGTGTTCACATAATTTTCAAGAATTCGCCATTCATCATTTGTATTAAAAAAAAAAAAAAAAAAAGGATAGCATTTACAACAATTTCAAGAATTCATCATTTATCATTATTTTGTCACATTATAAGTGAAAAGTTTTCATATCGACAGTGAAACCCTGATTTAACATCCTGCCAATCTAAGTTTTCCAGCATTTTACGTTTTTTTTCATCAGGTCCCTGCTTTTCCGTATCCTAATTGATGTTAAAATATCCCAGATTCTAAGTTTGTTACTTAATTAACTTTCACTCGATCGATAGGGAATTTAATTTTACTTTTGAACATGTTGGCGGGAGCACTGCTTCAGTGACGAATTTGTAGGGGAGGGAGGTTACAATCTCCAGAGGCGTAGCTAGGGTTTTCAGCGCCTGGGGACAACTGAAGATTTTGCGCCTCCCTGTGCCCCTGGGGGCCTAGAGGCTCCCTAACGGGAATTTAAAAAAACTTTTATGCTTCCTAAATGATAAAACTCTAAAAAGCAGCCCTTTTAACTTTCATTTTTAGTAGATTCCCACTTCGGACCCCGTGAACGACGGACGTTCACGGAAGAAGGAATTGCTTTATTGCACTAGGCCTAGTCTATTAATATGGCGCTACCGCAAATCCCCGACACCCCCGTGCCTCCTTCTACGCTGCCGGTCTGCAACCGCATCAGGATGGAACATCAGCAGATCTACTACATGGCTACAGGAGCTACGCCGGAAGTCGACCAACTTATCCAGCAGTTCAGGCAGAGCTGTGACAGGAGATGGCTCATCCGTGCCGGTGATTTTGAAGGATTCAACAGATGGAGCGCGGATGACTCAGCAATCTCCATACAGCTCTACACCTTGGCTCCGCTGGACGAAAATGGTGAGAACCCTCTGGTGTTGCCACTAGTCAATAATAATAACCTAATCACCTCTAACCCTGATAGAATTCCAAATACTAACAACACTAACACCAATAACTCTCCTCCCCCCATTCTTGAGAAGAGAAAAACAATCTCTGATGGCTTCCAAAGCCCAAATAAATCAGCTAAAGTCAAACGCGTAATAGATGAGTATCAGATAAATTTAACCAATCAGTACGCTCCACTCAGCCAGGACGGCGAAACGGAAGAAATGTTAATCCCGGATGTCCCCAACGATGATGACGAGGATAAACTCGTTATTGATGAAAACCCTCCCCCTCAGAAAATCAAACCAATCCTGGCTCAATACCCTAAAAACTACACAGAATTTGTGGCTAGGCTGGACAAGGAAGCTGGCGCCACCTTCAAAGTCCGTATCTCGGGCGAATTTGCCAGGATCTTTCCGGCCACCTCAGATGACCACAGAAAGCTTACCGCCTTTCTGACCAAAAATAAGATTCCTTATTACCTCACACTCCCAAAATTCAATAAACCCTTAAAAGTTGTTATTAAAGGTCTCCCTGTCCATACGGATAAAGATGACTTAAAGTGGGCCATCAGTGAGCTTGGTTACACTGTCAGTAAGGTCTCCCAACTCGTGCGAAAGGGATCCATCCCACTCCCGATCTTTCAAGTCCAGTTGGACCACACCGAAGGCGTCAACTCCATCTGCAAAGTGGACATGCTACTTTACACCCTGGTCACGGTCGAAGCGTATAAAACCCGAAAGGGTCTAACGCAATGCCACCGGTGCCAGAAGTATAATCACTCTAGCACAGAATGTCACATGACTCCCAAGTGTGTTCGGTGTGGGGAGGACCACCTCTCCAGCGCATGCCCGCACGGGAAGACCTTACAAAAGCCGAAATGCGCTAACTGCTCCGGCGAGCACCCTGCCTCGTATCGAGGCTGCCCCAAATCAAGTACTTTACCAGAAAGAGCACCAACCAGCAGAAACAAATCAATAACCCTGCCAAAGTACGTTCGGGTGTCTCATTTGCCGACTCCATCAAGGGGCAGTCAAATGCGACCTCTCAGGACCCCTCTGGCAGCAACGTCTCCTCTGACGGAAACAAACCCTCATCTAAGCCAATCCCAACCATCGCCAATCCCACGCGACAACCTACCAATCCCACGCGGCAGTCCAACAATCCCAAGCGGCAAGCCAACAATCCCAACATGCAGCCTAAAGAGGCGGGGCTAGGGGATATATTTAAGGAGATGAAGGATATCTTTAAGGGATTTAACTTCCCGGCCCCGTTCAGCCTTCTAAAAAGTGTTCTCCCTGAGCTTAAGAAAGAAGAATGCACAATTAACAAACTCTGGATTATTGCTGAGGCCCTTTTCCAGGCCGACGAGTTATTCCTCGACGCCTAATAGTTTTTGGCCTCTCCGTCTTGTCATGGAACTCCAACGGGCTTCCGCAGCACATTAATGAGCTGCGGAGCCTTATCTCTGATCTCTCTCCTCATATTGTTTGCCTCCAGGAAACTCATCTTCACCCTGCTAGCCCTCCCATTCTCATTAGCAACTACATCATCTACAGAAACGATCGTATCTGCGCTAATAATTCCTGGATTAAAACCTGGGGAGGCACTGCCATCTATGTCAAAAGCTCCATCCCCCACTCCCTCCACCCCACACCCCCCCTTGAAACCATTGAAGCTACTATACTAACCGTTAATTTTAACGGGCTTGACCCAATCACTGTGATCTCCGCTTACGGCCTCCAACGCAGTCACACCTCTGTCTCGGACAGGAGAATAAAGTTCACTCGTGACCTTGAAACCCTGTTCAGGCAGAACCATAGTACCATTTTATGCGGAGATCTCAACGCAACACACAAATTTTGGAACTGCAAACGGAACAATCCCTTCGGGCTAGCTACCTACAACTTTGCCATTAAGGCTGGGATCACGATTGCAGCTCCCCCTACACATACACGCATTACTGCTACCACAATGACCACGCTCGACATCGGACTAATTAAACTCTTTCCGTTTAAGGTAGAGGTAACGTCGCTTCCGCGGCTCTCCTCTGACCACAATCCGGTGAAGTTCGTGTTCAACACTGGTACAGTTGATACAGCACAACAACATGCGTCCATCCCCGACTGGACTAGATTCCGGCGGATCACAAATAAACTTCACTTTAACTTCAAAAACATTAACACGGGGGTGGAGCTTGATGCAGCCATAGACAACTTTACTGGCACCATCTCCTCAATACATAACAAGGTGTCAAAACCTGTTACTACTGAGAGGCGCTCTAAGTACGAGCTCCCGGTCAGGATAAAGAAGCTCATTAGAGACAAGGATCAACTTCGCCGCGAGTTCCAACGTACACGTGACCCTGCCACGCTAGCTGAGCTCAAAATCATGCAAAACATTGTAAAAGAAACTATTAAGAGGCACAGGCATACTGTGTGGACGGACTTCATCTCTGGCCTTTCGGCTGATGATAACTCCATTTGGAGAGCCGTCAAGCGCCAAAAGAAGTCGTTCACAGTTATTCCGCCCCTTAACGGCCAGCCAGAAACAGCAATCACTGATGCGCAGAAGGCTGAATGCTTTGCTGCGCACTTTGAAACACAATTCTCTCCCAACACAATCCCACACCCTGAAACTGAACATCTTGTAAACACTACAGTACAAAATTATTTCCAATCCCAACACGCGAACAACACTATTCAAATCCTTCCCTCGGAGATTATTAGCTACATCAAAAAATGCAAAAAGAAAAAGAGTCCGGGTATTGATTTAATCACAAATACCCTAATCAAGAATCTGCCCGTCAGGGTTATTTTTTACATCACGCAGCTGCTCAATATCATCATTCGCCTCGGACATTTTCCCAACTGCTGGAAAACTGCCGTGGTGATCACCATTCTGAAACCTGGAAAGCCTAACGATGACGCTGGTAGCTATCGCCCAATCAGCTTGCTCCCTACTCTAGCCAAACTGACGGAATACTGTGTGCACAACAGATTGCTAGACTTTCTCAACGCACATAACATCATACAAGCTGAGCAGTTTGGTTTCAGAAAACTTCATAGCACCACCCATCAGCTCCTAAGAGTTGTCGAACTAATTAAAGGAAGCAGTCTGCAAAATAGAACTGTCGTGGCTCTCTTCCTTGATGTAGCTAAAGCCTTTGATAAGGTTTGGATACCTGCACTACTTTACAAACTCATACGCCTTGGGTTACCCCATGCATACATTAACATTATTAAATCCTATCTCATCTCACGGATAGGCACTTTGTCGTTCGTGTTAACAAAACACACTCTGGCCCTAGGAAGATCACTGGAGGTGTCCCTCAGGGATCGATTTTAGGGCCAACTTTATACTCCCTTTTCTCGAACGACATCCCACACATGCACAACACCCACCTAGCCATTTACGCAGATGACACCTGCATACTGGCAACTGGTAGGGACCCTAAAGAAGCCTCTTCAGCTATACAACAACACCTCAATCACCTTGATATTTGGCTCAGAACTTGGAAAGTGAGGATCAATGCCGACAAAAGTGTTGCGGTAAATTTCTCTAGGAAGGACAATCCCCCCTTCCTACTCCATCTTGATGTTAACCCTATTTGCTGGGACTCTACCGTGAGCTACCTTGGGCTCACGCTTGATAGAAATCTCACCTGGAGGCCTCATATTGAAGCTATTAGGAAAAAATACCAAAGGAGCCACTGCTCACTGTACCCCCTTATCAATAAACGTAGCTTACTTTCTGTTGACAATAAGCTTTTAATTTATAAAATGTGCCTCCGCCCCCTACTCACCTACGCTGCCCCTATCTGGGCCATGACTGCCCCCTCCAATCTTAAACGAATTGAGAACCTGCAGCGCACTTTTGTACGTGCCGCTTGGGATCCCCCTTGGTATTTCCGCACGGACAAATTACTGGAGGAACTTTGCGTCCCCACCATCCTCGACTTTTCAAAACACCTTGCCCGGAGGTTCCATAGGAACCTCCCCAATGTTGGGAATCCGCTTCTTGACAGCCTCCCGGATTACGATCCCGGAGCGCCCGAGAATCGGCGAAGGCCACGCGCCTTGCTTGCCTAATGCCACACATTCACCCTTGCTCCCAAGGGCTGCTACTGTAGCTTTTTTGACTTTTGTCCTGGCTGGGTTTTTGTTACCCTTTTTCATTTCCTATTAATTCTTTGTGCTATATTCTCACCTATCCAATGCTCACTTGTTGAACTTGGGAAAAAAAAAAAAAAAGAAAATAATAATAATAATAATAATAATAACTATTATTAATGAAAAACCATTCTTTATTATAAAATATGCATTTAGTCAGGTAATAATTTTTACTAACCATCTCATGCTTAACTGTGAGGTTAACCTTACTAACCACGCCTAGTTATTTCTGGCAACACCTGATAGGTTCAATGAACCAATGATACGACAGGGAGGTAGGGGGCCCCGCCCCAGGTACTCCCAAGGCAATCGCCACAATTATACTGTGCATGCCATTTTTAGTAGCGGCCATTCACTTCTAAGGGAAAAATGAGACACTTTGGCTTCTCAAAATTATTTGTCTGATTTCCTACGCACTCCTGTGCTACATTGGTCATTCCCGATATGATTTGTGATGCTCCCACTTTTTTGTTGAACATATTCACACCTATTCAGTTCAAATAATTTTCTTCTTGCATTTAAAAATAAAATTAAATAAATTAACACTAATTTGGCGCCCCTTGACGCTGCGCCAGGGGACAGCTGTCCCTCCTTGCCCCCGCCTAGCTACGCGTCGGACAATCTCCCATGATATGCGCATTCAACATAAAATAATTAAGTTGTTTTTAAATGAAGAGTTTTAAAAATAGTTGAGGCATTTATGTATTTTACTTATGTAAATTTGTAATGTTTGCTTAATATTTTGTGATTACTTTAATATCCATCATTATTTCTAAATATACTCACACACTTGAATAAATGTGTAGTATTCACATAATTTTCAAGAATTCGCCATTCATCATTTGTTAAAAAAGGACAACAATTTCAAGAATTCATCATATTTATCATTATTCTATCATATTATAAGTGAAAAGTTTTCATATCTACAGTGAAACCCCCGATTTAAGGTCTCGCCAATCTAAGTTTTCCCGCATTTTACGTTTTTTTCATCAGGTCCCAGTTTTTCTGTATCCTAATTGATGTTAAAATATCCCAGATTCTAAGTTTGTTACTTATCGAATTATCCATATTTTATGTTTTCCCTCGAAAGTGAAAAAAGAAAAATTTTCAAAAATTAGAAATATTTTTCCTTTTGTGCCTTTTTTAAAGCTTTAAGCATGTTGTTAAAAGTTAATTATTACTCTCTCACAAAATAAATCACAATCGAGGATTGTTTTTGTTTTCAAGAAATTTCAAAAAGGGGCTATTCGAGTTGATCAAGGTGTGAGAAAGTTCGTTCGTTTCCAGTATGGAACTGGAGAAGTTTGTTCTTTTTGCCATTTTATAAATCAACAAAGCTCCAACATTTCGAGTCTAAAGACGATTTCGTTAGCATGTCACTATTTCACAGAGGCGTAGCTAGGTGGGGGCAATGAGGGACAGCTGTCCCCGGGCGCGGCGTCAAGGGGCGACAAATTAATGTTAATTTATTTTTTTTTAAATGCGAAAAGAAAATTATTTGAACTGAAGAGGTGTGAATATGCTCGACAAAAAAGTGGGAACACCGCAAGCCATATAGGGAATGTCCAATGTAGCACAGGAGTGCGTGGGAAATCAGACAAATAATTTTGCGAAACCAAAGTGTCCCATTTTTAACTTAGAAGTGAATGTTCGCAAATAAAAATGAAAGTTAAAAGGGTTGTTTTTTAGAGCTATTTATCATTTAGGAAGCATACAAGTTTTTTTAGGCCTGGGAGCTGTTTTCCTTTAGGTGCGCCCCTAGGCCCCCAAGAGCAAAAGGGGGAGGGGCGCAAAATCTTCAGTTGTCCCCGGCGCTGAAAACCCTAGCTACGCCTCTGCTATTACATGCTATGTACTGTACTCTTATTGGACGGAACAGTTTACATATAGTGGACATTTTACAAATAGTGGAAAATATTTTCTTTCCCAGTAGGACTAGGTAAAAAACTTGCAAAGCATTTCAATACTGGAAGATTCAACATTCACTTTCAGCTCCATGACTAATAAACAATCCAGTTTTACAGATTATTTTCAACCTAAATTCCAGAATTCGTAATTAAATGCGTTAAAATGGTATGTATTCGAAAATATAGATATTATACTTTTTGAAAGAGTTGAAATCTGCCATTCATCATTTGTAGCATAAAAGGATAACATTCCCAACAATTTCAAGAATTCATCATTCGTAACAAAATTCAAATCGTTAGTCTATCAGTTTCATTGAAAATGCCTCGCCTACCTATAAGAAAGTGTTGTTTACAGAGTTGAAATCAGAGCCAGAGAGAAAACTTTCACCACTGAATTAGCCAAGAGACACCACTAGATAAAAAAATACGACTTGAGCGTATTAAAATATGTATGTTCGTGTCAGAACATCACCCCGATTGCCATTTTTGTGGCATTGAATGCTGTAAAAAAAAGCAATATTCCATGTTCTGCTCATAACTAAGCGAGTGTCCATTGCACTAACATTAAGAACTGTAGGTAGGATTCCGCGATAAGAATAAAATTTGTCTTGCATTTTTAGTGTACTAATTTAGTAACAGATTCTTTTTCAGCTTTGATCCATAAAATTTCCCTTTTCAACATTCACATTCACTTTCGAATTTACTTTTGTCAAGATATGTCTCTTAAGCGATGCGTATCAGAAATTGACGTGATACTCCAAAAGCAAATTTATAGGCAGGATATTCCATTATCCGCTACTAAAGAAATGTCTTTGTATATTGGCGTAGCTAAGTAAGGGCGGACCGCCCCAGGTGTCACCCATTCAGGGGTGACAACCAGCCCCGATGGAGAGAAAAAATAAACCTTTAAAAGCTCCCTAGAATAAAACAGATACTTTAAATGGGAGAAAAAAATATTAATTTTCTATTTTTGAGCAAAGCGTTTCCTTTAAAAAATATTCACAATGTTTTTAACCGCTAATCATAACAAGTGCCCTCAACAAATACTTTAAATATTATGAGGCTCATGATGCAAATGGTGTTCTTCGTTTCCAAAACTGCAATTTTTTTAACCAAAAATTATTATACTTCATTAAAACGCATACTTCACGGTTTACATGATTTTTTTTTTTTTTTTTGGATGGGGAAGGCGTAATCTTTTCTACTGGGTGACACACATGCTAGATACTCCACTGCATTCCACACAATTTTCACTATCAACATACTTCCCATATAGCTGCCACTGATTTTTTTTTTTTATTTCATCAAATTGCTTACATATACATAGTCCAGCATCTCTTCGCCGCGGCTTTTGCTTTTCTTGAATAGACTAAGGATGATCAGTAACTGTTAGATTTTTCAGATGATCTTTATTAAATGGCTTTGTCTGATCAATTTATCAATTCCCCATTTAGACTAATTTGTGGCAATTAAAATTTCATATTTACAATTATATGAATTCATTTCTCTGATTTAATTTTAAAATGTATCTTTATGTATAAAGCTACAAACACACTTATTTTTTAATTTTTGCATCACAATTTACTCTTTTTATTGGTTTAAATAAACATTTATGAAATAACAGTTATATTTTTGAATTCAGACTCAGAAAGAATGTACTGTTATCTATCAGAGTCAGAGTTAAAAAAAAAAGCTATCTAAAAGTTTTGATGATGTAATAAAGATAAATATGCCACATGGTACAAATATAGATCAATAAATATAGGTTATGAGTAATAGATTGAAAAAAAATTACACCTAAGTCAAGGTAGATATACATTTGTAGAAAAATACAGGCTGAAATAAGTTTTTATCGGCTCAGAAGTGACTTAAGAGGTCGCCTTCGGTGACTTGCTTGGGACAAAAAACAAGTTGCGCCGTAGGCGCCGCTATTTTAACATTGCACGGGCAACGCCGTTGCGGGTTCCGCTAGTTTTGTTAATAAAAGTGATTTTTTTTTAAAAATGCATATGGTTATTATTGTGGAACACAGTATTTTGAAAAAAAAATCGAAGACAATTTTGTGAGAATCGAAACTTCTTGCTTATAGCTGATCCAGAAAAGTAATGTATTATAAAATTAGTGAGAAATGACACGTGCTTCAGGTTACTTTGAATTTCTTTACTTTTTCAAAATCAACTCTTTTTGAAGCGGCATGCTATCTTCCCTTCTCCACTAGGGATAGTGTGACAAAAGCATCAATACTTGTATTGTCCCCCTTTTTGTAAGAGAAAACAAGAATGTCTTTATAGACCCCAGCCGAGAGTTGGTCTCGATGGTATCGCCCCCGCTCCGAGATAATACGAGGGCCGTTCAGAAACTAACCTCCGGTTGATTGAAAAAAATACACCAAGTTAAGTAAAAATATTTTAATATATACATCTTACAACTACATCTTTGCACTATTTTTCGACATAGTCTCCATAACGATTGAGGCACTTATCGTATCTCTTCACAAGCTTTGAAATTCCTTCTGCATAAAAATCACCCGCGTGTGCCTTGAGCCAGCCTGTGACCGCATCTTTGAGCTCTTCGTCGTCATCAAACCGCTGGGACCCGAGCCATTTCTTCATATGCATGAAGAGGTGATAATCGCTTGGCGCCAGATCTGGGCTGTAAGGTGGATGGTTGAAAACGTCCCACTTGAAGGACTCAAGAAGGGCTGTTGTTCTGCGAGCAGAGTGAGGACGGGCGTTATCGTGCAAAAAGACGATACCGGAAGTCAGCATAAAACGGCGTTTGTTCTGTATAGCCCGTCGTAATGTTTTTAGTGTTTCACAGTACACGTTTTGATTAATGGTCGTCCCACGTTCCATGAATTCAACCAACAACACCCCTTTGGCATCCCAAAACACCGTTGCCATCAGTTTTCTGGCAGAAAAATCTTGCCGGGCTTTTTTTGGTTTGGTAGGCGAATCTGAATGTGCCCACATCTTTGATTGTTCTTTTGTCTCAGGGTTCACGTACTTAATCCAGGTTTCGTCACCGGTCACGATTCTGTTTAACAATGGTTCTCCTTCGTCCTCATAACGTGACAGAAAGTCTAATGCAGAGGCCATTCTTTGAGTTTTGTGGTGGTCGGTAAGAATTTTGGGCACCCATCGTGCACAGAACTTACGGTAACCCAATCTTGCTGTCACTATCTCGTACAAAAGAGTCTTAGAAATCTGTGGAAAATCAGTAGACAACTCCGCCATTGTGAAACGTCGATTTTCACGAACTTTTGCATCAACTGTCTGAACGAGTTCGTCAGTCACCAATGATGGTCTACCACTCCTCTCTTCATCATGAACGTTTTCTCGTCCACTTTTAAATAAACGTACCCATTCACGGACAACTCCTTCACTCATAACTTTTGGTCCATACACGGCACAAAGCTCACGATGAATAGCTGCTGCAGAGTATCCTTTGGCTGTAAAAAACCTTATAACAGCACGCACCTCACATTTCGCGGGATTTTCTATTGCAGCACACATTTCAAACTGCCACAAAAACTAAACTAGCGCAGGTACGATGTTCACTCGACTACGGCTTGATGCCGACTGACCTGCTGAGCGCATGAATGCACAGATGGCGCGCTACTCCCCCCACTACCCGCACTGTGACCAATCGGAGGTTAGTTTCTGAATGGCCCTCGTACCTTTCACCTGATTCTGAATGCGTGATTGAATGAGACAGCTGCTTGTGTACTTGTATTTGAAGCCCTTTCGTTGTTTTGTAATAAAAGAAAAGTGAACATTTTCGCTTTGACGTTTGATGTCTAGAGACGCCTATTTCGAACCAAAATCGTGTTGTGTAAATAACAGGGCCGTAGCGCATGAAGTCCTGTGGGACTTCTTTGTGCTTGCAAAACACGTTGGCTACAGGACAACGTGAATGATTATATTATTTTTTTAGCTGAAGTGTCTGAGTAAATTTTCCTACTTTTGCAGCACTGACATGTATTTATAAGAATATATTTCGTTGTACATTAGGAATTAATAAAAATAGGTTTTTTGCAGTGCCGGATCGGGGGGGGGAGGGAAGCTGGACTCCTTACCCCGGGCGGTACTTCTGGGGGGCGGCGAATTCAATTGTGATGCACTAGAAAAAAAAAAGAGGACGAAAGAAAGAAAATAAAAGAAAAAAATATTTCATTAGCAAACTTTTGAAAAAAGATAATTAAAATTCAAGTTGGGCTTTTCGATTTGATCATTGTTCATCTATTTTGCTAACAAATAAAATCTATTAATAGAATTATTTGTTTGTATGAATTGTCGGAAACTCTAAAATCGAGGTATCCTGAATATGTTGCATCCTTGATCAGTCGGCAGGCATGTAAAGGCTCCTAGGAAGGCAGCTTTTGGGGGGGGGGGGGGGTCAAAATTTGCAAAGTCACAATTTAAAAGCTAACATTTTGAAAAAGTAATCGTTTTTTTTCGAAGGAGGTTGTGATAGTGAAATATAAAACATGCCATTCACGAACAATACAATTGTTTTTCTTTTACAAATTTTCAAAGCAACCTTTTTGAAGAGGCGAGGAGGGGGAATGGAGCTTGTAAGTGTCGTTTGAGAAGGCATCTGCCTTCTCTAACGACACTTACGTGGCTCTTCGATATGGGCAGTAGTGAGAAGGGGGGGGGGGGGGTTCCTGCCCCTGGATTTTAAAAAAAAATGCTAATTTTGTTCTGCATTTTTATGAGCAAAAGTACTCAAATTTTAAAAAGTTTTTGTTTGCTTTTTTTTTCTTAATATTTTTGCCTTCCCGAATGCGTTTCCTAAGGCCTAAACCCCCCCCCCCCCCCCCCCCAGTTTGCATACAGTTTGCAAAATTTCTAAGTGAAGAATCCCACGAATTCCCTTCAACTATCAGAATTTCATATGCTGCTCTTCACCTCAAATGTGCAGCTAAAAGGGCAAAGTCGCAGGAAGATTAACGATAGTTAATCTTCTCGCTTAAAGATAGTTAATGTGTTTATTAGTGTGTCCCGAAAGAATAATTTTCAAAAAAAAATAAATAAATAAAAAAAATGGCCAGCGCATAAAAGTTTATTGAAAAAAGAACAATAATTGGATGGAGGGGCGCTGGGCGGCATTTTAAAGCTATGCCGCATCAAGAAAAATCACAAGATCCGGTGCTGTTTTTTTTTGGTGAAGAAGTAACTTCATGATTTGGTTTTTAGTAATTTTGACTATTTTAATTCAAAATTTCAAACGAAGGGTTATAGTATGTTATAAAGGAATATAATCACAACATATTTCGATATTCAGTTTCGTTTGATTTTACCACGGCAACGCGAAAAGACCTATGGGCCATTGGTGAAACTATTGTGCACATTTTCAAACTAGCCCCGTTTAGATTTCAGTGGCAATAATATTAGTTTAATGAGTAGAGCATATGGGAAGACAGTGTAGGAGACCTTTTTGACAGGAGTGCCAGGCGGGAAGCGGGGGGGGGGGGGGGTCCATGGCACAATGCGCGGCATTGGATTTTTTACTCGAGTTTTGTCCGGTTTTTGAGGGGTCACTATTTTTGGGGGACTCTAGATTTTTAGAGGCTGTACCATATCGGGGAGGAGGGAACACCTCTGTTTTTGTTATGAAAATTGATGAATTAGAAACTGAAGTAGTAGTGACTGAAAAAACAGACATTAAGGCTAGAGTTTTTTTTATAAATTCAATTTTCATTATTAGTGGTAAGCAGTTCAAGCGCAGCACTTTTTAGACACTATTCAAGAAGCCAGAATGCTTGTCATGTAAGTTTCTGAATGTGTAAACATTGATGAAGCTTATTAAAATTTTTGTTTTTTTTTCTGACAAGGGACCATTCATAAATGATGCAACGCTCTTTTTCAATATATTTGAGCCACCTCCCATCTTTGTCACAAAATGTCACACTTCCTTACACCCCTACCCTTTTTGCCACATGTCACGCTGTATTACATAAGCATATGTACTTGCAGTTAAGATACAAAGCACTACGTTACAGATCACGCTTCTTATTTTACTTTTGTGAGAATAATAATAATAATAATGATTATCTGTGTGCTTAGTTTGTGTAAAATGAGGTTAAGGTTTACAACAGAAAAGGTAATTAGTATAGAACAGTAAAATATATTCATTGTTCGAATTCTGAAAAAAAATCACCCACGCAATTTTATCTTAAAAATGTAAATGTCTAAGAAAATTTCCTTTCAAACTTTTAACACGAAGTAAACTTAAACCTTAATTAGCATCGGTGTTTACAATACAAAATTATGAATGAAACTTTAAAATCAAATTATGAAAATCAAAAAAGCTTTTAAAATAAATTTAATGTGCTGATTTTAAATGTTTTTACAGAAACCAAAATGTGTAAAGTCACATTTCTTGCTATCCCTTCCCCCACTCGATGCGTAACATCATTTATAAATGATCCAAAAGTAATGTGACCTTAAAAACGGAATTGAGATTTTCTACCTGCTTGTAAGGTTAAACTAGCTCTCAATTTAAACAAATAAAGCATGAAATTAGTAAATAAATTAAAATATCTTCATTTCTGCACTTCATAATACATTTATCTTTCTTCTTTTGTAATAAATGTTATTTTATTTCGGAAACAAAATCCTAACATACCTAAATGCAGTCCGTTATAACAAAAATATATTAGATATGATGTATTGGTTAAAATACACTTCATTACGATTAATACTACTAAGAAACATTTTGTTTAGGGTCCAATTTATGTCAATATGGCTTTCATATGTTTAAAAGTAGTATATATTGTCTAAAGCTGTATTCTAGCTGTTTTTAAAATATATAATATATATTACCAAACAAGTGTATTGTCAAATGATTTTACCTATTAGATTAAAGGTAAAAGTGTAAAGTTCTGTAACGAAAAAAAAAGTATTAGTTTGTTAAAAATGGCATTTAGTACTTTGAAATTTTTTAAAAATTGCCCTCAATAGCGCATTTCCCCCTATAGAGTGTTCTGGCATTATGATGGTGGGATGCTTATAATAGCATAGTTGTTTAAAAACCGTCAAGCTAATATAATATTAATTAATTCAATTTTTTTATGGTAACCGAAGGACAAAAAGTGTCAATAGTCATACTTATAATTACTTATTCATATTTATTTCATTCATTGCAGTGCAGACAGTATAGTAATATATCATGCTCTAGTAAACATGCGCAATTATTCAGCGAAAGCAAGGCTGTAAAATTTTAAATTGCTTTGTCAAGCTATAAAAAGTGCCTGTTTGAAAAACAAATACATAGTACAAATAACTTTATTCAAGCAAATAATTATAAATATATTGAGAACTCGAGTTTCGAGTTAAAAGGAACTTCTTTATTAATGCAGAAAAATGTGAGCTATGAGATTTCACCCCGAAGATAAAAAATTAAAGGACCTTAAATTTGCATAGTTTTAGGAAAAGAATAATGTATAATATAAAATAAATCAAAAACTTTTTTTGAACGACACGTATTGTTTTTATTCTGGAATGGATGAAACAACGACTGCTTCCGTTTAAACATTCGTGAAGAGTTTATCATGCTTATTTTACGATTAGATTCAGCTAATAATGTTAATTTAAAAAAAAAAAAAAAACGATAATTTCTCTAAACGAAGGGATCTTTCTCGCTTTAATAAAGGCAATCGCGGCCAAATTGTGGTCAACTAATACTTACGAGCAGAAACCCTAAACAAAGCACAAACAAGCTCTTAAACTTGAATGACATTGCAATTCAAACACAAAGGCGTATTCCCGCAGTAAGGGGGGTGTGAAGGGACTAAAAATGAAGAATTCAACCCCGTCCTCTAAGGCAAAATTGACTTCGGTACAAATGCTGTACCGCCCGCGAATTTAGAAACACTACCAGCTACGCAGAAAGTTCAGATGGCGCTGCGATCGCGCTCCTCTTGGCAAGATTTTCCTCCTCGCCCGAATACGCCAAGCAAAGTCATGTTGCTTTTGGGCGATTTGCGCATGCGTCACCTCTGTTTGTTTACTGTTGCTATACTAGAGATAGGATTCTAACAGATAAAAGGACCCCAACCTGCAAATGGAAACACAACAAAAACAGCAATTATGGCAACCTCGCCAAGGGTTAAAAAGAAAGCATGCCAAGTATTAGACCGCGTGTTTCGTGGTGGTATATTTTCCCGCCTTGTAGGCTTGTGTGTATATTGTATCGTATGTGTAAGTATTTCATCTAGTAATATAGAAAACTAATCTTTTTTATACTAATAATTTTATTTTGTTATACTACAAATTTAACATTGTGCTATCCTTTTTTTTTTTTTTTTTTTTTTTTTTTTTTTTTTTTTTTTTTTTTTTTTTTTTTTTTTTTTTTTTTTTTTTTTTTTTTTTTTTTTTTTTTTTTTTTTTTTTTTTTTTTTTTTTTTTTTTTTTTTTTTTTTTTTTTTTTTTTTTTTTTTTTTTTTTTTTTTTTTTTTTTTTTTTTTTTTTTTTTTTTTTTTTTTTTTTTTTTTTTTTTTTTTTTTTTTTTTTTTTTTTTTTTTTTTTTTTTTTTTTTTTTTTTTTTTTTTTTTTTTTTTTTTTTTTTTTTTTTTTTTTTTTTTTTTTTTTTTTTTTTTTTTTTTTTTTTTTTTTTTTTTTTTTTTTTTTTTTTTTTTTTTTTTTTTTTTTTTTTTTTTTTTTTTTTTTTTTTTTTTTTTTTTTTTTTTTTTTTTTTTTTTTTTTTTTTTTTTTGAGGGGGTCAAATACATGGGAAAAAAGCGTGACATCATTTATGGACGGCCCCTTAGCAGAATTTTGAAAAAGGTCATCGCTCATAGGTGCGGGCGCCATTGCTCTATGGAGGGGAGGGGAGTGGGCATCGCCTCAATATATTTATATATAAAAACGCATGTGTGTGTGTGTGTGGTGTGTTGGAAGCCGCACAAAAACATTTACATTCCTGAAGTTTATGAGCTAACTGATTCCAGATTATTAAGAGTATAAATAATGAAGTACAGTAAGCGTTAGATAAAAGAAACGACGTGCGGAGTTCAAAAATCGGGTGCCCAATAGACCCGTTGTGTTAGGGGGATCAATTGCACCTCCCCCCTCACTTGGAAAATAATTTAATGTATTTCTACGTATGTACATGTATTTTGTGTTTTTTTAATGCAACGTACAATGTGTTTTTACTTCCCTCCATTTAAGAGGGTCGGGGTGGGGGGAGTGCCCCCTGGCCCCGACATTTTCCTCGCATTCATTATGGCACGAATACCAGCTGACCGTCTGCTACCCCTCTTTTAATCCTAAATTATCTAGGCACTAGCTAATTACAGTGATTTTTTACGAAAGCAAAAAATGCATTAAATAAGATACTAAAATAACCTTCTAATTATATGTTTAACTTATAATAAAATGCAATAAAATACTGCAAATAATAATTTCAATTGTTGGAACAACGAGAGACTAATGCGTGCCCGAACGCCCGAACCGCCTGGCCGCTGCCGCCAAAACGAGCTGATTTTCCGCTACCTTTCTCCGAATACTCGGGGTCAAACGAAATTTCTCTTTCCCTACTTGATCAAACGGCAAGACATTTTACTCTAGCGCCATCTGACGGCGGTGGAAAAATCGCGCCATGTTTTCGGCCCGTTCCCCGCTTAGTTGAGGCTCCTTCCTTTTAGACTCCCTGGTCTGAATTCTTAAATTTCCCCTATGCTATGCGCATGCGCTAGGAACAAACTCGCCAAATCAGTTATCGCCAAACTTACTGCTATCTTATATTAACCTTTTTCTTGCTTCAATCATGGAGAAAGGATTTATTCCTCTGCGCGTGTTCTTTTGTGTAATTAAGATAACTGAAGTAGGTTTTGTTGTTAAAATCTTTTCTTCAATTAATGTGTATTTAATCAATCAGGCGATCCAGTTTTAAACATGATTCTTTTCTTTTCCATTTTATTGTTCAAGTTTGTTTCTTGTTCTGGTATATATTTCAGGATTTTTTTGTTTGTATAACCAGGAATTGTATTCAAACCGTAAATATCATAGAAATGTAACTTTTCTGCTAAATCCTGTACATATGAATATAAGTGCAGTTTCTTCCGTAGTGTTTTAAGTGTAATGCAATTTCAAATATCCTGCTGAATAAAGCATATTAGCTGCGATTTGAATACTTTGCACCCTATTATGTGGTGTAAACTTTAATCAGAGAATGACTAAAGCTTAAAATTAGATAGGTATCTTTTTGCAACGATGCCTTAATACTTAGAACCAAGGTAATTTCAAAATATCATTCTAATTTCAGCTCAATATAACGTTCGTAGTGAACAATATTTTTCATTTATTCTTTAATTCCTAGGCAATAGGTATATGTTGAATTTTTAACAAAATTGATGTTTTAGAGCTCTAAATTTGTCCAATAGTTTGAATCAAATGTTTATACTTTATTCGCTTCTCATGGATTTTATTATTATTTTTTTTTTTTTAGAGTCATTGCGAACTAAGAAATGTGAAGTTCTAGTTGAATTTTAGCCCTGGTGCAGATGTTTTAAAATTCTGCATCATGGTTTTAATTTTACTGGTGATCTGAAGCTGACAAAGAAATTAGGAATTTTCACTTGATAATGTACTAATGTGTGCATACATGAAAAAAAAAAGTCATTGAAGTTAAAATTTTATCCAGTAAATTTCATTGTTATTCCCCTGCAGTTCAGCTTGCACTCTTCTGTTTTTATACTTTATTTGCTCTTAATCTCTTTATGCTTTTAGAGAATGCAACTGAAAAAATATCCTTACTACTAGGAGAATTTTAGCCCTTTAGACAGTAGAAGATATTCCAAACTGCAACAAGGGTTTAATTTCACTGGTGAATATTTTTAAAAAGTGTTGGTAGAAATAAAGTGTTTTTATGTGTTTGGTAATATGTCATTTCTGTGTGTGGGCAGAAAAAATGCATTAGAATATTTTATCTAGTAGAACTATTTTATAGCTTATCATACCCTCTAATGCATATTATTTATATCAGTTAATAAATTGCAAATGATTATTCTTGTCCCTAATTTATTCTAATAAAGAAAATGAATTCATGTGTTGGTACACAAGCACTATACATATATTTCCAAGTATAATTCTTCTGTATATATATATATATATATAATTTATATTCGTATATATGTGTATATATTTACACATATATTGCACTTATTAGTTTGGATTCAGTGATTGTTTTGTTATTATATTAATATTCTTTGCTTTTTTTTTTTTCAGGACTTGGGCAATCCTTTTACAGGTTTTGTAGTGATCTAATTAAATTCAATTCCTGATTTTTAAGGTTTATGTTGTGTTTCTTAAAGTAATATTTTTCATTAATCATATTGAAGTGCATTGGGAAAGTTATCATGCAATGTCAGAAGTTACATGTACTTGAATTTTAATTAACAGATATGACTGCATTTGACAGTAAAAGCTGTTATTTTAGGTTTCATTGATTATATGAAAGTAAGCATCTTCTCATCAAATACTATATTTATCAATGAAAATGAAATTTAAAATGCTATTTAGTTTTAAAATATTAATACTGAGTCATAATAATATAATTTAAAATGCAAACATTCTCAAATTTTGTGATGCACTAAATGCAAGCTTTCAGATTTACGGAGTACAAACTGTTTGAATTACTGCTCAACATGCCAGATATATCTACTGTTAAAACTGAAGTGTATTTATATTATTTCCTATATATGGGGGGTCCGGTACATAATGGATTTTCTCTTTAAATATGTTACTATCCATTCATATGAAGTCGCATAGACAGTAGCGTAGTTATGGTTGTTTGCAACTAAAATGCCAAAAATATATGGGAAATACTTGGGTACCCGTTATGAGAAAATTTTATATTTAGAGCTGCTAAAAATAATTTCTCCATCTTAAAGTTTTTTTTAATTTTATCATGCCTGAAATGTCTATGAGTATTAAAAAGTCCTTCCAGAAAGGTGAAATCATGCTGTATTTAAGTTTCTAGAAAGGATTTACACATTTATAGTTCATATATAATTTTAGTGCCTTTATTTGTTTCATTTCAACATGAGGCACAGTGGAACATCAATCTGTTTAAAACTGCAGCTTAATTAGTTTACTTAAATTCACATGTACACATAACTTCCAAAGTGTTTATATGGAAATAATGGTAATGAAAATAGTAAATTTCTCAATAATAAAATAAATATTTGAATAATATAGAAACACTAAAGTCATTCGTTATGTTGTTGCGAAAATTTTTAATATAAAGGACATCACATTCATTGGAGGACATTGGTATGCTTCTTCCTGACCTATATGTGTCCTCAGGAAATTCATGGATGTGCTTTCAAATGTGGCTTACAGTATTTCATCATTAAATTTTAAAACTTACAATAATCACTTAATAAAATTTCTCAGTTTCAATGGTTTCTCTTTTATTTTGATTTCCTTTAAAATTTGGTAATTTTATTTCGTGATATTGTTTGCATTATGTTTCTTAGACCAAAACACATTAGAATGTAATCTCAGGAGAAAATGTTTATATCAAGTTAATCTAGGATGGTCTATGGTCCACTGTATCTCAGGAATGGGGGCACAGTGGACTATTTTGTTGAATCCACACAACTTATATTTTTACTCATAATGCATTCCAGATATTGTTGCAAAAAAAATAAGGTCATTACAACAAAAGTTTGAAAAATATCTGTAATTTTTTCAAGCACATAGCTTTTTCCTGTTTTTTACAAAAATAAGGGCAAGGGCTCCACTGCCCTGGTCTCCCCTGTAGTGCAACAGTGTCAGATTTGTACATTTTATGAATTTACATATTTTGCCATCAATTTTTTTCTGCACGTTTGTACATTGTGCAGAAAATGAGCATATTTAAGGGAAAGCTTGCAGGTTTAAATCCCCCATCTGCAAATAGCCAGAATCAATGGCGTACGCAGAATTTCTTCAAGGGGGGGGGGGGGGGGCTCATAATGTTCTGAATCTACTAAAAGAAATTCGAGTATGTAATAAAGCATTATTATTTAGGGCTCAAGGGGAGGGGTTTAAACCCCTAAACCCCCCCTTGCGTACGCCACTGGCCAGAATCAACATACATGTACTAACATTAGTTCCCCCTAAGATATTTTTCAATATGCAGTAGCTCATGGTGCAAAGGTATTAAATATATGTGCTTCATAAATTCATATATGTATTAAATTTATACAGTAAAACATGTAAAATTGGCCACTTTTGTAAGCTGACCACCTGTCCAAATTGACCAATTTTCTCAGGAATGGAATTAGATCTATATTATATAATGTAAGGAAACCTTTGTAACTTGACCACCTGTCCAAATTGACCAATTTTCTCAGGAATGGAATTAGATCTATATTATATAATGTAAGGAAACCTTTGTAACTTGACCACCTGTCTATATTGATCACTTATGTAAGCCAAATTTTGGTGGGAGTATTATGAAAAACCTTTTGTAAGTTGACCGCCTAGTTATAACTATACATATATATTTTTATCTATTTTTGCAAAAGATTTTTAATAAAACTAAAATAACTTCTCCAGAATATTTTTTATGCCATTGACCAGTATTTATCTGGATGGAGGAAACATCAATATAAAGTTTACCTAAAGCTCTTTGTAAGACACCCATATGGGAAAACTACTTAAATAAGTTTCTTCTTCTTCTATCTGATATAGCCATTTGGAAAAATTATATATTTTTAGGAAATCTTTACCATCGTATAAGTAACTTACATATTTAATGAGATATATATCTTTATTTTCTAAGTACTTACTTTTAAAGTTGTATAGGATACATATGTTTGCAAGTCATTCAGGTAAAATTTTTCTAAGCATTTTTTAGATAATTGAAAGAAATAGCTAATTACTATTTTAAAGTAACGTTAATACATGAAGCTATATTTTAATTATTTTAAGTAGTTACAAATGAATAAATGCATAAATGACAAAAAAAAATCCTCTAAACACTTTATAACGTTGACCCCCTAACTAAGTTGACAACTAAAGTGCTGCACTGCAACTGGACATGATACACAGGTTTCTCTGTATATAAGTGCAAACTATTTGAATTACAGTTCAATATCTCACTCTTTTGAATGAAGAATGTATGGTATTGGGGAAAACAATAAATTTCGTTTTGCCAAGTTGTTTCATTTTTGAATTGTGTCACTTTTCTTGCATTTAACATTTGAGCTATATATTGAGCCAAAAAGCTGCCATTGTGTCCGGCAAGAGTCCGCCCCCCCCCCCCCCGCCCCATATGGGAGCGCATGACTATATTTGCTCATATAGTTGCAACCTCTATTGAAAAACTGTACATATCAGACTTGATTTTTTGTAGAATGCCTTCTGTTGCTCTTTATTTTAACTTAATCCTTTGCCTTTTTTTTCTGACCCCGATTGCACACTGCCGCAACCATATTTTTTAGGGTAGCAATCAACTTTTAATACTCATTAAAATAAAGAGGTAATTGGGGGCAAAATAGAAGAAAAATTTAGGACGTTGTGTGTTCTTTGACTACGGGTCTTTCATGTATGTGTATGGCTCTTTTGGGAAGCTAGAAAGTGTGGTTCCTATTCCTCATTAATTTGATGTTTTTAAATGGAATTTTTTTTTAAAGTGATGAAAATGAAGATTTTTAAAAAGCAGCTTATACAAATACAAAAACGAGAATCAGCAAACAGAAAAACAGGCTCTGGGCCCAGCTAGGCTAATCTTGGTCAAATTAACATGCAGTTACCTCAAATCTAATTTTTTTCATCGTTTTATCTATACGTTTATTTTTTTTATTGCAATTATTATTATTGCTGCATTGGAAAAAAAAGTCCCCTTAAGCTCTGAAACACGTGTCTGCAATTCTTATCGTTTAAAGCGCTTAACGTTATTTTTCAGTTCTTTACAAAATCAGTTTGCTTAATCAACTTGTTTGAAAATTCTAATTGTGTTTTGCTTTTATTAATCACGTTCAAAAATAAATATATCTAAACAGTTTTCTCCAAATAATATGTCTTTTCAATATTCTGCAACACAACCGTAACGGTAAATAATTGCGCAGCATTGCGATCTACAGCGTTATTAAAGTACTAAACCAAGTGCAGCCATTGGCAATCATTTATCGCTATTTGGTTTCTGAATGTGCGCCAAGGCGCATGCGCATAGACTGGGGAAATTTAAGGATTCAGACCTTCGTAAATGCAACTAGTTTTATCTGAAAGAGATAAGTTGCCAAGAAGGTAACCCTAGCGTTTCCATTTTGGAGGTCCAGTTCCTCTGACTAATAACACTGTTTTCTACGGCAGGACGGAAACATTTTAAATTACGGCAACCTCGCCAAGAAGTCACAACAACGGTTATTATGTTGCCAAATCAATAGAATTGGAAGCCACCACGTTTTTTTAATCTTGTTCAATTTTCAATTGTACTAGAAATTTATATTATATATTTATGTCACAGTTGCTTGATTTTTATAAGTTGTAGGTCCAAGAATATTTTAGAGTACTAATCTAAAAATACTGATCTAATTTTTCTTATTTAGGTGCTTCTTTTAGCATACTTGAAAGGTAAAGTTCATGTACTCATTTTAATTTCTGTATGTATACTTTTTAAATTCTTATCACAGGTTGTAAATTCGAGGTTTATTTTCTTTGTTGTGTTCAAATTCTGAGTTTTTGGTGGTGCTATTTGTGTGCCTTGAAAGTGGGGAGCAAGTGCTGTCTAGACAATCTCTAAAAATTTTGTGTATTTAATATTACAAATTTTATTTTACTAGTTGGTTCATTATGCAAGAACAAGTTTCATACGACTTACAGATCTCTCATATCTGCAGTCCTGCTACTGGATCTCTTTATTTTGTATCAAACATACTGCATGTTTTAAAGTTTCCTTTTTCTAACTTCTAGTCAATAAATTTTACTTTACTTAATATAAGGCACTTAGAAGCAAAGGGGTGTAAGCGACCAAAATGAAAATTTTGAGATAGCTAGTGCAAATGATAAATTAAATACCCTTCTGTTTTGTGGGAAAGAGATTTTAGTGTAGCTTTGACAGATACTGCAAAAAAAAAAGCGTGGTTTAAAAAAATTACTAGATAAAAACTGCATTCCGTTTGGTGGCAAAGGGATGCAAGTGCACTTACATCAGTTTCCCTCTAAATAAAATTATTTGATTTTTCAGTTAGTTTAAATACGCGAAGCAGACGATCTATTTACGAAACGTAAAGTGGAGAAGAAGAAAAAAATAGTAAAAGAATTCTGAATTGTTGAATAATAATAATAAAAGTCTGCAGATTATATTTTTATCTTGTTTTCGGCAGTTTGTCTAATGGCAATGATTTTTAGTTTATTGATAAATATAATTCTTCGAAATTTATATTATGCAGTTTTCAATAAAGTTTATATCACTAACAAACTATCTTTATTACTGTGCAAATTAGCAAAAGGAACAAAACATGTTTTTCATTTTGTGGCAAAGGAGTGTAAGTTAACTAGTTGGAAGCAAATGGGTGTAGTAAAGATGAGCTAGTTTTTAAAAAAATCCTACACGAAATCTAATCATCAGAAACAAGAACCTCTAGAATTTAGTATAGGAATTAAACTTTAAAAATGAGTTTTACTCAAAATGATACTTCACTTACATCCCTTTGCTTCTCACCGCCTCATATTATTTGTTTGAGGCAACGTTTAGAGCAGTCAGAGGTTTCTGTTTTTTGTAGGGGGGCTGGTTCATAATAGTACTTACATATGTAAATCTTAACACACCAAGATTGACAATACCGCTTAAAACAAACAGCTTTGGGGTTTAACCCCTAAATTTGCCTATTGGTGGTGACTATGAGAGTTTTTGTTGGGCCGTTGTTAACAATAGTGTCGGTATTTTATACCTTTGCAAGTTTTGTTGATTAGGGCTTTGAAGGGTAACTAATCTGCCTTTTTGAGCTAAAAATTGAGGTCCATGCCTTTTCTAAGAAAACAATTTTGAAAGAGTATAGTTTAGGTTTGCTACATTTGAGACTGTTCCGCCATACTAGGGCAGCCTTCCAGTTGCTGGTTTAGCGTATTTGGCGTTACCAGCATAAAGCACGAGGAGCCCTACTACACTTCGTTTGAATTGAAAAGTTAACAATTTCACAGAAATAAGCTGATTAGATTTAAACCCTTCAAGACAAACAAGTTGGTGTATTTACTGGTTGCTAAAAGTTTTTCCTGTATAGTCAATGAATAAATAGAAAAGTTGTATGCTTTCCATGCACTTTAATTTCTTCCCAACAATTAAAGGCTGATCACTAAGAGTATCAAATAGGGGAGACATTCACTCAAGAAAGATTTGAGTTAAAGTTTAAGGTGTGACTGAAAGTTTTAATCAGTATTATGCGAATGAACAGAAAAGTAAAATTGAGGATTAAAAGCATTTATTGTCGATGTCAGTAGAAGAATATAAACTGCAAGCTACATGCGTGTGCAAAATGTAGTTATTAGTTGTTGACAAAGAATGCATGCTGTAACAGACGTTCGAGCTGACGTGAGTGTACAACTTTCATTCATAAAGCGTAATAATTATCAGGAGTTCATCCAGCATTTTAACAGGGTTAATAAATAACTCTGTAAAAAGTAAGATAAACTATACAAATTTTGTTGCATTTTATTTAATGCAACAAGAAGTACAGTTCAGTGTAAGGTAGATATAGTTTTTTTGAACTAACAGACTAACTCCCTGCCATTACAGCCCATGATGGGCCATGGCCTTTCTAATAATTTTAATCCAAAATCCTCTGTCTTTCGCTTTTCCTTCCAGTTTCGGACATTTAGATTTTTAAGGTTTTTCCCCATCTCAGCTACCCATCTTTTAACCAGCCTTCCTCTTTTCCTTCTCCTAATTTTTTGCACTAATTCTTTTATGGCTGTTATATTCTAAGTGTTAAGTTACTTTGTATTTTGTGTAAGATATTTATGTAAGCTCGGATCTAGTCCAAAGAGATCAGGGTGAAATACTCAACAATGGTTTTCAACCATAAATTTTCTGATTTAGGTATTAACTCAAAACCAGAGTAAATATATGTATATTATATATACTGGATATATACCCAAAACATATTTATAGTTCCAAGGCAAGGAAAAAAAAACGGGGGAAATGATGTAATAAAGGAGTAACAGAGTAATCATCACTATCCTGAATGGTATGCTACTTTGTTTTGACTTACACTAGCATTACATAGCGGTATACTTTTCGGTTTAAAGTGATTATTGCTAATGTCTTTTTTTTCTGTAATTAATCCTCCCTCCCCTTACATTTTATTTTTTAAAGCTGTTAGAATAATGGCGAAATCATTCAGGATAATCTGAATAATATATATACTTTAGTTTATCCCTTAAAAGTTTTTTTAATTTGTGGAAGTACTTTTTGTTTCTTGACTACTAGGTCATTAAAAAATGATATTTCCGACTACTACCAACAAAACTTTCACTCATTAAAATGATCGATAAAATTCTATATTAATGAAAAAGCTCATGTCAATGAACATGAGCTATTTCATTAGTATCATGCAAAAAGCTTATTAATCAAATTTAGTTTTGCAAATATAAGTATTTGAATACAGTTAAAATCAAATGCAGGTGAGTGCATTTATTGAAAAACGAAAATACGGTAGAACTTGGATAATTTTAACGTCTTTAATTCGAAGATTTTGCTTGTTCCCTTGTACTTTGTATTCAAAATTTAGTTAAAATTTTTTGATAATTTAAAGTTCAACTTCTTTAATTTGAAGGCTTTCTCATTTGAAATCGACAAAAATAGGTTGAAATAGTTTTTTTGTCTGCAAAAATTTTACCCTACTTTTTTGTTTGCAACAAATGGTAGATCAGTGAGATTTGTGTTGCTTTCTATTGTGAAAGATTCTTTTCATTCACCTGTTGGAAACGTGACAACTGACCTCCCGCATTGATCCCCGAGACTGAAAGTTTCAGGGTACTCTTTTAACACTTTATTGGTTACAACAGTAAATTACGCCTAATCCCTCTCTCTTCACAATGTTTAGTCACGTGACTGATTATTATTGGCTGCTAAAATGATCAGATCATGCATAGAAGATATATTTCGTCTGTGTTAAAATTAAAAGACTCAGTTCGGAGAAGTAATTCCAAATTTCTCAATGTTTTTAAAACTGTAGCACGAAATTTTTTATATAATTTTCAGAACTTAACCAAAGAATATTTTGTAAAAGTAATACTCTACTTATATGTTCCTGTTTTCGTATGTATATGCTATAGTTTTATTTTTTGTTATGTACAAAATAAAATTTATTTTGTCGACAAATACAATGTTCAATTATTTTATATACATGTCTTGACATTTTCCATAAAAGATTATTGATGTTATTTTTGACGGAATAAATATTACCGGCATTCGTGGGTCATAAATTATGATACAAAAATTATATTTGTGTAATTCGAAGTTTGGCTGTGTTTCCTTTAGCTTCGAATTATCCAAGTTCTACTGTAATTGTAAGCAGAACTGCTGCTGAACGAAAGTTTCTAATATAAGTTGTCCATTCAGTACGATAAATAACGGGGACTACATAATTTTTCCTTTCTCTGAAAATGAAAGTTCTTCGAAATTTCACAATTCAATCCAGTAAACAAAACAACCGGAAGTCGCGTAACCACTTCCTCTGATGTCACAAGCATTTTTTTTCTTTTAAATTTTTTTAGTCAATAAAAATTAATTTGATAAAGAAAATACAAAATTGAGTAGTTAAAAACAGTTACGGGCATGTTTAATGTAAATGAGATCATTTCTTAGTGATTGCTCATGTGTTCCTTTTTTTTTTAATGCTTTCTTCTTTAACTGCAACCTATTATAAGCATAACTAACTGTACCCGTAACGTCTTCTGTAAAATACTTGAATTTTATTTAAAGGCGATAAAGTCGCCAATATGGTAACCCCTAGTGTTTCCATTTTTGCGTCGAGGTCCTCTTATCTGGAACGTTACTAGAGATAGAGTAAACGAGTAGATTTGGATATGGTACGATGTTGGTGAGGGTTCAAAACGCTTTTTTAAAACAAGTAATTAATGTGTTTAAAATAAAAAAAAAAGTTACAAGCAGTTTGTGCTTTTGAACTAATCATTCGTTAATTTAATTTTATTTTTTCATGTGTACCTGTCGTTGGAAAGAAATGGTATTTAAATTCCACAGGGGTATTTCTAATTACGTTGTAAGACAACAGAAATGATACCGTAGTTTGTTGGCGTATTTCATTAGTATTCGAAGTACGCAAACTGGGTGTAAGTGTGAACAAACATCATTTGAATCAATCTAAACACATTGCTACTATGCTATATAAATCAAAGCTACTGTGAAAAAAAGTGCGTAGTTTCACTTTGCAATTTTTTTCTCAAGAAGCAACTTACAAAAGTTTTTTTTCATTTGCCCCTTAATATTTTTGAATTCAATTAAGAGAATATCAGTGATACATTTTGTGCATTTAAATTTTGATATCTTAGTTTCAGATTGTGAAAGGTAATCCCATCCCTCCATTAATAGAAGTTATTTTGAAGGATTGGTGTATAATTTTATTTATGTGCAGTAAACCAAAGTACAATTACAATAACATTAATTCAAATTTATATATGTATAATGTATATATATTATACATAAACACTTTAACTTTGTTACTGCGACTCCAGATTCAACAAGAACTCCAGTAGAATGAGGGGAATAAAAGAAATTGTTGGTTTAATATTAACAACCCAACATAACACAATTTTTACACGCAAAATCTCTGACTTAGTGTTCATTTATTTCATGAAACCATCTTGAATGAAGTTTTGGAAGAATTGGACAACAGCTCAAATTGTTTAAAATTTCAGAAAGAATGGCTTATATTTTCATGCCCTCAATTAACCAAAAAAAAAAAAGGGAGGAGGGAGGGACAACACTGACCAGTTTTCTTTTCTTTCTACAATAAATTAGTCTGTGAAAAGTAAAAAGCAGGTCTTTTGTAACTCTTTGTCATTAAATTCATCTTAATGATCTAAATTTATAGTAAACCATTTTATTACGAGCACTTGAATTTAATGCAGAATTGTTGCAGTCCTTTTATCTTCAATTATATTTGAGTTTCGTTGTATTTTAGATTTTAATAACTGAAGATGTTTACATCATGAACAATTTCTATCATGTAAAATTTTTTCATTGCCTTCCCAAATCTATGTCTGAAATTTTAAGTAAAAGCCTTATTTGAATGGTAGTTCTCCGTAGTTTGATTTGAAAAAATAGCCCCAATTTCTTACACCTCATATGTCATATTGAAACTATTACTCTATGTACTTGCATCTAAGTTGATGCCCTAATTTTAAAGTGGAAAAAATTTAAATTATTTTCAAATCACATTTCTCCAGTGACAATTAGTACTACTGACGATTTATTAAGTGCTTTTTTTCTTCAGTAACACTTGTATAAGTTGACTTCCCCCTTTTCGTAGTTTTAAATAAAAGTCATGACTCATACTGTGGTTTGCTGCATCCATGTAACAGATTTCAGTCCATTTAAGCTTACTTTCTAGCATTTTAACGACTTATTTCACAATTTAAATTTTATATAATCCTGTGTCTAGTTATATAGCAACATTAAAAAATAAAAATAGGTACTTTTAGCAGAAACCTCAAGCACTGATGGCTTGGGGTTTTTACCTACAAGTTGAGAAAATGAAGGAATATTATAATGCATTAAAAAAAAAAAAAAAAACCCTTTTTAGTGGTTTGAATATAATTTTACTCAGAAATGGAAACAAGTATTTATATCTGAAGGCTTTTATTTCCAGAATCAACACTAAAAAATTTTGTGGCTTTTGGCATTGGCTTGATTTAAGTTAATATTTTGGGACAAATTTCTTTGTCGTTTGCATTTTTGGTGTGCATTGCACTTTAATGGTCGTCCTGCAGGTATTCTGCTTGATCCTCTTGGCATTCCAATTCTTCTTCTAGAAAGGGATGTTGGCTGAACTTTAATTTTTCTGCCTTTCTGTCTTTTAGGTGCAACAATTTTATTTATTAAATATAATTTTTGATTAAATTCAGTACCAGTTTTAATATTCTTTAGATAATTTGTGAAATTGTTTAGTTTTATTTTGTCAATATTGTCATAGGATACAAGTCGCTTTAATTCATCTAATAGTGACTGTTTTTCTTGAGCTGTAGCACTTATAATATGTGTGACAGAGGGATTATTTTGTTCTTCATTACTTTTATGAGGGTCAGGGGATGTCTTATTTTCTTGAAAGATATAATCTTCAAACTCTTTAAACTGGGAAGTTTTTGAATGAAAAGTTGATGCCTTGTTTCTTTTATTTTTGTACGTGCTACGTTGGCGGAATTCATAAATTTCCCCCGAAATATAAGAAGTCAGAAACATTGAAAAAGCCATGATACTGGAATCATTTATAAATTAATGATTTCATGATTTTTAACTGTATTTGACTCCCCTTGTCACAAAATGTCACACTTCAATGTACTCCCAGCCACGTGTCACGCTATATTACATAAGCATATTTAGTTGTATAGTTCAGAAGCAAAGCACTACGTTATAGATCTCATCTCCAATTTTATCTTGAATTTTTAATGATATTTCTGAGCATAACAATAATAATGATTTTGTGTGTGCTTAATTTGTATAAAATGCGATTAAGGTTTACAAAAACAAAACATAATTAATATATACTGTTAAAATCAATAATCTTCCAAATTTTGCAGAAATTAACGTGCTATTTTATCTTAAAATGCAAAGGCCTAAGATTTGCTTTCAAATTTGAACCTAGAAGCTAATTTAAACTTTAATCAGCATCGACGCTTTCGCCACAAAATGAAGTCAATGAGAACACAAAAGAGAAAAAAATATTCATAAGTAACACAAAAATATTTTCCTATCCTAATAAAAGTTTTTTTAAGTTTAGGAAAGCAATATTTTTTTATTACCAATTTTTAGTATAGAACTTGATTTATTTGTTCTGCAATGTGTGCTCTATAAGTAAACTCTTCAGTGGACGTTATTTGATGGTTTGATTGCAAAAACAAGCTGATTAATAATGTGAGTTGATCACCAGCGCAGCAGAAGCAATAGATTTCGGCCTACGGAGAGAAAGGAAGCGCTTCTCTGAGTGGTCGTATAGCATTGTTCAGAAGTGACCATCTTCATGGTAATCCATCTGAAATGTATAGGAACTTCTTTTGTTCTTTCTAAAAACATATTACGCAAGCAAAAAAGTTTATCAACAAAATAATTCAAAAATAAAAATTGACTATCTGCAATTGCGCTTACTGAAAGATATTGAAATGAATGTTACATTCAGGAAATTATATTTATTACAAAACAACCAAAATCATTTTATTTGCCTACCATGGATTTATTTTGAAGAAAATTATTTGTACATTAACAATTTGAAATCTACAGAAAGCTTTCCGTTATTCTTTGCTTTGTTGCTTTTAATATTTTTGCCTTAATTTATTATTTCATTTCAATTTGATTTTTAAAGTCTTAGTATCTAAATAATCTGAGTCACGATTTGCATTTATCAGACTAGTGTGACATACATAACTACATAAATTTCAGGAATATTATTAAAAACTATATGAAAATGGATTTTTTTTTGCTTATATGGAAATGAACAAATGCTAGTGCTAAAATTTTGAGCTTAAATAAAATATAATCCTTCAAAATATTTTGATACGTATCTATGTATCAAAAATAACACATCTAAAATGTTTAAAATTGCAATTTTACTGTAGCAATCTTTTTTTTCCCCCATAAACTGAGTAAGTATATAAACGTGTTTTAATTTCATTCTGAAAGTTCTGATGGCATCCTTTTGTTTTTAAGAAAAAGATTTCCTGCCGAAATCTAATAAATTGTCCCAATGCGAACGTTATCGACTGACGAGCGCAGTGAAAATCGGCCTACGGCGAATAGTTTCAGACAGGAGCGCTTTCTAGTTCAGGGGTGAGCGCAAATCGCTCAAAAGCAACATGCCTTTGCTTGGCGCATTCGTTTGGTAATATCTTGCCAAGTGGCGGGCGATCGTAAAGCCATCTGAACTTTCTGCGTAGCTGGTAGTGTTTCTAAATTCGCGTACCGCCCGGGCTTTAAAGGTTAATGCCAGAACGTAGTAAAAACAAAATGCTGCTCCATTATACAATGCTTCATTCCCCAAATACCACTACTTCTGAAAGTAACTAAATAATGTTCAGAGGGTAAATAAAATTTAATACATAGTATTTAGGTAATATTCAGTAAGTTTTTTTTAAAATTAATGCTAAGATTGAGAGGGGAAACACAGGCATATGGTATTAGAGGCTAAGGACGAAAAAATTTGCTTTGTAGTGACTATATTAGGAACTTAAGAGTGATACATTAAACCAGCATTTCCCATCCTATTTCGTCTTGCGGCACCCTTATGGCAATCAAGGATCCTTAACGGAAATATGCTACTAATATTTGTTCAAAATGATAAATTTAAGGCGAATACTTGGTGTAAAGGAAAGTAAATATTTTTCCTTCACAGACAATTTTCAAGAAATGAGGTTTGATTTTTATCAGATTTTAATTTTATGAAATCTCAGGGTTATTTAACTTGCTACGAGGCGTTTCCGAAAGCCATTTAACATAATCAGGTTTCATTCAGTGGCCAACATTTCATTTACTTGAGTACTGGTCAACCCAAAATTTTAAACAATCTTCAGAAATTTTTGTTGACTTTAATTTCGGAACCATGTTTGTCTGTGTAGTTACTAATACTTCATTGTTCTGTAATGTTCGCTTACGCCCATGGCCCTGGAGAGCCAAGGCGGGCAGCATGTCAGTTTTGTTATCCCCTCCCCCCCTCTCCCCCCCATTGCGCTTGCATCTTCACTATAGAAACAGTGGCAAAGGAAAGGTCAAATTTTAAGTATTATTCTGGGAGCGTGAAGGCAATTTACGAGTGTGGGGAAGACGCTTTCTTGTAGCGAGGAACGGGGGAGGGGGGAAACAAAGTCAAACCACTGTTGCAAGCCGGGCGCCGGGCCCCCTCCTCCCTTCAGAAATTTTTAGCTAGGCCCTCTCCAAAGGCGGGCCCCATGAATCAGCCATGCCTGACACACCCTCTCGACGTCTCTGCTTACCCCTAATTAAAACTTTATTCGTGATTTTGTAAAAATCTACTGCTATAAACATTTAATTTCGGGAATTGGAAATTAAATTATACGTAAAATGCAGCATTCACATTATCGATAGATTTGATAAGAATATGAGGATCGATTCGACTGATATAGTTTGGAGTTGAACGAGAAGTAGTATTTACATACGTTTGCATTCCAGTTGCTCAGGGGTACCAAAATGAATGAGACAAATCGGAACTTCCCACAAAACAGCAAGGGTGTTGCATTTGATGGATGTAAGTCATATAACAATATACGCATAAATTCTGTTATTGTTTGTAATGCCACTTCTGTATCCAAGCTTCCCTTCGCAGAGTGAGCAGGAATTATGGAGCTCCGTCCGTTTATAGATGATTACCACAAAGGTGGAAAAACGACTTGGCTCACGATGTATTTGGATGACACCAGATGGCGCCACCACAAATACGACCTTCCTTTTTGACCTAAGAGTGAAGGGAAGATAAATTCTCCACCCTCTGGTACCTTCGGGACTTCAGGGCTCACGGATTTTACATGCACGTATCCCCAAGTATACATGGTGGGTCTTCAGCGGGTCGGGTAACGAACACCCAATCTTCCGGTTGGAAGTCCGACACCCTAACCACTAGGCTACCATGACCTGGCATAAATTCTAGTTCTGTCAATGCAGCGATTGGCGTTACCAAATATCGAGAAATTACTTATTCTTCTTAACTTGACAGGTTTCTAATTGAGGTCGTAGAGAGTTTAAATATACGAAAATGCATTATTGTTGTATGCACTGTCGCTGTATGAAGAGAGGAGGCACGATGAAATATATAATTAAAAAGTGGGTCGCGAACAGTGAAAAGTTGAGTAAAGCTGAAGGTTTTTTTTGTTTTCAGCCACGGAATTATATTTCAGAAATATGTTGTTATAATTGTAAAATTGTTATCTCAATAAATATGAAATTCTTCTGTTTTTTTTTCTTTTTTAGGGCAATATTTAAAAATCTTTTTGAATTTTACATGTTTTCTTTTTTCCTAACATTCTTACACTTTTCAAACGGTAGGAAAAAAGCTTGTTACCATTTTCTTGTCAAATTTTGAGACGACAAAATCCTCTATTTCCTTATAGGTTAAATTTTTGAAGGCTCATCACGTTTTACTTTATGCCGGTTGTTCTTCTACCAGATGAATTTTATAACATTTTCGTTAGTTCGTAAAATTTTGCGAATGTCAAACGAGTCGTCAAATCCGGACATCTCCATTCTGAACTAGTACAACCTATGAAAAAAAAAATGCAAAACACTACATCCACCTTTCTTTATTTCATTCGATGGTATACTGGTATCGTTAGACGTGGCTCGTGCATGCTCAGGTTATTTCCCTACTCTTCCCACTTGAATATGGATGCAGAGTTAGTGCAAGCTGCAATTATGACGTATTGTTAAAACGTGTTTGCAAAATAACGTTTATCATTGCAATCCTAACCAGAAATCAAATAGACAAAATTTAAACTTCAATCAGTTCTATGATTGACTTTAACAAACGTTTTTTCAATGTGAATTGTCAATTAAAGTTAAAATCGTTCATCTTCAAAGACGATTAGACATCAGAATAAAATAAAATTTCTCACATGCTACTTTGTGATCATTCAGCACCGTTTGAATCCTGTTGCCCCCTAAAAAAAATAAGAAAGAAAATATATTATCACCCATCTTAATATTCAGTTGAAAGAGCAACCACAAGGGAGCATGCACACGAGCGGTCAAGTGCCCAGGGCGAATTCCTTGTACATAATGGCAAATTACTGATTTAAAAAAAGTCATAATTTCTGTTCTGATATCTCGTACTTATAAATATATTCTTGCTAACCGATAGTACAATTTTTTATTTTCGTTAGCAGAAGAAAGACAACCAATATGTATTAAAATAAATAGCATTTTAAATGTAAGTATTCTCAAAAAAAAAAACATGTTTTTGTTTAGTGTTTTGTACTTGTAATTTGGATTCCAGTTCATCGTGTTATAGCATATATTAGTGGGTATGTAAAGAAAACCTCTTAAAGATATGATTGAATAAAAATAAGTAATTTTATATTTTACTTGTAAAATCGTAGTATAATTTAATTATCATTATTCACGTGCCACTCAAAAGAATAGTGACTATCTCATACTTTAACAAGTTGGGGGCACACTGACATTGTTCATTATCGGTTATGCATTTATCATCCGTTTCAATTCCTTATTTTATTAAATTACTAGCGCAATGCAACAGATGGCGCCATCTGCACATGTTAATATTTCGTGTGTTTGTTTGGTAACAAAATCTAGTTCACTTTCTAAATTACAATATGAATTGAAAAAACAAATGTTCGACAAACAAATGCCTTTTCAACTAAAAGTAGCGACGTAGCAAGATTTTTCTGGGAGAGGTTTTCAAAATCAAAAATTCATCTTTCATTTTTATAAATTTAAACTGAAAATACTAATGATTTATATCAGTGGTTTCCAAACTTGTTTCCTTGCGAACCCCTTCTAAGATCCGACAGAAAATGGTGAATCCCCCTTCTGTAGTCGCTAGTAACAGGTAACAAAACTATAAAATTAGTTATGACATTTATTTTTTCTATGTTACATAAGCCCGGATCTATAAAATTTGGACTTTGGACCCACCAGTAGAAAACCAGTAAGGGCCACTACTCCCACTGGATGGCGAAAAAAACCCCCTTTTTTTAATTGGTACTTTAAATTTGTGACTGTAGTTTGTTTTTTAACTGCTTCAGTTTTTTTACTTAAAATTTTAATTCATTTGTCGTAACGTTTTATTTCCAATTTATTTTTTCTTTCCCTATTTTCTTTTTCACTGTTCTACGCTTCTAAACTCTTCTAGTGAAGTTTGAGTTTTTTTAATCTTTCTTTTGAAATTCATTTTATTCATTACTTAAGGTAAAAGTTTTGTTAAAGAAATGTGTTTACAACGGCAACCGCAATCTGCCTGATGCAATTTTTAAAATCCATATATATTTTTTAACTATAGTTTCAGAAAGAAATTCATTTTTTTCTCTAAATAAATTTTAATTATTTATATTTCCCTAAAATGTGGGAGATCCTTACGCTGCACCCATATTTCCATTTTTAACCGAGTTCACGAAGGAAGGAGGTTATACACTCATACTGTATGTATGTCGTTTTTTTTTTTTTTTTTTTTTTTTTTTGTTTGTTTTTCCACTCATAACTTCTCACCGGATGAACCGATTTTCATGATTTGTTTTTTAATCGATCGAGAGTGGTTTCCCATAGGTCCCGTACCATTGTTTGACCATATTCAATAGTTAGAAGAAAAAAGTTATGGGCAGAAACGTAGTGAGTTCTTTTTTTTTTTTTGGTTTTTCATCCAAAACTTTTTACTAAATGAACCGATTTTGATGATTTTTCCTTTAATCGATAGAGGGTGTCGAACTTAAATATTACACATCAGTTTGATTACATTGTTTTTTTAGAAAAAACGTTATGAGGAAAAAACAAGTACTTTTTAAATTTTAATTGGAAAGGCTTGGCTTGATTTTTCTTTCCTGGGAAAATTGTTAATAAACATGAAACTTATTGTTAAGAAAAGAGTTTGTTGCCATTAAGCTGTAATATTAAAATCAATCATAACAAGAGTTTGATTGAAGGTTTCTCTGAAGAAAAAATTAAATCCAATCAGTGACCTTTTAAAATCAATTTCAAAACGGAATTTATCATACAAACGGTTAGTTTTTAGTGCCGTTTAACCCCTTTAACGGTTAACCCTCAAAGAAGGTTCCCCTTTGATATGGATTTTTTAAAAATAGTATTTATGTAAAAATGTATTTTCACTGAACAGAATAAAATAAAATAATTTTTGGAAGAAAAATAGAACCGACTTCAAATAATAAATTGCGCTAAAAAGTAAAAAATAAATTAATTCTTTAAACAGCATCGATACGACTTTTAAACATAATTTTTGAAGTCGGTGCAAAATTATGACAGTCTAATTATCATTACACCATGCGTTATTTTACACTGAAACTGTTGCAAATTCCAGGCCATTTATATTTGTAATTGATTTATGGTTACAAAAGTAATCATGAATCAAAATCCATCATAATTTTGCACCGACTTCAAAAATTATGTTTAAAAGTCGTATCGATGCAGTTTAAAGAATTAGTTTATTTTTCACTTTTCAGCGCAATTTATAAGTTGAAGTCTGTTCCTTTTTGTTTCCAAAAATTATTTTATTTAGATATTATACTTTGGTATGTATTCACTGAAATGTATGGTTCTCTGTTGGCGCAAGATCTCGACAGTCAAAGTTGCATTAAAAAACCTTTTTTAAAAACAATTTTGAATGACCTATGACATTTGCGCCAAGAGTCAACCATAATTACTTACGTCATAAGAGTTACTGTGGATGTAGTAGAACACAAAGTAATTGTCACTGCCATGGTTCACTCTTGGCGCAAAAAGTATTGGCTTTTGTAAATTGGTTTGATTTTCTTGAAAAAATGAACAAACTTCAACTTCAACCTCCAAAATCTTAAAGAAAAACAGTTTTACTATAATATATTTTTTGAAAGAATAAGAAAAGACGTGTATAATAATTTTACATTAGGGTCATTCCATGTCAACTGGACCAATTTTCAAAATCATCCCCACTCGACCATCTCCAATTTTGATAAAATTTTGCTCAAAGATTCTGGTAGGTATAAAACTAAGTTAGCCAAATTTTTAGACCTTGAAAGTAAAAACTCATGTAGCAGGGGGCGCCTAACTGAAGGAACCAAGATGGCTGCCATTGACGAACGAACCAAGTAGCCATGTTTGGATGTACCTGGAAAGCCACATATTACAAGTACATCCCCTAAATTTATTTTCCTCAGACAACTTTTTGTGCTTAATCTAATAGCAATGTTTTGAAAGACCACAAAGAAAGTTATTTGCTATTGTGTTCAGTCAAAGTTGGCTGAAAACTCAATTTGACAAAAATTTTTTAAACTTTAGTTACTGATGATTTAGAGCAGTATAAACTTACACACTTGTAATTTTGTATATATCTAAGTCAACTACTTGTCAACGTATTCTGAAAATTTCAAAAATTTCATTAAGATAGGTTTTGATTTATAGTTACCTAAACATGCAGCGGTTTTCAAAAATGGCCAATTTTGAACATTTTTGAACCATCGTATCTGAGGGGGAACTTAATGAATTTCCATCGTTTTACTTTCATTAGTTAGAGAAAAGCTTTCTCTACCAAATTTGAAATTTTTAGGAGGGTGTTTTTTCGTAAGCCGGAGAAAAAATCGTTCAAATTTTCATATTAAAATGTTTGAAGGAATTAGGATTTTACGTTTTAAACTGATTTAATTACGCATTTACTTATTTGCACAAAAAGTTACTCAACAAGAAAATATTATTCTTGCATTCAGAAGTGTTATTGAAAATAAAATTCACCTCTTTTTTCATAAAAACAAGAATTCAGTTTGAAACATTAGAGATCAAGCAATGCCTCCAAAGAACTTTTTTTTTTTTTTGAAAATCTGTAATTAAAAAAAAAAAAGGTTTTGTTATGTAATTTGCAATGACATACAATATACATCCCAAAAGTTTTTAATAGATTATCTAGTTTTACTGTACTAGTTTATGTTTACACTAGTAACCCCTTTACCAAGTTGTCATGCCCAATAGTCACGCTACTCAGCCACAGGCGTAGGTCTCTTTTCTGTAGGACCTCAAGCCTGATGCAAAAAATTAAACAGCAACCATTTTGCCAAAAATTGAATTTCTTAAACTCTTAATAATAAGTTTTTCTTTTTTTTTTAAATTTATTTATTTATTTATCTTAATGTTCAAAATTATTCACATTGGGACTTTATATGTTGATTTTTTTTATCTTTTAGCTTATTTTTTACGTTTCTTTGATGCCGCCTGTTAGGAACAGTAAGATCGTTATGCTGCAATCGCACGGCAATCTTTTTGCATCTGCTTTCATTTTACAATATTTCTAGTTCTTTTATTAATAATTCACAATACAGAGCATATTGAGCAAAAATACAAATCAATTTTTCAGTATTAGAATGTCTTTTGGTCGAAATTTTACCAAAGTTTGACTCTCATCTTCCAAAAATGAGAGTCAAGTTTTTTCAAATAATATTGATTATGTGTCAAATGCGAGTATGCGCCAACACTGCAAGCCCCAATGCAAGTTTCTTTCCTTTCAAATGTCAAATAAAACTTCAAAAAAGCAAAATTAAGGCTAAAAATGCACACATATCAGCATGGTTTTTTAATCAAATTTGAACCATTTTTTCTCCGGCTTACGAAAAGACACCCTCCTAAAAATTTCAAATTTGGTAGAGAAAGCTTTCCTCTATCTAATGAAAGTAAAACGATGGAAATTCATTAAGTTCCCCTTCAGATATGATGGTTCAAAAATGATCAAAATTGGCCATTTTTGAAAACCGCTGCATGTTTAGGTAACTATAAATCAAAACCTATCTTAATGAAATTTTTGAAATTTTCAGAATAGGTTGACAAGTAGTTGACTTAGATATATACAAAATTACAAGTGTGTAAGTTTATACTGCTCTAAATCATCAGTAACTAAAGTTTAAAAAATTTTTGTCAAATTGAGTTTTCAGCCAACTTTGACTGAACACAATAGCAAATAACTTTCTTTGTGGTCTTTCAAAACATTGCTATTAGATTAAGCACAACAAGTTGTCTGAGGAAAATAAATTTCGGGGTTGTACTTTTATTATGTGGCTTTCCAGGTACATCCAAACATGGCTACTTGGTTCGTTCGTCAATGGCAGCCATCTTGGTTCCTTCAGTTAGGCGCCCCCTGCTACATGAGTTTTTACTTTCAAGGTCTAAAAATTTGGCTAACTTAGTTTTATACCTACCAGAAACTTTGTGCAAAATTTTATCAAAATTGGAGATGGTCGAGTGGTGACCACTGGTCCAGATGACATGGAATGACCCATTAGGAACATATCCTGAAAATGTCAGCCAAATCAAAAATGTCAGCTTCCAACTCTGCTGATTCTTAAAAAAACAGGCTCTTCATACAGAAGATAGGGCTCCTGAATTTTTGTTAGATATTAACGGCACAGAGCAAAGTACTATACCAGAGCTTCCCAAACTTTTTCAAGTCTAGACATCCAGTCAAATAAGATCTATTCGTGATTCGTGAATTATTAGTATATTCTATATTTGCACGATTTTAAACATAAAAACACAGAAATAAGTAATAAAATCATAAAAACTAAGATTATAACTCATATTTGAAAATTCGTGAAAGTACTTTAATTGTAACCATCACTTGTATGCTTGGTTGGGTAGGAGCAAAAAATATTCTAGTTTGCCGACTGTCTGCTGAGCTTAATTCTAGAGACAAAACATCAACATTTGTGAGCATTTCAAACAGAACCGAATCAAAAGAAAACTTCAATTACGTTGGCGTACGATACGATGTTTAATATGTGGTCTGATAAAATAAGCGAATGTGACAACTTTCACAAATTTGGCAAAAATATCATTTTAAAATTAAAGCATCAAGGTTTTTTTTACAGAACTTAACACTTTAATCATTAATTTCGTTGATACGTTAAATCATTTAGGAATAGAGTTATTTAATAATATTTTTTAAACAGATTTCTCTCTCTCTCTCTGTGTGTGTGTGTGTGTGTGTGTGTGCGTGAGTGCGTGTTTTTGTGCATATTTTGCCCCATGTGGTGGGCTATTGTAAATTACAAATTTCTTTTGTATGTGCTAGAGAGACGCTTGAATTTAATAATTTTTTCATAAACAAAATTTTGAAATTAATTTTTTGTCAACAGTATAGTTTCAAAATGGCCGTCTGCACATGTGAAGTTTGAATTTTTAGAAGATTTTCATGTTTTGATTTTATAGGTAAGTTAAGTTATTGCAATAATTTTTAGATTATATATTAAAAATTTAGTGTTTATATCACGTATAAAAATATTTGTTGATAATACTATTTAGAATTTATCATTTCCTTTATGAAAAAGAAATTTGAAAATTTTGTTGTAGAGTAAGTCACAAGAAACAAACAAAAGTTTGTGTTAAGTTTCTAAACAAAGGCCGATTTTCATATTTTTTTAACTTTCTTTCTTTATGATGACTATAAAAGGACAATTTTGAATTCTTAAATGATAAATATACTTATTGAATTTTAAACTTTTTTATACTGCAGAGTAAGTCACATTCACATGCGTTATTAACGTGATTTAGCTTTAAAAAAGTAAAATGTTTTCTCACTTTTACATTAGATGAAGAAAACTGCAGCTAGAGAAAGAAAGAACAAAGAGACAGGTGAAAAGCAAATGGAAATTATGAAGCTTTTAAAGAAAAAGAATCTAAGAAGCAAAAATAAAGACGAAGTCAAAACAAAAAACTCATGAGCGTTGAAGAGAAACAAGCTTTGAAAGTAAAGAAGAGGCAAGAAATGAGAAGATATAGTGCAAAGAAAGCACAGAAATCTGTCCTGGATGCAGAATTCTTCTTTTAATTCAAATTTGGATTCTCCACATTAAGCATTTAAAAGTCCTGCTTCATTTAGAAAGGCCCTTGCTAAGGTGAAAAAAAAAATGCAACGAAGTCCTAACAAATCTAAAGCTTTGGTGAAAATGTTAGCTTATCAATTGATATCAGATATTGTACAACCAATATCTAGCAAACCAAAAATGTGTCAGCACAAGAGCCAATATCACTAGTAAAAGAATTTTTTGGAAAGGATACCATATCCTACCAGACACCTGGAACTAAGGATTATGTTATTATAAAAGATGCAAACGGAAAAAAGTCAAAATTACAAAAGAAATATCTATGTATGACTCTTGGTGAAACCTTTCAAAAGTCATTTTTCAATCAGATGGGGCAGGCTAACATTTTAAAGAAAATTTTTCAATTTGTTTAGCAGTGCTATAACCTCGTGATGTAGAGTGGCTCTTTTCAGCCACAGGTTATGGCAAGGGTCCTATTGATGGTATTGATGAAATTGCGAAACGCAGAATAAGGGAATCCACACTTTCAAGGAAAATTGATCCTTGTTCTGCTGAAGATCTTTTTCCTTCAGCAAAGAATATGTGCAAAAATATTACCATTCTTATGGTTACAGAAAGTATAATCCTTGAGGAAAAATTTATTGACGAACTATGTGCACCTTCAGGAAAACAAATATATCAAATTTCTGAGACGAGAAAATGCATTGCATCATTAAAATTAAAGATTATGAGCTAAAAAGGTAACTAACGTTCCACCGAAACCACAAATTCTTTTGAAAATCAGCCTTATCTCAGGAAAAATAGAAAATTTGAAACACGAAGATTTTAATGATAACATTATCAATGACACCACAGAAAATAAAATTGCCCTTGATGTAGGCAATTGGGTTCTAGTACCCTTTGAAAGGAAAAAAAAAATACTAAGCATTTTGCTGGGCAAATCATAGGTAGAGAGAAGTCTTTTACAAAGGTTAAGTTTCTGAAGTGGAAAATAAACCATTTTACTTGGCCATCAAAAGAAGATACATCACTGAACACATGAGAAAAACATAATGAAGTTACCAGAACCAAATTTTGATGGTAGTAGTAACTAAAAATTTACAAATATCAATCTTAATAAATTTTTAACGGGACAGTTTAATGTGTTAATCAATGTGTAGTGTAAGTCACTACTCCACTGTAGTGTAAGTCACAAAGAATAAATTAGATTAAAAATTTTTAAAAGAACCTTCATTCTTGTTGATTACATTCCCTTAAACTCTATAGCACAGAATCAGCAAAAAAAAAAAAAAGTTTCAAGAATGTCCCGTTTGGAAGAAATATTAAAATGAAAATACTTCCTAAATGCAACTTATTTTCATGTAGTGTTAGTCACATCATAGCAAAACAAATTTTAAAAACATAAATTTAACAAATATTGAAAATTTAAGAGTTGTTAAAAATGATTTACATGTTTGTAATTAATTTCCCATACATCGCATTTTTTAACATGTAAACGTTTGTCCGAAATTTAACATGTATGGCTAATTCCATGGGTAACTCTGATGTAGTGTAAGTCACGCATGGAATTAGCCATATATATATATACTCTTTTGCACAAGTACGTTTAGATAACTACGAATTGTCGGAGTCTACCCCCACTTGTAAGTTTGTTTATAATGCAATGTCCAAGGACAAAGTTGTAAAATACACAACTGGACAACATTTTAGAAGACCTTAGTGCCTCAGTTAATGTAAGATCGTAAATTACAAGATAAATTTGATCTATATTTTTGTTTAAAAAAAATCCCAAATAGTGCAATAACGAAACCGAAAATGCATTGTAAATCGTATTGGCCCTAATGAATATACATACAAAAGCAGTTAAAGGTAAGTGTCCCATTTAAAAATTGTTTTTTGTAAGATAGTAAGATTCTTTAGAGTTGCAGACAGACGTTACAACTGTACACTTTTAATTAACAACTGTCAATATTAACATGTAACAGCGAATTTTGCACAAAAGTGTAACATACTTAAAAATAAAAATTTTTAAAAAAGGGAAATAAAGGGGCGGGGGGGGGGAGAGGAGAAAAAAAGACAATTTCATATTAGATGTAAAAGTTTTGCAAAAAGTGTTAAAATCTTCCATTTTTCGTTTGGGGCAATTTTTATAATTTTCATGATCTCTCAAGAAGGTCACTGTATATCTACTCTGTATATATATATATACTTTTTAAATTTTTATAAAAACGGAAGGAGGCAATTGCTCCTACCTAAATAACAGGCCTAGAACGAAAGTTAACTTCACTTACTGCCATGACGCACTCCTTAAATCTTGCACGTAACACTGTGCTGGGTAAGTTCTGCAGTTGTCCGATCGATCGGCTTATATTTTATTTCTAAACTAGCGGTAGCCGCAACGGCGTTGCCCGTGCAAAGTTAAAATAGCGGCTCCTACGGCGCAACTTGTTTTTTTCCCCAAGCAAGACACCGAAGGCGACTTCTTAAGTCACTTCTGAGCCGATAAAAAACTTATTTAAGCCAGTCTTTTTCCACAAATGTATATCTACTTTGATTAAGGTATAAAATTATTTCAATCTATTACTAATAACCTATATTTATTGATCTATATTTGCATCATGTGGCATATTTATCTTTATTACATCATCAAAACTTTTATAGTTTTTTTTTTTTTACTCTGACTCTGATAGAGAGCAGTACATTCTTTCTGAGTCTGGATTCAAAAATATAAAGGTTATTTCATAAATGTTTATTTCAACCAATAAAAAGGGTAAATTGTGGTACACAAATTAAAAAGTTAAGTGTATTGGTAGTTTTATACATAAACATATATTTTGAAATCAAATCAGAGAAATGAATTGATACAATTTTAAAGCCATTTAGAAAAGTTCATCTGAAAAATCTAACAGTTACTGATACCCTTAGCCTAGTCAAGAAAAGCAAAAGCTGTGGCGAAGAGATGCTGGACTATGTATATGTAGGCAGTTTGATGAAATAAAAAAACATCAGTAGAGGCTGGATGTGAAGTATGTTGATAGTGAAAATTGTATGGAATGCAGGGGCGGGTAGTGATAATTGTCACCCGTGGAAAAGATTAACCCCTCCAAGAAAAAAAAATCATGTAAGCATGAAGTATGAGTTTTAATGAAATATAATAAATATTTTTTTTTAAATCGCCAGATTGAAAAATAAAAACACCGTTTGTATCATGAGCCTCATAATATTTAAAGTATTTGTTGACGACAACGGTTATGATTAGCGGTTAAAAAACATTGTGAATATATTTTTTTAAGGAAAGGACTTTGCTCAGTTCAAAAGAGAAAAAAATATCCAATTTAAAGTATGTGTTTTATTCTATGGAGCTTCTAAAGGTTCTTTTTTTTTTTTCTATGTCCTGACTGCGTGTCACCCCTGAAGTCAAAGAGACATTTCTTTGGTAGCGGACAATGGAATATCCTGTGTATAAGATTAAAACTAAAAATTTTCCCACAGACACTGTTCACTCCCTGTTTGATAATAGAATAGCCCCATATAATGCAAAAAAAATCGTTTTATCTAAGATACCTTGAAACGACTTTTTGAAGATGAACAAATGAAGAAAGAGAAAAACTGTTGCTTGAATTATTTCAAGATTTTTTTCCCCTTAACAAATAACAGTAATTACAGATTAGTATTTACTATTGTAATAGAAATAAAATTTCACATTAATTTAAAGCACAAATGAGCATTAAAACGCAGACATATGTTTCGGGATTGCTTGGAATCCCTTTTTCAATGCGACAGGGAGCTTCTAGATGCAAAACATCCAAATGAAGCATCTAGAAGCTCCGTGTCGCTTTGAAAAAGGGATTCCAAGCAATCCCGAAACATATGTCTGCGTTTTAATGCTCATTTGTGCTTTAAATTAACGTGAAATTTTATTTCTATTACTGTTTACTTGCACAAAGTTAAATTATTATTATTTACTATTGTGTTATTAATTGGGTTAACCAATATACTAAAGTATTAAATTTCCCTCCACAATCAAATACAACACTTAACTGCATAATACTGATTGTAATCATTCATATTTGTATGAGGGCAGAGTGGATTTACAGTCCGGTCAAGGGGGCGGTGGTTAAAAACCCTGCCTCTCGCCCCCTCCAAATGAAATGGTTTTCAATATTGAAGTAGCTGAAAACAATTTTGGGTTATCTTCAGTTATGTAATAGGAAGAAAAACGGCAACAGCTCTTCCATAGAAGTTTTTCGAAATTGAAATTCGAAAAACTCAATTTTACACTATTTTTGGTAAGATTAGGGGAGGGGAAAAGGGGATCTTCCTCGAAATTAGTTGAAATCGAAGTTCTAAAATAACTTGCATAATCTGTCGTTCGACGCGTTTAGCGGAGGATGGACGGCCCCAGCTCTCTTAATGTATTTCTTACAAATTGACATATTAAAAGCATATTCGAAAAAAGGCAAATGCCTAGGATGAATAAATTAAATCGGCGAGTTCGAATCAGTTCAAAACCATGTTTACATTCATTAAAATGCATAAATACCTCAACTATTTTTAAAATTCTTTATTTAAAAACAACGTACTTATTCTATTTCGAATGTGTGTATCACGGGAGGTTGCAACCCCCCTCCATTAATCCGGCACTGCAGCAGTGCCCTTTAAACATTTTCAAAAGAGAATTGAATTCTTCACGGCTCCAGTGAAAGTTGTTCGCTACTTGTTTTTGGTAATTAATGAATATTATTTTTATGAGTAGATACTATGTTACTAATAAGTTTAATAATCTATTAACATATTAAAATTTTTCATCCCAGTTGAATTAAACTGGTTGGCCCTCTTCAACCGCCTAATTGAATAATAATGCTTGAAATCGATATATATTGTTTAAGCAGGCCCAACAACATTCTAAAAAAGAAAATCAAATTTTCCACCTCTCAAATAACCATGGGTGATGCAAAGCGGAAAAAAAATTCCGAACTTCACACAAAATTTTCAGAAAAAGTATGCACCATCAATTTAAAATAAAAAACTATATAGGTTAGCAACCCCCCCCCCCCCTCCTCAACACACAGTACATACGCAAATATATATATATATATATATATATAAGCTCAAAAATAATCCTTCAAGAAATTAAATGAAAGGTCTTATATACCAGAAGTCTTTTTTTTTTCTGGAAAAAGAATTATTGTATTGAAAGTAGGGTTCGGGATTTTTTTTATTTAAATCAGATTTTTTTAAAAAGACCTTAAATATTTTGGATATTTATTATGTTACATTCATAGAAACAATATGGCATGTTAATCAATATGCAAAAATGCACTTTAAGCTATTTTCACAACAATAAATATTTTTAAATAATAATAATGATAAACAAATTTTAATACGAATGCATGATTCGAATGAAACTTAACCCTACCAGGAATAGTAGTACACTCATAAGTACGGAGAAAATGAACAAATTTAATCTGAATTATTTTGCTGTTGAAAGCTGTAAAAAGTAACAATAGTGTGTATTTAATTTTATATTGAGTGTACTTTAATCATTTTTCTATGTTATAAATGAAAAAGCCCGAAACATTTTTACCCATTTAGTAAAATCATATGGTCACACCATTACTAAAAGCTGAAACTTTTTGTTTCAATCAAGTATCTTTATTGAAAACTTCTATGATAAAAAAAAATATTTTAGAGGGAAAAAAACCGTAAGCTATTAGGGGACATGGATGAAACTTCAAGGATACATATTCTAACTTCTAACATTTGTTGTTTAAACCACTATCATTCTGAATTATTTATTGTATGGCATTTATTAAATTGATCTAATATACTATTTTTAAGATAAAGAACTCAGAACGGTTCATGATTATTATGAATTTTAATTTGAATTATTGAATGAATGATGCTTTGCTGTTAAGATGCTTGAAGAATAAGAGTAATGTTGTAAAATTTAAAAAATAGTTATTAGTTCTAACCTTATGTAATATGTTATGCACACAGACAGATGGACCTAGGAAGTTTTGTTGGAAACAGTGGTTGTAATTGCAAAATATTTCATTTTTACAACACTTTCTAACACTGTAAAATAAATGATTTTTTTGAAAAAGAAATCACTTGATTTAAATCACGATCTAAATCGTGATGTAAATCAACGAACCCTTATTGAAAGTATTTTAAAGTAGTACAAAATAGGTAGTAAGGAAAACACAGATATTAATTGTCAAAGAAATCTTAAGATAAGTAAATTTTTAAAATTTCGGTTTTTTTTTTTTAAACTTTCGGAACAGGTGCTCGAAGATTTTCGGAAATGTCGGATCAGAATCACATATGCAGTAAACATTATTTGCTACTGATGTAATTGTAACTGCGATTTTTAATGGATTGCATCGTTCAAAAAATAAATTTCATTGAAAGAATCAATCAATTCTGAAAAGACTTTCTAAAACACACAGATTTTCGTTACATGCAAGGCCGGCGCCATTATTGTTTACATTCATCCGCGGAATTTCTGAAACTCACTTCACTTTAATTCACTTTCAAGAACTCGTATGAAGTAAAGAAAATGCTGGAGGATTAATATTTTAATTGTTGAATTTAAAGAATATTGAACGAATTTAAAAAAAACAGCTTCGAAGTGCAAACCACCCAGATATGATAGCATTTTGTGCCACTTTTCGTAATCCTACGTTGCGTAGATTTTGCTGTAGAGCGTATAGCCACAAAGCCGTTGCCAACTCGAAAGTTCATCAAACTTTCATTTTTATATATATAGATGTCACCGGGATTCCAGGGGATAATATACAAGTATCTTGCGATGAAGCATATGAAAATTACTACGCTTTGAAAATTGAGTCATTATTTTTTTTAAAATCGTTAATTGTACAAAGAACAAAACCGCTGCATCGAATAAAAAGTCACACTAGCAAAATGTTCATTTTTACAGAAAACGTAATATAAATACATAAATAAATACTCTATGTCACGATTACTACTAGAATTAAATTGTTAAATAAAACTAATGTATTTTAAATATCATGTGCACGTTTGTCAGTAGATGGCGCTAACTGAGGGATTAAAATTTAAGACAGGAATACGATCAAGTGCTTACGTAAAGTTATTCGATCCGAAGTTGCAAGTGGGTAAACACATTTTCCTGAGGTTTCTACGTGCATTAAAATTTAGTTCATAGGTATATTTTAACTGTCATTATAGAATGTTTCCTGCAAATTTCATATGAAAAGGTAAGATTTGTAGATAAATTATGACAAAAGTGACTCAAAGGCGATTAACAAAATTTTAGTATGTTTACTTCAGGTTTATATGATTTCTATTTAATGCCCTTTTTTATTTTTATTTCTAAATTTTAAGTTTTGTATTTTTAGGATTGTTTGAATTCAATGCCAAAAATTGCACATCTGTCTTAAAATCATAGACGCATTGTCAGAAACTGCTTGTCCCAGATAAAAACTGTTATGTAACACTGTAAGACGATCCAAGAGCTAATAGCAGTGTAAAATTTCAATTTTATTTTTTCTATTTAAATACTTTCCTTTTTTTCTATTGCATATGCTTCCCTTAATTTGACACCTATAATTTAATTACAAATTTTAAATTAGCGTAATGTATTTTAGATGTCGCGTGCTATTTTAATGCTTGCTTGTCGGGAAATCTTGTTTTCCTTTTGGAACCTTTACTAAAGAATGTAAAAATATTTTACAACGTGAATGAATCAACGCACGATGGAAATCATAATGGCATGACAGTCAGTGGCGGATCCAGCGGGGGGGGGGGGGGAGCACGGTGGCTCGTGCCCCCTCGAGACGCTTTAGATAAGAACTAGAAAGAATCGACTTTTTTTCCCCTTCCTTTACGCTAAAAACGAGGAAAAAGAAAGTATTTTGCAGATGTCAAACTGGAGCAATAAAACTTCTATTCTATGTGACTTCTATTCTTTCAATTCTATGTGACAAACTGAGATAACCGGGTAATTGCTGAGACAGAAAGAAGCAGACACCTGCAAATTACTTAGACAGTTTAATTACGTTCACGTTAAATCTTCAACAGACTTGAAGAACCCATTTGACCCCCCCCCCCCCCCCCCGCCCGTAATTTTCGCGAAAATTAAGTTATCGGTGATTTTGCGAGCTGAAAATTTCGCGAATTTTATATGAACAAAACCAAAAGTTTAAAAAAAAATTCGAGAAAATAAGTGCTTTCACAGTATTTATTCCTTTGTAATATATGTCCAGTTAAAAAAAATTGCGTTTTTTGAATTTAATTAGGGAATAATTAATTAAAATTTTATTGATAATTTAAATTTAATAAATCAATTAAGTTTAATTAAATAATCGATTAAATTATATTTGGAAATAAAAACGGATAACAGTTTCTGGAGTTGTGTAACCCCCCTTTATTTTGTTATTAAGCTGAAACCACGCACGTCAGCCATATTGTGCACCCCCCCCCCAGAATTTTTTTTCTGGATCCGCCACTGATGACAGTTGAATAATTAATTTAGCTAGCATTCCACTACCCACGAATATTAAAATATTATGTATGCATGTCACATTAATTTTTTTGACTGGTTAATTAATGTGTCGTATGTTATGTTTTATGTACATTTTTTAACTTCAAAAGTTATGCATTTTTAGGGTCGCTTGAATGCATTATAAAATCGTACATTTGTTTTTAAAAATACCGACGTACTGTCAGAACCGTTTGTTTCAGATAAAAACTGCTCGTAACATTGTAAGAAAAAACTTTAGTGTAAAACTGATGTACATTAAATTAATCACTGAATAAAAAAACAGCTAAATTAAATAAAAAATTCAATTTTTAATTTGTTAATATTATTTACTTTATATTTATGTACATATATATATATATATGACCCCGCCATAACCTGTAGTAAGCAAGCACAGGTTTATTTACTTAGCACTTTATTGCATCTCAAAACACACTTACTAACATATAAAACTTAAACTTATTAATTATAAAGCAATATTAACGTAAATATCAATCGTAGATCAGATACAAACCATAGATCGTTCGTACAAGCTGCAGGTCCGCCTGGCTCGATCTCTCTGTTTTCAGTTACTGTAACAGTTAAGAGCATGAACCTGAGAGAGTGTCACACCTGTGATTCATGCCATCTCGGATTTTTCTCAAAAAATTATCAGCTGATACTTGTCTTATGAAAAGACCAAATCCAGAATTATCTGTTCTAAAGTTGAGTTGTTCAGCTTTTATGAACACCCAAAGGTGGACCCCCCAAAGTGTGCGGGCAAAAACTGAGCGAATTTTTAAGATATGGAATTCGTTATGAGCCACAACTCTTTGCGCAAACAACCTGCCTCCAAATTCTTTTTAGATATGGAACAGAAAAGGGTGAAACTGTATATAATGGATGATAAGATTGTGGCAAGTCGTTGCCGCAAGGTCACTGAAGGTCATAAAAATTGGTGTTTTCGGCATTTTTTAGCATTTTGAAGGCCTGACAACAGCTCGCGCCTTCTAGTTGCCATGGCAAAAGTGGTGTCAGTTGAAAGGTAGGTATTAGCACTTTTAAAAAATGTAACTATCATTGAGGCAAGTTAAATGCGCTTTTAATAAAATCGGGACAAAATCTGGAAAATGTCGCATTTTACCAAAATTCAAACTGTCATAACGTCTTGCGGCATCGACATATTGAAATAATTTTTTTGCCATTATTTTACTCTATTATTGGTCTCTATAAAAAAGTAAAATCCGCTGAGACATGTTGCGTTAAAAAAATTAAATTATTTTTTAACTTACTAAACTTTATTCACAAAAAAAGAAGAAAAAAATGCGTATAGTTTGCTACATAGATATTTTAATATATTGTGACATATCTCATTCATATTACACATATTTGGTATAATTATGATATTTATTTCCCATATGAAATTGTTGACATTTACTACAACTTGTATATTTTAGGACAACATTCAGTATTTTTACATTCCAGTTCTGGCAAAAAGATGAATTCCTTTTCTAACATTTTCTCTCTCTGCACTTTCATTTTCTTCAATTGTAGCTTGTAATAGTTCATCTTCATTTTCATCATCTATTTCTACACCAGAATTTTTAGCTCTACCTTTCAATCTGCTAAAATAGGACATTACTTGCTCTTGTGTTAAATATTCTCCTGGGTTAAAGTTTTTTCTCACATCTACAGTAAGACACCTTATCACTTTTAGAACATTCTGCGCTGTCAATTTATTGCCTGTTTTATCTCCTTCACAAAAGCACTCTTGAACGAACTCTTTCTGACTTTGGTTTAGACGAGTGACCTTTCTTTTTGGCTTTAGTGCCCACCATTTTGGGATACAAGTCCTGAATAAATTGCATTGCTATTAGATTCAATAGCACCTTCTGAAAAGTTTTAATTTTTATATTATATACATATATATATATATATATTTGCTACTGTCTGCATTCTTTTTGCAAACATATTTTTCGTCTTGTCCAAACTAGAGATTAACTTAGGAGTTTGGTGTTCTCCTCTTGGCTATATGCAAGGACAATTCATCAGCAGTTTCAAATGTAGCAGTACAATTGTGTTCGGGACAAAACATAAAATTTACAAACTTTTTGCTAAGAGATTTAGATTTAGGAATCTGCTTTGTGTGAAATTTTTGTGAGCCGAATGTGAAAATACTGAATGGTGTCCCAAAATATACAAGTTGCAGTAAATGTCAACAATTTCATATGGGAAATAAATACCATAATTATAACAAATATGTGTAATATGTCAGCGATATGTCACAATATATTAAAATATCTATGTAGCAACCTATATGCTTTTTTTTCGTGAAGAAAGTTTAGTAAGTTAAAAAATTAAAACATTTTTTAACTTACTAAACTTTCTTCACGAAAAAAAAGCATTTTTTTAACACAACATGCCTCAGTGGATTTTACTTTTTTGTAGCGACCAATAATAGAGTAAAATAATGGCAAAAAAATTATTTCAATACGTCGATACCGCAAGACGTTAGGAATCATTCATAATTGATGTCACGCTTCGAGGGGGGGGAGAGGGGTTCGCAAAATTGTGACAAAGTGCGACAGGGGAGGGGAGGGGGTAACAAGAAGTGTGACATCATGCATTATGCAACATAGCGTGACATGTGACAAAGGGGGAAAGGGTTCCGCTGAAGTGTGACATATTGTGACAAAGGATGGGAGGGGGGTCAAATATATGGGAAAAAAGCGTGACATCATTTATGAATGGCCCCTTATGACAGTTTGAATTCTGGTAAAATGCGACATTTTCCAGATTTTGGCCCTATTTTATTAAAAGCGCATTCAACTTGCCTCAATGATAGTTACATTTTTTAAAAGTGCTAATACCTACCTTTCAACTGACACCACTTTTGCCATGGCAACTAGAAGGCGCGAGCTGTTGTCAGGCCTTAAAAATGCTAAAATATGCCGAAAACGCCAATTTTTATGACCTTCAGTGACCTTGCAGCAACGACTTGCTACAATCTCATCATCCATTATATAAAGTTTAACCCTTTTATGTTCCATATCTAAAAATAATTTGGAGGCAGATTGTTTGCGCAAAGAGCTGTGGCTCATAACGAATTCCATGTCTTAAAAATTCGCTCAGTTTTTGCCCGCACACATTGACCTTTGTGGGTCCATAAGAGCTGAACAACTCAACGTTAGAACAAATAATGCTGGATTTGGTCTTCTCATAAGACAAGTATCAGCTGATAATTTTTTGAGAAAAATCTGAGATGGCATGAATCACCCCATAATGCTAGGTGTGACAGTTTCTCAGATTCTGGCTTTTAATGCGCAGTTCTTTTTAAGTTGCAACATACTCCCACCTTTGTGTTGCTGGATTATGCAACACAAATCATAACCACATTTATTACAGGTTGAGTTTAATCGGAGCCTTGATGCTTCGTCCAGCTCTAGTTCGTCGGACTGGTGCTGATGGCGGTGGGTCTCTAGAAACAACTTGGTTCATTTTGGCTCCATCTTTGGCCAAGTGTTTCCAGGGTTCGTACGGTCCCTAAAGGTCCTTAGAAAGTCCTTAATCTTCATTTTCATTTTTAAGGCCTTAAAAAGTGCTTAAAAAGTCCTTATTTTTTATTCCAAGTGCTTATTTATTTTTTTGTTAGCATAAGAAGGTAGCCTTTCGTTCTATTTCTTTTACAATCTTTGCATCCCTCACAAGAATCAAACGTCTTTCATTTCAACTACAGTACTGCACCCCAAATTTTGCTTGTTTGGAACCGGCGCTATGCCGGCTTTCGTTTTTAGCCGTATTTCGGAACCCGACCGAAAATGGCGGATTTACGTAAACATCAACGCCATTTTTATTTCAATTTGCAGTGCTTTCTTAACGGGTAGATACAGGCCCATCATTTCTAAAATTTGAAAAACGGACTTTTAAGGACTTAAGAGAGAAAAAAAATAGTGAAAGTTGCGCCTAGAAACCAATTTTCATTTTTTAACATAGTAGGTTTTCTAGTTCTATCTTGGCTTCCTGAGTTTAGGTCATGTAAATCAAAAGTATATCTACAAGATTGCTTCTTTTTGACTAAAAAGTTACTGCCATTGATTTAACAGTTTCTTTAATTATTATTTTTTCTGATTTTACAAAAAGTGAAAAAAAAACTCGCATTTTGGAAAAAGGGCCGAATTGTGGGATTTCAAATTTGGGGTTCGATGCTATTTATTACGTTTAACTACAAAGTAAATAAAGAATTTTTCTTCATGAAAATTGTATTTTGAAAGTATAAAGTTTGAAAAATATTTAAAAAATTTAAAGCTCTAAAGAATCATTTCTCTTACAGTATATTAAGTGCTGCGTTTCAAACTCTCTCGATCGCTTTTCAGCCGATCTTTTGTTACACTGTGTTTTCTCTCTCATTTTTTCTTTGATTAAATGAATTTCCGTTTAAAAAAATAATTCACCAATTATTTTTTTAAGCAATGTTTTAAAAGTTAGTAAATTGTTGAAACCGATTTGGCTTCGCGATCGTTCGATCCGGCGTTTTGATGTGCGGGAGATGATATATTTGCTGTGTTAATCAAAATTTGTATCTCACAAAATTTCTTAAGTCGCAATTAAATTTAAGGAATCAACAGCTTCTTGAAACCTTTACAGCATAGCTGCCAAGTTCTCGATTTCCCCTTAGTTTTTTTCCTCTTTTACTTTTAAACTCCGAAAATCTGATTTTTCAAAATGATGTATTAGTATTTTTCAGCTGAAGGGATTGTGCTAAAAAACGTAGACTAATTTTAAAGACAAGAACAGCTTTTAAGGAACTTCTTAAAAATCTATGTAAATTTACATGAATTTTCATAACGCTTTACATATGTAGGTAAAAAAACGTATTTTTTGGAAACTTGCCAACATCAAGCACGTGCTTCGCCGAAGTTTGCGCGCAACATTTGAGATTTCTATCTTTTTGCCTCCGGTAAATATATCAATCATTTTAAAAGTTGACAGTTATTTTAGCATCTGCAGCCTGTAATCTGCACGTTTAATTTTTTATTTTTTAAAGTTTTTTCAAATTTTTGAGCTTTATTTTAATTAAATAATAGGTAGTTACTTTTTGTGAGTAATGTACTATGTTTTAAGTGAATGAGCTCATAACTGTGCAAATTTTCCTTTGGATTTTGCTTTCAAAATTGAAATCCTTTTTCAAGTTGAAAACTTTTTTTTTTTTTTTTTGTTATAACTTGACTTTGAAGTCTGCCAGAAGTCCTATTCGGGTACATTGAAGGCAGTGAGGAGCAAAGGGATGTAAGTGACCAAAATTTGATTCCGACAAAAACACGTCCAATGTTTGGGTCTTATGGGACCTTTAGTGCTTTTTTTTCTAAATCATGTTGGGGGGGGGGGGGGGCAGCATCTGTTAGGCCTACCTATAACATCTCTTGCCGCAATATAGAATAGTGCTCTTCCTATCATTTGCACTATTTATCTCTAAATTTTCAATTTTATCACTTACACACCTTTGCATTAAAGTGCCTCATATATGTATTACTTGGGGGAAAACTGGAAAAAAATACCAAAAGATTCAATAAGTAATAAAAATATTATTTTAAAACAATAATTCATGTCCACCAGTTGGTATATTTTAGTCTATGATGTGTGGATTGTAGATTTTGTAAGATGTATGATTTTGATTTTTTTTCAAAGGAAAAGAGTATTTTTGCTAACAAATATAGAAGTTTTTTGAAGACTGAAATTAAGTTAAACCAACATTTAAATTTTAATCATAGATTTAAGTTTGTCTGTTTTCCTTTTATTTTTTTTTTTTTTCATTCCCCAGTCTCCCTTTTCTGCTTTTCTGTTTCTGTCTCTCTCTCTCTTTCTTTTTTTTTTAGACTTTTGTTATCTTTAAATGGAGTTAATGCTTTTATATGAACGTTTTTTTTTTTTACTTCAATAGTTTTACTGGACCAAAATACATATTATTTTTATGATAATAAAATCAAGTTTTTTTAAGCTTTTCTAAATAATTTTAAAAACTGCTTTTGAGAAGAAAAAATTTCATGACAGAAATAAAAATTTTACATTTAAGCCTTGTAAGCACAAATTCCACCAGGGAATAAAGGTTTGATAGAGCACTATTAAGTAAGCCTAAATTGAGATAATTGCACAAATTCTCTAGGAAACGTGTAGCATTTTCTTTGACAATTTTTCATTTAATTTGATAATTAACCTATGCCATTATGCTGTGATTAGCTAACTAATTAGCACTGAAAAGATAAAAACATTCCAGTTTTTATATTTTAAAAGAAATTTGAGGTCCTTAAAAAAATTTGTAGGTCCTTAAAAAGTCTTTATTTTTGGTTTTCCCAAAAGAGTACGAACCCTGGTTTCTCAGGAATCTCATTCACAATCCTAGACCTAGGCAACTCAGTAGCCTCCTCGCAAGTCAATTCCAATGGGTGAATTCTCCGGAGGGGACGAATTATCTCTCCAGTTGCCGTACGTAACTTAGCAACACGCTCCACCGAATCCCTTCCTGTGTACAGCTCCACAACTCGTGCTAGCGGCCAAGCTATTCTATTAGTTTTGAGCTTGGACAAGAACGATTTCACCTGGGGAAATTTTCCTTCTTCTAGAAGGTACTTTAGGATGTCGTACAAGCTCTCCTAAATACTCCTTAAAGAAACGCTGTCTTAAGTGGTGTCTTAGTGAATGAACATAACGCACACGTTTTAGAAGATGACGTGAGTCCACGACATCCAAATCCATGGTATCTCCCTCAGTACAATCTTGAATGAAATGTGCCGGAGTTAGTGGCTGCAATTCGTTTGGATCATCGGGCAGATAGGTTAGCGTTCGACCGTTGAGGGTTTTCTCGCAATCACAAAGCAGAGTTAGCATCTCCTCGTAAATGACACGTATGTTCTTTTCAAACTTCTCCGTAAAAGCTCCTTTAACACTCGCACCATTCGCTCCCACCAACCACCATACCATAGCAGAAGGTGGATTAAAACGCCATGCAATACGTTTTGTTGCACATTCACGTTGAATTGATGACTAATCAATCGCTTTCAAAGCGCGTGCAGTTCCTATGAAGTTTGTACCATTATCTGAGTACATAATCGAACATCGGCCTCTTCTTGCAAAGAAGCGTCTTAAAGATAGCGTAAAACTTTCTGTAGAAAGGGATGTGACCAGTTCGGAATGGACTGCTCTGTAGACCGCGCAAGTGAAAAGTACAATCCAAGCCTTTTGTCCACCTCTAAGGAAAACGGACCCTGCTAAATTCACACCGGAAACTTGGAATGCAGCTACTCTATATGAATTCTATCTGGAGGCAAAGGCACTGGATCAGGAATCACAGGTTTTGTTGAAGTCTTCTTACACTGCAGGGCATTGGCGTATTACTTCCCGTACCACCTTTCGACCCTTGGGGATCCAAAAGCGTTGTCTTAAAAAGGCCAATGTAGCAAGCATTCCTCCGTGCTTCAAAACCTTATGAGTGTGCTCTATAAGTCGTCGCACAATAACATGATCCGGTAGTACGATAGGTTTTTTAAATTCATCATCATCTTCACTCAATATTAATCGACTTTTGACCTTTAAGAGACCCTCATCCTCAAAGAATTGGATTGTTTCTGAATATTTTTCTCGAACTTTGGATGACCATTCAAGCTGATTAAAATTTATCATAGTCTTCTCTGCTATTTCTAACTCTTTGGCAGTAAGTTCCCCTGTAAGTTTAGGTGATCTGTTTCTGGCGTTATGACTGAACCTTAACATCCCAGCAATCATGTGTAAAAGTTTAGTATAATTCGGAAACATGAGAGTCTATCACTAAACTTTTCATCTGAAGTGAGACTTACTAAAGTATTTGCAACTGTCTTGCGCCGATCCAAATATGCTTCATCCGGAACAGTTATCTCAGAGGTAAGCCAAGATTCTTCGTTTTCATACAGCCATCTAGTGACCCACCCACAACTGACTTTGCGGAGGTCCGACCAGTCACAATATCGAGTAGCCAAGTCAGCAGGGTTGACTTCTCCAGGAACATGTTTCCAGTCCTCCATATTAGTCAATTCTCTGATCTCCTTCACTCGATTTTCCACGAAGGTATTTGTTACGGTAAAATGTAACATAGCTCATGATCATACAGTGATAGTACATGCGTTGTATTAATTAAAACATTACCATGAAATTGTATTCACTTTCCTGAAATTAGGTAAAATTTCTTGAGATAAGAATATTCATAGTAAATTCTGTGAAAAATCAACAAAACAATTATTTTAAATGAATCTCATTTATTTATAATTTGCTTTGCTTATTCAGATTTATTATAGATTAAAAATGTAAATAAATAATAGTGCACCATTAGACTTAAATCATAAAAAGAAAAAAAACACATTACATGAAATACATTAATTGAGCTCAATTACTATGGGAAAGAATACCTGGGACATCATTTATTAGGCCTCATGATTTTTTTGTCTTCTTGATTATTACTTTTTTGCGGGAACGTTCTGATTATAATCAGCTGATGTTCAAAATTCTGTAGATTTCGCTGAATAAAACTTGTCTTTCATCTTTCACGAAAGTTCATGAAGTTTCTATGACATTCCGGGCGAGATGATAAATCAAATTGTCTGATTTAGAGTTCAATTTCTGAACCGAGTCGATTTGAATCAATGTCAGAGTCTCCTCATGCCAACGGATACCAAATCCCATTTTTCAGATCACTCATGCTACAATTGTACGAAGCGTCCATTTTACCTCGCATTCCGTTGATTATCCAAAGTTTGTTCAGATTTCCATATTGTATACATTTGACTTATAGAAGAAGTTTTGAACTCTAAACTATTTTTGAACAAGCTTAGATAATGAATTATAAACGAAAGCAAATTATTAACATCATTTTCTATACCCAAAATACCATAATGACTAAAAGAAGTTTCTTCATATATTTAGGTTAATTTTTCATTTCTTTTTTATAAAGAAGAAAAAATTGGTCGCATCAATTTGATGAGTATTCTTTGACAAATTCTCCTGTTACTTCAAGTTCCTCTTTCTTCCCTTTCTTTTTACCTTTTTTTAATATAAATATAAATTTGTATATACAAAAGATATCGAATGAGCAATCAATTAAGTGACCCGCTTCCAGTGACTGAGATTGAGCAGTGCTAAAGTCTAAGGGCGGCTTAACAGAACGAAAGTTATAATTAATTTCACCCCACAAAGTAGCTTCTGTAATTGTAACTGTTCTCCTATAGGAAACAGGTCGAATAATAGTCGCACGTTTTTAGTTTTAATATAAAAGAGTTGAATTCAAGTTTTACTTTAGCATTGCACTCAATGGTCGAAGCGAAATGCTATGGCAATTTCAACTCGAAATTAGTGAGCAAAATGTTTTATACCGATGAACCGCCTACTCGGAATTCACCCTGCGATTGGTAGCATTCCAGTTGACTATATAGCTCAGTGGCCTCATTCACACGTGTAGTTGCGTTGTACTCATTCGTACCATTTAGGCGGGATTGCAGCGTCGTACAAGAGTATGGGTGTTATTAATATTGGTCCGTCCAACCCAGTTTCGTTAGTAAATTTTATTCCAACATTTTTACATGCAGCAAAGTCACCTGGGATAACTTCTGGACAAAATACACATCCAATTTCTGAAAATTCTAATAAAGCTAGAGTTACAATTTTTGACACAGAGTAAACGCTATACTCTGCCTTACTAAAAGATAAAATATTTTGTAAATAATACACCTGTAATTTCAGTAATTGCATTTAATTAGTGTCCAGGGCCCTGGGGATGGGCAGTTCTTTGGCACTGATGTTTCTGATGCTAATCAGAAGATTAATTATGTGTATTAACTAAATATACTCGATGTGCAGCTGTTTTTCTATCATCTTACCTTTATAGTTATAAAAATTTCTTAGCCAAATGTTAAAACTATACCGTTACTTTATTTGTAATGCAATTGTCAGAGGTTTCCACCAGTTGATATCAAAACAACAGTAGCAAGTGAATTAAACATTGGGACTCGAATACGAATTCTCGAAACCTGCAAGTTGGAAGCTTCTCACTCTTGCAACTTCTTGGTGGTAGATTAGGTCGACGTTAGTTCACATCCCCTGCAAATGTGCAAATTGGTGACGTCACGCCAGGGGGCGTGGAGCTCTGACGTCACTCTGCTGAAGGCGCATGCGCGTGGCAGTTTTCTGCGTTGAGTGTGTGAAAGTATAGCTTTTAGCGTTATTTGTTTACATTGAACCCAGTTGGGAAGGGACGGCAGTTAGAAATATGTTTAGAATATTTTACATCGATTATGTGGAATACTATCAATACAAATAAAAGAGATCATACTTTAAAGAAAAGTTGGCTGAATAAAAGTATATTATTAATTCATTTGGTCTTAGTATTGCGAGAGAGAAGTGTTAAATAATATTTTATTTTTAGTACTTAAGCTAGTACTTAATTTTGAGGAGATGGTAAACATTTTTAGTTGCAATGACATTTGAGCAGTCAATTACTTAATGAGTGTGGTTGAATTTTTTAAACCAATTAAATTAATTTTTAGTGAATATGAATTAGAAAATTAAAAATTATTTGTTTGATAATAACTGATGATCTGGCCTTTTTCTATCCTATCACAAAATAAATTACTAGTACATTTTTTAAATTAACACTTATTACTAATGTACTAGTAATGTACTAGTAAAAATAAGTGGTGCTTTAGTTTTGGTTTATTATCTAGTGGCGATGAGTTGAAATTTAAACAAACGCAAGTCGTCCTTTTCCCCACTGTTTTGGCAATGCTTTTATAAATGAGATCAGTCGAACAGGAACATATATTAAACCAAAATTATTTTTAAACACTGAGTATACATGAACAGAATTCCATTTAAAGAAGCTTTTGATGAACTTAAGCACGAATTGAAAAATAAAAACAGGATAAGAAGAAAAAGGATTTAAATAATTTTTCCTTAGTTTTTTTTTTTTCTTTTCTTTTCCTTTACAGCAGCAAATATTAAACTGAAATGAAAAGACATTTTTTAAATTTGCCAAATGTTTATTTTTGGTGAGATCAAAAGTATTTTGTCTTTGTGGTGGAAAAACTATGCGCCTTTTATTTTATTTATTTATTTACTTTATTTATTTTGTCAAAAATCTACTAGGCGTGATAAACAATTTTTTCTCCTTGTGAAACGAAATATGTTTTTTTTTGCGATGTGACAAATTCTAAGCGAGATATGGTAAACAGTTTTTGAGCCTTTGTGAATTCTAATCTCTTGGGAATATTGAATCCAAAATTTATCTGCGAGATTGTCTCAAAATTCTTAAATTTCATCAAAGATTAACATAGAGAGTTAAAATAATTGTTAATATAAAGTATTATAGTCAGTTCATTCTTATTAACTGGTTAAGTTACAAAACATTATTTATGAATTATGCATAACCAGTTGTTAATTGTTTTTTATCCTTTATATAAAACTGTTTTAGAAAAACACTTGTTGCGTATTCCACCATTCCAGCTTACATGGAAAAAAAAATTTTCATGCATCATTTTGAAACACCAAATAGTTTCCTGCTTAAAAACGCTTTCTTTCCTTTTTTACACAGATGCTTTCGCAATTCTGTTATTCTCACCTTAATGATGATAAATTTGGGAATCAAGGTTTCGCTCACTCCTTTCATTCAGATATTTCTGCAGTTATACAAAACTAACTTTCATGCTTCATCGTTTTCCTTTCTTTCTTTTTTCTTTTCTTTTTTTTTTTTTTTTTGTTTTTTTCTTTTGACTTCAATTCGTAGGAGGCTTAAAAGTTTTTATGGTTAGATTAAAAATGAGTAGGATTCCTGCATTCCCTTTAGTTAAACTCTTATAATCCGTTTGTCAACTATTATGGTCTAAATTATTGAAATTACATCTTCAAGTTAAAAGCAAAATTCCAATGTATAACATTGACCGAAAACCTGAAAATGTTTCTCCTACATTAATATAGATGAATAACGTTATAGCAAACATATGTTTTAGGGCTATAATAGATTCTCTTCATCAGCGCAAAAGGCTCAACTACCAATGGCAAAGCTGTCAAAGCACTCACAATTTTTTTATCCAAAATTAATGAAGAAAAATATAATCCCCATTAATTATCTAGTATAGTTGGAAAAATATGATCTGCGGTGTAAAAGAAAAAAATGTGGGGTGTGGCTGTGTGTTGAACGTGAATACGTTTATGTAATGGGCTATATTTTTTAAATAAAATATTTTTATTTATGTATTTAGAATAAAAGCAAGGAAACAAATAATTATTGTGTTACAATATAAATTTATTAATTATAGGTCTGGTGATACGAAAAGTACGACACAAATGGCATACAAGATTGTTTCGCAGTGAAACGCGCACTAGCTGCTACCCAATAGGGTGGAACGAAAAAAATCAACTGTTGATTTTTAGTTCGTAATAGCACGGAAAAGTTGCCTTTTGGTATAAATAAGATAAATTTAAAATATGAAAAATATTGGAGTACGCCTTGAGGTGCCGCAAAGACGTTCAAGTTTCTTAAAATCGAAATTTTTTCTACATTTTGAAATTTTTTTACGAAAAAATTATTTTATTTTGGATTCGTAATAGAGCGGAACAGTTGCCTTATGGTATAGATAAGAAAAATTAAAAATATGAAAAATGTTGGAGCACATTTTGAGGCGCCTCAAAGACGTTAAAAGTAGCTAATGTTTTATGAAAACAGTTTTTATAGCTTTTTCAAAGATTTTTATTCGATTAAGTTTTAAAAAAGCTTTATAATATGAATAGAATGATAAAAACACTTTTAGTATTGCATTGGCATGTTTGTAAAAAAAGAAAAATTGAAAAATTTTTAACTTTTGATAAAATATTTTTTGTGAATTGTTCGTACACTGAACGTTACAAGAAATTGTTTTAAATACGTATATAAGCATTATAATTGGAAACAAGTTATTATTTACAGATAATAATAATAATAAAATATTTTGTATTGGTTACTTCTCTAACCTTAATAATTACACATGTTACAGATGCAAAATGTTTGCTTCTATTTTATTGCTCCATTAAACTGTTTTTGTTTAACTCTTGGTCACGTCTCTTTAACACGTGAGTCAGTTTTTGCTTTTTTGTATCTGCTCTTGCGATTGAACTGCAGATCTTTTGAGCAGATTCGCACACCAGTTTCACAGCTCTTCCCACTGCTTGTGTGTGACTCCTTCGGTTGCTTAGCTTTACCATCTAAATGACAAAAAGGATGTCGCAATGGTAGCTCATTGCAAAGGAACAAACATGTTAGTCATTGTAAAGGTATTTATATTTTCTTTTCCACGAAAGAAGAAACACTATCATTATGTGCAGTGTTTGTAACGGTACCATCCATCACTGAAGTTCAAAAACTTTTTTTTGATTTCTCTGTCGTCAAGAAATACCAGTATACTATCTGCATGTCTTTTCCGGTGCAAGATTTTGGTGTTACGTGGCCTAAAAAGTTGGAGTTTCGTTCCTCTATTGGAGAAATGTACCTCTTCTGAAATAACTTTCCTGTACAACTTACTTCCTTTCTTTTTTTGAACAATGTTACATCTTTTTTACCTTTAAGAAAAAAAAAAAAAACAATCCTCTACTTTCGGTTATCTGATTATAGCTATGGTCATTAATGATATATCTTTGATATGTTGATTTTGCTCTTCTAACTACCATCCTGTGTATTACATTCGTTTTGTCTTCTTCTGTGGTTACATCCATGTCCTGTAAAGCAGCACTAGCTATATCTGCATCTAAGTGTTTTTCTCTAGTTACAATTTTGAAGAGTCTGGTACATTTATATCTTTTACAGTTGAAGGACTTGCTTGGATTGCCTCTTCTGGTAAGGAACACTGATGTTCTTCAGCGCTGTCATTGTCTCCAGTAACCGTTTTTGATGCACTAGTATTACTCTTTCTTATTTTCTTGCTTGTTTCTTCCTTGAAGCGCTAGTTTTTAATACATCAATATTACATTATAACCCTTTTCCCCTCAGAGCTTTGATCCTTCAGAAACTTTTATTGCATAACTAGTATTTTTTTTTTCTCTTTTATACGAATACAAGTATTAAAGTTTACATACTTACATGCAACAGTATCAAATAAGCGCTCAGCATCTTCTCTAAATTTTGTGACGTTGCAATCAAACTTATCGGACCAACTTCTACTTTTAGACCGTAATAAATACTTCAACTTAGCATGCTAAGATTTTATCATTTGTAACATTTGTTTTGCTAAAAACAATGGGAAAAGAAGCTCTTGATCCTATTTGTTCAATTTTAGGAACTAAAGTCACATATTTCACATACCGTAGGATTTTTCTCTGACGGAACTATTAAGTATGTCCAACCGGAGCGCTTCATAACAGATTCGTTTTACAAGCAGTTTCACTTCGAATAAATCACTAAATTTCCCCCCAAAAATAGGACATTCCAACATTTGTCTTGACTAATTTAGACCTAGCCATTTTTACTCAATAAAATTAAGTAACTCACAAACTAACAAAATATTGCGTTAATCTGTTACTGAATAAGCGGAGTGCAAATGCCAACTCAACTGAACTCGGGAAAGGTACAGAGCTTACCACCACATGCAGACAAATCTACCTCCCTCCCCTATCCCCCCCCCCCAACTCGAAGTCCGGCGATTATTAAGCCTTTTGAATACCATGCCAATGCAATACTAAAGGTGTTTTTATCATTCTATTCATATTGTAAAGCTTTTATAAAACTTAATCGAAACTTGTAAAAATCTTTGAAAAAGCTATAAAAACTGTGTTTTCATAAAACATTAGCTACTTTTAACGTCTTTGAGGCGCCTCAAAATGTACTCCAACATTTTTCATATTTTTAATTTTTCTTATCTATACCATAAGGCAACTATTCCGCTCTATTACGAATCAAAAATAAAATAATAATTTTTTCGTAAAAAAATTTCAAAATGTAGAAAAAATTTCAATTTTAAGAAACTTGAACGTCTTTGCGGCACCTCAAGGAATACTCCAATATTTTTCATATTTTAAATTTACTTTATCTATACCATAAGGCAACTTTTCCGTGCCATTACGAACTAAAAATCAAAATTTGATTTTTTTCGTTCCACCCTACTGCCCAATGTGTCTTCGTAATGGACGATCGTACACAATCTATGCTTGTACAGTCCGTTGTCGATGTAGAACCGATTTCATCATCCACTTGCATAATTTCAACCGCCCCAGCTGCAGATGTACAGGCACCGTCGTTGATCCGCACGGCCGCATTCATTCTTTTACGTTCCCGGCAATGCTTGACTCAGTCATATGGTGTTTTATTATTGCCATTCGATTGTTCTTGAGAAACCCTTTCCAACCATATACGATCTCTGTATTTGGTTTTGGCTTTTCGACGCGTATAAGAAGACATTATCTGTATATATTTATATTATTTTATTCTAACAACTTATTATATTCACTGTCACTACTTTAAACTAATGTTTTATATACAATCGATAGATTTTGGCGACAGCTGGAGATTAAAACTTAAACGAACATCGTAGCTTCTCCAAGTCAAAGGCTATACTAATTGCAAATCTCGATACACTGCAAAATAACCTCAAAATGGCGGTGCTTGCCCTCCACTGCGAGCGATGCGTCATGTTCTCGCTTATCGTAATGAATGCTGTGATCCTTTAGTTATCCAGTGGTATGATTTAATTTTTGATGTAGAGGATAGAATCGAAACTACAACGCCAAACTGTATCCCCCGATTTTGCTATGATTAGATTTTTTGGATTGCCCCCGTATGTTAGCAAATTTAAAGACGTATTCACGTCAAAAATAATTACCTTTGGGAAAAAAATATACTGAACGCGGATATGCAACTGTGTGTCAGATGATGTACACATGTAATAAGGGCACAGGCCTATCACTGACTATGATTAGGAAATTTGTTGATATTAAATCTTCAAGTGAATTATTATTAAGTTACATCAAGTTAAGTATTACGAGAAAGTACTGCATATTTTTGAATTAATACATATAATAACATCAGTGCCACACTTTTTGAAGACCGTTCAACGGCTAGATAAAACAGTTAGCACCAATCCATTCTTATAGTTGGTATTAAACACTTGTTTGGCGGCCTTACCAAATGTTTGGACCTTGAATGGGGAAGACTTTGCTTGACTCGCTCCAAAATAGATAACGTTACCGGTTAGAGAGCTTATTTTCCCAGAGAAATAAAACATGGCACAATAATCGTACAAAGTAGCATTAAAATATTTACACTGACTATTGATGATGAAAGAGTTTGTTATATATTTGTTTGTTTAATAATAAACACAATTTGGTTCCACGAATTTTCAAGATATATGAGTCCCAAAACAATTAATTACTTTGCAGATTCTTTCTTTTAACTCTCTCGGTTTGACTTCCCTTTTATCTTCCGTAGTATATTCCTGAATAAAAAAAAAAAGAATTATTTGATGTTAAGTTTCTTCCTTCAGACTAAGAAGGTTATTAATCAAAGGTGATAAAAAATAATTGATCATATACGCTTAAGATTGATAAATTTTGTGTGAATTTCTTTTCACTGTCTTAGAAACTGTCAAAAGCAAATAAAATTGTATTGCAGAAATCATTTATGATTTTCGAGACATTCATAAATCATTTTTCTTTTAAACAAATCTAAAATGACTGAGTTGTAAGGATGTAAGATCATGAAGAAGATTGTAGTACTACTGAACATTCCGCTTAAGTTTTATTCCATGGTTATGAGAATGTTATTCAAGGTAAACTGAAATTCTAGAACGAAGTTAAGTAAAAACGTATAGTTAAAATAAATCCAAAAAGATTTATGTACGAAGTAACTATGAAAATATTAAGAATTTGGTGTTGAACAGTTGACAAGTAGCTAGCGTTTCTGTGCAAATTTGAAAAGTCCATTTGATAGTCCCTCCCCCCCATAAACTAACTATATCAAGCAGTTTGACTACAATAGGCCATTTTTCCCGAAGCAAGTTTTGGTTTTTGTAATGAAAAAATTTCAATATATTTATTACAGTATGAATTTTAAAAATAACTAAAGTATGAATTGCAAACATTGGGCCGGAATTTTTTCAAATGCCATAGTTGAAATAAACATTGTGATATTGTGATATCTGAAATTACTGTCATATTCGTCATGCTAGTCTCTTGCTTTTGGAAGCAAAAATCAATTTTTAAATATTATTTTAATCATGTTGTATTGAAAAAATGCAAATGGCCCAAGGTACAATCCACAATTGTACTAATTGTACCTTGGGTCACCCCTAATTGTACCTTGGGTCACAATTTGTAAAAACGGATAACTTCTTAAATAAATGGCGAGGAGCAATAATCAAAGCTTGAAATGCATTGAGGATGAGTTTTAATCTTTATTAATAACAAAATTATATTTAAGGATATAAAACATTACAAAAATATATTAAATTAAACGGAAAAAAAATATTATAATTGAAGATGTTTTTTAAATACATCAACCGGAAAAAGAAACTGGAAAAGTGATTCCACCTCTTCTTCCAATCTCAGGATTTGGCAGAACAACAACAATATCCCTATCCTGAACTTCATTCTCATCACTCTCTTGAGGCCATACAAAATGTGAAGAAATATTTTGTTAATGAATTTTCCTCTTCTTTAGAAAAACTTGCCATGTACAACAATTATTCTTATAAATAAAAACATCATCTTCAGACTTGTTGTGATCGTCAATGTGTCTTTGAAGGGTGGTGCGAGACACAGAACACTGCTTGGCTGCTGTCCTAACTGAGATTCCATCTGTCACAAGTAATTTCACAGCAAGGGACAACTTATCTTCTGAAACTCTAGGCCTTTTCGTACCAATCTTGCTTCTGGGCATCTAAGATTAACAAAAAAGCATTATGTGCATTTTCATGATCATATGGAAAATGAAAATATTGTACCTTGGGCCGGCCCAAGGTACAATTAATATTTGTGACCCAAGGTACAAGGATGTGTTTTGTCAATTTTAGGTTAAGTTTTCTAAGTAACCCAAAGCTACTAAAATGAAAATCTATGATAATTATAAGCTTAATTTAACAAGGAATACGATGTTGCTAACTATATACATACCTTGATTATAAAAAAAATAAATGTAACTTGTAGTAAATTTTCAACCGAATGCATAGAACGAACAGCATGCAATAATACTGAAGCAGAGTGACAAATAACCCTCAAAGTCAGTTGTGAACTACCCAGTTAGTGTTGCGAATTGAATTGTGGTACAAGCAGATTTTCCCCATGCATCTATTTCTAGATGTGACTAGTGTCCCGAGGTACAAGCATTTCCCCTATATTATTTCAAGGTTATGACAATCATGATCATTCCTGCTGCTGATGTTGTCTTACTGCTATACGCTTGATTATGTGGCTTTCTTTCATGGTATGTCCAAAATGATTGATGCCCTTTTAACCTAGTTAGAGTGAATGAATCTCCTCCATTTTTGTAAAGTCTTAGTAGTTTTAAAATCATGCACTGTTAGAAATTTCATCATGAAATTACGGTTAAATGACCGGCAGCAGTCTTTCCATCTAATTCACCGTTAAATTTACGGCTTGGAACATTTTTCTATCTTTACGGGACCGAACCATTTCCAATCAACTTGGTTCAAAAGCCGTAAATACAAAAGTTTACGGTTTTATAACCGTTTAAAAATGGTTTCAAAACTAAATTTTTAATGTTTCTGAACAATTTCGAGGCGTGGAATCTTCGAGGCGTGGAAGCCGCAAACGAAGCTTGCAGGAGTCGATCCCGGGTCTACAGGAACACCAACCTTGCTCGCTAGCCATTCGGCCATCTAAACCACGGGAAGCGGCCGTTTATTTATCAATAAATCTTCTTTCATAACAGGCAAACTGCCTTAAAATTGAGATTTCAGTTTTTGATTGGATCCAAAGTCATTTTTGGTCTAAATTTACTGTATATTGACGAAAATCATTTTATTTGCTGCAAAAATTAAAATACAAACAAGCTTCAGCAGCTCAAATTATGGGTTCACTCATTCGCAAACAGTTCGGGAATCCGATGTCTCCAATTTTTGATTTACGTGTGTATTATGTGTTTCTATTTAGTAACCACTGCTTAAGCCACTTTTTTTTTCTTCTTTTTTTTATACACATGCAGATTTTCACTGATAAATCCGTATTCCTATTTTAAAACAACGTACGAGCGGTAAGGTTTCGCAATCAAGATGGACGCCCGATTCTTATTGAGCGCTTGAAAATTATGGTTAGTTAAACGTTCTTTAGGATAAACAGAGAATAAACGATTTTTTTCGCAATCAGCGGTTTGAGTACCATCTTTTTAATGGTTATTCAACTGTTGTATATAAATATGGTTAAATAACAATCAAATAAATGGTTATATTACTATTTTCTTACGGAAATTTTTAACAGTGTGTGTCAATTTCTATCTCTCGCTTATTCGAGCATTCCTCTAGTATCTTAACAGTAAAAACGTCTTTAACGTTATAGGATCGCATCTTGTTTTAATATTGATTGAACCCACAGTCAGCTCTTGATCATTAGACAAATATATCAATAATAATAATTGAACTTTGTGCAAGTAAACAATAGTATAAATATAATTTCACGTTAATTTAAAACACAAATGAGCATTAAAACGCAGACATATGTTTCAGGATTGCTTTTAATCCCTTTTTCAATGCGACAGGGAGCTTCTAGATGCATGTTTTGCATCTAGAAGCTCCCTGTCGCATTGAAAAAGGGATTCCAAGCAATCCTGAAACATATGTCTGCGTTTTAATGCTCATTTGTGCTTTAAATTAACGTGAAATTATATTTCAAATATATCAATAGTTAAATAAATAAAAATACCAATGGCATTACACAATGGATAAAAATACCACTAAAAACGGTATTTTTAATGCAAAATATCCTATACATTGTTAACGTTACCTGTTACGATTTTGTTAAAATTAATTATTTTCATTATTGGTAGAAGAATTGTGGACTTTATTCCTCATCAAGCTAATGTCCGTATGGATATTTACATAACTTTCAGGGAATGTCTTAAGCATTACCATGTTAATTAGAACGTCGTACCATGAAAAGGTAAGATTTTTCTGACCAATAGGATAGTGAAAGGTTGCACAAATTCACCCCGAGTTCAATAATTTCTAATAAAAATGTCTGAAGTTTGGCTTGATGTCAGCCTTATTTGGATAATAGATGCACTTGATGGCTAAAATATTTGTGTTATGTTGCTCAAGTTCTATAATTTCAAGTGGAAATGCACTGGAAACTACTGCTTTCTTACGATTGATTTGTTTTCTTGGGTGATTTTCAATTTGTTGACTGATTGGGTTAAATAAAAACAATCTGAAAATTTTTGTTGTATCAAACATAAAAACTTGCCTACCTATGAATTCCTTATAATTTACTGCATTCTGAGCTGGTGGGGGTTTTTTTCGCGTTAATTTTTTTATATTTTAGATATTTCACAAAGTGTCTTGACAAGTGACTGTTTTTCTCATGAGTGTTACCGTTATTAAACATCCTGTAAAATAATCCTTATCAATAATTAATCTAAAAAATCTTGTTTAGGTAATCTTAAATACATTATAATAAGTAAAAATTGTATTAAAATTTACTTATTTAAAATTTGAAAACTATTTTAATAGCACTTTATCTCAGGAGTTTTACTTTGTTTCTTAAATGAAAGATATGACTTTCAATAAAAATTTATTTTGTTAAAAATTAAATGTTTTCACTGCAGGTATAAGAAGTAACTGGATAGCCTTAATTAGCAAACAATTTTTTAATTATTAACTAACAAATATATTAATACAAATCTAATTTTTAGCTACAGTAACACTCATGAGAGATAATAGCACTCATGAGACAAACAACCAATCCTCTTGCAATAATGCACCAAAAATAATAGTAATAAAAATAACAATAATGATAAAAGGACAGGCCAAAATTGAAATTTTTTACCCCATTTAATTGCTATCTTTCATTAAAAATGTAGTAAAACATCACTACTTTCCTGATTCTGATCCAGAAATAGATGTTTTTAGACAGAACTAATAAAAAAATTAATTTCAGTTTTAAAGTAGGCAGTAAAAATATCGAAATAAATAGTTCTAATTCTGCAAACCATATCTTTAATTTAAGTAAAGTGAAGATAATAGTTTGCAACACATCACTTTCTTATTAACATAAAGTAAAAACTGGCGTACCCGAACAAATGTTTATTTTTTTACTTATTTATTTTTTTTTTTTGGGGGGGGGGGGGAGTTACAAGTACGGGAGTTTTTCTTCATTTACCCCTTAGGAATAAAACATATCTTAAGCAAAACACACAAAAATCATATCTGCCAACGTAAAAATTTTCTATCGGGTGTCTCTTTTAAAATATATATAGAGAGACATAAAATATAATTTTGAATAAAAAACTAATATCAGCTTGAGTTAAAGCTCATAAAATATCTACATCTGCAGATTTATTTATTATTTGGTTGTTTTCAATCATGATTGTAACTTCCTTTTCTTTCGAAGTAACACTCATGAGTGGGTAACACTCATGAGATTTATTAAAATTTAAAACATTCTTCACTAAAACAAATTCTGACTGTGTTCCTGAAAAGTTGATTGGACCGATTGATTCCTCTACAAGAAATACACTATTGCTGAATTGATTATTTTTATGCTGTAAAAAATATTGGGAAATGAATGGGTAACACTCCTGAGAAGTAATAAAAATATTCATGATGTTGAATTGTATGTTCCACTATAAAACAGTAAAGGAATAAAACTAACCCATTCTAGATGGTACGAGGTTAAAAGAAACATACAAGGCTTTCCTACCACAGAAAATAATTACAATATTTAAATATGTTGGAAGTTAAATGATAGGAACTTTCTCGAGGTAACTCTCGTGAGCTGCATGTCCGGACAAAAACTTTCTTTAAATTTTGAAATATTAGATAAACATTTCAGTAAAATCACTTGCATTTTTGTTAAGTAAACAGTATTAATTCATATTTTAAATAATATTGAATAAAAAGATTACTTGGAATGATAAAAAAAGGCTCTGGTTCTGAGAATTTTTTGCTCCGGACACGCAATTTTCCATTACTTTCCAACTAAAGTAATAAAATAAGCCTAATATTTCACAGCTTGGAAAAAATTTAATGAATGCATTGAATTCACTATGAAATGATGCTTACCAGCAGGTTTTTGTAAAGGCATAATAATAGTTTTATGGACATGAAATTCAGATTTTATACTGCGGACATCAAACCGTCAATCTTTTTGAAAATCATCCAATTACAATTTTTGGCGCATATATTGTTGTAGCTATTTGAAAATCAAATCATAATAAGTAAAAGTAGATTTAATAAAAAAACTTTTAGATGCAAGTCAAATATTCAAAATAATACTGTGCTTACGTTATTGTGTTCAATTAGCAGTTCATATTATAGGTTCATAATTTTTTTACAATTCAGTACAATCAGATAATTGTTAGAAAAATATTATTAATTCTTTGGGAGCAGTTTAAAACTTTTTTCTGCGTTCATCTGACATAAATTTTTATTTCTAATTTTCTAATCATTCAAATTTAGTTTAAAAAGAATTCTTACCAAGTTTTGTTTGATCTTATTTTTCACCCCTTTTTTTCCAGAAGTGAAGATGAGCTTCAGCGTTATATCATTCAGCCAAATTCGAGACCTAGTCTCGAATTTAGGTTGGCGAGATCAGAACAATATATACGTGAGAAATTTCAACTGCTTAAGTAAGTACATTTTTTGTATGTTCCTTTTCTGACTTAAACTTTAAAAATCAAACTAAGTATATTAGAAAATAAATTTTGCATATGATATAGCCCCTTCGGTATGGTACCATTCAAATTTTGTTTACATTTAATATTCCTGTGCTGGTGAGTGTTATAATGATATTAAAAAATTGTATTTTATTTAGCACGCAATATCCATCTGCATGTACCTGATTATGTTGATGTTTTGTAGAGCACACAATCAAGGCCGCATGCAGAGGGGGGGGGGGGGGGGTCAGCACGTGCCCGCCCCCCACCCCTCCGAAAAAAATTCCTTGCACGCAATTGTGTTATAAACCCGAAAATGGACTGTCAAGTTTTCCCCAGATTTCCTGTTAAATATCCTAATAGACTTAAAGTAATGATTAATATAGTTAAAGTGGAAGAACTTTATCTGAAATATGAACATTTCCTTTTTTGAACAGAACATTTGAAAGAGAGGATTGATTCTACAGTGAAATTCTGATCCAAACAGAAATAAAACTTTGATTATCAAATCATTTTTCACAACAACACACTTATGTAAAAATAATTCGAATTACGAGCCCTTCGGTCGGCGTGTGTGTGTTTATATTTTTCCAGGTGGTGGGGAATATGATCACTTAAAAAGAGCTGCAAACTTTTGTGGAATTTTTGTCAATATTTTGATCTTATGAGTCAGTTTCATAGTGAGGAAATGCTTTCGTATTTTCATTGCGAATGGAGTAGAAAACTTTCTGCATTATGAGCACTGTTTATTATTGAACTGTTCAACGTTCCACGGTTAAATATTTTCTGAATTTTTTCCCAAACCCCAACAATCTTGATGGCACACTGGCACATAGATTTAAAAATAGTTAAGAATGAAAAATGTAGGTGATTTATCAGCAGTGCTTTTAAACCTATACAAAACTATTAGAAGCTTCAGTTATTCAAAGAATTTAAACACTACCATTATTCTTCCGTGATATCACTATAGATATCTTCTTAAATAAAAATCGGTACTAGGGAAAATAATTCATTTTTGGTTTCGAGCTATTCTACGTTTTTGCACCCTAAGAAATATGCGATTGTCTTAATGCAAATTGCTTCTCATGGCTCGCACAGGAAAGTAATATCTTCTCTCACGTATAACGAGGTATTATTTCTGACGCCAAATATTATAGTTCGTTTGAAGTAAAGTTTCGGGCACTAATATACCCCTATAGAAATCAGTGCACTAGAATCGTTTACATGCCGAACCCGTTATTCCCGTCTGTCGCTGTCCCGTATACACAATGTGTCAAAGAATTTTTGAGACTGGGTTTATAAAATAAAATAAAAACTAGTAATTATCTTTTTTTTAAGTATTTTTATTCAAAATAAGCTCTTTCAACTTCAATACATCTGTTACAGCGGTTTAACAACGATTCGAATGCCAGTTCCAGCTCACATTGTGGGGCCTTTTAAGACTATATGTGAAACTAAGCCTACAGTGGCACTATTTGTGTTATCGAGCATTCGTGAAACTCCTTAACTAGCAGCAGATCCACTGCCAAAACCTCAGTTCATTTACTTACTTTTTTTTTTTTACTTTAATGACATTGACACTATACAGACAGCTTCGACGCGAGCTTTGGAGGCAGTCCCACAATGTGAGCTGACACAGGCATTCAAGTCGTCGTTAAACCGCTGTAAGAAATGTATTGACACCGAAGGAGCTTATTTTGAATAAAAATACTTAAAAAAATATAATTACTAGTATTATTTTATTTAATAAACCTAGTCTTAAAAATTCTTTGACACACTGTGTATACTGATTTCATCATGTTCCTCAACTGGAAGGAAACTGCTTTCTCCCCCCCCCCCCCCCCCCACTCCCCCAGCCAATTCTGTACTTTGTGTTATTGCCTCATAAATTTGACTTTTGTAAGATATCTTTTTCTTCTTGTTGCTGTATTTTAGACGGCCAGAGTGAACGTTATACTACTTCAAGTTATGATAAACCAGACGAAAAAGAAATCCCAAAAATTTCCTGACAACTGATGTTGCTCATTTAAAGAGACATAGTCGTTCACTTTGCTTTGTGAGGCAGTTCAAACTGTCTCATTTCAAATTTTCGCTTAAAGCAGTAATTTCTTCATTTAATGTCAAAGCAAAATGAGCAATGTGGTAGCTTTTGGAAGAGTTGCTTAACAGTATTAAAATAAATTTTTCGGAGCAAACTTTAATGAAATCTTGCAATGCTCATTGAAAACATTTTGTGCAAGATTTTAGAAACTTTTATGCCTCAATATTTTTTCTGAATTCAACATGTTTCGCTGAATTCGCATGTTGAATTCCCCTTTGCTTTGATAAAGGGGTTCATTTCTCCTTGTAAAAAAAAAATTAAGCTTTGGTAAACGAAAGGAGGGTAAGAGTACGCAGTCGGTTAAGAGTGCGCAGGGACGTTTTTCCCTGTTGGCAACACTGCAAGCAGAAACGAGTGTGATCAACTCAACATGTTTGTTTTAAGCTGGCTCAAGAGATCGCCATTGTTATTTTCATCCTTGCTGTCGTTTATTTATCAGGTAAAATATGATTTCTGCATGTTATCATGTAATTTTTCTGTGAAGAAATATTAATTTTTTTTGTCAATAAAGGATTGATGTTTGCTTTTTAAGTAGATATCATTATGAACTTGGTTCCCTTCCGAACAACGTGGGCATGTCAGAATTTTACGATTGTGAATGCTACAGCCATCTATGGACGATTTTGAGGAGCAATACATCGGCGGGTAAGAGTACGCACATAAGGAAAAGGTAGAGAGAAAGAGAGAATTAGAAGAAGCAAAGGCTAAACGAGCTGCTATGAAAAGTAAAAATGGGGCCGAAACTGAAAAAGGAAAATCCGTGAAAGCAAAAAAAAAACTTGTTCTGCATTGTATCCACAACCCAGTTCCCTCAACAAGTTCAGTAAACAATGAGGCGACAATATGCCCAGGCTGCGAACAATCACATGATGAAGATTGGATCCAGTGTGGATTATGTAAGGAGTGGTGGCATGATGAATGTTCCAGTTACGAAGGCACTGGAGCATTTGTATGTGACTACTGCTAAATTTTCTGAATGCGTACTCTTACCCTTCCTGGGTGCGTATTCTTATCCGCCAGGTCGGGTAAGAGTATGCATTTGCAATTTTTTTTCCCGCTTGCTTTCTTTCATGTAATTTTTTAAGATAAAACTTTCATTTTGTATACCTAAGTTTCTAAGTTAATAAACTATAATTCAGTCAATTTTCAAAGTTCTCACTTTTCAATTCTCATTTTTATAACGAACAATCCACTGGGTGCGTACTCTTACCCTCCTTTCCCTTACTCTAAGCAGCTCTCAGAATGAAGCCTCTAAACACGTGTATGCAATATGTTTTGCAATTTGTGCTGTGCAACGTTGGTTTCTCACACATTTTTACAGCACAAAGATAAGCATTTACTCCTTATGCGAACATATTTTAGCTCTTGATCAATGTCATTTTTTACTTTAAATTTTGGCGCATTAAAATTAGCCCATAACGTGCGATTATTATATTATAAGGGTATCGTGTAGTATTATTACAACGCTCTTCATTTAGTTTGAATTATAAATTAAAATAATATTACCAAGCAAAACAAATTACCCCTAAATAACTCTTAAACCAAGTCTTACGGTATACCGATGGTATATTTTGCACAGCATTATTTTAGGTCACTCACTATGTTATTTACATATTTCATTTCAAACTTTAAAAAAACATCGATATTTAATATTTACTCTATGATATGATTTGCGAGAAAGTATTCTGTAGCAAAAATTGTAAAACATATTGCTTGCACTTGTTTCGGGGTAACCCGGAAACACGAGATACAATTTATTTTTAAAATTGTGTTTACAACGTTTGTACATAATTTGTTCCCGTATAAATGTAAGTCTTTTCTTCTTACCGTATAGTACGGATAAAATTTCGGCAGAACTTAGACTTACACCGATGTGCTCCAAAATAGTTGTAGGTTGGTGCACTTTTAAGTATAAGGGTCGTTCAAATGAAAGTGGCATTGCTGTAATAACTTCTTTTGTATACTAAACCGACCGTAGTGTTACTTATTTGAATAACCCTTATCTTTTATTTTAAGAATAAACATGAAAACTGGTATGAATAAAGAAAAAGATAAAAAGAGAGAGAAAAACTTTGATTAGTGAGAAATATATAATTCGTGTTGTGAAAAAAAAAAAATCAAACTGTATAATAAATTTTATTGCGAGATAAAAATGTAAATCAGAAAAGATCCCACGTTGACCCACTCCCTCCAGATACATTTCTACACCAGACCCCTACCTGTTAGCCAAGGCCTTAGGAATGCTTGCGTACAGGAGAGGTAGTGGGGTCCACGCATTTTTTATGCACGTATCCCCAAGTGTACATGGTGGGTCTCAAGCGTGTATCGAACACGCGACCTTCCAGGTGGAAGTCCGATGTACTATCCACTGGGCTACCATGGCATTCCCTACAGATACTACAATGAATTTTATGAATATTCTCCTGAAGACATAATCTTTAAATTAATGCCGTTTGCTATAACCTTTTATCTCAAAGTTAGGAATGGTTCGCTTTCCTTTGCGATATTTGTCTCAGTTTGATTAATGCTCATGTGATGAGAAACAAATTAGCGTCACATAATGCAGCTCTGATAAAGCAAGCAATGAACTTTTTATAAGGCATAGTCCGTCTCGATTCAGGCAGGTAAAAATAAAATCTTACCTTCATAGTCTCAGAAGCTTTTGAATTTCACATATGTTAAAATTTAGAACAAAGTGATTTATAGGTATGTTTTTGTATTGCTCAAACAAATTCCTGGCCTGAGATACAGGCCACCAAAGATGGGGCCTCCGGCGCAATTTCTCACTTGCGATTTTCGACAAAAACTTTCAAGTGCTCTATTTCCTGAACAGTGCAAGATATTTTGATGCAGTTTTTTTTATTTAAAAGATAATTAGATTCTGTTTAAAATGAGAGACTACATTTTAAAATATATCTTCAAGGATTTTCGCTGAAGCCTTCTGAAAAAGTTTTTAAAAAATATTTTTTATTTTTTTCTCAAAAAAGCCAATCTCAAAATTTTTTATTTTTTTACAGTTGGTTAATACAATTGAGTACTACTTTTCCTGAAAAGGAGAGCTTCCACTTTTGCGTTCAACGGTTTTTAGAAACAATTTAAAATTTTGCCATTTATTTTATCAGTTTTCTTTATAACATAGTCATATATTGGTCTCATTAAGTCAAAATTATCCAAATTTAATTTTCTTAATAAATATTAGAAACATATCTTCCACCCCTTCCCACAAAAAAAAATCCTGTGGACAAACACACATACATACATTGCCCAATCTTATTGCCCTTTAACTTTAAAATATTTATTGATTCCATTTATTTTTTTTAATATCATTTTCTCATTTTTTTTTCATAGCTAGAGTTCAAATCTATTAGTTGTTAATTTTAATATATGAGCTATTCAATAAAACATAACTTTTTATCTTTGATTTCCGTATCTTACTATTAATCTTATGAAAAAAGAGGAACACTACAAGGGGGAGGGGACCAAAATCAACTTAAGATTCAATCACTTTGCATTCTCCTTCCTTTTCTTTCATAAGGAAGTTAACAAAAACAAAGCATATGCACGAAACACAACTATTTGTCTATAACTTGCTATGAACTACTATTATATCTATAACTTGAGTCGACGAGTTTCAAAACCACATACATCCACTTTTTCCCTCCAAATATCTCTTCCAAGTAAATATTATTTTTGCGTTAAAATTTCCTCAAGTCAAAAGCCAATCCCAATGCTCTTAGCTAGAAACACCTTGATTCTCTAACATTTAGAATTTCTAAAATATATTTTATATATTATATTAAGAGTTTTTTGCTCGCCGTGAAAAATTGCACTTTTTGGATGTAACTGGTTTTGAAACGAGACAACTCACTTATAACATAATTTTGGTAAATGGTATATTTTGGTCCATATATTGTAAGCTTTAATATGTTTTTGATTGTAATATATTAGTGTTTTTTCTTTCTCTCTTTTCTTTTTTTAAAATATGTTTCTTATATTTATCAGGCTGTACATTATTTAAATCAGATGACTGTTTAAAATCATTAATTTAACTCAATAGTTCTAAAAAATTCAAATCAAACAAGAATGCTGAAGAATGTATAACTAATTTGAAGTAGCATTATGAGTTGTCCAATTTTTATGCAGGTATTTAAAGAAGGAAGTAGAAATTTAATAGAGAAATAAGTATCAAAATATTTTCAATAGGGATGATTAAAATAGCTGAAGCTGTTACAAGTATTCAGAAAAATCTAGAAAATAACCAAAATCAGCAAGATAAAGTAACTATACAATATCTTTAAAAATATATATGAGCAGGCATTGACACCTTTCTTTCTATTTTTTTAGCCATCTCTAACCCCAGAATGTAAAATAAGAGGTTTAAGAGTCAATTAAATTTGGTTAAAAAAAGCACTGAATTATGAAGCAATGGGTTGAAGTTCATAATTTGTGCATTTGATTTTTGTGGAATTTAATTTGAAAAAGAAATTACAGTCTATGTCAACATTTGAGTGTGGGAAACTAACTGCTGTAAAAGAGTTCATGGGTAATAAACAGCCAAAAATTCTTCATATGCTCATTTCAGCAGTAGTGGAACTAATATTTCCTTCCTTTGGGGGGGGGGGGGGGGGGGATTTGTTTACAACAAGCTCAAAAATTAACTTGGAGTAAAAAGACAGCCAAACTTGTTTTTTTAATTACTTAATGGAAAATGGAATCAAGAAAATACTTGGGAGTGTAATGTATGTGTTATTAAAAAATAAATTTAATTATTAACCTATTTGATTATAAATAAATGATATACAGAAATTATTTTAATGTCTGGTATACATGTATTTATATTACTTGCTAACGGCCTCGCGAATGTGCAGTAATAATTTTTTCCAACATATATGCGCATTGGGTTCAAAGTACAGTGCATTGCATTTATTTTTCTAAATTTTTAGCATAAACACTTTTCAACGTGAAATTCTTATTTTCACTTAACCCTCTCATGCATGATCGCCTCATATGAGGTGACATACATTTTTGCTTCAAATTTTTATGCAGATTCGTTTTTGTGCTGCAATTTGCATGTCGTTCTCATCAAGACACTCCAAACAATTTTTGGAAACCACAAAATGTTTCATAGGGTATTCAAGATTGTTAAAAGTTAAGATATATTTGGGAGTCCATGAAGGGATTCAAGAAAGAAGAGAAAATCTTAGCTTCGAATCAAATTCTGTTTAGTTATTTTGAAGCGTGTTTTAAATTACTGAGAGGTTTGTTATTATTTTACAGCTTCTTATTCCTTATAAATGAAGTTTGAATATTCAATTTTGCCATGTTTATTATTATATTGAATAAATATGGCAAAAAAACATAAAACCTCTTCATACAAGAACACGAATTTTTGACTATACAGGACAAAATTTCTAAAAATAAATTATTACTCAACAATCCTGAGATGCTACATTAGTTTGCGGCATATGAAGTTTTTGTTTATAACACAAATAAATAAATGCATGCATGAGAGGGTTAAATAAATATTATATTCTTTGCATTTTACTCAGAATTTCAATCTTAAGTTATGTTTATTGGTATGATAAGCTATCTGGTTTAAAATTTAAAAAAAAAAAAACTTTTTTTATTTTAAAAAAATCATGATTTTTTTTATTTGCTAATATTTATTAAGAATTAAATTCCATGTCAAAGAAAAATAAATTTGGATAATTTTGACTTAATGAGACCAATATATGACTATGTTATAAAGAAAACGGATAAAATATATGGCAAAATCTTAAATTGTTTCTAAAAACCGTTGAACACCAAAAGTGGAAGCTCTCCTTTTCAGGCAATGTAGTACTCAATGGTATTAACCAACTGTAAAAAAATAAATAAATGATTAGCTTTTTTGAGGGAAAAAAATAAAGATTTTTTAAAATAATTTTAGAAGGCTGCAGCAAAAAACGTTGAACAGATATTTTAAAATGTAGCCTTTCAGCTTAAGCAGAATCTAACTATCTTTCGAATAAAAAAAACTGCATCAAAATATCTTGCACCGTACAGGAAATAGAGCATCTAAAGTTTTTGTCGAAAATCGCAAGTGAGAAATTGCGCCGGAGGCGCCATCTTTGGCGGCCTGTATCTCGGGCCAGGAATTTTTTTGTGCAAAACAAAAACATACCTATAACTCACTAAGTTCTAAATTTTAACATATGTGAAATTCAAAAACTTCTGAGACTGTGAAGGTACCCCCCCCCCCCCCCTGCTTGAATCGACACGGATTATACCATAAATTTAAATTTACCATTTAACTGCGCTTTTAAAACAGAACATTTGAGTTAGATTTCTAAACTTTATTCAGACGCTCTATAAAACAAAAATCAATGTAATTTTTAGTTTAAAATAACAAGGAAAATTAGCAATTCAAAATGCTAAGGAACGAATTGCCTAAAAGCATAAATATTTACCATGAAATATTATGCATGCTTGTTCTGACTACAAATTTGTCATTGCGTCATTAACGTGAACTATAAAAGTTATTTTGTAAAAAAAAAGTAAAAATTGGAACTGTTGAGACTTGGAATTTTGAATTGAAGCAGAAATGTCACCAATGCAAATATGATTTCAAAAAACATTTGAATCGGATTATTCTCTTAATTTGGGGACGGACGGACGGACGATCAGACCTACCGATAAGACATATTTTTACCCATCACAAGCGTACTATTTCTTATTTTTAAAATCTTTTTACATTATTTCGTACTTTACTTTTATCTTTGGTGGATAACTTTTACGAGAGATTAAACCTACTATTAAGCTGTAACTGCTCGACCACGAAATTCTGACACTTGGAAGCTTCTGCGCATGGCAGAAAAGGACGAATCCATTCCAGTTTTTGGGAAGTTCGTTTTGCAGGTGCGTTAGTTAGGATGCGAATAAGAATGTTTGCTTCTCTGTTTGTTGAAAGTAGTGTTCGGCAGTAGTTAACTAGAAGTAGTTAACTACTGGTGGCAGCTATTAGTTAACTTGTAGTTAACTACTAGTTGTAACTACTTTTGTTTTGAACTAGTTAACTACTAGTTAAACTACTTTTTTCCCAACTACTAGTTACAACTACTTTCAAAATTTCAACTACTTTCGAAAAAAAAGTTTTAAATCCATTTTTTGAAAAAAATAACTATTTTTTAAACATTAAATTATTTAAATTTTTAGCTTATGAATATTACTCACACAAATGTGTTTTTTATATTATGTTATATAATGAAAAAGTACTCATAAAAAAATCATAATATTTATTGCACTATTTACACAAATTCGAAAAAGCTTTCTAATATAATCAATAAATAGGGCCCGCACCAGCACAATGAAGTTTCCCATTTAAAGACCAAATCTTCATTATGGGGAAGTTTTACCTCTACTCCAGTACCATATGCTTGCGTTTGGGATACCATAAAACACAAAAAGAAAGAAAAAGTACTGTTTTTTAGGATTTTTTTTTGAAGAAAATACTGATTTTTATGATTCTTTTTCAGACATAATATTTATTTTTATGATTAAAAAACTATTTATATCAGCTTCTTCCAAATTATAAGAATATAGATATTTTTTTTATTATAAATTGTAATATATTCTGGGTTCAAGTAATTCAATGGAATTTTAACTCACTGTATGGTAGCCTTAATGAATCTGCTCCTCTAGGGAAAGGTGGAATAGCTTCGTTAAGGTATCAAAGAAGAAGTAAGGTATCTAAGATATTTTATCAGAGAACATTAAGTTGTTGGACATGCTGACTACAGCAGAAGCATCAACTGTACCTTTGGAATAAATTTTTTCTACATTTGGAATAAATGCACTCAAAATTAAGAAACAGATTGTTATTTGATAAGGCATCAAAACTGGTATTCTTGATGAAACATCTAAATAGTAGAAATGATTAAGCTGTAGTAATTCAAGAAATTTGCCTATACTCAAAAAATTATAATAGTCCAGTCTATTTGTATATATTCAAGAAATTATAATACGTTTAGTCCAGAAATATAAGCTTTCTCTTCTGTTTCTTGTTGTTCTCTGTTTATTAAGCATACATTTTTTATATAATATAATTAAATTTGAACTAGTAATAAATAATTATTTCAACTGAAATAACTTACAATTCTTTGAACACATAAATAATTAACTGAATTTGTTACTGTATTTGTGTGCGCATGCATATTTTACTTAAAAAATCCAAAAATCTGATTTTAATTTAAAAAATCATATTTTTTTATTAAAAAAAATAATTTAAAAAAAACACTCATTCTTCAACACAATCTGAAAGAATATAATCTAAATTCTAAAGCATGCGCATTATAAAGATATTTTGTTAATTAATGGGGGTTGGGCAGAGGGAGAATTTTTAATTGATATTAAGGGTAAACCCCTTCATTTTACAACTGCTAAAAAAATGATATTTCTTAAAAACATAAATTATTAACTTTATTAAAAACAAACATATTAAAATAAAAGTTTAAATTTAGAGAAAAAGGTTTTGTCTTTATTCATTTTCTTTTTATATATTAATTGTTCAGTGTTATTTGGAAATATTCAATCTTTGAATGTTTTACAGGAATTTCTTTAAAATTGTTTTAATGATTAAAAATAATATTGAGTTGAATTATTAGGATTAAATATTTAAGAACAAGCTTAAAAATGAAAATTCAAATGAACTATACTTAAAAGTAGTTAACTAGTAGTTAACTACTTTTGGAGAACAGTTAACTACTAGTTACAACTAGTCTTAGAAAAAAGTAGTTAACTACTAGTTGCAACTAGTTTTGTTTAGAGTAGTTAGTAGTTGGTAGTTAACTACTTTTTGACGAGTAGTTGCCGAACACTAGTTGAAAGCAACTTAATTTATAAACTGGAATATAGCATCAGGTAGAAAGAAATCAAGTAAGCGAAACAAACTAAAACGAGAACAGAAACGACACATTCCTTATACCAGCAATAACTCCCTTGAATATGAATGGATTTTTCTCTTTTTTTTATGTTATTTTTGTGTTATCGTTTTTTATTCCTTTTACATATTTTTATATAAATAGAGGCTAAAAAAGAAAAAAAAAGGGGAAAGGAATCTTTCATTACTATATGCATAAAAGCCAGTCCATAAATAAACTACTTTTAGTGCATGGAGTTCAATTACTCTTGCGAAATTGATGTTATGTTCTATTTCTTCATCCATTACTGATTTAGTGAGCAAAAGTTCTGAAACAGTATAATATGAATACCTTATGTTGTATGATCTGAACCTTTTTGCTAAAAATATGAGCGATATTTCCGGCTATATTCATGATTGAATAATTTTATTCTGTATTCCCCCCTCCCGATGTTGTTTTAGAAAGTTTTGCAATCCGTCATTCTTTTTCTTTCCTTTTTTTTCTATTTTTCTTTCAAAAAATGGTTTTTAAACGTTTTACGCTTTACTTTGGAATCAGGGTTAGAATACGACATATTCTTTTTTACTGTTATTGCTTCTGAACTGTAATGACATCAAACAAAATGCAGTAAATTGCCGTTTTCAGCCTATTTTACTTAAAATGAAAAATAAAAAACTTGAATTGTAATCAAAAAATGAAAATAGGTTTAACTCCCGTTTAAAATATCGTTAAATACAATCTCAAAAAATATAATTTAAAATAGGCTATTGAGGGAAAAGAAAACGTGCTTTGTGATCTTCTCTACTAATAATAAAGCAGCAAGTATGTCTGTCTGTGTCCGGCATAGGGCCAAGGCCGTTCGGTGGATTTTCTTGAAACTTGGCACGAAATTAGTTTGGAACTTGGGGGTGTGCACTTCGAAGAGTTTTTTCTAAAATTCGAATTTGTTCTTTTTTTTATTACAATTTTTGGCCGAAAATTGCATAAAATAGTCCTTTTCTATCGGAAGAAATTATCACATCCTTTCGAGCTTGATACCATTCAAAAGCCCGTAAAACACTCTCCCAGAAAGAGTTTTGCTCTTCGTGCTGAAATTGGAAACCTCTAAATTAACTAGAAAATAAGTTATAAACGTTTTTCTCTGTAGTCTGAAATTATTTTTCCACGGTAATTAATTTTATTTTCCCCGGATGATTGATTGCTTTTTATTTTATTTCAATTGTTACCTATCTTTCTACTTATATATTTGCAAAATAAAATTCCCTTCACAATGCTTTTAGCATTTTGGGGTGCAGCCTATTTTTAATTTTTCTTTTCCTCTTTTTGGCTTTTGTTTTTTTTTTTTAACAAATTAAAATTTATTTCTTTGCGGTTTTTACCATTTTGAGAAGCAGCTGATTTTTAATTTCTTTATTTTTTCTTTTTTTGGATTTTGATTCTTTTTTTTAAACGAATTTAAATTTATTTCGTGCGGCTCACATATGATCGATAGCTTTTTTTTTTATTTCCTTATTTTGATATGCATTTTACGGGACCAATCTCCATGCTGTACAGGGTTTTTTTAAGGAAATATTGCCCCTTATAGCGATTTTTGGTGCTTCAAATTATTATTACTATTTATATTTTCATTTATATTTTTAATTATTTATTTTCTCTTCAGTGAATTAGCACATATATTATTTGCCTATTTGAGCTCGGATGAAAGGTTTTATCCGCTTTCCAAGTTTTGCTTGCTGCTGTTTGTTTCTGACAGCTACAAAATTCGTCTATTTGTCTTTCTGTTTTACCGTCAAAGAATAATAGAAAAATATTAATTATACCAAAAATTCATTAATTTAAACTATTCTAATGGATTAAAATCGTCTTTTTTGTGTGGATACTTGAACCAAACAAGCAAAATGCTTTTAGTTGCTGTGTGTCAGTATGCTGCGTGTGTTTTGTAAAAAAAAAAGTTGCTTAAATCTGTAGGATCGCTGGTTGATTGCCATGGGCGCCTAATTTTTAAGCATTTGGCATGCTATACTGTTATATATTTAATTTATATTTATACTTATCTTAATTCATATTTTTATGTTAATTATTGTTTCCAGTTAAAACAATTACTTCAACTTACAATGTTTTCTATGCGAGTACTACTACTACTTATCGTTGATATATGGGTGATTTTCAAATTTGTTGACGGTTTGCGTTTGACAGAATCTGAAATTGTTTGTTGCATCAAACATAAAAACTTGCCTACGTATGAATACTTTATAATTTACTGCATGCTGAGCAGGTAGTTTTTCTCGAGTTTATTTATTTATATTTTAGATATTTCAAAAAGGGTCTTGACAAGTGATTGTTTTTCTCATGAGTTTTACCGTTATTAAACATTCTGTAAAATAATCCTAATCAATAATTAATCTAAAAAATCGTCTTTAGTTAATCTTAAATATTTTGTAATAAGTAAAAATAGTATTAAAATTGATATATTTAAAATTTTTAAACTATTTTAATAGCACTTTATTTCAGGAGTGTTACTTTGTTTCTTAATTGAAGCATATAACTTTCAATAAAAATCTATTTTATTAAAAATTAAACGTTTTCACTGCAGGTATGAGAGGTAACTGGATAGCCTTAGTTAGCAAACCATTTTTTAATTATTAACTAACAAATATATTAATACAATTCTAATTTTTAGCTACAGTAACACTCTTGAGAGATGGTACAACTCATGAGACAAACAAGCAATCCTCTTGCAATAATGCACCAAAAATAATAATAGTAATAAAAATAACAATAATTATAAAAAGAGAGACCAAAATTGGAATTATTTTACCCCATTAATTGTTATGTTACATTAAAAATGTAATAAAACATCACTACTCTCATGATTCTGATCCAGAAATAAATGTTTTTACACAGAACTAATGAAAAATTAATTTCAGTTTTAAAGTAGGCAGTAAAAATATCGAAATAAATAGTTCTAATTCTGCAAACCATATCTTTAATTTAAGTAAAGTGAAGATTATAGTTTGCAACACATCACTTTCTTATTTACATAAAGTAACAACTGGCATACTGAAACAAATGTTTATTTTTTTACTCATTTATTTATTTATTTATTTATTTTTTGGGGGGGTGGGTAGAAGTACGGGATTTTTTTTTATTTACCCCTTAAGAATAAAACATATCTTAAACAAAACACACAAAAATCATATCTGCCAACGTAAAAATTTTGTGTCGGCCCAGACAGCACAACTTTGTCCTGAGGACGTCCAAATGATGTCCTTTCAGGACTTCTTCGAAAAAACAGGTCGTCCTAGGGACGTGTTTCTTTGATCCTGCGAGGTACAATGTACATCCCAGGGAAGAACTAATGTCCGCGGATTGTCTGTCCTCAAATGGTCCCAAGGACGTCCGATCGTTCATGTTTAGGATATATTTTGGACAAGAATAGTAGCAGAAAAAGGACAGTTCTGCAACAGGAGGCGGTGGGCGGTGGAAGGGGGCGTGGTCCCACCGCCTCCCCTCCCCTCCTCCGCCTGCCGAGTAGGTTTGAGTAGTAGGGTTCCTGATGCTATCCTCGTAGAAGATTACGAGGGTTTCTGAGTGGAGTTGAGTTGTTACTCTGCGTCTGAAGTTTTGTTTTTAGGAATGGCAACGGTGATATAGCGGTTGTCATGACAACGGTTACCAACTAAAATTGCTCGTGGCGCCACCTAGTGAGAGAAATTATTATTTTTTTTGAACTCCGAGGTTATACATATGGCGCCATCTAGCGAGAGAAACATTAATTCATTCATTTTTTTATTTTTGGACTTGGAATTATTTTATTTAATTTCTCCTTCCTAGATCGGGAATGCGACCTCCAGCTCCAAAAATCATTTGACGGTCTGATGAATTGCGCGCTTTATCCATGAGACCACCAAATGATTTCAGTAAAGCAAGGTTTAAATCAATCTTATTATAATTATTTTACGTTTTGGAAAGAGTGATCATGCTGCCATCTAGCGAGAGAAAAATTATTTTTGGACTTTTATAATATTTTTTTTTCTTTTACATTATATGAATATAATACTATATGAGAATCATTTTATTTTTAATCATGCCATCAAGAGAGGAGGTTGTGTGGATAGTTGTCCTTTATATAATTATTTGTCTTCTTATGAGTATAATATATTTAGCTACTGGAAAAACCGATTTCGCAGTGGATTTTTTACTTTTTTCCGAACGATACTTCTAGTTCAGTCATATCGTTTCGAGGATGATTACTTTCAACGTGTCGAATAATCATTTTTCCTGCTGCAATGAAGAAAGCTTACCTGGATCCGGCTCGAGAGGCAAGTTTTACTGGTGTCGATGCATTATTTCGTGCTGCGCGCGGAAAAGTATCCAAGAAAGACATCAGGAAATGGTTGACGGAAACCGACGCATATACACTGCACAAACCCGTGCGAAAGAAATTTCCGACAAACCGCTTCATCGTTCATTCCATCGATCATCAATGGCAAGCAGATTTGATAGATGTTTCAAGTTTACAAAAACATAATCGAGGTTATCGATACATATTAACATGTATAGACAGTTTGTCAAAATATGCCTGGGCAAAACCTCTGGAAACAAAACAAGGACGAGAGATTGTAAATGTGTTTCAATCCATCTTTTCGGAGCGAAAACCTAAATTACTTCAATCCGATCAAGGTACCGAATTTAAAAATGCTACATTTCAAAAGTTCCCGACTGAGAATCAAGTCAGGTTTTTTACTACATTTAATATGACAAAGGCATCAGTCGTGGAAAGGTTTAATCGCACATTGAAAACGAAAATGTGGAAATATTTTACTAGTCGAAATACATATAATTTTATAGACGTTTTAGATGATTTGGTGAAAAGTTATAATATTACTTACCATTCCACCATCAAGAGAGCCCCCATTGAAGTGAATGCAGACAATGAAAGGGAGGTATATTTTACTGTGTATGGCGACGTTCCACATAATGAAAGAAAACCTTGTGTTTATACCGTTGGAGATGTTGTTCGTATTTCAAAGCAAAAGCTAACTTTCGAAAAAGGATATGAAACAAACTGGACTGAGGAGTTATTTATTGTAATCGAATGTGTGAGAAAAACCATCCCCATATATCGGGTGAAAGATTTACTCGGAGAACCTATTCAAGGTACTTTTTATTCTCAAGAACTACAAAAAGTAAAATTGAAGGAAGATTATACAGTAGAAAAAATATTGAAGAAGAGGAAAATGAAAAATAAGACTGAATATTTTGTAAAGTTTCGTGGCTACCCCGATAAATTTAATCAATGGATTCCTGCCTCTCATTTATCGAATCTATAAATGTTAGAAGTAACATTTTATTTTCTCATTTAGCATCATGAGTTTCTACGTGACACTTCCGAGCGATAGCTCCATGAATTATTTCCCCGAGAATAAAATTTCTCATTTTATTACGCGATTACCAACACCCATAGAATTGACTGAAGAGTGGGAATGCGCTCTCGTCGAGTTTATTTACCCGCGCAGTTGGCATAATGTGAATAAGAGCAATAGTTTAATTGGTTTTGACCTTGGTGACAAGAAAGAAATAGGTAGAAACATTCCAGCTGGATGTTATGAAAACGTACCAGACATTTTAAAAGCTATCGCCATTCCAGATCATGAAAATAAAATATCTTTTAATTATAATCATGTGACAAAACGTGTTCGAGTAAGAGTGAAAAATAATGCAAGAGTCATTTTTCATAATGGATTATCACAGATGTTGGGGTTCCCTCCAGCAATCATCAGTGGTCCTCCAGACGAAAATGTTGAACATACCGTGTTTAGTCCTCAAATAGCCGACCCAAACGCTCATTTCAGAGTATTAACCACCCTGAAGTTAGCCATCACCGGCGATAGCTCTATTCGTAGCGTTGAGGGACCTGTTCAAGAAATGCTTTTAAAATAAGCAGGTTCCTACACGTGAGTTTCCTTACAATGCTCCTCAATGCTCCACAGCCGTTCTTTCCCCCATACCCCCTGGACAGCTGATTCCAGAGGGAGAGCCAAAGAACCACCCACTCGTCAATCACTTATCATTGTGCATGAACCTGCAAAAAAATGTGAACTTTCTTGTTTATTTCCCGAGACAAGAAATAGTTCAGAAGCTGTCTTTAGTAACTGAACAGAAGCATTACGTTTCAATTCAGTCCTAATTTGAATTTGGATTAAATGTATATATAAATATATATATACAGAGAGAGGGAGGGGGGATATCCAGAATTTTTAACAGGATCCTTTTTGAACCACCCACTCGTCAATCACTTATTGTGCATGAACCTGCAAAAAAATGTGAACTTTCTTGTTTATTTCCCGAGACAAGAAATAGTTCAGAAGCTGTCTTTAGTAACTGAACAGAAGCATTACGTTTCAATTCAGTCCTAATTGGAATTTGGATTAAATGTATATATCAGGCTTGGAGTAATCGCGATTACGTAATCGTATCGGCTGTAATCGATTACATTTTGAAAAAATCGTAATCGTAATCGTAATCTGACGATGGCATATTCTCATAATCATAATCAAAATTGTGTAATCCCGTAATCCTTTTTCTCCTGTAATTTTAATCGTAATCTTAAGGAAAAAATCCGTAATCTGCTGGTCCTGCAATCGTGTAATCTTGACCTGCTGAAAGCTGAAATTTTTAGCTCTACCATTGGATAGAAGAGATAAGATTACAAGAAAAAGGATTCAATCTGTGTACTGAAGTCCTATCCTAAGCGGTCTGTAACCTACGGGCGATCGTAATATAAAAGGTTCTGTGTGGCGGTCGCAGAGCCTTGATGGAAGGACGATATAATAGTCTGCTAGAGACGCTTGTTGTCCTACTTGTTGCGGTCTCTCAGAATTCTTAATTGCGGCTCCACTCTCCACGGGGAATGGCTGGAGAGCCCGAGAAGAAAGAGAGTCTGGTCTGGATAGTCACTCGCATCGCCTTGGGGCTCTCAGGGGGGGGGGGGGGGTCTCCGGTGTCCTCGTGTCGTCCAGTTTCGGTAAAAGAGCGGTAATCTGTCTGCAAGTCAAAGATTTCGGGGTAGATAAGAAAGGCGAAGGTGTCTAAGAAGGACCAAATGCATCGGTCATTTTGCTTCCTTAATTACCCCTTCAAAACATATTCAAACGGTTGGGCAATAGGCGAGAGTCTGGACGGGATCGCCGCGAGTAAAAGAGAGTTCCCCCTTTCTTCTCTCCGCGGGTCCCGTTCAATAAATCTAGTGGAAAGAGTACTATCACCTACACACATAAAAAAGAGACACGAAACGCCTTTTGCGTTTTCGCCTTTCTTTAACAGCAGAAGTGAAGAATTTTTCTAAAGAAAGCACATTTACACTTTAGCAATTTAGGAACTGGCGTTACATGATGCTCTATGCTTAAGAAGCATGAAATCTTAACCCTGGTACGTGTGATTATTATTATTTTTTTAAATATGTTCTTCGAATATTTAAAAAAGTAAATACATTTAAATCTTAAATTTATTTATATTTTAATGCTAATATTCTTTTTAATTAATAGGTATGTAAAAGAAAAAGCGATTTATGTTTAGACATTCTCCCAATTGTTTTCTACATGCATGAATTAATATTTAGGAGTTATTTTTAAAAGTTAATTATTTTTTTCTTCTTAGAATTACCTCAACAGAATTTTGTATTTCCCTTTTAATCTTGTACGTTAAATTTGTGTTGTAAAATTACTTGCACTTTATTTTTTATTAAAACAGTTAGTACATGGAAAAAAATTATATGCTCGTGCATGTTAAAAAAAAAATACCACAAAAATCATATTAAAATATTATAGTCATTCGTATTATAAATATTCTTCATATTACTTTTTAACGATTACTAATTTTGCTAAGAGTTATTTGAATGTTCATGTTCAAATTTTTTGAAATTATTCTAAAATACAGCTTTTTTTTTTCAAAAGATTATTTATCTCTTACACTATCTGAATACTTTGTTATCCCGTGCAATTCATACACATCTTATAAGTGATTTCATAAAGAATCATACAAAATTATTATTTTCAGTAAACTAATTGGTGTTATGTGAAATATTTGCACAATTTAAACTAGAAAATAAATACAATGGAGAAATTATAATATATGGAGATATTACAAATTTTCATTTCTGCAACGACATTATAATTCCAGAACTGTGATGTTGAAATTATTTCATTATAATTGTATTCATCATCATTTCTGTTATCTCTAGTTAAATCAAAAATTTAATTAAAAATCATAACTTTTTGATTTATGACACTATTGTAAAAATGAGAGTTGTATGCATAATATCGGATAATTTTATGCTAATCTAATCGTAATCAAAATCGTAATCGGATGTCATAATCGTAATCGATTACATTTTTCAACGACTGTAATCGCTGCCGTAATCGTAATTACTTTTTGGCAAAGGATTACAATCGTAATCGTAATCATAATCTCTCAATTTCTCCCTTTGTAATCGTAATCGTAATCGATTACGTTTCTTTGTAATCGACTCCAAGCCTGGTATATATAAATATATATATACAGAGAGAAGGAGGGGGGCTATCCAGAATTTTTAACAGGATCCTTTTTTTGTGACTTTTAAAAAGATTATTGCGAAAAATAAAATAATTTTGTGAAAATTCAAAATTTAAACGTGCAGTCATGATTTTTTTTTTTTTTTTTTTTTTTTTCCCCCGTTTGTTCAATAAGTAGCTCTGTAAAAAGTACGATTTGGTAGCTCAGAATTTTGTTAAGGGTTCGATTTGATTGACTAATTTTGTGAAGGGTCCAAAAACGGACCTGAATCTAATCTGGTGAGATCCCTGATGTATATGTATCTTTTTTTTCATCCAATTTCATTTTTTCAGCTACTGCATTTTAAAGTAATTAATTCAGTGTAATTGTAATGTTTTTCAAACTTAATATCCTGTTAAAAATCGTTGTAAGTCTCCTCGATATCACAAAAATACATGTTGCTTCTCATTATTAAAAACGTTTTATTCATTTATTTAGTACACGTGCCATTACTATAAATTTTGGATGGAAAATGCAAAACAATTAAGCTACAAAAACTATGGGAGGGGGGGGGGGGGCACGCCAAATAGTTCAGTTATTCTAAAGCGTACAGTCTATCTCGATTACCAGAATGAATGAAGTCAAGGCAATTTATTCAGGCATGAAACTATATTAATTATTATAAGTAATTCTAAAACTGTATCTAATAAATATAGAGGATCTGATGCAGCGCAGCGGGTCGTATTTAAGAAGTGCCATTCTGTGTTCAAGCACAGGGCGACAAATTTTTTTTAGACTAAAAAAAAGTGAGTGTGCTTAAAATACAATTAGCTCATTACTAGAGAACCTTGGCCTCTTTAAAATAAGCTCCATTTAATCGGCCGTAACTAACAATTTAAAAAAAGCATTGTAAATAAAAAGTCCTACTTAGGCATCAAATAGCGTAGAAAGCATATCGTTTCCATTACAAGCATGGAATAAGTACACAAGTTTGCGATGGTTCTGTGTGTTAGGTTTTGATAATTGACTTATATGTAGTTTTTAATACTCTATGGGGAGATTTCTCTTTATTTTAAATAAATACCAAAGCGGTTCGAACATAATTTGCACCTTACAGAAAGGTACGAAGCAAAATATGAGCGAATGATCTGCAAATGGCGTCCTTCTACACAGGGCCTGATTAAGGCAGGGGCATACGGGGCAGCTGCCCAGGGCCCCCACATCTGAGGGGCCCCAAATCGAATAGAAAGTTTATATTGCGTTTCCTTCTTTAATGAACTTTTAAATGGATGAATGAATGTTTAAAAAAAAACCCAAAATATCACTACAGTGTAAAATCCGTCTGTCTTATGTTGGCTTCTAAAATTCATCTATTGTATGAACAAAAAAATTCTATTTTTCGTAAATCCATGGCTTTCCAGGGTGGAATTCAACTAAATTTTTGCAATTACGATGGACAAATTTGGCCAATCAAAAGCCTGTATCTCAAAAAGGGGGGGGGGAAGCATATCTCAAAATGCGATATGATAAATACCGTCTCCTGATCTTTTGTCAAATATTTACTCTTTTCAGATGTGCTATATCCTTTAATGGTAGACAGAATTGTCAGAAAATCAATAAAATGGACAGAACGATATTTCGTTTGATCATTGGAGGGGGAGGGACTTAATAGCTATTTTAGCATCTAGTCAATTTTCTTGTTATATTACCTGTGATTAGGTGAAAATTTTAAATACTTCCATAAAGTTCGGTTCTTCATTACTGAAGTAGTAAAGCAGAGGCCCCAAGTTAGTTTTTGCCCCGGGCCCCAATTAGGCTAAGTTGGGCCCTGCTTCTACACAACATGAGCTCCTTAATCTTGAATTAGATTGATTATCGTCTGATAAAAAACTGATTTTTTTACAAAACGCTTAAAAATTCACGAAACAAGCAAAAGAAAGGCACAGCATACAGGTTTTTTTTCTCTTTTTCTTTACATAGAAACAGATTAGATCTCTTTTTCTTTACAGATTTGCAATTTCTGAACCTGCGCCTAAAAACACTCAAGAATGAGTGCTAATGAATGATACAAAGCTAAAACATATACCAGAAACGCAATATAATGCAATGTTCCAGCATGTGCATAATGAACTAAGTTTGAGCTGCTTTGTCCAAAAAATTAGGGTTTGTTTCTTTCTTAGTACGTGGTTTGTGGAGGGTGGCAATTTACTTTGAGCGCAGGGGTGCACAACACCCTAAATTCGGGCATGGTTATGTATATATATATGCAACGCACTTGACCCTTCTCAAACAAGGAGTCAAACAATATCCCTGACAAGAATACGGGACAGTCGCCGTCCCGTATTAAAGTGCGTCGGGACGCGGGACAATTTCTCAAAATCGGGGACGTTTGGCAGCCCTCTGGTCGTGACTGAGCTCATTTTTCACGCTGATCATTAGAGTCTGAAAAAACAAAAGGAATTATGGAGCATCATTCTGACCTCTAACTATTTGCTCCGACTCTGATCAGTGGTCTAAAGTTTTAATTGGAATCATTTTGATTACTTTTATATTTTTTAATTTATTCATAGGTTATATGTGCGATAAAAAATTTAAATAGTTATTTATTTACCAAAAACTATTTAATAACTCATTTTCACTGTGTCGTGAAATAACTCATGCATTCTTAGAAAATTTTAGCATTTCTCAATTTTTAACGGGTGCGCAGATGTGATTTGATTTCGTTTGCAAATTAGCAGCCATGATCATAGGACAGTACTGAATAGAGAATCAGGTGCTTTTTATCCGAAAAACGATTCCGGTCGCAGCAACGGAGCATCATTGCTCCATTCTCTTGCTCGGGCTCCATTCGAATTTTCAGAAAAACTAGTTGCTCGTCCGCGCTCTGTTCTTGATCCCTGTATATATATATATATAGAGAGAGATGTACACTTTTATTTTTTAGGGAAGATTTAGTTGACTGAATTTTCATAAAATGTAGTCACAACCTTATTCAGACAAAATGCGAGTTTGAAAATCACTTAACAATTTCGAAGAAACAACTTCTATTGATTCTGAAACGAATTCTGCAATTTTGATAAAATTTCATTCAATTTCAAATTTCTAAAATTTTGTATGACTTTTCAAAACATATCAGTAGTAACATATCTTAAGCTAAGCATATTCACAAATGTATGGTATTATTTTCCTTTCGTAAAAGAAAGGAATCAAATGCCTTTGTATGCATTCTCCTTCGTGTACATACACACATTAGCACAAAATATATCGACTCTAAAGCGAAGGGGAGCTTGGATACCCAAGTGGCATTAGAAACAACATCATATTTATTAGTAATTTAATTTAAAATATTTCAATGTTAATAGTAGTTTAATGAATCCGAAGAATTTATTACATGTTGGTGTAAGTAATCTTTTTGGACAAAATTATACTGTAATACTAAGCAAAATATATAAGCTGTTGAGCATAATTGCATTATTACTTTGCATATTAATCCAAAAGCGGTTCTCTATTTATTCCTATATACTTTCCTGATGAAATTTTAAAAATATATTACAAACAAAATCGGAGAGTAATTGAAAACACACTGATTCTAAGCTGTTTTTAGTAATTTGCAGTCCTCCAACATTCTTTTATATCGTAGAATATATTATAAATTATATTTTATATACGCAGCTTTAATTATTTTACAAATTTATGTGCTTGAGGCAATATCAATTTTAAAATTTTATTATTTCCCATCTGCTCAAAATACTACAGAAGGGCATTGCAAAACTTTTGGTATGCGAAATATCTAAGAATGGTGTCGGCGGAACAAATCAAATCACAGCAGCCAATCAGAAGTGAGATCTCATCAGTGGCACACGTGCTTAAAATTCAGGGGATGGCTTATCTTGACAAACCATTGCTACGCGTTTCTTTTACTTGAGTTTTTTAAACTACTTTTACAGTTAAATAAATATCTAAATCAGCCACACTTTTGGGGATATTTCAAAGCAGACTTTTGGCACTAACTTTCTCTCATGCATTCCTATTTTAAGCTACTCTAGAATACAGCCCTAGAAAAGCAACTCTAAAATAGCTTAGCTTGTAATGAGCGAGCGAAGCAAACTGGCGAAGCGATCCAAAGGAGCTGCATAAGCAGCTCTAGGGTTGGTGAGCGATAGCGACGAACGGCCGGAGCCCCCTAGTATTTCAAAAAAATGAAAGATTTCAGACAAAATGGTTATAAATATTTAAAAAGTATCAACTTTTTTCTCAATCAAACTTGAATTTTCAGTTCTAATTTCGAGATATCTTAAAAATCTGCATTACAAAAGCAATTGTACAAATATACTTGCTACAAATTATGCAATAACTATACCACAAATGCACCATTATAGTGATAGGAATAAGAACACAAGATAGTAAGTAACCTATTCAAAAATTTTAGAAGAATAGTGCTTTAAAATTAGAATTAAGATACAAATGCTGGAATTAATATGTATGTTTATATGTCAACAATGAAATTTACTATGATAATCGTAATTTTATATGTATACTATCACAATACTGCATTTTTAAGATTATTATTTGGTATTTTTCTTTACAGAAAAACATTTACCCAATAAAATTGTAACAATGCACCTTCCCAAAGTTGTTATAAACCTGTAAATAACTTTCAAACGTAAAGTTTGCGATTAAAAGTAGTTAATTTCAACAAAAATAACATTAATTATTAATAGAGTCATATCTATTTTATATTTAATGATTATTTATATTTGATGATTATTCTAAGAGTTTTTTATTTGTGCTAATTTAATTATATTTGAACTTTAAACGAATGTTTAGTTTTCTGTTGGTTGTTGGTTTCTTCCTGTTCCTTTTCCCTTTCTTTCATTTTTTTCCCTCCTGCATAGTAAATAGGCACTAAATGTCTTTATGCATTACAATGTAACTAAATTTATTATATTGATTTTTCACAATTTTAAAAATGTTAATTTTCTTGGCTTTCAGTTATCAAATTTTTTCATTTATTCAAAATTGAGAAAAAAAAGCTTTTCGAGGTGCTAAATTTCTTTACTGTTTCTATTTTCATACAAGATATTTCGTGCGTTATATATATATATTACATAATAGTTGTTATGTACAAAAAAAAATCAATATATTTATTTTTACTGGTAAATTCTGCATTTTAAATTTTGAATTTCCAGTTCATCAAAGAAAATTTGCACAAAATGATATACTTCGTTCGAGACAGTTTTTTTCCTTTCCGGGCAATTCTCATCCCCCCCCCCCCCCCCCCACCTCTTTTTCTGTTTTTGACCTCGCGGCGATCCTGATTTGTATACAAGTGTACCTGAATTGGGAGAAGACGCCGATTATATCTTGCCGCCTTTTTATAGTTATACAATATAAGAGTAGAAATATGAAAGATGTAGAAGAAAGTTTCGTGTTGTCTACCAAGTATTACTTTCTTTTGATTAACTCCCTGTTAAGAAATAATTGCCTCAACAAATCTTTGTCATTCTGAATTAAAATTAAAAAAAAATGTACAAAATTTAATTTTTTGCATCATAGTGGCAAAAGAAAAACCTGTTTTGTACTACTGGCGTTAGCATTTTATCCAGGAATAAATACTAGAATTGTGAGCTGAATTCCCACCCGCTCTTTACAGTTTACACGTGTCCAGTCATACCTATGAATCCGAATACAATGTGCCTGAATGCAGGTGTAACTGAATACAATGCAACCCCAAGTAAATCCACTTAGTTCACAGTCTACTAGTCAGGAAGGTTCATACTTCGTTTCGCCAACACTTTTTCTGACCACCTGTTGTGGGGGGGATTATGGGAGGAACGGATTAGACAGGGGATGACTTTCGTTATAACTTAGGGGAGATGTTTTGTGCAAGGGATATTTCAAGGGATTTTGCTTGCAGAGGATCGAACAAGAAGGCGCGATTTCTTCATCGCCTACGGAAAGGAGGAAGCCGAAATTCAGCTAGTTTTTTCGGGCGGCAGTCACTCGTTGTTCCAATAATTGAAATTATCTTTGCATTGACTTAATGTATTTTATTATTTTAGTCCAAAAATATTATTTTAATATTTTAATGTTTTTATTAGTTTTTTTTCCTAAAAAAATTTTGTGATTAGACATCGAATTGTTTACTTAAATCATTTATTTACACTTTATTATAATAATCAAACTTAACATTTGGATGATTTTATGCATTTTATTACATTTTTTATTCGTTGAACACAATCTGCATCAAGATTTCCGAAATACTTTTTTAAAAATTCCATTCCGATTTTTTCTGTTACATAATTTTAATTATATTACTGTAATGCATTTTTATAATTTTATTAATCAGCTATGCATGATTTCATAAACTTCAAGAAACAAATGTTATGAAATATATTCAGCGTTTTTCAATGCACCATATCCATATTGTGAGGTATCGTTTATACCACGCTGAAGGGATTTTCAAAAAACGCAGTATAATCTAATTACCCTTCTCGCCAAATCCAAGAAGTGGGACTGCACCAAAACGTCGTATAAATGTAAGCGTCGTATAAACGATACGACAATATATAGGAAAGAAAAAGTAAAATGGAAAAAAATATTAGGAGAAAAGTTATGCGCATAAAAAATTACAGGCGTTCTTTAAACCTTTGTTGTCATGTCCTAATTTCTTTCACAACAAAATCTGCAATTGTGTGTAAAAAGTTAAATAAGTTCTGTGTAATCAGAAAGTGTCCTGGGGTACAGCGGACCAACCTTTGTGTGGTTTAGATTAAACTTATATAAATTGCTTTTTCTTTCTCCGAAATTATTTCCTAAAAATGGTTTGGTCTACGGAACTTAATGCAAATATTTTTATGAAATGAAATTAAGAATCAAAATAAACAAGATACCAAGGAAACTAAGAAATTTTTATTGAGTGTTTAATGGTGAAATATTGAAAGAGATATTTGCAAGAAACATCTACGAATTTCCTGCGAAAACCACATAGACTAGGAAGAACTATGATAATGTCCTCCAACGTGATACACTATCCTTTACATCAACAATGGATTCATCTGCAAATGTAAATTGATTTCTTAGTTACCTTCTCCCACGCAAATTTTATAGAAATACAAATCCTCATCAGTGTTTTTGATAAACCAATCTATACAGTAGACTATTTACCTTTCTTTTCTTTATTTTCTTTATTTTTTTTTCCTTCAAATTTTGCAAACTACATAGCAACTGTAACGTTTCCGTGTTATTCGAATATTTATCTTATTGCTATTTTATTAATTATTTTCAGATGTTAAAACATTGCATTACATAAGTATACGTAAATTGAAGTACAATGAGCAATTAAATCTAATTTGTACTTTTAGAATGAAAAAGTTTTTTCGCGCTGATGTGTCAAACACTCCCATCGATTGATCAATCAATCGTAAATCAATTTGCGCCTTTCCACTTCCATAGTATTAATTGAATAACTTCTACAAGCATTACGATGCAAACGCAAATTACATCTTTCAATTCTAAATTTCAGCCTAAATTTTTAACATGGAAACTTCTGTCAAAAATATCAAAGATTTTTTAAATTTAATCATCTTCAATTCAAAGAATTTGGATTTTTCGTAAATACGCCATATTTTTGTGCTATTTCCAGAATGTAGCTATAATAAATGGCTGTTATGGCATCGTTTAGACGAGTTTGATCTAATGGGGGGGGGGGATGATCACAGAACTGACTTTTCAGAGTTGATGTGAAAGTATAAATTACACTGTGCAACAAATTTGAACTTTTTTTTTTGTCCTTTAGATGAAACTGTGTGTTTCTATATAAACAAACGGTGCTTGATTCAAATATCCAAACCAAAATGGTCTATCACGTACCGCTTTTACAGGAAACCCACTTCTCATATTTATACAATTTGGTTATATACGAATGTAACTGAGGCTTACTTATTGAAAACACAAACACTAAAATGATTTTTTTGGCCGTTTCGTCTTTTGGGCATCTGTTGGTGTGCCCTGGTAACAGATTAGCAATATTCAATTCATGTACGTCCATTCCATCGACCACTGAAACACTTTTCAAACACAGAAATGTCCTGATGAAACCTTTAACCATGCTCATCATAAATTGCACCAAGGTTTTGAGGAAAGAAGTCCATATGGGAGACCAAAAAGTGTAGTTTTAATGACATATAGCAACCTAATAATACAAAAGCATTTTATCATGTCACCAACACGTTTCGTAGTTTTCAGCTTTCTCATTTCCAAGGAAACGTGAGCATAACTGATTTAAAAGCCAGGCAGGTGGATTTTTCGGGTTCTGACTGTTTGTTTTCATACTCTTCATCATGAAAGGACTTCCTTAAGCTGTGGGGCAATGAAAATCCTTTCTTTTACTTTTGCCTCACTTAAATTTTTGAATTTGATTCAAGAAAGCCACACCTTCTCTGTCCAGAGCATTTGCAAATATTTCGACAAACCAAGTTTAATGTGCAATTGTGGCAAAAAGGCACATTGAAGATTTACAAGTGGCTCATTTGATATGCCTTTGCCACTCATAATTTTGAAATTTCCTTTGTGTTTGTAGAACATGCTACAGGAATAAATAGGGAAAAAATACTTAGATGGAGGAGCACTGATAAACAAGCGCCACTCTGCTGAATTGTGATCATGTTCTAATGCTTGAAATAGTACATTCACATCACAGCAGCATACTATTTTTTCTTTCTCCGCAAAATAGACTACAAAATGCCTTGTCTTGCAAAAAACTCGAAACTTCGAGAAGTAGTTTAAGCTTTCGTTGCCAAAAATGTCGCGAAAGTAACCCAAGTTCATTAAAAAGGTCTATAGAATGACAAAGATCTCACTGTCAATGAGAAAGATGTAACTTATAATAAATTAAGTCGAGAAATTATGAAAATGTGCACATTTATCCAGAAAATACGTAAAAAGCTAAAATGCGGAATTTTGGGAAAATGGTACGTGGTAGGCAAAAAACAATTACAGATTCGTAATTTTCAGCCAAAAATACATAAGAAACAGACATTTTCATCTAAAGGACATTTTTCGTGTTGCACAGTGTTATTGGTCGGGTAGCGGAAATTTTGGTTAACGTGCAAATAACAGTTCTTGCACGCTAAAGGAGCCACACATAACAATTCACTGTCAATTTCCCTGAGAGCACCGAACAAGCAACTGAAACGGATATCTGAGCCACAGGGCCGGCACTAGCACGAATGGCACTGAGGCAAAAAAAAATTTTTCCGCCCCTAATTATGAAGGAATAGAGATTAAATATGATCGATACAAACTTTAATTATACATAATTTAACTTTCAAAAACCTGAAGAAAACAATAGCTGTTCAGAATGGATTGAATAAGGAAAAAATTAAAAAACAGAAAAATAGAAAAAGCAATAGAATGCGTTTTGCTCGTTATAAAATAAAGACACTTTCTGGAACTGCAAACACATATAAAGCGCAAACTCTGGATACATTGAAGCCGCCTGTCGCTATGGAGAAGAAGAAAAAGATGTGCAAAAAAAGAAATAACTCAGTAAAAAATATATCCTTTCAACAAAGGAAAGAAAGAAACTGTAACTTTTCAAGATGTTTCCTGATGTGTTTCTGAGCTTGAATTTTATCAAAATTAAACGTGTAATATATATTAATGCAAAAATGAAATTAGATGAAGTTTTGATGCATCATTTGTAAAACTAAATGGTTTAAATAGTATTTATTTTTTTTTGAAATAAAAACTATTGTTTGTTACTTAAAAAGATGCAGTAAATATTTATGGCCAATGCGCCCCTAAGAACGACGCGCCTCACCGCCTCAGCCTAGGGCCAGCCCTGCCATAACAACTATCTCTCCTGATCAATTTTTGCGCTTTTGGACTTTTAAAAAGTAAATCATTTAGTCGTCCACCTACAACCCTTCAAAAAGAATGGAAACTATTTAAGAGAAATGGGCCAAAATATTATTTTGACACTGTAAGGCATTAGTTACACGGAAATTATGTTATAGAAAGCAATTTGAAATAAGGGTTACCAAAGTTTTAAAACCCAAGTATTTTGTATAAATCGTTTATCTCATGCCCATAAAAATTATCTAAGATGGTTGAAGACCTCTATTGTAATTTGCCTCTGTTGTAATTTCCCGCTTATATGAATCACCTATTTTATGACCTTTTTTCAGGTTTGTGTAGATGTTCAATCAATTTAAACCTTCTGTTAACACTAAGCTATGTTACTAGGTAGGGAATTTTCCTGACGACGAGATGTTTCACCAGCATCAAAGTAGTACTGGAATGAAATTATGATTTAAATCAAAAACACGATTTCATTTTAATTGAATAGTGTAAGACCCCCCCCCCCCCCCCCGGAGCTATGCCCCTTTTGTTTTGAGGTACAAGATTTCCATCGACGAAGAGGATTGCTTGATAAGCTTGTACTAATATACATCCCAGCTTAGTGGGGGGGGGGGGGGGGTGCTCTGTATATATACAGTAATCTCTACCCCTCTATAGCGGACAACAGCGGGAGAAAAATATTTGTCCGCAATAGAGATAGTGCGAACAATACAGAAGCATTATTAAAATTACTTCTCAGTACAGCAATATTTTATATGCATAATTAACATAAATTTTTACTTATGTGATCATAGTGATAGAAATTTAGTAAATTCATGCAGAATCAGAATTTTTAATAAGGGATACAGCATGCAATTGGAAGAATGACACGCAACTAAATTTAGAACATAGGTACAAAGAATTTTCAGGGAATGATTAGAACTTTTAAGGGCTTGGGACACTGAACTTTGTTTGAGGTCCTTCTAGCATACTATGAAGCTACAAAATCATTTCGTACTAATGCATTACTGCAACCAGGCCAACTTTGGCCACAGTTTGAATTGTATTACTACGTATATGCAAAACTATTTTTTATAATATGAATAGGCGTGATATATAAGGCAACCATACGACCTCGAATTTTGGGGACAGTCCCCAAATTTCATTTTTTTTTTTTTTTGCTCTATGTCCCCAAATTTCTAGATTTGCATCTTTTTGTACCTAAATTCTCAAAATATACGAACATATTTGCAAAATTCTGCTGGAGTTTTGCACTTCATGTGTCGTAATTTGTTTTGACTATAGCATTAATTGAGGCGTCAAATCTTTTATCGATCCTGTAGGAAAAAAATATAAAGGAAATATTATAAGTGAATTGCGTTAGTTTAGTTGCGGCCATAACCGTGGAGCTATTATCTCGGTACTACCTCCATGGCCATAACGCCATGAGACTGCGGGACAACGGAGCATAATAAGGAATTCTTTCAGAAAGGGTCAAAGTTAAACAATAGGAGAACTTTCATAATTGAAGTTTCAAAATATTTAAGCACAATTAATTTGAATAATTTTCTTTAGTATTGCAATTTTGAACAAGCAATTAACTGTTGAAATATGTTTTTATAAGTGTATAATATGCATATATATGCATTTTCCAGGGTAATAGTATGAATATTTTTTATATTAAGGGTGTTCTTATAGGCTTTGGCATGTCCCGAAATACATGCTTGAAAATATTTCCAAGTGTCCGCAAATCCTCTTTTGGGGACATATCCCCAAATTGATGTTTAGAAATATGGTTACCCTAAGTTATAGTGTCTAGAATGGAACAATTGTTTTAAATTGAAGCAACATATTTGGGGTCCTTTTCTAAAGTGATTAAAGAAACCGAAATTTATTAATAAGACAATTTGTAATCCGAGAGCCATTGCTCCGGAACTTCTTAAGCCTTCAAGCAGACTGTGTATGAAACAATTTACCAATTTGCATCAACCTTATTCGAAAATAAATCACTGTTTACAATTACCCCAGATCTCTGGGGTAATTGTAAACACGAGCTCATTCGCTAACAAATAGTAATAAAGTCAAAATTTTTGTACACATTTACTCACAAGAAGTGCAGTAGTGGCTACAATGCTCACAATTTTATCTCTGAATTTATTCAAGAGGTAGGGAAGGATCAAAAGTTAAAACATTGAAAAAGCGTTTACAATTACCCCAACTGACCCTAATTCCTCCTATTTGGCTGAATAGTGCATCAATATTCGGCCTTGCCGAATTTGATCTTACTGAGAATTCGGTTAGATCTTGACATGACTGTTCGGGCAAATGACCGAATACCGAATATTCGTTACATCCTTAAAAAAAGCAAGGGTTATGCAATATGAGTACAACAGTCTTATTTATTTTCATATGTTGTTATTATTTCTTATCCCCCCTGACGTAAGAAGGCCTACCCCAGGTCCAAAAGATCATGTCGCTGAATACTTATGATTAGCAGGGATGCCCACCCTTTCGGAATCTTCATGTACCCCCAAAGAACTGCGGAGCTCCTTATAATCGACAACCCAACAAACTGGTCACAAAGTTGACCAAGCTCCCTTATCAAAAAATTCTCAATGACGTAGTCTGCGGCGTGATCCCCCCCCCCCCCCCTCCTGGTGAGCAGCTCTGTGATTAGTCGAACTTTTACTTAGGGAAGGGAATCTTTATTCCAAAACGGGGGCCTGAACTCGACCCTCGGGATGTGTTCACGAATCCTCATAGACCTATTGACCACTTATGTTCTCGACTGTCCCCCTCACCCCTTTTCCCGAGCCTTACTAAAATGTCTCCCTGAAGCATATACGTCCGAAAGCGAACAGAATTGTGGTTTTGCCTGGGAAAGTTGTTTACCTTTCTGTAAGCAAGATATTTTCGTCACGGATTAAAAGCATAATTTTTCATTTAATCTCTCTTACTGTAAATTATTGGGGGGAGGGGGGGGGGGGGAGTGTCACACAACATTTTTTTTTCTTTTTGAGGCGACTAGATGAAAGGGAGCACTGAGACTTGTCCTGTTGGGCCAGTCCGCCTCTGAAGCTTACGCAACCTATAGGGAATGAAATATAAAGAGCATTGATTGTAACATATTTTACATTTCTTTTAACTAAAAAATTATGTTTGAAAAAGCTATCAGCATAACCCAAATCCCCTTTATTAAAAAAAATGTTTTTTACTTAAGAAGATAGCAATGTTGAGATTTCAGTCATTTAAGAAAAAAGTTCACCCATCCCTTGAGAATAACATTTATTTATTTGATAATAACTGACGATCTGGCCTTTTTCTATCCTAACACAAATAAATTACTGGTACATTTTTAATCTACTAATTTATATTTAACTTTAAAAAAATTCAGCTGCACTTTTTAAGTACCTGACTGTTTAAATGTCATTTCAACTAAAAATGTTTACCATCTCCTCAAAATCAAGTATTACTTTGAAAAAAATTAATTATTTAACATTTCTATATCGCAATACTAAGACTAAATGAATTAATAATATATTTTTATTCAGCTAACTTTTCTTCAAAGAATGATCTGTTTTATTTGTATTTATAGTATTCTACATAATTGATGTAAAATATTCTAAACATATTTATAACTACCGTCCCAAACTGATTCAATGTAAACAAACAACGCTAAAAACCCCGCTGTCACCCTCAACGCAGAAATCGGCAGTCCAAGCGCATGCGCGGTTGACTTGGTCACAAAGGGGTAGGGATAAATAATCCCTCTCCTTTAAAAACAGGGAAAAGTGTGTGTTTCCCTCAGGCTGTGTGAGGAATCTTTGTAAGACCACCTGCCGATCACCTGTCAATCATTCTGGTGGGGAACGGAAGTGTTGGCGAAACGATAGAGACACCGTCAGGAAGACATTCTAGTAGACCCTATTCCTCTTTCTGCTTTGTTTATCTGATGGGACAAGTAAAGTAACGCCCACCTGGGTTGAATGAAGATTCTGGTTTCTACGAGAGCTAACTTTTTTCAAAAAAAAAATGGCAAATCCAAAAATTCTTTTAGAGTGACTAATGGGTGCAATCACTTCTGTTATGCTGTTGAAAGCAGCTTTTTTATCAGCCTGGCGTAAAAAGGATTCAAGCTCGCGGGAGCGTACACACATACACACACACCACTGGCGGATCCACAGGGGGGGGGGGGGGGGGGATCGCCTCCTCTAACAAATGAAATTAACAAGAGAGGAGCAATATGATCTGCACAAACGAATAAGAATGAAAAATAAAAAGTGTACAAATAACAAAGAAAACTAAATCTTTACTTAACATCTACCCACGAACACAAATTTGGAATGGAAATTTTAAAAGTAGAGTGGTTGAAATACCGGTCAGCTGGAAGGCTAGATTTATAAATTTTTGCTCGCAGAGTCGCAGACCCCTGCCCTCTGGGTCCCTCATTTGTAATGATTGAGTTTTAAACTTCGAATTTCTTTTCTTTAGTCTGTTTCTCATGTCATATGAGTACTTTCATTATTGTTTTTTTTAAGTTTTATATTTTGAATCAGAATTGCTGATTTTATCAATAATTTCCTCCGATACTTCATGGAAATAGAATGTCATAATATTTGTTTTCCATTCCATGGCGGAATGAAAAAGCAATATTAAAACAAAAGGGAAAATATTTATCGCCCAGGCCCATTATTTCGCATTTTTTCCGAGGGGAGGTGGCAAAGGGTATAATTAACTCAAATCATAATACATTTTTAGAAAACAGCAAAATATTTATGCATAGACATTTTAATTCTTAATCCAAAGGAGTGCCACTGCCCCTCCTAACCCTCCAAACTGACGGGCCTGGAATCGTCCCTCCCAAATTGAATCTCTGGATCCACCACTGACACACACAGACATATATATATATATATATGTAATATGGAAAAATCCTTTGTATCCTTTGTCAGGCTGTGATATGGAGAAGTCCTTTGTCTCCTTTGTCTGGCTTTTTCCATATTAAACTTGACAACTCAGGGTTGTCTCACTCATAAATTTCTCTAACGCGTTACCATATATGGTCATGCCTAAGCTCAAGTTGGTTTCCCTCATTAATTCCCTCCAGACTATTTTTTTTCCCCGTAGACTTAGGCCAGCCCCTGTCTACGGCATTAAAGCCAATAATATATTTCATTTTCCATATGGCCCTCCTATTTAAACCACGTGCTATCACGTGGTGTAGGGAATGTTGTCTGCAGTCTAAGAGATTTTCCCCCATATAAATACGACTGCCCGAACGAAAATCGGGGGTTCTTGCTTCTTGAAACGTGCTGATGACTTCATGTCCTTCGTTCCAACAATATTAATGTTATGATATTTGTGTGTTAAAGTTTACCAATAAAGAATTGCAACGAAACCCTGTGCCTCGTCTTACATGGGTTTTAGCGGCCACAGCTGTAGAAGATAGAACGGGACAGCCGTTCTTACAAGCCGGTAGGATTTATGTTCCTATCCGGACTCCTGCAGGAAAAAAAGAACCATCGAAGAAAAGCAATACTAAATCTGCAATGTGCCGCGCCGATGTAGCAGCGTGGATCATCTTTCCAGACGGTTCAATGAACCGATGTGCGCTTCTTCCACCTGGGGAAAAGCTCGCCCCCGTTGTGGCTTTTAGAAGCGAAGAGTGTTTGCGTTCTGCGGAGTGATTAAACGAAAGGGTCGTTATCTGTGGTGCTTTAGAATGGAAATTATTTTCATGTGCTGAAGTGAATGTTGATAGAGTAATTTTTAATGTGTTATTCCAAAATGGTATTATTTCGAATTTTCTTCATAAATATCTTATAATTATATGAATATCTTTTTCTCCCGTTGGGTTTTTTTTACATGATATTGCTTTAGAATTTATTATGATATAAATTGATCATGTGCTTTGGAAGAATAAGTTCTTTATTTGATGATATATTAATTATCGGTTTAAATTTTTAAAAGGGATCTTGTCAGCACGGGCTTTTTTTTTTGACATTAAGATGTTTGAAATAGTAAATTTATCAATGTGCTGTGTAATTGAAATTATGCTATATTTTTTGCAGTATTATGAATAGTTCTGTATATATTTTAGATGTTATGCATTTGTTTACGCGGAATATTTTTGTTGTTAAAGTGGGAAGGTAAAAAAGGAAAAATGTCAAAAATTTGTGTGTTATTAGAATTATGTTATTACGTAGTGGTAAAATGAGCAAGACCATTGAAAATGAAAAAAATTCTGACTTAGAGTCTTCCCACAAAGAAAATTCAAACATGGATGGAGATAACTTAAACCGTAAGGATGCGGAAACTCAAGCAGAGGCAACTGCCGATTTAAGCTTAATAAAAATGGATTCAGAATGTCAAACGATTAGTGATAAAATAAAAGAGATAAGTTTGGCAGATGGCTCTTCTACTTCAAAAATTGAAATAAAAGACAAAAATTCGGGTAGCTCACCTGAAATTTTATTATTTGAACCAGAGTTAGGGATAAATTTTTCAGCATGGTTAGCTCACTTTAACCAGCAAACGGCTCAGAACAATTTAAATGATAATTGGAAATTAAAAAATTTTCAGAAGTTTATTCGCGGGTCAGCCTTAAAGCTCTACATCAATCAATGCCTTTGCTGTAATTCCTTTCATGAAATCATTCAAATTTTTGAAGAACATTACTTTACTCCAGCAAATAGTTTTCTTGATTTTCAAAATTTAAAATTTTCTGGAAATCCAAAAGCGTTGTACTCCTATTTTACTGAAAAAGTAGAAATGGGAAGAAAAATAAAACTTAGTAATCAACATATCCTTGAGGGGCTTTCAGTGGGGCTACCTGCCCAAGTTAGGGCATTTTTGGTAATAAAAGAGCCAGAAACTCCCACCGAATGGCTTCAGGTAGTTTCAAAATTAATAAATGAAGTTCCACATGAAACACCCAAGTCCGCTTATAAAGGGGAGCAACAAAATATTTTTAGGGTGAAGCCCCCCTTTTATCAAAATTGGATGCCAAAAAATCATGATCAAAGTAATTTTCGTCAACAATATAACTATTCTCGTCAAGATAGTAACAATGTATACCAACCTAATTTTTACCAACAGAATAAACCTAGGTTTGTAGGTCATAATGAAAGACAAAATGCAGTAAAAAGACAGACTGCACATTTTTCGCAGGAGTTACCCCCTAATCCTTGTAAATTTTGCGCACAACAAGGAATCTCCAACGCATATCATTGGGGACAAACATGTGTGAATAAGCCAAATACATCGAATGCTGGATTTAAACTACCACCTCAGCAGAAAGATAATCAATTAAGAGAAGAAAATCAGAGAGTTAACGAAGTATGACAATTAATAATACCCGGGTATATTATTAAAAATGAGGCGAAATTTAAAAATGATTATCAACTATCTAATGACGCGTACACTCAAAATACAAATTCGAATTTAAAGACTATTTATTTAAATGTTGATACCGGTTCAACATTAAATATCATCCCGAGTGCAATTGCAAAAACATTAAATGTTTCGATTAAAGAAAAAATCGCTGTAAAAATAAAACAAACGAAGGGAATGCTACAGCTTAACCAAACGTGTATTCTTTACCTTAAGGTCGGCAATATAGTTAAACCGGTGGAATTTTATGTTCTAGACACCGATTTACCTTATGCCATATTAGGTTTAAAGAGTTGCGGGGGATTTCGTTTGGTCATAGATTGTGTAGGACATGTCGTTATGCAGGATCAGAGAAGACTGATCACCTTTTCTGATTCCGAACCGAATGACTTGTCTTTGCATATTTTACCTGAAATCCTAGTTAGGAACTGTGGAAATAAAGTAAAAGAAAATAAAAACGAAAATAATAGTACGGGAAAAATACGCAAGAAAATTGATAAGGAAATTAAAAGAGTGAAAGATCCGAAAGAAAGTAAAACTAAGGAAAGGGTGACGGAATTACATTATAACGAAAATGAAAAGAAAAAGAGTAGCACGGAAAAGAAAACTTGTCAAGAGAAAGATAGAAATGAAAAAATGAGTTGCGAAAAGAATAATCATTTTCGTATTTCGTCCGATGTTTCTGGGACTGGTTGCGGCATTGGAGGCCTACAATGTCGCGATCCTGTCGATGGACATTCGGAATTTGAGGAAAATTCAAAGTTAAAAGAAATATTGCGAAATTACGAGGATATATTTTCCAAAAATAAATATGATGTTGGAACAATTAGAATTGAACCTCAACGGGTAAGGTTAACATCCGACTTACCGGTGTCGTTAAGGGCATATAAAACTTCCCCAAAGCAACAAGAAGAAATTGAAAATCAAATTCAAGAGTTATTAAAGGCTAATATAATAAAAGAAAGCTCATCGCCGTATTCTGCACCTGTTACACTAGTTTTTAAAAGAGACGAAAATAAAAAAAGTCGATTATGTATAGACTACAGAAAATTAAATCAAATTACTAAGTCCGACGCAGAACCATTACCCCTGATAGAAACACTTGTAGATAAATTAGGGAAAAGCAAATATTTTACCAGATTAGACATGGCTTCCGGATATTGGCATATACCAATTCATCCCGACGATACTGAAAAGCTCGCTTTTGTCACTAATAGTGGCTTATATGAGTGGAACAAATTACCCTTCGGGTGGAAAAATTCAGGAAGTATTTTTCAAAGAACTTTGCGTCGAATACTTACAAAACATAAAATAAAATTTGCAGCCAATTACTTTGATGACATAATAATTTTTTCTGAAACCCTTTCAGAACATTTAGATCATATTCAACAAATTTTTGAGATATGCAGACAGGAAGATTTAAAGTTAAAAGCATCAAAATGTTCTTTCTTACAGACTAAAATTGAATTTTTAGGGTATGAAATTTGTAATGGTATTGTAACGCCCGATAATAGTAATATTGAGGCTATTAAAAAATTACAACCGCCTAAAAATGTTAAATCTCTCCAAAGATTTCTGGGGTCAATAAATGTGTACCATAAATTTATAGATAAATATGCAACTATTAGAAATCCATTAAACCACTTGCTAAAAAAAGATACAACTTGGCAATGGACTGACAAATGCCAAGAAGCATTTCAAGTTTTGAAAAACTCTTTAATTTGTAAACCAATTTTAAAAATATTTGATCCTAAAAAAGAATGTCATATTTGTGTTGATGCAAGTCAAACTGGTGTGGGAGCAATATTAAAACAGCCAGACAGTTCGGGTGCCTTACATCCCATAACTTTCCATTCCCGCTCATTAAAAGATTACGAGAAGAATTATAGTATTACTGAGTTGGAATGTCTAGCTGTTGTGGATGCTTTAAATAAGTACCACCACTACCTCTTTGGCCATAAATTCGTCATACATAGCGATCACGCGGCGTTAGTTTGGCTCAAAAATGTAAAAAACTTAAAAGGTCGTTTGTTCCGCTGGTCCTTACAATTAAGTATGTATGACTATGATATTAAATATACGAAAGGCACCACAAACTTCGAGGCTGACATGCTCTCAAGAGATATACCTGTAAATAATGAATGTGTTGAAAAAAATATAGGAAACCACGTTTCGCATCTACTGCAATTGGATGAAATTCAAGAGGCTCAAAAAAATGACAATTTAACTGGTAATTTTGTCGAAATTAATAACGTGTTATGCCTGCGTAAAAAGGGTTTTACTAAAATTGTTGTTCCTTTTTCTTTACGCCGTAAATTACTTGAGACTGTCCATGAAAAGTTTGGACACCCAGGAATTCAAAAAACAATTAATTTACTTACGCCTGTATATTATTGGCAAAATATAACATTAGATATAACTGGATTTAACAAACATTGTCATATTTGTCAGGTAAACAAAAAGCCTTGACAAAAAAGATTTGGCCTTTTACAGTCTATGCCTCCAGTTGATAAACCATTTGATCTCGTTGCAGTAGATAGTGTGGGTGGTTTCAACTACTACAATTCCACGAAAAAATATTTAACATTGTTTATAGATCATCATACTAGATACATGTGGTCTTTTGCATCAAAATCAATCACTACCGAAACTTACGTCAACTTTCTTAAACAAATTTTCAGTGTTCAAATACCTAAAAGTGTATTAAGTGATAGAAATCCATCATTTACTTCATCTCATTTCAAGAAATTTCTAAAGCACCACAAAATTAAACAGCTTTTAACCACAGCTCATAGACCAGAGACAAATGGTAAGGTGGAACGTCTGAACCAAACAATAGTCACTCGCCTAAAGTGCAAAGTGAACGCAGCTTCTGGAAACGTGCCATGACCTAAATTATTAGAGCAGGTGACTCAAGAATACAACCTAACTCCACACTCAGTTACGAAGTTCCCACCTGCGTATTTAATGTACGGTACAGTGCCTTTTCAAAATCCAGTAAATGAAGACATTTATCCTCCTGTTGAGGAAGCTAGAAAACTGGCAGTGGAAAGAACTAAAGAGTATCATGAAAAAAATAAAATATATTACGATGCCAGATTTGTCGACAAATCTTTTAATGCAGATGACTTTGTGATATATGAAGAATTCAAATATCCGAATTCACGAAAACTTTCGCAACCGTTCAGTGGACCATATAAAATTCTTCGAAAAGTTACGGACGTAACTTATGAAATCAATAAACCAAATGCACACAGCAAAGAAAAATCAGACATAGTACATGTGTCAAGATTGAGGAAATATTACCCACCAACAAATTTCAAACTATCACATGAATAATGTGATATAAGTCATTCACTTTTGAACTGCAACAGAATAATCCAACTGTAATTAAACTGAACTGTAAATACAATTTTGTAAATATCGTTTAGTAAGAGTATAATAATCTGTGATGAAAATGTTCAGTAATTTTTGTAACTGTATAGTATTTCATTCAAAATGTGATATGTTTATATAAAATTTAATACATAAATTTATGTGGGGAAAAAGGCTGCAGATATTTCACTTCTTCAATATTTAAAGTAATAGAACTTTTGGGGAGGGGGGATGTAATATGGAAAAATCCTTTGTATCCTTTGTCAGGCTGTGATATGGAGAAGTCCTTTGTCTCCTTTGTCTGGCTTTTTCCATATTAAACTTGACAACTCAGGGTTGTCTCACTCATAAATTTCTCTAACGCGTTACCATATATGGTCATGCCTAAGCTCTCAAGTTGGTTTCCCTCATTAATTCCCTCCAGACTATTTTTTTTCCCCGTAGACTTAGGCCAGCCCCTGTCTACGGCATTAAAGCCAATAATATATTTTATTTTCCATATGGCCCTCCTATTTAAACCACGTGCTATCACGTGGTGTAGGGAATGTTGTCTGCAGTCTAAGAGATTTTCCCCCATATAAATACGACTGCCCGAACGAAAATCGGGGGTTCTTGCTTCTTGAAACGTGCTGATGACTTCATGTCCTTCGTTCCAACAATATTAATGTTATGATATTTGTGTGTTAAAGTTTACCAATAAAGAATTGCAACGAAACCCTGTGCCTCGTCTTACATGGGTTTTAGCGGCCACAGCTGTAGAAGATAGAACGGGACAGCCGTTCTTACATATATATACATATCTTTATATATATATAATACGACTGTACGTTCCTAAATAGCATAAAGACTTTCGGCCCACTGAAGTGATTTTAGAGCTGTTTGCACCAATATATAGAGTGACTCATGAGGAAGGTTTAGGTATATAATTTGTGTAAATTGGTTGAAATATAACGGAGATATAATTAACAAACCTTATATTTCAAACCATTTTCTGTTAATTTCTCTTTCTGTTATTGCCGTTTTGAATTACTTTAGCCCAAAAGGCTTACCTCTGAGTTCACTCGCTCAATTTGAATATTTTCGGAAAAATAAAGAGTACTTTTGTCTGTAAATAGATTATTTCTGTTGACGAAAAACTAATGAAAATTATTTTTGCATTAAGTGGCATACATATACACTAGGTTGTTAGATTTTCGATATCGCTGATTTTTGATGAAATTTAAAATTTCGAAGTAACGAGGTGGGGACTCCCCCGCCCCATGTAGTTAATTGTTCTCACTATATTATTTTGAGCTTCGTACACTCTCAAAAATAGAATCCTCATATTTAGACGATTCTTCAATCGTGAAAAAAATTTCGTCATTTGTAACGATTATTTCCTTGCGCGATCACGTGACTTAAAAAAATTACTACACAAATTTAGGTAATTTGACGAAAGGTTTACTCGGAGCATTTTTCACGAAGCCATTTCGTCAAATACAACCGAAGTTTCGTGAGATTTGAGCATGCGTTTCTGAGAGTGTAACTTTTGAAAACTGCCAAAAATCCTTATTAGTAATTTTCGGGGGAAGGAGGTGGAGAAGGTGGCACCCGTGCTAGGAATGCCCCCGAGATATATGTATTATATATATATGTATAGAGAGAAAGAGAGAGACAGTAAGGTCACTTGGGGATCCTCTCCGGATGAAACCCTTTAGAGGGGGACGTTACATCCAGAATGAGACTAAGAGTTCTTGGAAAATCCATCTATACATAGTTGAATTACATTTACTTCAGCGTATTATAAGTGAAAATAAATGTCGTTTCCTGTAAGTTACGCCAAATAAATAAAATAAAATTTCCTATTTTTTTTTTTTGCTCTACTGAAAATACAAACCGCATCTTTATACAAAACAGCAAAGTTATTTTTCTGGGCAGGGGGGGGGTAAAGGGGGTTTCAACCAGTATACATATAGTAGATCACCGAGTATTTTGCTTTAAGGGGGGAGGCAAGGATAGGATTATGGATGCAATGCATATTGATTTTGCCGGATGTCGAGTATCCGGTATCCCTTTTCTAACGTAGCCGTACTTAAAAGCTGACACTGTTTGAAACCTGTATGTAATTCTGTGCACATTTTTAAACATCTCAAAACTTCCAAACACGGAATAATTTTTAATTTACATACACCAGCTTTGATTTTGAATATTTAAAAAAAAATCGTCGCATACCGGATATGCTTCTACTGGTAAGTTGTCAATTTCACTCATATCCATCGGGGCCCCCCTGTATGTGCATATATACATACATACAAACCAACTACGCAGAACAACCACCACTAGGGGATAGGAACTCATACCCTAGCTTTTTTTACGCAAGTGATTCCATCCCCCATAAAACTAATAATCTATACTTGATATCGTAGTTTATTTTCCGAACGTGCAATATTTATCTAGTAGCGTAGGTTATTTTCTCAACTTGTAATATTTTTTTGGTGAAACCAAATCTACTTGATAACATGAAAAAATAACAAATTTGTGTAACAAGCTACAAAATGAACATAATGCAGTTCAAAAATAAGTATTTTATGTACAATAGGTATTTTATAGTAATATTTTCTACAAAAGTAAGAAATTTTGCTAACTTTTAAAAAATCAAATAATATTTATTACGTTGCCTTGAAAATTGTTGTAAAAGTAAAGTGTACATAATTATTTTTGTACTTAAAATGTTCTCTTTAATTAAAAAATAAAAACTTTTTAAGATGCATATCCTATGCATATATGTTGTTTAGCATGCTGTTGAGAGAAAACCCCACAAAAAATGCATTGAAAGTAGCTTCCCTTTTGAATTTTAAAGGATTTACAGCTCCGGTTTGAAAGCAGTTCTAAGAGCAGCAAACACGCCGACACCAATCTGCGCCTTCTTTTAACTGTCGATCAAAATCACTCGCGTCCACCGCAACCTTTTAAAGCAACAACACCACCAAACAATACTTCTGGGGGAAGAAGTCAGGGCATTGCAGGAAAGCATTCGGGGAAAATTCAGGCGCTCGTCTGCTACCAAATGGGACCATTCTACCTCGGACGAGATATCTCGTCCTCAACCATATGAGTGACCTCCATCTTGGACGAGATATCTCGTCCTCAACTGCAGGGTGGTTAATGATTTATACAGATATTATCGAGCCTCAAATTGTCGGAAACATTTTCGCCCCGTTATTGAGAATAATCAGAGTGAGTGGAAACGATGGAGAAGTCGTTAGTGTAGAATACGAGAGACCTCATTATTTACCTGTCAATCGGAAAATTATTGACACGATTGAAATCGTTATAAGGACGAACAACGGAGACTTACCGCCGTATTCACCGTCAACTCTAACCTCATGGTTTGACGCGAAACCGGTCTCCAACCTGGAGTTACCGCGGATTTCCTATTCACCATCAAGTTTGACTACGCGCAAACAGGTTCCCGAAACCATGCCAGGTCGAGTAACTCAACCAAGCTCCATAGCAAAGTTAAGGTTTGAGCGCATGCGCAGTACATGTAAACATTAGCAATGGCGGACTGGATGTTGCGAAAATTGGAATATGTTGAGTTTTTAGAGCTTTCTTCGCCTTACACGATCTTGAATTTCTGAAGAGGCCTTACAAAAAAAAAAACTTTAGAGTTGTTAAAACTGATAGAAAATTCCATCGCGCATAAAACCTATTTGAACAAGGCACTGACCCCAAGAGAACAGTTGCTTTTGACATTACGTTTTTTTGCTGTTTTGCGTCCGGATCATTTCAGATTGTTGTAGGGGATCTGTGTAATGTGAGCCAGCCTACAGTTTCTAGAACAGTTGGTGAGCATCAGTGATTAACAGATTCGTATTGATGCCTTATTAGACGGAAGAATAATGTATAAAGGTAAGTTATCATGATCTCTCTTGCTTAGTAATTGCATGTTTTTTTTTTTTTTTTTTTTTTTTTTTTTTTTTTTTTTTTTTTTTTTTTTTTTTTTTTTTTTTTTTTTTTTTTTTTTTTTTTTTTTTTTTTTTTTTTTTTTTTTTTTTTTTTTTTTTTTTTTTTTTTTTTTTTTTTTTTTTTTTTTTTTTTTTTTTTTTTTTTTTTTTTTTTTTTTTTTTTTTTTTTTTTTTTTTTTTTTTTTTTTTTTTTTTTTTTTTTTTTTTTTTTTTTTTTTTTTTTTTTTTTTTTTTTTTTTTTTTTTTTTTTTTTTTTTTTTTTTTTTTTTTTTTTTTTTTTTTTTTTTTTTTTTTTTTTTTTTTTTTTTTTTTTTTTTTTTTTTTTTTTTTTTTTTTTTTTTTTTTTTTTTTTTTTTTTTTTTTTTTTTTTTTTTTTTTTTTTTTTTTTTTTTTTTTTTTTTTTTTTTTTTTTTTTGACCAATAACGGGCCTGCGTACGTTCCCACATGGCGTCGAGTTGACTAACTTCGTGATTGGGAAACCCCAGGTTGATTTTCCTCTGTGAATACCGATTTTTAACTTTGCAGCGCTGAGCCCCAACTCCGAGTTAACGGATCTCGAGGTTTCACGCGTGGAGTTAGGTTCATAGGCGTAACTAGAGTTGGTGAAAGGGGGGGGTCACCCTAAAAATGTACAGAGTAAACACCAATACGAAGTGTAAAAGAGTTGAAAATTTACTAGTCATAAATACATGTCTCTAAAGATATACTCCGTGTTTATTTCAGGCATCTCCCGGTGGGGGGGGGGGGGGGGAACTACCCCCTTCGAGCAAGTCAACTCTTCCCTCCCCCCCCCCGGCAAAAAAATTCAGATCACAAGTTTTAAAAAAAGAAAGAAAAGAGAAATTACGCTTTTAAGACACTTTACTTTCGGAAACACTTTCAGGGAAAGGACATTCAACACTATCACGAGCGACACCAAAAGTAACTTAAAAGATATAAGACTTTATTTTGAAAAAAATTGCGCTGGGGAGAGTAACCTAACTCCTTTCTGTTTCCTCTAAGATCACCAAAGTATCCCGAAATTGCATTGCTAGGAAGATTTCAAAAAGTTTCCAGTGGAGAGACCTCGAAGCCTTGCCTCCAGAGTTATCCTAAGCATTATACATGTAAGACCAGTTACAAAAATTTAAGTTGCAGAAGCCCCAAACACCCACTCCTCTAACTTCACCAAAGATCTAAACATACATCTACTATATATACATCAAAAAGCATCATATATGTAGAAAAATTCATATCAACATCATTTCTAATCATATATATCTATATATATGTATATATAAAGGGTATGATTTTGAAGCATACACAGCCCTTCCTAATTCTTAACATGCTCCCCTGCTCCGGAGCCAAGGCAGTATCCAGAATTTTTTTTCGGGGGGCCCAGACTTCGACACACTTTTGTAAAGAAAAGTTTTAGGGAGGAATATATAATACCTTACAAAAGATTTCTGGGGGGGGGGGGCTGCCCGTGGGTCCCCCTTCCCCTCTGGATACGGCCTTGATTCACAAAAACATTAAACATTCCTTACTAGATCTATTAGTTTATTTTTTAATTCAAACGCAATAGAAAATTCAATATTTAGCGCTAAGTAATCTTCTATGTCCAGGCATTCATAATATTAAAACCGGAAAATAGTCGAATTTTAGAGAAAAAAATCCCCCAAATTTCCCAAAAAAAATGCTCTTCCCCACAATAAATTTCTAAAAAATTTGTTAAATTTGTAGCAAAACATACCTCAGAAGTGGAAGCATTTAAATCAAATTTTCTTTTCTTTTTGGATGACTAACGTGTCCATCGCTGGAGTGCAAACATTATTATGTATCGAAAATAATTAAAAATTTAGCTACAATATAAATAATACTTGATTGTAAATTAAAATGCAGCATTAAACCGTAGCAGTGAGATTGGAAACGTTGAACGGATGATTTCCAGAGTCGTAATGCAATCACTGATGGACCATAATAAGAAAAAAAAACATTTAAAATATAAGAGATGAGAGAACATCTGTAAATGAGAATGCAATGCAAATACAGTTCATCAGTTTTCCAATCGGCTCATCTACAAAAAGGATTTTACCAAAATGGGTGTTTGGACAGGAAGTCATAAATAAATACAAACTGCTCTTTAAGTTTCTTAATGAGCATCCCTTCCTGGCTTGAGGGTTTAACCCATTAGGACAATTAGACTTTAGGACTCCATCACAGTAGAGAATATTTTCCAGGAAACTTATTACTTGTGCGATTGTATTCCCAGATTGCTGCCTTTGGGTAAAAAAGACATCAAGAAGGAAAGAAAACCCTCTGGAGGGATTGAAAGGATCTCTGTCTGTGTGTGGTACGGTGATTGAAGCCACCTTCCGCTGTTACCCCCCCCCCCCAAAGTGATAAGGGGGTTGATTATAACCTTATAACCAGATGAAAAGTCTTCTTTATTATGAGCTGCATACTTTGGCCATGATCGCAGCCCTTCAGAGAAAAAGGAGAGAAAAAAATCATATGCATATGTGTTTAATTTTCTTAGGGGGAAAAAAATTGTGCTTTGCAAGTCCGTAGCCAGAAATTTTTCTGTGTGCCTAAATAAGTACATACCCAATGGGGGGGTTTGAACCCCCAAAACCCCCCCCCTGGTTACGCCTATGGTTAGGTTGACGGTGAATATGGCGGTAAGTGCCATTTGAACGCGGACGCTCGTACGTGAAACTTCACTTTCGTCAAAAGTATCTCTCATGATGTATGTACCATACCGTTGTTGTGAAAAATCCTTCGAGGATTATTATACGAATCAAACAGGAAGCGAACTTAATTTTTATCAAGGTGTTCCCTATCAGAGAGGATATGGCTTCGGGGGTCTCTTCCAATCGTTTTTCAGGGCAGCCGTCCCACTTTTCAAATCGGGTGCCAAAGCAGTCGGAAAACAGATTTTAAGTAGTGGAGTGGATGTGTTTAACGATGTATCGCGTGGAGAAAACATAAAAAGTAGCAGCGAGACGACGATTGAAAGAAGCGAGTACGAATTTGACAGATAAAGCTGCAGTTAAAATTAAAACAATGATCGGATCCGGCAGAAGGAATAAAAAGCGCAAGCTCTCCAAGAAACGCGTCAGTTTTCGCAAAACGAAGAAGGTGAAAGCACACGATATTTTCTCCTAGTAAAAAGTCTTCACTCATCCATGAAGATTCTCCTGCATGTGTGAAGAGTGAATTAGATCTTTTCACTCTCCCGCCTACTCAAGTTGCTATTGAAAAAGGACAATTTGTGGAATATCACCCCATAGCAAATATTCGCGATGGAGGCCCCGTGGAGTTCAACATCTCAGGAAGTGGTGAAGAATACAACGACCTAAGTGCATCCTACATTTATGTCAAAACAAAAATTGCCAAAGCGGATGGGTCCCCGTTACCCGACAAAGAACCCGTCGTTCCAGTTAATTTATTCTTACATTCTCTTTTTTCTCAAGTAGACGTCAGTCTCAACGAGCGAAATATTTCCTCTGCAAGTAATACATATCCATTCAGATCATACATTGAAACTGTTGAATTATGGAGAAGATGCAAAGAAAAGTTTACTTACCTGTGAAATGTTCTTCAAGGAGTTGAATCCTGAAAAAATCGATCCTACAGCTGACGATGCGGACGAATTAGTGAAATCTCGATATGAACTCAGCAAAAAAAGCAAAACATTCGACATGATAGGACAATTACATTGTGACATTTTTCAACAGAATCGACTCATGTTAAATTTGGTGGATATTAAAATTAAAATGATTCGAAGCAGTGCACCATTTTGCCTTTTATCTACAAAAACGGACACCGATTATAAAGTGATATTGGAGCATGCTTCATTATTCATTCGGAAAGTCAAGGTCAACCCAGGAGTTTTACTTGGACATGCAAAAGCACTGGAGAAATTTTCAGCTAAATATCCCATCGACAGAGTCTTGTGTAAAACCTATTCCATTTCAAAGGGAAGTTTCTCCTTCATGCAAGATAATGTTTTTTTAGGTGTCATGCCTAAAAGAGTAATCATCACATGTGTCGAAAATGCTGCTATGAACGGTCAATATTCTAAGAACCCTTTCATGTTTTCACATCATGATGTGAATTTTATATCTATTTATGTGGATGGGCAGCCCGCACCGAGCAAACCCATGGAATTAGATTTTAAGAATAATAATTACATTCGAGCCTATCACAGTTTATTCGATGGATTTAATAGTGATAAAGGTATTTATTTGTCACGGGAACAGTATGCCAACTCACATGCAATCTACAGCTTCAATTTGAATGCCGATTTATGTTCCAGCTCCCATTTGAATTTACAACATCAAGGGAATTTAAGAGTGGAAATTAAATTTAATAAAGCAATTGCTGAAACTCTTTCATTAATTATTTATGCTGAATTTCAAAACGTGATCGAAATTACAAAATCACGTCACGTTCTGTGTGACTTTGCCAATTAAGATGGATTCCGAACAAATACGAAATATTCTACTTCGCGATCCATTTACTAAAAACTATTTCTTAGATGTATTTCCGAGCGATCAACTGCCGAAAGATTTTCATACATTTCCGGCATGTTTTGTAGCGAACCTTGACCCAGCATCTCAGGCAGGGTCGCATTGGATTGCAATTTATGTCGAGGGAAAAGATAAAGTGGAATTTTTTGACTCCTATGGTTATAGTCCATTCTATTTTGAAGGACCTATTCACGATTTTGTATCACAATTTTCAAAAGTGGTATATAATCCCATGACTTTGCAAAGTAATTCCACTGCTGTATGCGGACAATATTGTATTTATTATTTATATTCCAAGTGTCGTGGTACTTCATTAAAATCTATGATAACTGCTTTTGTAAACACATATGTGTGTAATGATAAGCGAGTGTATAATTTTGTTGCTAAACATTTTCATGTACATCCAAATTTCTTTCAATAAATATATTTAAGTGAAAATCAGTTGTGTTTATGTGTCATTCACGATGGAGAACTTAACCTACAAGTCACCTCAACTTCAGGTCCCCTTCACAATGATTGCTTCAGGGCCTACTGGAAGCGGCAAAAGCGTTTTCATATCTCATTTGTTAAAATTTCGACGCGAAATGTTTTCCACAGTACCCGATAAAGTCGTGTGGTTTTACGGGATACACCAGCCCTTGTACGACGAGATTCCAGATGTGACATTCGTCGAAGGATTCCCTTCAACTTTCAAAGACTATTTAGGACCAAATACATTATTCATTATTGATGATTTAATGTCTGAATGTGGAAAAAATGAATCCACCACCAAACTTTTTACGCGTGGTAGTCACCATCTAAACATATCAGTTATTTTCATCACACAAAATTTTTTTCATAAAGGAAAAGAAATGCGTGAAATTACTTTAAATGCACATTATATTATTCTTTTTAAAAACAGGAGAGACATGGCACAAATTACACATTTAGGAAAACAAATTTTTCCGAGACATTTGAAATTTTTCCAAGAAGTGTATGAGGATGCAACGAAAAAGAAATTTTCATATCTGCTCATCGACTTGAAAAACGATACATCGGAAGAACTCAGACTGCGTACAGATATTTTAACCAATCAAACACAATATATCTATCAAAGAAAAATAATATAAAAGAAAAGACCCCTGTGAAGAGGTGCTCATACAGCAACATGACTGTGACGAAGCAACAGCTCAAGCAACTTCATCTTTTACAAATTTGTCCTACAAACCTTCAAAAGGATTTATTACGAAAGATTGATTTAAACTGTATTAAAGCAATCTGCGAATGTTGTCATAACACATTGAAAGGTAATATTCCATTGTCGAAACATAAAAAAAAAGAAGCTCTCTAAACACAAGACGACACTACGCAAGTTGGCGGCCCCAAACATTGCTTTGTCTGCGAAACGCAAGTTAGTCGTTCAAAAAGGCGGATTTTTAAATTTCTTAATTCCTGCGGCAGTCAGTGTATTATCCACCCTTCTCAATGGAACACGCTAAGAAATTTGCACTCGTACCGGAAGAACTGGTGAATAAACACACAGTATCATGAAAACAACTCAGTGAATTGGATAAAGAAATGATGAAAATATTAAACAGCAACTTGGAAGAATATGAAAAGGTGATGAGATATAATGACATTTTACAAAAGAAATTACAACTCATGGAATTTAATTCTCCATGGATACGGCCATCACAAGAAAATAATGAAAAGGAAGATGTGAGAAAGAAAGAAGAAAGTTCGAAAGATTACGAGTCGACAATATTAAACAGTATTAATAAGCAATATTTACTTCAAGCAAGAAATTTATAAAAATCAGAAAATGGAACATACGAACATTGCGGACTTATTAAATTTAATGTTCAGTCATAAAAAAAATATTCATGTACCATGGGTGAATGAATTTTTAAGTTCATTGCAAGAAATAAATGTACCGAAGCATTTTGTGAAAAATAAAAATTTGTTGGATTTGAAATTATCTCCAACTCATATGTCAGTTGAAGATGTGAAACCTGTTTTTACACCAAAACTTCGCAGAAGGAAGCGAAATTCCAATGTAAAATGGGATAGTATGTATAAATAAAGATGTATATTTAAAAATTATCTGTCTCATTATTCACTTTGAAATTATTTTTAAAAATATTATAAATTTATCTTAACATATAAATGAAACAGAGAAAATGGTTAAAACTAAAAACATGCATTTATTCAAGTTAAACACAAAATACATTTGAAAGAACAAAAAAAAGTAAAATATGTGTACTTACAAATAAAGAGCATAGGCTTTAAAATATTCCCAGCCTAGTTCGTCGAGAAAATCATCTGTTATTTCAACATTTTGGCATAAAGTATATGCAAGAGCATTCACATCTAATGTCAAAAAATCGTAGTCATATAGTTTCATATATTTTTCATGATAGTTTAATGTCATGCAACCGTGTCGTCTTTGCGAGGGGTGAGACACCTTGCAACCATCACATTCATAGTTCTGATTAATACAATCTTGCATTGCATTTAAAACACATTCTTGAATTTTCTTTTTTTCATACACTTTAGGTGAATTAAAATCTTTACGATACGTTTGAATTATATTTTTTAAAATATCAGAGAAAAGCAATTCTTTCATTTTTTCATGTATGTCTGAAAAATTTTCATTAATAGATTTTAATGATTCTTCAGGGAGAGTAAAACTAGTACTTGCAAGTTTTGGAATTGAATCCGTTGTTTCTAATGTGAACATTTTACATTCACTATTTAAATTTAATACAGCAACTTCGTTACATGCAATAAAACTCGGGTTGGGATAAACCCAGTTAAAGGAACACATCTTTATCATAAAATTTATGAATGCCCGAGGGGATAAATAAATGTTGTGCTCACCTAAGCAGTCCTCTATTTCAATACATATCACTCCATTCGTGTTCTGTATCATGTTTAGTAATGTTCCGCTGCTTAAATTATACACAAAATATTTTTTTTCTTTCAAATCGATGAAAAGTACTCGTTAAATAATCTTCGAGCCAGTCGCCGGAGGGGAGTTCTTCTTGCATCTGAATAGGAGCAAAGTCAGCGGGGATTCTCTGGAACTCTGTGGGCGGTCCAACAAGATTTGTCACGGTAGATTTGAAGTTTTCTTGGGGCAGCGGTGTAATTTTTCGAGTCGCTCCTTCCACCCAAGGGATTTCGACTTCGTAAAATCTTAGACCATAAACTAGATAGACAAGGTTTGGGGGCGGGGTCGGTAAGCAGGAGTCTTTCCCCGGAAAACAGCTGACGGAGTCCTTCGGTGAGAGAGGGCTTCGTCTTGCTATGTTAGTTCTCGTAGAGATTTGAAGAGTGATTCATTTTATTTTTTTATTATATGACAGAAACATTTTAGCACAATTATTTTCTATCACAAGCAAGAGCATAGTTCATAGATTAATGGACAAGCGTTTTTTTTATTGATACTATCAATATTTAATTAGTAATAGTGATTTGAAAATGATCTTATTTATTGAGCTCATTGAGTAGGACAAGTTTCTTGCTCACTTTTTCGAAACGCAATGACATACACTAAATTTCTTGCAATGAATACAATTCGTATTGCTTTTACAAGGTTTTTAACTGACTTCATCCTCATTATGTCTTGCTCTTGAGATATCAATGCGAAAAATAAAAATATATGTAATATTTCGTTAAAAGACCAAACATCAAATATACCTATTTTTTTCTTTTTCAGTTCATTGAAAAATAAGGAAGAAAAAACAAAAGCGTTTTAGCTGTTTTTCTTTTCAAAATCTGAAATAAATCAACAACATGAAGAAAAATTTTTTTTTTTAGAAAATTGTTTTCTAAATTTTTTGAAGTTCCGAAAATTGTTTACTTTACAAAATTATCTGTCAAAAATTTAATTTTTCTCCAGTAAGTTCGTAAATCTAAAATTAATAGTCATGTGACATTAGCCTGTAGGACTGAAAACATCGGATTGAGAACATTCATAACTGATTTCACGCTTCGAGGGGGGAGGGGGGTTCGTAAAATTGACACAAGGGGAGGGGTAACAAGAAGTGTGACATCATGCTTATGCAACATAGCGCGGCATGTGACAAAGGGGGAGGGGGGGAGAGGTGGGAAAAAGGCAAGACATCATTTAAGGACGGTCCCATTGTACTCTTAATTAAATTGTGAGTGTTTTTTTTAATGAATTACACAAGGTTAAATTTGTTCGAATATTGCAAACGAACGGCATACAAATAAACGGCACAAAATTAAATTATAATCCAAGTGTTGAGCAGTACAGTCAGAAATACAATATATATATTGGTAAGATTAAAGCCTAAAATACATTTTAAGTATAATTTTGAAAATTTAACAATTCTACATACATTATTAAAAGTAAAGAATAAAAAATAAAAAAACTGGAGCGAACGCACACATATGTATACTCGGTGATACAACGAACGTTCGGCCTTTCTGCGACTATATTTCAAGCATCTTTCATGTCTTTTAAGATTAATGTTATTGCAATGATAATTTCAACGTTGCATTTATTAATTAGGCGACGGGGCATTATTAATAAAGCCGAATAGAATTTAATTACTGGAAAAAAAATTGTTTAATTTCTATTGAATATTGCCATTGATTTTTAAATAAAATTAATTTTGTGAATTTGTTACGCATTTCTGGTATTTTAAAGAAATGGCCCCCTTTTTTAAGTATTTTTCAACAATTGCTGTAGTTATATATATAATTTTCTTGTTCTTCATAATCAAGAAATCAAGAATAAGATACTCCAGACAGAGATTTAAAAATAAAATTAAAGTTTACGCTTCTCATTGTTAATATTGCTGTTATGTTTAATAAATTAGGTTTGTGCATAGGATGGGTCTTGATCGTTTGCCTGAAAACAATCTCAGACTCGGCTCTTTTACAGATCAGAAGCAAGTTCAGAAATTGAGAAGACTGACCCACGTGGTCACCGGCGGTGAAAATCTTTGATCTCCGCCCCCTGTCAGTCAAACTGGTCCCCACTATTCCTGCTTAGGAACTAACAATGGCGAGTGAATAGCAGGGCTCGTCTAGTTACTATATGGTCTAAGCGTAAAATAGGAGGGGGCTGTCCTCTTCTTGTTGTGACGCTGGGGCGCTCGTCTTAGGCAGGGACTCTTCACTTGTAGCACTCGTCTCTGCTATCATCACCAAGGGCGTAAATACTTCCGCGGGCGCTGGGGCTGACATCTCTGCGGGCCTCGGAACAGTAGAGAGCACTTCCATCTGTATATCCTTTCTTGGGCGTTTGGGCAGGGCTCAGAGTCGGTAGCAATTTTCCGGAAGGTGACGCTAATCCTGGGCTCCTTCACACTTCGGTCCGGTTTTATTCCATGGGTGAATAACTTATTTGTCGGAGGCAACATTAAGTAGAGAGTTCCTGAACTTATAGCAAAAGTTCTTGTGGAGAAGTTTCTGCGTCTAAATTCTAATTTTCGAGTCACGCCGAAACTGAGGCATGCAATGGGACTTTCAGCATCAAGACACTGTTCATTGTCTTTATGATGACCTAATGAAGAAGATCCATCAGGGAAAAAATTTAACAATGCATGATTGAATGATGTTCCAGGAATTTTTTCCACATCCTTCAAAAGAGCAAGCATCAAAGGCTACCATGGATTTCCAGGATTTGATATTCCTGAATAAGCATAATTTATATGTTCATCTCCAACGCTGCAAACCAGTCTTTTCGGGGTGTAAAATTTTCCACCCAACACAAACAGTTTGTGGTTGAAAGGCGAGTTGGGAAAGCGATTGAAAAATTTCTTCCGCCTTCTCAGCAGGATAAAAATTATCGAAAACATTGACATTTAATTTAATGTCCGACATTCTTCCGATGTATTTATTCACAGCTCAACAGTTGGAGTCGAAATGAGAAAAGTTTTTCCCTGACTCTCTCTCCCGTACGAAAAGGGGATCTCTTATCGCTCGCGTGGCCAAGAGATGAAATCATAGCTTCCCCAAGCTTAACGTTATCTATGATTCAGGGTCATATCAATTACTCACTAAGATTAGAGAATGAAATCACACTCGGTATATGACCTTCTCTGGAAAGTTGATAAAATCCTATTCCATCATGTATACTGATTTTCATTGGATAATTGTCAAGATATCATTTTGAATACCCTCATTGATTCTAACTAATTAATTTTAACTACGTCACACTTTTAACGAATTCAGACTTTAATTATGATTTGAGTCACTTCTTTCTGAGACTTGAACGAAGACGGAGGCTATTTTTTTCTCTCGAGCTCTCTGCTTTTATTTTCAAAATATTTTCAAAGTTTCTTCTAATTTTTCCGAAATGAAATATCCTTCAGAGTTTAATCACTTCTACAGCAAGTTTTATCGCGATTAGACCTTCTCCGATCTTACTTTCACATACGTTTGTATATCTCAGTTAGCTTTATTTTTGATATGTATTGGTGAATTTTTCTTTTGTCTTCATTTTCTCTACGTTTTTTCTTATATCTTCTACATTTATGAAGTTTCTCAGGTTTAGCGGTTTGTGCTAGTACTTCTTCTTCTTTTTCGTGTTAATTTTAAACATTTTGTTATAGAAAACTTTTGTTTTAGTAAATTTAAGTATTTTTATACTTTTTATGACAAGTTTTACTAGACGAATCCAAGTTTCACCGTCTTGTATAGATGGTACTTTTCAATTTTTATTAGAAGAATCTTAGTTTTGCAGAGCTAGTTGAAAGTTGAGTTTCTTTATTTCAGTTAGTAATGTAAGTCTTCGATCTTAACATTTCTAACTTTTTCATATTCTGTACCTTATGTTTGGTACGATTTAGACATTTATGTATTTAAGTTAGGGTCTATATCCATACGAGCTTAGTCTTAAAGTAGAGATTCCAAGTTTGTATGTAGGTAAGTAGTAATAGACTTTTTCAAAACATGAAATTTAAAACGTAAAGTTTCTTCGTACTTTAGTAATAAACATTTCCAATATATGAAAGTCGCATAAAAAAATTAAGATGTATTTTGAAAAAAAAAAAAAATATGCATTCATCTTTGAACATAAGGAAATTTTAGCATTTTTATTAAGATGTTATTCCATCCTGTCGCGTGAACTCTCCTTTAGAAAATTGCAAGTCGAACTCGGACACATAAAATTTCGATCAATAAACATTTATACTGGAAAATTGTTTCTTATTTTTGATCAATCTGTTCTATGTTGTAAACTAAAAATAAAATAATGAGAATAACCGCACACTAAAAGCAGATGCAACGAGATTGCTGCAAAATTGCAGAAAAACTGTAACACGGGACATCAAAGAAGCCAAAAAAAAAAAAAAACGCTAAGAGAAAAAAAGTTTACAAGGGTAAACAATAAAATTATTGTCGTACTTTGATTTGAGTTGACTTTGTATTGTTACAATTTCGGAATAATAAGTATCATGACAAACTAAAAGCAGATGGTTATAGGATTATTGCACAATGACATTTAATGCACTACGTCATTATTAAACGAAAGACGAACAAAAATGAGTCGACTAACCTAGTACGAAAAACAAATAGCACTGATAAGACGCCTCTATTGCTTTTACTTTAACATACTCTATTTTGGGAGCAGTCTGTTGAAAGAGAAATAATTTTAATACGTTTTCAGGCAGCTATCGCTTAAACTATTTTTCCGATTTTTTTTATTAAATATTTTGTAGAATGACATTATTTTTGTGCTTTTTATCTGATGTGTTACCTATTATTGTATGGAACTAGAAATCTAGCTACGGAGGGGAAAAAAAGAAGTTTAAAGACAGAATGATTTCTGGAAAGTTGTCCCTACGAAAAACATCGGCCTTGCATCGGCTTTTAGATGTTTTTTAAGGCCGATGGGCCGATATTTTTCTAAAGTTAACATCGGCCGCCGATACCGATGGCAACTTTGTTGAACCATCTGCGCCGATGCATTGGTCGAGCCTTATCCATTACCATAGCGACCGCCACTCATTTGTCTGCTATCTGAGGTTTTTCGTTTCGTGGTAACACAAGTACATGTTTTTTCCTCACAAAATTTAAATATAATTTCGTAAAAAATGTTTACGAGCAGAAAGGTTTGATAATTATGCGAAGAAGAAAGTTCTTGCTAAATCAATAAATGTATTTTATAAAGAGCTTTTTGCATTAAACCAGCCATCTATCTTAATTCCCTTTATTAAATGCAAGTGTGTTCTCTTTAAATCCCGGCTCAAAATATGCACAAGAGTTCAACTGTTATAGGTAATGATATACAGGAAATTTATGTTTAAAACAATACTTAAGTTGAAACAAAAATAACCAAAACTTGAAATATTGTTGAAAAATAACACTTAAATACAGACAAACCAAAAATCATAATATTCAGAAATATGTAACTAGTAAGTAATGTTTTTTTAAAGCAAATTAGTCCTTAGGTAAGATAAATACTGATCAACTAATAAAAACTGTCCATAAAAATTTTTTTTTAGACTTGAGGAACATAATATATTTGTACAGGCCCGACAATTCAAAATTTTCCGGAAGGAGGGGCCGGGGGGAGCTAACAGTATTCATTGCATATTTAGGTATTACAGGTAAGAAACAAAATACGTTAACACATGTATAAATGCGTTGTACACTCCTAAAAGTCAAAGCGAAGATAATTGATCCCCCCCCCCCCGATTGCTCACTGAAGGGCCTATATTTTATAATTTTATATAAGAAAATGATAAAATTATAACTTAACAGCCAAAAAAATAATAATTTCTTGATCAGATTTTTAATTTGAAATCTTAAATGTTAGTTAAGATTATCTAACTTGCTATACAACAATCTTTGAAACTGATAAAATAAGAATTTAAAAAAGAGAAAAAGAGTATGGATACAAGTTTAAGTGTATGGTACTGCATTAGCATGAAATTCCGTAATCTCTATATTTATTCCTTTTTCATTATTATACTTAGGGATCATTCATAAATGATGTCACGCTTCAAGGGGGAGTGGGATTCCTGAAATTGTAACAAAGTGTGACAGGGGGAAGGGAGGGGTCCGCTGGAGTGTGACATATTGTGACGATGGGGGGGAGGGGGTTAAATATATGGGGGAAAGCGTGACGTCATTTATGAACGGCCCCTTTTTGAAATCGTGACGCATTTCCGTCTTTTAAAAAAATATTCAAACGGCTTTTTCAGAGGTGCCCACCCCCCTTAGAGCGAAGGCGCACACCCCTGAAAAGCTACAGAAATTCCCCCAAAAACCCTACCAAAACTCCCTGAAAACACCCTCCTAAAGATTTCAATGTCGCAGTTTGCGCCGTAACCTTCACCCCTCCGCCTCCCTGATGGTCACCACTAGGCCCTTATTCTATCACAACCATATGTCGAAAATGATGCTCTGCAGAAGTTCAGCTATCCAACTCGTAATGGAATTCCATGCTCTACAGATTTCACTTATTACCCGTTATCCCCTTTTAAAAGGAGTGTACCGCAAAAACTGACTTCTTTGGAAAGTAATATTAACATCAAATTGAAGATCCCAGAACATCAGAAAAGTAATTCTTTCTCTGATAATATTTTCGGTAGCCTACCAAAATATTTGCTCGAGTGACGTCCTGCTTGACGCGTCTAATGATGTCTAAATGTGGTTACTTCTGACTTCCAAAAATATTTAAATATTTTGTGTGAAATTTTACAATTTTTAAGAAAATATTTCCTATGTTTAATAGAAAGGTTGAGCAAAAATAATATGTGCAGAAAAATTACTCAGTTTTACATCAGCAATCTCAATTTTATAATAACTTTAGAAAATATAAATCAGCATTATTTTTCCAACAATTTTGTCTATTTTTGTTTGAAATAATAAAGAGTTAAACTTAAAAAAAAAAATCTTCTTGTTTTTCTTCTGGTAAACCGTAAAATGGAGAAACAAAAGAAAAAAATTACAAAATAAAAATTTTTTTCCAAGTTGACAAAGATATCCTAAAAAAATGTGATTTAGCTCATCCTTTGAGTGCAGTCCCTAGGACATCCGAAAAGAAAGTCCGTGGTACGACCTGAAAGGATGCAGATCACTTTTGGACGTCCGTAGGTAAAACAAAGTGGTAGTTAGAAGGACGTTCTGTCTGACCCGTACGCGGGATATCCTTTGAGCGCAGTCCCTAGGACATCCGAAAATGAAGTCCGTGATACGACCTGAAAGGATGCGGATCACTTTTGGACGTCCATAGGTAAAACAACGTGGTAGTTACAGGGACGTCCTGTCTGACCCATCCGAGGATGTCCAAATTTTATCGGTTTTGACATCGGCCCAGATTTGGACGTTCTGGACATAAAACGGACATCCAAAGGACGTTTTGTGCTGTTTGGGGGGTGTATTTTTAAAAATATATATAGAGAGACATAAAATATAATTTTGAATAAAAAACTAATATCAGCTTGAGTTAAAGCTCATAAAATATCTACATCTGCAGATTTATTTATTATTTGGTTGTTTTCAATCATGATTGCAACATCCTTCTCTTTCCAAGTAACACTCATGAGATTTATTAAAACATTCTTCACTAAAACAAATTCTGACTGTTTTATTGAAAATTTGATTGGACCGATTGATTCCTCTATAAGAAATACACCATTGCTGTATTGCTGAACGTTGGCAGATATGATTTTTGTGTGTTTTGTTTAAAATATATTTTATTCTTAACTGTTAAATAAAGAAAAACTCCCTTACTTGTAAACACCCCCCCCCCCCAAAAGAAAAAAAGAAAAAGAAATGAGTAAATAATAAACACTTGTTAGGGTATGCCAGTTGTTACTTTATGTAAATGAGAAAGTGATGTGTTGCAAACTATTATCTTCCCTTTACTTAAATTAGATATGGTTTGCAGAATTAGAACTATTTATTTCGATATTTTTACTGCTTACTTCAAAACTGAAATTATTTTTTTATTAGTTCTGTCTAAAAACATCTATTTCTGGATCAGAATCATGAGAGTAGTGATGTTTTATTACATTTTTAATGTAACATATCAATTAATGGGGTAAAATAGTTTCAATTTTGGTCTCTCTTTTTATAATTATTGTTATTTTTATTGCTATTATTATTTTTGGTGCAATATTGCAAAAGGATTGCTTGTTTGTCTCATGAGTGTTACCATATCTCATCAGTGTTACTGTAGCTAAAAATTGGAATTGTATTAATATATTTGTTAGTTAATAATTAAAAAATGGTTTGCTAATTAAGGCTATCCAGTTACTTCTTATACCTGCAGTGAAAACAGTTAATTTTTAATAGCTTTGTTTAAGAAACAAAGTAACACTCCTGAGATAAAGTGCAATTAAAATAGTTTAAAGATTTTAAATATGTCAATTTTAATACTATTTTTACTTCTTACACAGTATTTAAGATTACCTAAACAAGATTTTTTAGCTTAATTATTGATAAGGATTATTTTACAGAATGTTTAATAACGGTAGCACTCATGAGAAAAACAATCACTTGTCAAGACACTTTTTGAAATAGCTAAAATATAAATAAATTAACTCGAAGAAAACTACTTGCTCAGAATGCAGTAAATTATAAGGAATTCGTACGTAGGCAAGTTTTTATGTTTGATGCAACAAAAATTTTCAGATTGTGTTAAACCCAATCCGTCAACAAATTTGAAAATCTCCCATCTAAATTACGTCCACTTTATGAATTGCTTCAAAAGAATTCCAAATTTTGTTGGACTGATGAACAAGAAAAAGCTTTTCAACTTATCAAGCAGGAAATAACCTCTGACGAAATTCTAGTTTCTTACAATCCCGATCCACCCATAATTTTGTTTACAAATGCAAGTCCATATGGCATTGGAGCCGTACTTTTTCATCTTATGCCGGATAAATCAGAAAGACCTATAGCGTACTCTTCTGGTAGTCTAACAGTAGCAGAGAAAAACTACAGTCAAATTGACAAAGATACTACTGCAATATACTGGGGAATTCAACATTTCTTCCGATATGTGTACGGCAGGAAATTTTTCCTGGTTATAGATCATCAGCCGTTGGTGTCCATTTTTCATCCAAACAAGCAGATGCCAGTTCTTTCTGCACAACGACTTGTACATTATGCCACATCTTACAAGGATTTAATTACGAAATCCGCTACAGAAATACAAGAAACCGCCAAAATGCTGATGCTTCATCTCGATTACCTTTACCTTCTGACCCTACAGTTGTTGATGAGTTCAGTCAATTACAAATAAATCCTGTAACTGATATACCTTTTACTCATACTGAAATACGTAGAAAAGCTGCGGAAGATCTTTTTTTAAAAGAAGTTTATAAGAATTTATTCTCAGGCAAACCGTTACAAATACCAGAATTCCAAAATAAAGATATAGAATTCTCAACTGAAGAAGGTTGCCTTTTATGTGGTCAAGAGTGGTCATTCCCGCACTTTTACAAGAATCTATTTTAAACGAATTACATGCAGGACATTTAGGAATTACAAAGAAGAAGGCTTTAGCTAGAAGTTACGTGTGGTGGCACAAAATTGACAAGGATATTGAATCAATTACTCGAAACTGTCAAGCCTGCTGTTTGTAAAGAAACAATCCGCCTAAAGCAAGTGTTCACCCTTGGGAATATTCAAGTGCTCCGTGGCAAAGATTGCACATTGATTTCGCTATGCCTTTCCAAAACAAAATGTTTCTGATTTGTGTTGATGCTTACTCTAAATGGCCAGAAGTCTCTATAATGAATTCTACTACTGCTGAAAAAACAATTGAAGCTTTCCAAGAAATTTTCTCTCGCCATGGCATTCCCTTTACAATAGTGAGTGATAATGGACCTCAATTTACGTCAGCAGAATTTAATAGTTTTATGAAAAGAAATGGAATATTCCATAAATTAATACCCGCATACCACCTATCATCAAATGGTCAAGCAGAGCGTTATGTCGCAATTATCAAAAATGGTCTCAAGAAATTATTGCAAGCTCCTGGTTCACTCAGTTTTAAATTAGCAAATTTTCTTCTTCATTATCGAAAGTATCCACATTTAACTACGGGAGTGAGTCCATGTGAATTATTGATGACACGTAATTTGCGTACAGCAATTGATTTAGTTAGACCAAATCAGATTTCAAAAATGCGAGAAGATTTTTGTGAATTAAAATCTAAGAAAATGCGTCAATTCAATGTTGGTGAGAGTGTACAAGTCAAAAACTACAAGGATAAAAATATTCGGTGGAAATTTGGAAAGATAATACGTCGAGACGGATTAATGACATACTGGATATCTGTGGATGGTCAATTGTGGAAACGACATGTAGACCAGCTTAGCAAATGTGGGGAACATCAAACATTACAGAATGAAAGAAATTTAACTCCTCCTTTTCCATCTACGCTAGAAACTTTTGAACCAAAAAGTACATCTGATGTGACAGAGAAAATTCCTAGGCGTAGCGAAGAAAATGGATCTACAACATCTGATAATCCTGGTTTTCACTCTAGTCCCGAAACCTCGAGGTGCTCTCTATCGTCTGGGGAATTCCGAAAAAATCATCAGAACCTACATCTTCCAGTTGTGAATCTACGACACTCCGTCGTAGCACAAGCCAGAGGAAACCAGTGATTCGATACTGTCCCTAAAATTATTACAGTTAGTTAAATGAGAGGGGAGGACTGTTATATATTTCATTTATATTTATACTTATCTTAATTCATATTTTCATATTAATTATTGTTTGCAGTTAAAACAATTACTTCAACTTACAATGCTTTCTATGCGACTACTACTTCTACTTATCGTTGATATATACATTTCATTTTCCATTCTACGCAGCAGTACAATGGGCGGCAGTGCCGCTGTATGTTATGAGTTTTTGTTAGTGTATTGTAAATGTAGTTATGTGTTTGTCTAGAATATATTGAAGTTTATTTTAAGCATGGCTATAGTATTTCTAGTACAATCCTGCACAACAAATACAGAAGCTATACATTTTAATAAAATAATATAATTTACAGCTAAAAAAGTTATCACTGTATGTATAATAGCGAACCGACTGGTCTTTTCACTATTTAATACGGGCATAGCCGTGCGGGTATCCCTAGTGTTAATTATATCGATATTATTTCATACTCTTCTTCAATGGGCGCTTCACTCTATTTTATATATGCTATGTCATCAAGTTGTGAAGATTAGTTATATGTGTTTAATAGTAATTTCATATGTTTCTCCTTATCTGGCAATGAAGGCATATTTCATTGTCTACTATTAACCACTTAACGCATTTGCTCGTGTCTGACACGGGCGAAAGTTACCGGCAAATTTGCACATGCTCGTGTCTCACACGGGCGATCTTCGTGTTATTTTATTTTTAATGCCCCTTTGATATCCGTTTGCACTTTGTTTGTAAGGTACTTGTCCCCAATATGGACAGTGCTCTGAATATGGACACCCCTAATATCTTTAAAAGTAACAAATTTGATCGAGAAATAGCACTACATGTCCATGAAAAAAAGCAGTTGAAAAGATAATTTAGCCAGGAAAGTGAAAAAAAAGCGCATAGATCGCCATTTTGAATGACATTTGTTTTTTCGCGGTGTGCTGATCATAATTACTGGTAAGTTTAATTTCGTATTAGATATGGTAAAATTACTTTAATTATTGAAAAGTGGAGTGTTTTAGAAAGCTGATAAAACAAATTTTCGATTGCTATCGAACATATTGCTTAAAAATGTTTTCTTTGTTTATTTATTACAAGATTTACTAAAACTACGCCCGATTCCCAATATGGACACCTTATGTCCAAACAAAAACTTCTTCATCATGGGCGCTATGTTCCACACAGTTCTCATGGACATCTCTGCAGCAGTTGATGCATGGCCACATTGTCTGACACAGCATCAATACTTTATAAGAACAGTACCATCTCTCATTTGTTGATGAAGTACACAGCAAGTAAATCTTCAGTTTCAAAACTTTTTAAAATATCTGTTTAATGTTATTTTGTTTTGCTAATTCATAATAAATGAATGTCTATATGTATTTTTAATTGATGCTTTTGAAGAGATTCGGCCATGCATCAAATGCGGCAGATATGCCCATGAGGACCGTGTGGGACTTAGCGCCCATGATGAAGTTTTTATTTGTCCATCGTGTGAGGACTGAGTAGTGTTCGGCAGTAGTTACCTACTAGTGGCAACTACTATTTAACTACTAGCTGTAACTACTTTTGTTTTGAACTAGTTAACTACTAGTTAAACTACTTTTTCCCCAACTACTTTCAAAATTCCTACTACTTTCGGAAAAAAAAAATTTAAATCTATTTTTTGAAAAAAATAACTTTCATAAACATTGCATTATTTAAATTTTTAGCTTATGAATATTACTCACACAAATGTATTTTTTATATTATGTTATATAATAAATAAGTACTCATAAAAAAATCATAATATTTATTGCAGTATTTAGGCAAATTAGAAAAAGCTTTCTAATATAATCATTAAATAGCGCCCGCACCAGCACATGCACAATGAAGTTTCATTTAAAGAACAAATCTTCATTATGTGGAAGCTTTACCTCTACTCCAGTACCATGCATGCGTTTGGGATACCATAAAACACAAAAAGAAAGAAAAAATACTGGTTTTTATGATTTTTTTTTAGAAAAAACTGATTTTTATGATTATTTTTTTAGACAAATTATTGATTTTTATGATTAAACAAAAAACTATTTATAGCAGCTTCTTACAAATTATTTAAAATATACATATTTTTTTATTATAAATTTTAATATATTCTGGGTTGAAGCAATTCATTTGAATTTTAACTCACTATATGGTAGCCTTAATGCATCTGGTCCTCTAGGGAAAGGTGGAATAGCTTCGTTAAAGTGTCAAAAAATAACAGAGAACATTAATCAGAGAACATTAAGTTTTCGGACATGCTGATTACAGCAAAAGCATCAACAGCATCTATAGAAAGGATGTTTTCTACATTTGGAATTGTGCACTCAAATTTAAGAAACAGATTGGGGGTTGATAAGGCATCAAAACTGGTATTCTTGATGAAACATCTAAATAGTAAAAGTGATTAAGCTATATTAAACATTTTATGTGATATTTACCCTCTCTGTTTATATATTCAAGAAGTTTGCATACACTCAAAAAATTATAATAGTCCAGTCAACTTATTTGTATATATTCAAGAAATTATAATACATTTAGTCCAGAAATATCAGCTTTTTCTTCTGTTTCTTGTTGTTCTCTGTTTATTAAGCATACATTTTTTATATAATATGATAATTATTTATTATAATCATATTATAATAATTAGTAATTAATTTTGAACTAGTAATAAATAATTATTTCAACTGAAATATCTTAAAATTCTTTGAAGACATAAATACTTAGCTGAATTTGTTGTTGTATTTGTGTGCACCCATACATATTTTGCTTAAAAAATCCAAACAATCTGATTTAAATTTAAAAAATACTATGTTTTAATTTTTTTTAAAGGAAAAAAAATCACCAACCCTGCCTTCAACACAATTTGAAAGAATATAATCTAAATTTTAAATCATGCACGTTACAAAGATATTTTGTTAAGGAATGGGGGTTATTCAGAGGGAGAATTTTAAATTGATATTAAGGGTAAACCCCTTTATTTTACAGCTGCTGAAAAACTTATTTCTTAAAAACATAAATTATTAACTTTATTAAACAAATACATGTTAAAATAAAAGTTTTAATTTAGAGAAAAAGGTTTTATCTTTATTCATATTCTCTTTATATATTAATTGTTCAGTGTATTTTGGAAATATTCAATCTTTGAATATTTTACATGAATTTCTTTTAAATTGTTTTAATTATTAAAAATAATATTGAGTTGAATTATTAGGATTAAATATTTAAGAACAAGTTTAAGGGAGCACGGTACCTACTTCCAAATTTTTTTTTGTTTAACAGTCAAATAAAATATTTATTGCATTTAATTCCAATTATGATTAGAAATGATATTTGAAAGCAGAACCTCATTGTGATCAACCATTAATTTAAATTTTTTAAAAAAATCTATTTTTTTCAACTTTTTTAATTGCTGATAACGTTCTCAATCATGTCTTTTTTCAAAAGGATTTTCCTTTGTAATACTTCCCAGACATTCTAGAATAAAAGTTAGCATGGAATTAACTATCTAACACTTAGTTAAATTTTAACATTTTTTTTTTGTTAAAAAGTCAGTAAAAACGACAAAAGATTCAAAACTGCGATTTCAACCAATTAAATAAAAACAATCTTCAAAATTCAGAGTCAAACCCATGCTAATTTTTGTTAAACATACCCCGAGGAATGCACATACAAAGTTTCAAAGCTGTATCTTTAAAGGAAAAAAAGCCTTAGGGATTTTACTACACGTCACTGGTCAAAAATACAAAGCAGAGAAAAATGCTTTCAAAGATTTTAAATGCAGAATGAAAACAGCAAAAATCATGTATAAAAACCGGAATATCATTTAAAGTTTTGCTCACATAGGTTTGAAATTTTTCATGAGGCTTTAAACATGAGTTTTATCTGTCGATATGAGTAATTTGAAAAATATAGCTAATTTGAGCAATTTTGAGGTACTGTGCCCATTTAAAAATGGAAATTCAAATGAATTATACTTAAAAGTAACTACTAGTTACAACTAGTTTTGTTTAGAGTAGTTAGTAGTTGGTAGTTAACTACTTTTTGACGAGTAGTTGCCGAACACTAGGACTGAGTAATAGCAGATGTTCAGTCTGCAGACAAATGTAATAAAGCTAAGCAAAAGCAACTACATTATTTCATAATATTTTGTTGTAACTGTGGTGCTTTCGTGGCTCTTCGAAGAGCCACAACCGAAATTGCATGCATGCATGTTACTAAAGTGCATGTTATGAAGATATTTACTGTGCCCCACTCCTGCCCCACAATACTTTGGGCTATATTTTTTTATCCCCTCACCTCTAAAATCCCTTGGAAGAGTATCTTCCATACAGCCTGTGTAATAGATCAGTAAGAAGCCACCTGCCCGAATATGGACATGCATGTCCATAATAGGGAAAGGTGGTTCCTTATATGGACACTTGTAATTTTTTTTTTTGTTTTTATCATTTAAAATGAACCAGGATAGTTACAAGGTCGCTAATTTTAATAATGATAGTCAATAGTCCAGGGATAGTGGTCATACGTTTTTGGAGTCCTATGACGTGTACACGTTGGTGAAAAAAATACATTTTACTTAAGGTGTCCATATTGGGTACAGGTACCTTATAAGAATTTTTTATATAACTTTTACCCCTCCCCCCGCACAACAGAAATTTCCAAAAACAATTTATACTATACCTATATATTCATTTACTGTCAAAAAAAAAAAAAAAAAGAAAAAAAAAACACTACCAACTAAACACCTACCTACTGCGTACTGTACGTGAAATCATAAAAATTTGGCAAATGCAAGCCCGTCCTTTCAGAATTTTGTGTGTGTGTGGGGGGGGGGGGATATTCAATGGATATTATTAAATAAACAACAAAATACATAAACACACATACATTATATTTCTCAAACTCGGGGGGGGGGGGAGGAATTGCAACGCCCTTGCTCGCCCAAATGACAGGCTTCTATACTTGTATTAAAAAGTGATACCACAGTTACACCTGTGTCTATTGTTTCACATACCATGTAGCGTTTCACAGCGGAAAATATGGTCATTCTCTTTCATTTATGATTCCTTTTACTTGGCTTCTTGACACACGTAAAGGTTAAACGTAACACGTGACGAATAAGTTCAATTAATTTAAGCGTTTTCGTGTTTCAGAATCGATCACACTCTAGTAACTATTTTCTATAGGCATTTAAATACTTTTTAGTCTCCAGGAATTATTAAATAGCTCTTTGTTTTTCTTATTATTATTCAATTCCTACTTATAACACTAATACTATTGTTTAATTAGGTCTCCTTTAAAAGCTTTATCGGCATTTTAATCTTTCATTATTTCAGACTCTACCATAACCTAAAGATTTTTTTCGATATTGTATTGGCAAAAAACGTGATTGCTCTATCACAACTACAGCTGTATGTTGCGTGTTTCGTCAACCGGTAGCGTAGTCACGTGACAGCTTTCTTTATAGCTTTATTTGTTCATGCTCAAATGCTTCGGACCTTTCGGCCATATAAAATATGTAAGAGAATAGAGGATGGAACTTGTTTTTCTTCACTTCGTGGTTGATGAAATGATAACAGAAAATAGTCACTCGCAATCGTTTCTGCAAACACTGACTGAAAACGATACATATTCAGTTAGTACTTTTGTAGTTCTATCTTGTTTTGTGAGTATGTAATGTGCATATGTTTTGTTGCAACAACGTCGGCGACATATATACGTATATGATATATATATATATATATATATATATATATATATATATAAATTTATTAAGGGTTTATTAAAATTAAAAAAAATATTAAGACCACTACATAAATAAAAAATTCATGCTAGAAATAAAATTAAAAACAAAAAGAAAAAAAAAAACGCTAGAAAAATAATATTGATACAGGAACAAACCAAAACATTGCAGTGAAAAACACAGGCAAATATATATAATATATTTATCTATCTTTTATGTTAAAATTTTCCATGCAGTTATAAAATAAGAAATTTATTTTTTTTATTTGTTGTAATACATATTTAATTGGCAAAAAACTGCTTAAGCAGTCAACTTGACGAGAGTTACGTGAATATGGACGTCGTGGTAATGGATTGTTGGTTACGACGTTCGATACGCTATTCTATTCGATTTTAGAACGGGACTGAACGTTTATTATGCTCCTCTGGCACAGCGGAAGAGTATTCGGCTGCAGACAGGAAGATCCGAGTTCGACGCTCAATCGGTTCACCGTTCTCAATGTCGACGTACTCTTGCTTTGCACTCTTGCTCGCAAGTTATAATGGAAATTACACTGTATCAGTATTCACTATAACCAAATTTTACTGTATTACATTTCTACTTTATAATCAAACGAACGATCTCCACTTTATAGATACTCAATAGTTTTTTTAAGTATATATGTGTGAAGTACTTTAAGTATATATGTGTCGAAACGACTACTTCTTGAAATTATTGAAATTACTACTATTTTCAGACATTTAATATTTTAGGTTTAATTCAATAAATATAACCACTTGTTCTTGGTAATTACTTGAAAATCGTCTAATTACTTCTTCAATATGTATACATTCATGAATATCATTGGCCTACTAATCGCTCTACCATACTGAACGAAACTCTCCTCGGTCTACGAATGTTTATCCAGCTTTTGTGGAACGAGTACTTCTTGAAATTGCTATTTTCACTTATTCTCCTTTATCTGTTTGAAGGGAATCGAGGCAACAATTTGTTTTGGGTCAGAAAACCGGTTCTAGAGCCTTGAAACCGCAACCGAAAGTTGCACGAAACGCAATAAATATTTTGAAATAACTTCCTAATTGTTGAATCAAATTGTTGTCAATTTGAGGAAACTTTGGTATAAATGGAATTGAAACTTATTTTCTCTCTTCCTTTATTATACCCAACAAGAACTATATTTTTAGTGCTTCCAACGCGGAAAATATTTTAATGAAGTGTTCTCTATATTTGGGATTTGGGGCAGTTTAGGAACTTGCCAGTAGTGCAAAATTTGAGTTACGAAAATACACTTCGATTAAAAACTATATATACAGTAAAACTTCTTTCTAGGGGACACCAGCGGGACAAAAATATTTGTTTGTTAGAGGTGTCCGCCTAAGAGGGGTGGTCGAATTTGAGGAGTGTCAGTTAGGGGGAGTTTTACTGTATAAGCACACTGTAAAGAACTGGGAACCATTATAATGATTCAACTTCAGTACCAAATGCTGGTCGCAACTAAATTTCACCTTTTTTTCTCTTTTTTTTTTTGTCATTTTTTTGGTGAAACGTTGAACTAGAATTTTTCACTGTGTATATAAAAAGCCGGTTCACAAATGTAAAATATATGTTCCCTTTTAAAATACTTATATTATTAATATTTATGTACATTTTTATGAAATATAATGCACCTATAGTTAAATATAATGAAGTAGGGCAATCTGTATGTGTAGGGGAACGTGCAAATCGGATGTGAAATCTAAGAAGGAATGATAAAGAGGCGGCATTGCAAAAAATCTCAGATACTGACATCAATTCAATACAATTTTAGCACTACTAATATGAGTTGCTTGTTTAACCTTCATTTAAAAACTATGTTCTTGGATAAAATGTCTTATTTTCAAGAACATCACGTTTTCACGTTCTCAGAATAGCTCCAAGTCAAAATGACTTAGATTTCAAAAACCTAGTTCTTATTTTTTAAGTAAACCCTTTCTCAAAGTCCCTGATCCCTTTTCCCCTTTCTTATCCTTTTTCTCAAAAATGAACCGGTACAATCTCATTTTTTAAACACAAAAAAAAAAAAAAAAAACATGTTTCCTCATATTTGGAGTGATACGTACTACCAGAAATAACACAACACGTGCGAAGCAAGAGTACGTCGACGTTGAGAACGATGGATGAACCGATTGGGAGTCGAACTCGGACCTTCCTGTCTGCAGTCAAATACTCTTCCACTGTGCCGGAGGACATCGAGTAGTCAGCGACACAGTTGGATTGTATAGCTTCCAAACGTACCAGCTGTGGGTGCTAAAGTACTTCCGTGCCACATTTCTTCATAGTCCCATCCAGAAGAGCGTTAATTATCCACCCGTCCATTCTGTTTTCTTGTTTCACTGCGTCCGATCCGAATCGGACGAAATATTCATCTTGTATTCCCACTCTGAAGAGACGAACTGACTACTGACGTTCTTGAATCGTTCTGACGTCTCGCGCAGTAAATAGTTCCTTAATTTTGAAGCAAATACTATTGTTCTGAAGAAGTAATCGTTAAATAAAGCCGTGTATTAAATATGAACGTAAAATTCCTCTATAAATGTTTGATCTATTGCAGTAAAGATAAGAGTATACACTTGTCTTTCTGTAACTATAATTTCTAAGTCAGGCATCGGTACTTAAAGATGAGAACGTCGCTTGTTTATTTTCAAGTCAAAATTACTTTTAAAAAATAAAAAGGTATATTTTCTCATTTTTAAGCACATCGAAATTATTGTATCTCTTTTACTTGTGAAAAATTTATTGTTAAGTAATTTTTCAACCCCAGTATTTTATTTCAAAACTATTAATTTTTGCACCAGGTTTTGAATTAAATTGTGCTTTTCTTTGTATTTACTTTTGATACAGTTTATTTTTTCTGTATCTTCCTCTGTGTTTTCAAAAGGATGACCAGATAGCAATTCATAGTCCAAATAAAATTGCTTATCACTCTTCATAGTGCCGCTTTATTTATTTATTATATTTTATTTTTACTTACTTATTAATTTATTTGTTTTACTTCATTTATTACTTATTATTATTATCATTCATTCATTTATTTATTTAGATGTCATTTTAGCATTTTGCCACATGATATAAAATCAAATCATTTGTAGCATTTGTAAAGCTTATACCCTTGTCAGAAAGTTGCACAAAAATGTATTAACTTACAACTTTTACTGCTATAGGTGTTTAAATAGAATTTCAAACCAAAAACAACTGCAACATAAATGTTTTCATAGCCTAATAAACATAAATATAAACATAAATATTTTCTGTTGGAAGAGAAAAAATACTCCAAATATAGCTATATAAGATATAATGTCTCTTAATGAAAATTTGCAATTTTAAAAGGTTAAGTTAACATCAGAAATGCGTAATAATACGTACATATAAGTCGACAGTAAGTCTGTAATGTCTTTCTTTTTCTTAGTTGACTTTCTGTGGTGCAGTTAATATAGCATTATGATTATGTTTTTCTTGGTTTACGCATTTTGTTTTGAGTAATTTTTGTTTTTTTCATTTAGTACTCACTTCGTGTTAAGCAGAGGCGTAGCTAGGGTTTTCAGCGCCCGGGGACAACTGAAGATTCTGTGCCCCTGGTGACGCCCCTAAAAGGAATTTTAAAGACTTTTATGCTTCCTAAATGGTAAATAGCTCTAAAAGGCAGCCCTTTCAGCTTTCATTTTTATTAGCGACCATCCACTTCTAAGGGGAAAATAGGACACTTTGGCTTCGCAAAATTATTTGTCTGATTTCCCACACACTCCTGTGCTACATTGTTCATAACCGATATGGTTTGCGGTGTTCCCACTTTTTTGTCCAACCCATTCACACCTTTTCAGTTCAAATAATTCCCATTTCGCATTTTAAAAAAAAGTAAATTAACATTAATTTGGCGCCCTTTGACACTGCGCCCGGGGACAGCTATCCCTCCTTGCCCCCCCCCCCCCCCTAGCTATGCCTCTGGTGTTAAGCAGGAGTATCGCGCGTACAGAATTGCCTCAGACGCGCCACACATTTTGTGCCCTCTGTGGTGCACTTGGAATCTTCAAAAATAATTTGCTGCGGGGCATATTAGGATGTTTAAGATATTGGTTGTACATATGAGGAGAACTTGTATATCTAATGTGTACTCGTAATTTTAAAAAATCTCAAACGTTAACATGTAAAACATGAAATTCTGTTGTCATAGATAAAACTTATATAACAAGTCCTTTCAAATATTATAATGTTTATTGACTGTTGAAAGAGAAGCAGAAAAATTGTAAATTCATGTTTTTTTTTATTTTTTAATGTTCATTTATTTATTTATTGGTGCTTGAATTAAGCCCATGGGGGAAGGGGTAGAGACCTTTACATCGGAGGAATATGAAGACAATTCATAACACTGTACGCATTATGTTTGGTGCCTCCTTCGCATCATGCTTTGCACTGCTGAGTAGCATTAATGGAATTAAAGCCATGTCATGGTAGATGGCTGTGACGTGACGTTCTGCACATGACCTTTGGTTGGCAAATCGGCTAGTGTTTTACGACGATTAGTGAATCGTCGTACCTTTACTATACTACACACAGTCCTTTACTATATTACATGCAGTGCATCTTTAATGCACTGCGTGTAGTACAGTAAAGGACCTCTTTCTTTCCCTCAATGATAAAACTGAGCAAAAAAAGGTTTACTTAAAACGATTAACGTTTAAAATTTTTACAAAGGTATCAACGGAAGGTAGAGCTCTTAATCGGTTGTAGAATGCAACGATATGTACATCTTTGATATTAACTTGAATATTTTTGATGGTCAGTTGTGAATCGTCTTTTTTTGCTCATTTTTCCAGGTGTGTAGATACGATCTATATTGTGATTGTTTTGTCAGCGTAGGATTACTTCTCCCACAGTAACCTTGTACACTGATTCAATAATCGTAATGCCTTACCTTACATCAGGGTTTCTCAACGAGAGCCATATGGCCCCCTTGGGAGCCACAGAAAAAATCTAGGGGGCCACAGGAGAAAATGTGAAAATAGGAGAGCCATGAACACTGGGAAGGGGGCCATGGCAGACTTATGTGAAAGTTCTAAAATCTTTCACCATAAAGGTAAAATATTCAATATAAATTTTTACCAAATGTTTCAAAAGTATATAAACGGCACAAAATCGCATATTTTTCTAAAAAAAAAACCGCTCAACACGTGCAATTTCTTACGTGACTTGTTTTTCATGAGGGAAAAGAGCAAACTAAATTCGAATTAGTTTCATGATTTCCTAATAATGTATCTTTACTTTTGCTGCACTACGCTTTTTGACTTTCAAAATTTTGTGTGTTTCACCATTAGCGTTCCTTACTAAAAAGTTGTTTTTACAGAAAAAAAAAAAAATAAATAAGTACATGAAAGAAGGCCTAATATTCTGTAAAATATTCAACAAATACAATTGACTAAATCAATAAATATTTAAAAATCATGAGAAGCCTACTAGAAAGTAGGCTTGCATGAGCAAAGATCCCATTCTAAAGACTTCAGAAGGAATAATCCAAAACGGACTCCCCCAGGAAAGATCAGCATATCCTCATGTTTCAAGTTTTGCTTTGAAGAATTGAACAGCTTGCTTTGAAGAATTGAATGAATGAATGAATGAGGAAAAGAATGAATAAATGAGTGAATAAATGAAAAAATAATAAATGGGTGAATAAATATATGAATGAGTAAACGAATGAATAAATATATGAATGAGTAAACGAATGAATAAACAATTGAATGAGTAAACGAATGAATGAATAAATGAATGGCTGAATAAATGAAGGATGAATGACTGAGTGAGTGAATATGCATTATCCGTTGAAAAAGGTACATTTGAAAAAAATAAGAACTAAAGATAAAGGAGAAAGAGAGAGAAAGATATAGCTAGGTTATAAATTTGAATTTGGTGTACACGGGAAAGTAGGCTCGTATAGTTCTAGACGGAACTTCTTGTTAATTCATCTCGAGACAAACAAAATGTAATGGCCAATCGCTTTGGGTATATCAGACGATTATCGTTGCATTTCGTAGCTGCCTTGCAAAGGCTCTCAAAAAACCCTTTTCGTTGATGTCTGTAGAAATATATGAGGCGGTGCTAAGTTGCAGATAGACATATCGCTTATAGAAATGAACAGTGTCATATCTGCAAAAAATCGTTTTTTTTTGGTTTTTATATCAAAATTTTCAGATTTTTGAGCTCTTTATATTGGGAATACTGTTGTAAGTAAATTTTCAAAAATTAAGGCTAGAGAACATTAGTGTCACTATGCATTTTGGCTGGAACCGCCAATTCTCACATGTCAACACCACTTTATTGCGGAATAATTCGGTTGATTATAGAATTTCAACGGGATAGCATTGCAATTTTTGCAAGTACAATGTTTTATCAGCTTTAATTTCAAAATTCATGTAGTTTATATACTCATAACACATGAAACTACTGACGTAACATCCGATACGACAGTATTCATTTCAATTTTTCATTTTTTGACGTCCTTCATTAAGATGAATACCGTCGGGTTGGTAAATACGGCAGTTTCCATTTCTGATTTATTATTACCTTTCAGCAGTTCTATCGAATAAACTTATGGTTGATTGGTGCATAAGGCGGTATTCGTTTCAATGTTTTTATTTATTTGGTTGCTTTGTTAATGGTGCTGCAGCACAACTATCACAATAATGTGCATTTCATAAAAAATTATTAGAATTGCGTTCCTATTTTATGTTCTAAATTGTAAGAATTGCATTCCTATTTCCTAAGTAAATAAACTTTTATATTTTTATATTTTGCTTTACTTTTTCTTTTAAATACTCTTTATCTTGCTTTTTTTCAGATAACTTAGAGGTAGTATGAAGGCCTAATTAAAGCTTATGTTAATCAAATAATATAAACATGTTCCAAGGGGAAAAGTCTAAATAAAAAAATAATAAAAATATTAATCGGAGACAAGTAGTTTTTAATGAATTTACAGTGTTACCCCCATTTAGCTACAAGAACGATCAATACTTAGTCACTGTACTACTTTTTAATAACTTACAAACTGTATTTTTCTAGTGCAATACTGTCATAACGGCATTTTTTCAGTTATTTATAACTTTTTGACATCTTTTAACATCCATCATGTGAGAGAAACAAGCAATAATTATTTTCCAAACAAAATCGATTGTAATAATCATTAAAACTAATAAGATAATTAAATAAAACAAATTGTAAAAAGTTCAAACTCCTCTCCTGAAAAATGTGCATTTAGCAGATATGACACTGTTCATTTCTATAGGCGATATCTTTATGGCTCAACACAGGTTCGAGATCGGCTCTGGGACATGGCCCCAAGCGAAACTTGAAGGGTGAAATCTGGACATATTCTTTAGATTTCGTAAGTTGCTGGTCTTGCAAGAACGCTTGCAGTTTTTCTTGAATGATTCGATGTTTATTTTCTTTGTTTACAGCTTTTGTTTGCAAAATAGTTAGTTGACAATCGACTGTCTTTTACCTCATGGATATACCTAAAAATGCTACGATTTTCTTAAGCTACCACGAGGACGGATTAAGAGAGATCGGAATTCGTAAGTTAATTGATGTAGGATTGCATCTAAACTTATGAAGAATCATTAATTTTGATATTGTCATATAATGACCTTGATGTAGCCTTTCATACACAAAGATAATTTAATGTTTATTGAGTGAAATTTTTACGAAGGGTTACATTTGTAAACAAATGCTGAATAATAATATTTTATTGATTGTTTATAACATATCTACTATTTGCACGTTTTTAAACTGGATACAGTGTTAGAAATTTACATTAGTGCTCTAACTTTTTTTATAACGTTTATTGTATGCATCTTTAAAGCAGAATTTTGTTTTAAACGAATAGTACTTACATTTAATAAAGTGATAGGGTTATTATCGGTATATCATTCAGAAATCATCGTAAATAACGTCTAGGAAATATAATTTCAAAAGTAATGAAGTGCACATATTTGATTGGCTTTATTGATCACGATACATCACTCAAAAGTAGTTTAAAAATATTGTAATGCTAAATGTTTGCTGTTTTTTGCGATTTTTTAAAGTATAAATTATTTTTTATATTTTAAATGCTATGACTATTGGGGAGTTAAACTAGAGTATTGTTTCTAGATTTTATTGTAATTGACAAAGAACACCTAAAAGACTATCCCCAAAGAACTTAACGGTTCCTTTCAGTTTTATAGTATTTTTCCTAGATTTTATTGTAATTGACAAAGAATACCTAAAAGACTATCCCCAAAGAACTTGGCGATCCCCTTCAGTTTCATAACTGAAGCGTATCTTGAATAATTTTCCTTTAACATACAATAAAAATATTCTGATTAGTGTTTTTTTTTTATTTTAGAGGCACTTGAAAACTTGGAGACGACATTGCAAGATGAAGATGTTGTTAACCGAAATGTTCGTCTTGCTTTGCATATTTGCGATACTGTTGTAAAAGTGAGTATGAAAGCTTTTGACTTTTAATATAAATGTACTGTGTTCGAAAGAAGCACAGTAGTAATTTTTTGTGGATTTTGTGTTGCATTCAAATTAAATAATATGGAGTGTATGCTATGTTTTTAACGCATCTATAGCCTTAGTTCATACTATATACTTTTTTTTTTTTGACAAAACTTTTTGTTTTGACTATGTATTTCGATTGTTTTGACCTTGAAGTGAAAGTTTCGCCCGATTTTCTGCGTTATAAAATTTGAATTTTATTTTTTGTAGTTTTGGCATTAACCGTGGGCAATATTTCTGCGCATTGTAGAGTGATTACATTAAAATATAAAACGAGCCTTAATTGAAAATCGTTGAAAGTGGACTGGCCATAAAATATTCGCACACGAGGCTTTTCATATTAAATGATTTAAAAAATGCATTTCTCTAATTTCATATTAAGTATAACAGCATAAATTTTCAATATTCATGTACAGGATTGTGTTCTTTTAAAAAACAGATCTTGTGCAAATAGTAACAAAGTTCTAAAATCTTACCATAGTATGAGAAAATATTTTATTTAATACCATAAAGTTGTGACTTGGTACTGAAGCATAAAATATTTTTCGGAAACTGTGATTGAAAATGAAATTTAACTCGATTTATATAGGCAGTAAACAGCGTAACGCTAGTAAACAGCAGTAACGCTAATGAGCATAAATATAGTTAGTAATGAAAAAAAAAAAACACATGTGCATTTTTCATATTTAAAGTTTTAATGCTTAGAATGTCTTGACATAAACTCATTTTTTACTTATTTTTTTAAGTTTGTAATTATTATTATTTTTTTTTTTTTTTACTTTTATGAGATTTGAAGATAAATATTTCAATTCAATGAATGTTTCAGAAAGATAAAATGGATGAAAACGGAGCCTACATATAAATGCTCTACATTGTCCCTTCCCGCTTTCGAAAGGTTATATTATTTTGTATCTTACTGCGTTGCTCTTGAAATCTGGCGCATTTATGTATATCTACTGCTTATAAGAAGCTATAGTTTCATAAAAGAAAGGAAAAAAAAAAGAGGTTGGAGATTCTTCTGCATTTCTGATAAAACACATTTGTCTCAGCCATAGAACTTTAAACTGCAATTTTTGTAATTCAGGTTGTAAATTAATTATTTTTACAGTTTTTATTTTTGTGTTATGACGCTTCTGTGTTTTTTCAAGAATATTTTCATCAATTTGTAATAATTTAGCTTTAAAGGACATGTTTGACGCTTTTAAGCATTCTAGGTTTCAAAGAACACTTCAAATATTTTTAAAGTCTTCTTTTACCAATTGAACACGTGGTTTTTTGTTCAAGTATGTTTGAAAACTCATTTACAACTCAAATATTAGAATAAATTTAGGCAATTGTCTTCTAAAACTAAGCAACAGCAATGCAAAAAAAAAACATAATCTGTAATTAATTAAACATGTTAGCATGAAACGCAAGTACGCAGACTTGTAAATTGCCCTAAGCAAAAAAAAACTTGACCATGGGTCTGTAACTTTCCCTAAGCAAAAAAAAAAAAAAAAACTCGCGGGCAGGCAGAACTACTGATTAATTAAGGTAGAATAGGGTGAAGGTCATTAGGCTAAATGTGTCATTTTAAAATTAACTCATTATAAGCAAAATTTTAAAAAATGATTTTTAAAACCAAATTTATTGCTAATATTTGGTTGAATTTGTCGGCAACAATTCTAAATTAAAAAAAAAAAAAAAGAAACAGTTTTCATGAATACGGTAAGAAAATTAAAATATATTACAAACTTCGGATCTCGCTTAGGGAAACACTTGGTTTGCAAGCTTCATATTCATAAGAGAAATACATTTGAATGTTTTGTTAAAGCTTTTTTTTTTTCTAAATTTTTAACTTTTTTGCGAAATAACTTTTGGACTCATTTTAAAGTCTGCCTTGCTCCCTATCTGCATGGAAGAGTTTCTTTTGAGAAATTCCTCACTTTTGGTCATTTTTCTCAAATGCACAAGCCAATTCAAATTTCAAAATTTATAGCGACTGAAGTACAGCACGAAAAATGTATTTGACTTAAAAGCATGCAGAGACGCATTGCGATTGAATTGTCAGAAAGCACTTCATATAAAAAAGAAAAATTACAAAGGAAAAAGTGCATTCTTCCAGCATTTGCAAGAGAACAATCTCGAGCATTTGCAAGCGAACAATCTCAAGCATGTGTAATTGTGTCAGAAGTATTGTTCAATCCTGATAAAATAACTCTTATTAGGAAGTCTTGAAAGTAATGCTGCTAAAATTTGAATTATTTCTGCATGAACTTACTTTTTGCTTCATGCTCTAATGCAAAGAAACTTCCTTTATTGTGGGTTCAGATGAAAAAATTTTGATGTATGATACACAAAAATTTGTTTACTACAAAGGGTGGTGCTTAATATTTTACAATATTTTGGTGTAACATACCCAAATTAGCATCAAAATATAGTAAAATTAAGTTGGATCCTTTGTAGCCGGCAAATCTGCATCATTTTTTGGTATAATATCCCCTTTTTTTTAGTAAAGTTGGTTTAGTGATATATTTCGTATACATCGTCAAATAGTGATTCACTGGCAGTTTTCAACTAAAAAGCTACATGTATCCAGTAATGAATTTAGGCTTAGGCCCGTGAGACCCGGGCCTAGGTCGGCAAATTTTGAGGGACGCCAAAATTTTTAAGACGACTAAAATTAAAAATCGATTGGGTTTTCTGTAAATTGTAAGACCAAATTTTAAAGTTTATTTTATTGCGCTCTTACTATCTAAACATGTACCATTTTGAGGGTAGAATTTCTTTGTTAAAATAATTAATCAGGTTAGTACTAAAATCGGAAATATCTAACAAAAAGATTTATAAAAACTTTTTTTTAATGCTAGCATATTATTTATTTACGAAATTAGATTATTTTTTCATATTTTTCATTCAAAATTTAATTGTAACATTTGTTTGCTCTTTATTATAAAACAAAACATTAATTCACCATGATAAATTATACAAGTGTCAGTTGATTCATACAATAATTTTTTTTATTTTTTGTAAAAGTTTTATAGTTTTACGTAATGTGAAACCCCCAACGATCAGCATGATTGATTAGTTTTAAAAGGTCGCTTTGGAATATTGTAGGTTGTACGCGCCTGACATCGCCCACGTCGATCAGCTTACCATTATTCTTAGATATACGTAACAATGGAGAAATAGTAGAGCGATTTTTAGGATTTGTACCAAATGCAGGTCATAAAGCTAAAGATATTGAGGATGCTATCTTAAATGTTTTGTCACAGAATGATCTCGACGTAATGAACTGTCGTGGTCAGTCCTACGACAACGCAAGTTATATGTCTGGTATATATTCAGGCGTTCAGGCGCGAATTAAAACACTTAATCCTTTAGCTGATTATGCTCCTTGTGCTACCGATTCATTGAATTTAGTAGAAACTTGCGCAGCTGAATCAGTCGCTGAAGCAGTTGATTGTACGCCTGTCGCTGAAGCAGTTGATTTTTTTCTACTGTGCAAGAATTATATAATTTTTTTCACGATTTCTACACATCGCTGGGAGATTTTGATTCAGCGGACAAATGAAAATCTCAAAAGTCTTTCTAAGACTCGTTGGTCTGCTCGACATGATCCATGCAATGCATTAAAACAAGAATGGTCTGGTATACTTGATCCATTGAATTTTATTGCAACAAGTACAGATGAAAAACCAAATACACGTTCTGAAGCTATTGGACTGCAAAAAAAGTTAAGACGTATAGAAACAGTGATTCTATTCATTGTTTGGAACACAATTTTAGAACGTTTTAATGCTGTTAGTAAGAAACTTCAGCAATCGCAAATTGATTTATCAACCGTTGTCGAACTTTATGATTCACTTGCTTCGTTTCTTCAAGATATGAGAAATAAACAATTTTCCCACTATCAAGAAAAAGCAAAATTGCTTTCATCAGTTGAAACTTATTACGCACATGATACTCGACGTAAAAACATTCGAAAGCTCCAATCAGATGAGTAAAGAGTAAATGAAAAGGTAAGATGAGTAAATGAACTCTGGATATGAAAATTTTCGTACCAATATTTATTACCGCATTTTTGATATTTTAAGTGTAGAACTAACTTAACGTAAAGAAGTGTACAAACAGCTTCACGATAATTTCAGTTTCTTCGATAATTTACCTGCCTATATTAATTTACATTAATATAAATAAATTAACGGAGCTAACAGCAAAGACAGTCGTAAAGTATTCAGACGACTTAGAAGAAGCATTAAGTACACTCTCAGAAATAGAACTCTCATTTTCGACGATTCTTCAATCGTCAAGAAAATTTCGACACTTACAACGATTCTTTCCTCGCGCGATCACGAAACTCAAAAACGTTACTACACAAATTTCGCCAATTTGACGAAAGCTTTACTCGGAGCCTTTTTCACGAAGCCATTTCGTCAAATACGACGAAAGTTTCGAGAGATTTGAGCATGCGTTTCTGAGAGTGTAATGAGTGCATTCAGCTGCAGTTTTACTATTTATATTACGTAAAGCATCATTGCTAAATTTCTTGGTCGAAATGTCGTCTCTTGAATCTATATCACTAGCGCGTTTCTGTGCTAATTCTATGATTATTACTCATCATTATCACGGACTAAAGACCGTAATTGATCAACATAATCATCGACCATAGATATTGTTGGTCGTCCACTTCGATGATCATCGTAATTAAGCCTCGATCACTTTTGAAGTCCTTATACCTTTGAAAACACAGAAACCCAAACACCAAATCTTTATCGAAAGCAGCTTTCAACACTAAAAAAGTTTCCATTGCTTTTTCTACAATTTCACACGGCATCATTGCTCCCAGGGGCGGACTGGGAAGAAAATTCGGCCCGGGCATATTTCAAACAGACCGGCCCTTGGAAGGGCAGGTATTTTGCAGATTGCAGGAACTAAAAATATTGTCAGTAAATATGTCGATATGTATTAAAATATTAAATGTTCACGCGAAAGTTATTTTTCTTATTCAGCATGGAAGTGTAATGATACGTAACACAGTATAGGGCCCCAAATTCGGAATCCCAAAAGACCCAAAATCTGGAACTTCTCCAAAAAAATCAGGAAATATTTTGCGCCGTGTTTTTTTTTTGGAAATATGTCATTTTAAAAAGAAGGAAAGTAAAATGCAATGGACATGTTTAAGATCGGAAATGTGCATTTTCCAAAAAAGTTATTTCTTGATTTTCTGAAAAGGGTTCGTTTTTGCGATTAGAATTAGTGTAATTAATTGTTGCTTTAATTGGGAGTTAATATCATTAAATTTTGCTTTTTTTATTTCTTGTTGTTTTATTACATTTGTTTTTTTTTTTTTAATGAGCTCTAATTTTCTCGCGATACAGAACATTCGCGAAATTGAAATTCGGCGCTTCTCGCATTTCCCCGAACGTCTGATTTTTTACTGTAATTAAGTAACTAGAGAATATAAAATCATATCAGAAATTACCGGAATTCTTTTCTTTTATTGTTAAGAGATTAAAATAATATCGGGAAAAGTCTAGGTTTTTCGAGGTTTTGCCTTCGAATGTAAGCCAACTCCAACTTCGTTTTTTGTGATAATTTCATGACTTATAGGTGAGTGCATACGATAACCAAAAACAGTGGCGTAGTTAGACCCCAATTTCGGGTGGGGGTGGGGGGTTCTTCTGGAGGAAGGTCGATTTCTCGCAGTTAATTTTACGGAAACAATTGGTCAAATTGTTGATTAAAAAAATTATTATAAATGGAGTTTCTAAGTAGACTCATTTTAATGTGAAAATTGAAGGGAAAAAAACATATTTATCAACTTGAAAACAATCTGATTTACGTTTTTATATAATTTTCGCTTCATACAGAATTTAACTAGAACTGAAGCTGTTTTAGGGGAAAATACAAGAGAAAAATACAATATTATGTTAAAAATTAAACACTGATCAAGTTTACGTGCCTTGGGAAGGAAGGTGATTAACGAGCAGGACAATTTCTGAATCTCCAGTCTGAGTGAATACAATGGAAAGACTAAAACTGTTAAGTCAATCCAAATGTTTTAAAAAACTGCTAATACAGAAAGTTAAATATGCAATAAAATAAGAATACCTTTAACAGAAAACATAAAAATAAAATAAAAGTAAAACTTACCAAACTTAACGAAGTTACAGGAGTAAAAAATTTTGTCACATAGAACATAGAACTATTTTTAATCTCAACTGATAACTTTTGTCCCATTATCATTTTTAGCCTACTTTCCCGTCAAAGTTTTAAACAAAATTAATAAAGCATGAAAGAAAGCTAAATGTATCGTGAAAATATCGTTAAAAATAAAGAAAAAGTTAAAATAAGTGAAGTAATTAAATAAAGACTGAAAAATGAAAATTTTGAAAGTATGCTTTTGATTTGCCCATTTTTTCGCTTAATTTTGAATAGTTCAAAAAATCTCAACATTAGCGCCTATGGGCAAATTATGTGAACTCTGAACGTAGAATACAAGCTCCTATGAACAAGCTTACCGGAAAAAGCTCTCAGAGTAAAAGATTTTTTGATTTGAACAACCCTTTATTCATTTTCGAACAGTTCAAAAAAAAAAAAATAATAATAATAATAACATAACCCCTACGGGGAATTTTCAACCTTATGTAATTCATGATCTAACAGACGCATTTGCTTGGAACAAACTTTATCGGAAAGATTTTATGACGTAGAACATGTACAAATACGAAGTTCAATCGGAACTAAGGGAGCCTATTTTCATATGAAATTTTTTCATAGGGATTTCTAAGGATATTTTTGAATGAATAAATGAGTGAATAAATTCTAAAATAAATAAATGAGTGAACGTATGGAAAAATAAATAAATGAGTGAATAAATACATTAATGAGTAAATGAATGACTGAATAAATGAAAGAACGAATAATGAATGACTGAATAAATGAAAGAATGAATGATGAGTGAATGAATATGTATTTACCGTTGAAAAAAATATTTGAAGTAATTAGAACTAAAGCTAAATGAGAAAGAGAGATAGCAGGATTATAAGTTTGAAGTTGGTTTTTAACGGAAAGTAGGCTCGTCTAGTTCTGGACGGAACTTCTTGTTAGATAATGCATTAGTACTAAAAGCGGAAAAAATAAAATTACCTTCAGGAAGTGTCTAGTGAACCTAATTCTGATTCAGCAGATTGTACTTCTTCAGAGGACCTCAGCTTTCTCTTTTTATAGCAATCATCATCTATTTTCTCTTTCGAATTAAAAAAGCTTGTAATAGGTTTATGCTCGCTTCAATATTGCCTCTCATTCAATGCACTTCCCTAAATATATTGGGTTTGAATTCTGGAAAAAAAAAAACGCGCAGGACAGACCGACCCACCGATGCATAAGGGATGGAGATTGTGGATACAGCTTTCACGAGAGGAAAGCGGGTGGGCTCCAGCTCATGGTAAAATATTCATACAACAACCTACATGCATAGTAAACAACCATTGGGGGAAAAAACCCTTTAAATTAGAATAGTTTATGCTTAAATAACGTGAGAAATATAGCCTTTTTATGGCTACGGCTACAGTACCATTTGTTAGGAAAGAGGATAGATTGAGAAAGAAACTCGAGCATTTTATCTCCCACTATCTCCCATCTTCATGCTCTGCGCACCTGTTTCTGTATATGCAGCTGAGGCGTTATTATTGAATGGTCAGTAGTGATTGGGGTAAAAAAGTTGAAAGTGGAGAGCAATTAACGCAATCCCCTGTGGTGCTTGAAAGCCCCTTCTTAAAAGGAAGAAGTCATAAAAGGGTCTTTCTTCCGCTCTGGGCATGAAACGTAGTAAGGGACTTCGGGCCCTGGGAGCATTGTGAACAGTCATGGGAAATATTCTAGTTTAGATAAATTTATTGTTAAAAGTTCGGATTGCTTGCATTTGAAAGCTATTTCCAGCTTCTTTTTTTTTTTTATTCTAATAATGTTTTTTGCTAGTCTTGTGTGCGAACACTTTCATTTTCAATCTTCTGCAGAGTAGAGACCCATATCTAATATTAGTAGGTCTCATAACTGCAAGAGTTGCACTGAATATATTCTAGTTTTAAATTCGACTGCGAATGAAAACCTTCCCGAAAATGCTGCCAAATAAAACTTTTCCAACATTTTTCATGCATTTTAGCTCACCAGAATTTAATCTCAACGGGAGCATTTCATGATAGTTTAAAAATATATATATTCTTTACTTAAAATTAAAAGAAAATCATTAGAACCAATTGCGATAGCAACAAAAAGCCTACATTTAATCGATGTACTGCATAAAATCATTTCAGGTTCGGGCGGGCTCGGGATTGCGAGGTATTTAGGGGAGAAACCGCTAGGAAAGTGGTACGATTAGGGGTGCAAGTTTGTCACTCCGTGAATTCCCTCGATTTTTAAAGCTGTTTCCTAAAATCTGCGATTTTATAAAAAAAAATACCACGATTTGTGCGCAAATTGTTTAAAATTTGAAACTTATTTGGTTTTTTACTTACACTTTAACGGCAATTTATACTGTTCTGAAGTTTTAAAATGTATAACAGATGTACCAAACTTTTAGAAGAATTCATCAATAGAAAAATAACTATAAAACTAGTTATAGATAATACCACTCATATTTAGAGGAAGTTTTTGCTCCAAATCAATACAAATATTTAAATGTTTTTGACGAAGTTGATAGTTGTTCCATTGTTAACAATAACCCTATGATACTCCCCTCTCCCAATGAGTTACACGTTGAAGGAGGGCAATTCAATTCTAGAAATTCAAGTGAGAAAGTGTTCCCAACCTGTCCAAAGTGGCAATACGGTGTTTGTCAGTTCCGACTAATAGCGCAGATGCTGAACGGTCCTTTTCTACATATGAAAACGTGTTAAGTTAATGTAACCTCCCCTGCCTTAGCTTCCCCGCCTGCACTGCTCAAAATTAAAAACATCAATTTTGCGGCTCTCAAAAGTTTGCATAACAGACGGCCGCCAATGTTTTCTATATGGACGAGCCGGCCCTGAGAATTCCTCAAGCCCAGCCCCGAGAACTCGCCCACAACTTAGGCGGTAGCCTAAAGCGCAAAACTGATGTATTTTATTTATTTATTTTCAGAATTTAAAAATAAAACATAATCATTTTTGCTCCTCAGGCAGCCGTTTAGGTTGTCTATAAGGGACCAGCCGGCCCTGAAAAATCCCCCCCCCCCCCACCTTGTGGCCCAACGGTCAGACCCTAGAGATTTTGCCCCATTGCTGCATTGCATTCTCTGAAGCCCGGATTACGGCAAAGTTTTGGTCCCCGTTTTTTTATGAACATTGTAAAAGCTGTATACATTATAAGAAAAAGATAGATATTTTGCAACCGGCCCAGATTGGACCGGCCCACCGGGCATTTGCCCGAATGCCCGCATAGCCAGTCCGCCGCTGATTGCTCCTCGAGATCTTTCATCTCGGAAATTCGTAGCGGTAAGAAAAAAGCACTTTGCTAAAGCTGTTGTAACTTGCAAATAACAAAAGATATCAACAAACGGAAAATTAAAAATATACTATGTTATTGCAAGCTTCCAAATGCAACCTACTGGAGTTCGTTTGAACTGATTCATTGTTTAACTCGTTCAGTCCTAAGCCATTCCAAAATTCTATTCAGTTTAATGATGTTCATTTGATATTAAATGCAGATTATGAAGTGGTAGGGCGGGGGAGAAAGAATATGATTCTGTAAAATGTAATGGTATTCATTTGGTAGGCGTAACTCGGGTTGGTGAAAGGGGGGGGGGGGTCACACTAAAAATGTACAGATAAAACACTAATAAGAAGTGTAAAAGAGTTGAAAATTTACTAGTCATTAATATTTGTCTCTAAAGATATACTCCGTGTTTATTTCAGGCATCTCCCAGGGGGGGGAGCTATCCCCTCGGAGCAAGTCAATTCCTCCCCCCCCCCTGGCAAAAAACTTCAGATCACAAGTTTTAAAAAAAGAAAGAAAAGAGAAATTACGCTTTTAATGCACTTTACTTTCAGAAACACTTTCAGAAAAGGACATTGAACACTATCACGAGCGACACCAAAAGTAACTTAAAAGATATAAGACTTTATTTTGAAAAAAATTGGGGGGCGGGGGGGAGAGTAACCAAACTCCTTCCCGTTTCCTCTAACATCACCAAAGTATCCCGAAATTGCATTGCTAGAAAGATTTCAAAAAGTTTCCTGGGGAGAGCCCTCGAACCCTTGCCTCCAGAGTTAGCCTAAGCATTATGGATGTAAGACCAGTTACAAAAATTTAAGTTGCAGAAGCCCCAAATACCCACTCCTCTAACTTCACCAAAGATCTAAACATACATTTACTATATATACATCAAAAAGCTATCATATATGTACAAAAATTCATATTAACATCATTTCTAGTCATATATATCTATATATATGTATATATAAAGGGTCTGATTTTGAAGCATACACTGCCCTTCCTAATTCTTAACTCGTTCCCCCTGCTCCGGAGCCAAGGCAGTATCCAGAATTATTTTCGGGGCTCCCAGACTTCGACACGCTTATGTTAAGCAAAGTTTCAGGGAGGAATATATGATACATTGCAAAAGATTTCGGGGGGGGGGGGCGGCACGTGGGTCCCCCTTCCTTTTGGATACGGCCTTGATTCACAAAAACATTAAACATTCATTACTAGATCTATTAGTTTATTTTTTAATTCAAACGCAATAGAAAATTCAATATTTAGCGCTAAGCAATCTTCTATGTCCAGGCATTCATAATATTAAAACTGGGAAATAGTGGAATTTTAGAGAAAAAAATCCAAATTCCCCTACAAAAATGATCATCCCCACAATAAATTTCTAAAAATTTTGTTAAATTGGTAGCAAAATATACTTTAGAAGTGGAAGCGTCTGAATTGAATTTTCTTTTCTTTTTGGATGACGAACGTGTCCATCGCTGGAGTGCAAACATTATTATGTATCGAAAGTAATTAAAAATTTAGCTAAAATATAAATAATACTTTATTGTAAATTAAAATGTAGCATTAAACCGTAGCAGTCAGATTGGAAACGTTGAACGGATGATTTCCAGAGTCGTAATGCAATCAGTGATGGACCATAATAAGAAAAAAAAAAAAAAAAACATTTAAAATATAAGAGATACGAGAACATCTGTAAATGAGAATGTAATGAAAATACAGTTCATCAGTTTTCCAATCGGCTCATCTACAAAAAAGATTTTACCAAAATGGGTGTTTGGACAGGAAATCATAAATAAATAAAAATTGCTCTTTAAGTTTCTTGATGAGCATCCCTTCCTGGCTTAAGGGTTTAACCCATTAGGACAATTGTTGGCTAGGGGTCCTTCATTTTCAGACCCCATCGCCGGGTTATCAGAAAACAAAACTCCGTCACAGTAGCGAATATTTTCCACGAAACTTATTACTTGTGCGATTGTATTCCAAAATTGCTGCTTTTGGGTAAAAAAGACATCAAGAAGGAAAGAAAACCCTCTGGAGTGATTGAAAGGATCTCTGTTTAACTGTGTGTGGTACGGTGATTGAAGCCACCTTTCGCTGTAACCCCCCCCCCCCCCCCCCAAAGGGGATAAGGGGGTTGATTATAACCAGATGAAAAATCCTCTTTATTATGAGCTGCATACTTTGGTCATGATCACATCCCTTCAGAGAAAGAGGAAATCAAATCATATGCATATGTGTTTAATTTTCTTAGGGGAAAAAAATATGTGCTTTGCAAGGCCGTAGCCAGAAATTTTTTTGTGTGCCTAAATGTGCCTCAATAAGTCAATACCCAATGGGGCGGGGGGGTTGAACCCCCCCCCCCCTGGTTACGCCTATGGGTGTTAGAGGCAGCTTTAGAGACTGAGCAATAAAAAGGAAAAGTAAAAAATATGATGATGCCAAAAAGCACCACTGGGACTGAAAGGGTTAAATACATAAATGAAATATTATTGATATGCGTAAATTGTATCAAAAAAATTTGTTCTTTACAATTTCAGGATTTGATACCGATTATCATTTATGAAAAAGATCCCAAAATTTGTGCAGTTACTATTAGGTAAGTAAAGATTTTCTCAAAATAATTTCAAAACTAAGTTTATGTTCTCCATCTTTTATTTTCAATTCCATATTATGAAGTGTTCGGAATAATTTTGCCTTTTTAAAGTAATTATGAAAAGTATTATACGAGTCCATCGCCAGTAGAGTCGCTATTCTCCTCAGGGTAAATGGGTAATGCTACACCATACTAGACCCGCTAGTGTAAGAGACTATAATAGGAGGCTGCTTATTCTAAACTTCTATTGTAGTTTTCAAAAGGGATAGTAGGGGAATGAACATAACTATGAAAAGTCAGAAGGGGAAATAGGAGGATGAAAAATAGTGATGGAAATTTAAAAGGGGCAATAGGAGGATGAGAAAGGGTGATGAAGAGTCATAAAAGCTAATAAGAGAAAGAAAAAAATGCAAAAGTATTGAAGAATTAGAAGAAGAATATTAAAACTCATTGTTCTTAGATTTTTTTTCTTTCTTATTGTTAATGCATCAATATAATTTCTTAGATGTTTTAGTGATATTACAATGCTTTGCGTTATTTTATAGATCCTGTTTAGGCACGATGAATTTTATTAAACTTTTATGTCCACTCTGTAACAAATCTGACGTCAGTGAAATCAGTGAGAAAGTAAAATAAATAAAAATAGATAAGAAATAATGACGCGTTCTCACTCGTTTCTATTTTTTTCCGCATAAAATTGCTTCGGAAAACAGTAACATAACAAACAGGTAACAAAAGGGAAAACGGTTAAACGAAGCTTTTACCGGCGGCAAGGAAGAGAATTGGATTACAAAGAACCACTTTGCTTTAACGGTGAGTGAACATTGTGTTACGTAAAGGTCTCTGCGCATGCTCGTTTTACAGTTTCTCTGCGTCCAAACACGTGCTTTGCTGTCACGTGCAAAAACTGAACCCGTAAAAGTAGGATAAGCTATATCTCTCTCTTCGTAATGAATGGTATTTTCCCCCTCCGTTTTTATATTGCTTTGATTTACTGCGCTTATGGTTTTCGTGATAAAATTACAGGGAATCTATTGCTCAATCCGAGGAAATTCTTCAGAGAAAACAGGTCGCAGAAAAAATCAAAAGAGAAAATTATTGATCCATTTTAATTTAAATTCTGGCAATATCCGATGTAGTTCTTGATCATTTTCATTAGCATTTCCTAACTCAAAAATATAAAAAGATAAATAATAATATGCAGCATAACACTAGTCAAAGTTTTCAGAATTTTTTTTTTCCAAAAACGGTTTTAGTTTACATAAAAGAAGAGAAAACTTATAATACTCAACTTGAAAATAGAGCAGAATTGTAAGGTTAAAAATAACTGCTATTGATTTTGGATGAATTTGCTTTTGGGAAAGAAGCTGCAATGTGGTGAACCTGCTATAAACTTTTACCTTTAAAATATTTATTGAAACGCAAAACAAAATAAATAATCAGCATTTCTCCTACTTAAAAGAGATAAAGGGATTTTTTATTTATGTAGTGTATTTATTTATTAATATTTAAATGCCCTAATGATAAAAGATCGATTTTTTTTCTAAAAATGATTTTTACTTTAAGATACGCACATATGTTTAAAATTTTGAAGAGTTTCTTTAGTGTTTCAGTTTCTAAGTCAGCTGAAAAATATTTTAGTTGAAATATAACGAAGGTATGCATTAACTTGACTTTGTCCCCCATGCCCCTGCTACACTATTTGTTAGGACTGGGCGATACTGGAATTTTTTAAATCGATTTATCATCCATCTAATATCGCGATATAGCGATAAATCGATTTAACACTGATTTCATTTTTTTTAGAATATGTTGAGCAATAGTTGAAATTTTAAAAGCTATCTGCGTGAAATTCAAATATTAAAACTGACGAACACTACCAAAATTGAAAATTAAATTGCTTGTGATCTGCAGTATCTAAATGCATTCTTAACTTTTAATAAGGTAACTTGGGGGGGGGGGGGGTATAAAGCGTTGGCCTAGCCACACACACACACACACATGCTTCGCTATTTCAAAAAATAACCTAAATAAATCAGTCAGTTAAATCAAATAATAATACATAAAAAAGTAAATAATTGAAAATAAATTATGAAATGGAGGTACAAAATTTTCTCACAAATTTAACAAAAGGAAATAAGTAACAGTACTTTCTATGCTTCGAAAATAATCAAATAAAAGAATGATTAACTTTAACAGGAATAAAAATGAGCACTCAACAAAAAACCTTAGCAACACGGAGAGCAAGGGTCAAAAAGAATGAACAATAACAACAACATAAATTTTTCAAGGGACATACTAAACGAATTTGCAAGGGAAGAAGATCGAATCTCTTGCTCATACGAATAAAAATTTTTAACTTATAACGATTTTCAAAAAATCATCAATTGAAATTAATAAGAAGCCCCGATTGCAATAAGAGGTAAGAATTTGAATTATTACCTTAAAAATTTTCAGCAACGAGACGAAATTTCGAATTTATGAATTTTAGCTTAAAGAGAAAATTTTGTAAAATATATTAGAAGCTCAAAACAAACAATAGTCCAATTAACAATTGATTGTTCTTTCTAATGATGCAATTAATTCCCCCCCCCCCCCCTCTTCCATTCATCAAAATCTAAACTATGAGCAAGTTCAAACATGAACAAAACTTCGATTTGTTTCAGTGTAGTAATGTATTCACATGATAAGGTTTATTTTTTTTAAGAACACATAAAATAAAATTCACTCAAAACTAAAAATTCTTCAAAAAATGAATTAAATGTAGTGAAAACAACCAAAGAAAAAATTTTTATAAAAATAAAATAATCAATCGCTACGAAAATAATAATAATAATAAAGGAACGAACAACATACAAATTAACACTAAGTGCATCGAATTTTAATGAAAGTTTTATTAATTAAAAAAATAGGTTCAATTATTAAACTTCTTTCAATCTTTCTTATCGACAATTTTCAACGGAAGTTACACTTTCCCTTATGCGAAAACAGAATCTAAAATCTTCGCGAGAATCTAAAATCGAAACACAGCAATATCGTTACAAAATCCAAATAAAAAAGCCGACGTCATTTGAACACAAGATATGCGTCACAAAGAAGGAAGTAACAAGCCTAATATTTTAACTACGGCTCAAAATCGGACTGACTTTGAAGCATTGTTATCGGTACGTTTCAATACGATTCTACAATATCTGATATCTAATACTGTGCTGGCGAAAACTGCGAGGATTTCGATAATCTTCCGCCAAGCTTGAAATGACAGAACTGCATTAGAAGTTAAGTCAGGATTGACAAATTTGGCTATGATTAGCTATTTGGGCTAATTTTGCTCACATGGCTATGAAATATTTTAAAGCATTATCCAAACCAAACCGCTGTTTATTTTTACATTTCATAAAGCATTATATATATATTTTTTTTAAGTCGCGCATCCATTTCTACTCAAGATAATGTAAAAATTATAAAAAATTAAAGTAAAAATGAAGCATCAAAAATAATGTAATATTCATCATAAACTATATGGAATGGAAAGAAGGTGTCATAAATAATTGGAGCATATAATACAAATTTACAGTTAAAATTATCAAATATATTTGGAAGACAATGCAGTAATCATGCAGGTCGGCTCTTTTAGACTAATTTTAACCTTGCCCCGTGCGCAAGCAATCCTAAGGCCTCGGCTGACAGGTAGGGGTCTGGTAGAGAAAAGTCCTACTATTTGCCCCTTAGAGCTTCAGAAATGTCATACGATAAAAACTAAATACTCTTTAATGTAAGTAAAATGGTCAGCAGACAAAAATGGTTGAAAAAAATGAGAACAGGTTTCTGGTATTGATAATCAAAAATTTTGGTAATTAAGTTTTTTCTAAATGCTTTTTTGATTTAAAAATGTTGTTGCTGTTACATACGTGGCTAATAAACTATAGTAATAAACTTAATATTTTTTCAAAATTAATAAAAGTTTTGATTTTTTCTGTTAGAAGAAGTTCTCTTCATTAAAAAAATAACTTATTTTATTGCAAACAAATAATAAAAGATAAAACTATGACAACTTTTAGACAGAAATGCAATATGAAAAATAACTTATATTACTCCTAGACTAGTCTTCGTATTGATCAAGAAATGTAATGTTAAAGAAATACATTATAACTATCTAAAACATTTCTTCCAGAAAACTCAAATTCAACATGTTACTTGATCATAAATATTGCAAATGTTTTGTAAAAGGCCAAAAATTTAGGAAAAGTAACTATATAAAACTATTGACTCTCCAAATATTCATTTTTTTAAAATATATTTAGGTTTCTATAAGTTTGTTAGCTTTTTAGTGTCTATACTTGCAAAGTTCAAACAGAATAAATAGTTATAAGACAAATAATCAAAATGCTTTGTGCTGAAATATGAGTAAAAGATAAAACAACGTAGAACAGCACAAATTGTTAGAACAAATAACGCAAATTAAACTATGATAACTTTTAGACAAAAAAGAAATGCAATATGAAAAGTAATTTCAATTACTCCTAGACTAGCCATTTGGTATAAATAACGGCTGTCTTTTTGGTTCTTGCCTGTTCACTCACAACTTTCTAACTACGTGTTGAGCACTTCTTTTCTGCACCGATGAAAAGGCTCCATCGTAGCCTCGAAATAGCTATTTGCGTTATTTGTCCTGACTATTTGCATTTTACGTTGTTTTATCTTTGCTCTCAAAATAAATAATTATTACAAAGCTTTTGAAAAATGTATACAACCAAAAAAAAAAAAAAGACTAAAATTCCTCAAAATGCTTCCTTACAACGCATAAAATATTTTTTAAAAAATTATCATCATTCAAAAATGCTCGTTTTTAAAATATCCTAGTCTTAATAATCAGTAACGTAATGAGTATCCCTAAAAAGTTATCAAGATGTTCGATATTAGTGTATTAATATTATAGGATCTTATTAACTACAAATAGTCAACTTTAATTTTTATAAAATATTCAGTAAAAAATTACGAGGGAGCATTATTATTTAAATAAGCAAAGAAACGTATTCGCAAACTAGCTCTTGTATTTTCTTTTAACCGTACTCATTGTGATCGTGGGACACGCTTCAGGAAACAGAAATGTTATGTTGAAACCACCAGTTGTGAACAATTAATTTTGTTTATTCGATTCGTCTACGATGAATTGAATATTATTCAGTGAGATGTGTAGTATACGGTGACACGTGGGTTGGGTTCCTAGTTTTTCATTTCACTTTTCAGATTATTAGGCATTCAATTACGCTTTGTCGTCAAGAGCGTCATTGAAAACCGAGAGCCATACTCCCACTCCTTCAACTTTACTCTTTTCATGTAGTCAAGAGCATGCTCATCAGTTATTGTATTTCGACCCACAATGCTTTTTCCCCCCAAAGAAATAATATTTTATTTCTTTGCTGAAGATAATCCGAAAAAGCAATTATAATTTTTGTTAAAAGTATTTCATGAGTTTATGTACTGCAGATGTTAACAGCAAATTTGAGTGAAAATAATGCAACTATGTCAATATATTCACCAGTTCTTAGAAATAAAATTATTGATGTTTTATATTTAAATTGATTACTAAGATAGAAATATTTGCACATGGGAAGGCTTTAAAACAACCGTCAACGTCCAGGAGTTTTGAATAAAAACAAGTCACAAATGGCAGGTGAAAATTAGCTATTTCCAACTAATTTTGCGCGTGGAATCTAAAAACAATTGTATAATAAAGCTGTAGAATGTGCAGTTTTGTTATAGTTATCTTACCAGTACTGGGGAAAACTGCACAATATTTGGAAGTATAACACAATATTTGGAAGCCATCCTTTTATTATTTAGCATTACACATGACCTGTTTGTACGTAGTGTCTTGCATGTTAAATTTATAGAGGTCCCAATGGTAGGTATAATTTTTCCTCTAAAATTTGATTTACTTTAAAAATATTTCATAATTCAACATTTAATTTAATAACGCTCAGGTGTTTTTTTCTTTTTTTCGTGCTTCCTTTTCATTTCCCTATATTTCTCCATCCACGTTTATGAGCCTGTCTTTCGGTTCAGTCATCATTAAAATGGATCAATCATTAAAATTTCAGTCAAACAATTGAAATGGATTAGCAGGCCATGCAAAATTGCTTCGAGAAATGCAAGAATATCCCGCCAGCTTGTCTGACACCCTTTCGATATTTTATAAAGGAACACTGTGTTATGCAGTCATTTGTGCAGTAAAAATGTAGATTACGACGGAAATTAAAGCATTTGCATTCATAGAACGTACGGAACTTCGAGATAATCGAACTAAGTTTTTAAGGAAATATCAGTATATATTTATTATTTTTTCTTCCTTTTTCGCTATGTGTGTACTAAGATGAAGAAGCTTTGCTAGAAAAGCTTGTGACAGTTTACTTGTGACATACCTTCAATGTTTTGCTTTACGTGTCGATGGATTTTTGTAATTGTACAATTGGTGCAAATGCAGATTGGTTCAATTGTACAATCGGTGCAGAGGGTGAAATAAGTTGCATTTCAATTTAATTCACCCTCTGTTGAGAAATCATATTCCGAATGCAGGTAGCAATTACACTAACATATTTTTGGTATTCATACAAAAGATAGATATGTTTATTTTTTCTCGTTTTAGAATTTTGGTGGCATTATCAGTGCCAGTGGAATGCTTATTAACGACAGAGGATACTCAAAACTGTACAAAGTCTCAAAATGTCCGGAAAAAGCTTATCCTTTCAACATTCAACATTAAAAAAGCTTTTCTAGATGCATGTGCTACATTAGCACTGGTGTCTATGCTGAGAGAAACCATGCTCAGAGCTGTAAGTATGATTTTGTAGTGAAGAGGCAACTCTAAGAGGGAAAAGTGCTTATCCCTCTTGAAATTTTTTAGAAGTGCGCAGCCCTCCTGGTGAAAACTTTTATAAGATATTTTTATTACATTTCTAATTTTAATAAAATATTTTTCTTTTTCTTCTTTTACTTCCTTCTGCAAAATTACAGAAATGCATTACGTTAAAACATTATTCGTACTTGAAATTTTAAAAATATATTTCATTTTCAAAAGCCAATAAGGAAAATACTATTTGTTTTAAAGAGGTGGGGTATCTTGAGGGAGCCATGTTACTTCTTTATATCCCCTACTATTTTAAAAGTCGGCGTTGGTATTGTTACTGTCATAGGTTTGTTTCAAAGCAATATGCTTGATTGAAAGTTGCTTTTAAAGATATTTCTCGCCAACAGTTTTAGTCTTTCAAGCAATAATTTGCATTTATAGCGCATACAATTTACTTTTTGCTTCATTGTTTTGGTCACAAAATCAAGGATTAATTTGCATGAGAGCTCAGCTCCTGGACTTCTCTTTTTATGGTAAATTTTTGCAGATTAGACGGAATTACAAATCATACGACTTACGAATGAATATACATTCAGAAGAGCATAGGCCTCCTACACTTTTTTCTTAGAAATTAAATTCTACATGGAGCGGTTATTTTGCAAAGGAAATTCAGTTTTTGATTTTTAGTTTTAAATATACTACATTTTGAATTGTATATATGCTTTGACGTGCAATATTTGACGTCGCTCGTTGGTAGCAGGATCGCTCCCAGTTCCGAAATTAGTGACAGGGTGTTCTTGATATCTCAAAGTTATCAAACTTTTAAAAAATATGTAATTCTATAGAGGATTGACATGACTATAAGCTTGAATGAAAATAAATTCAAATGACTTGGATAAACAGTGGTTTTGCAAAATGGAAGTATTTTCAATTTTTTTCGATAACTACGTCTGCTGCGTTATGCTTAGCGACATTATTTATAAGCAATTGAAAACATCTTAAGTATGTAAAAGTTAATTTTTTCATCCATTCAATTACACGAATGGATTAAGTGATCTGAATTGGTAGCCAACTTCAGACAAGCCAACAAGCTTCAACGTCATGTTCCTCGTGATAATTTACCTGCTAAATGGGGGTTTGTGAAATATTTATATTTTCCCTCTCTTCTCTTTAATTTTTAAACGAAATATAAAGATTAAAGTAAAACACTTTTTAACATTCAACATTAAATGCTTTTTACACATGTCTTTAAAGGAAAAACATTCAAATGCTCTGGAGGAGGAAGAGTGCATCCATTTAAAGAACTGCCTTATTCTGTTGCGAAATCTGTTGCACATTCCCGAGGATGCAAAATCAGCAAAGGAATCCAGAATCTACTTAACCAATTGGTTGTCTGTACAGAAAAAACTGATTTGGTACTTGCAGTTATTTCTATTCTAAATTTTCCTTAATTTTCAGATGTTCATTTGTAATGCCAGTTTTAAATGAGTAAAAAATTTTATTATATTAAATATGTTAATCTTCAGCTATGTAAGATAGCATATTTTAAACATTGAACTGAGTAGTTAAAATTGTTAAAGGCTGAAAAAAAGTGAATTTTGAATAACAGTGCTAAAATATGCTTTTTGAAGATCAAATTTTTAAGCTGAAAAATTTATCTGAACTTGTACTGGTTTGAAGATTAACTAAACAATTTTTAATATAACTTTCTCAAAGGATGCCTAGATTTCCCACTTAAAATCAAACACTTGATAGCAACGTAATTACATCAAATGGATTATTAATTAAAATTACACAACGCAATGATCATTCATGTAACATTTATTTCGACACTATGCTTTTATTAAAAAGTAAACCACTCACTCTTGCATACATTTTTTTATCGTATTAAATGTTCAAATAAGAAAACTTGACGATTTTAAAGGGTAATAGCAGGGTATAGAGTCACTATAAACTAATATTTTTGATATTTTTTTTCTCTTCAAACGACAAGAAATGGAATAATGTAACAAATGCAATAATGTTAACATTTTACATTTTCCGATTTTGATAATTTTTAATGAAGTATTTTCAGTATTATCATCGAATTATTTGACAATTCATATTAATGACGGTTAAAATTGAAGGAACTGTAACACTGAAATACGCCTTTCGCAGCATTAATCCTTTGATGGCTTCAACCATACATCTCGTGGCAGGATTGGCTAACGTTAATTAGATCCTGGTAGTACAAACCCTTTTATAATGATCTGCTGTCGTGGAGAGAAAAGGATTCCATACTCCCTGTAGACGTATGCTAATTTTCTGAATGCTTATTCAAATTTACTGAAGGCTTATTCTGAATTTTCAGAGCCTTATTCTAAATTCATGGACGCTTATTCTGAATTTTCAGAGCCTTATTCTAAATTCATGGACGCTTATTCTGAATTTTCAGAGCCTTATTCTAAATTCATGGACGCTTATTCTGAATTTTCAGAGCCTTATTCTAAATTCATGGACGCTTATTCTAAATTCCTGGAGGCTTATTCTAAATTCCTGGAGGCTCATTCTTAATTTTTGGAGGGTTATTTCCAACATATCGAGCCTATAGAGGAATCATGAATTGGTAAACTGGTCATAACACGGCTCTCAATAGTTGCAACGTTCTTTCTACAACAAAGAATCACACACAAAGCTATATCATCACACGAGTCACAGGAAGTTTCTGTTAGATCGTTTTATATTTAAATGATCAGTAAAAACTGATGAACTGCTTTAAATCTGCTGATTATCTTTAAATTTTACTCAAAACTTAATTAGAAATTCCATCGTTCACCTGAAAATGCGCAGTCGTTTAAGACCTAGTTGTAATTTTTTGGAGTGAATTTAGCGGTAATTCATTGTAAGCACGCTCAAGCTAAAAATTATCGAGCACCAGATGATGTTCCAGTTGGAAACTTGTGTATGTATACAGGGGTGAGTCACGGGAAACGGATGTTTTTGAAATGTACTATACTTACCTTGTAAATTGAATAAGGAGATGTGGAAGGTGCCATTCAACCCTCTTGAGTTGCCATTTAGTACCCATCATACCGTTGCTGACTCTAGAATACCGTATATTTGCTTATGACATGTATGTGTGAGTCAGTGATAACTGTGGAAAGTCTCTGGCATCTACAAAACAAAAGCAAAAACTGCATCAGTCATCATGGTGATGTCCACAGTCACAATATCATTCTTAGGTGGGTTAATGCACTGCAAACGATTGGTTCCTTAAGGAAACCACCTGGCCCTGCCAAAACCGCCAGAACACCAGAGAACGTGGATCGCGTTCTGACTCACCTTTTTCACGCATGTGTCTATAACGAATGCGCTTTGTTCTCGAGGCCACAACGGCATGACATTAAATGGCGACTCAAGGAGAACTGAAGGCCACCTCCATACTCCCTCCACAAGCCGATTATGTTACGTTCCAAAAACATCCGTTTCCCGTGATCCACTCTCTACATTTATAAACATATGATGCCGAAAAACTCGTAATTGAACATTGACATAATTTTATGCTTGATTGCCGATGTTCTGAGAGTAACAAAACAATGACGAAGATAATTTCACTTAGTTAATTATGCCTAAACCTGTTCATTTATTCAAAAAAAAAAAAAATGCGGAAGGAAACTAAAAGTAAATTTTAATGAATAAAATCTATAAATGAAAAATCAAATTAAGCTGTTTTTAATTTAAAATTAACCGGACAGCCCGTGTTGGATCGGGCTGAAATTAATTAAAACATATAAGGTTCGGAACGGTCTGTGCTAAAATAACGAGCTGAGATTTATGTGCCTAACTAGGCTTAAAAAGCCCACTCAGAAAATCTCGGATGGGTTTGCATTTTTGGTACTTTATGGGTCTCTAATTTAAGATTTAAAATTTTCCTTCATTATTAGGAATTTACTCGTTTTAAACGTCAGAAATTTGTGTTCTGATGTTTAAAATGAAAACCATGAAGGAAATGAATCACAAAATAAATCTTACAACTGATTATATCCATCTGCTTCTACATTTAGAGCAATAGAAAAATAAATGGAGGGCTTTTGTATTAACTCTTAAATGGGGAAAGGAACGGTAATTTGTTTTCCTTGTAATTTCCACTAACGCAAATGTTTGCATGATAGTTTGCATGATGTATCAATGAATGCTTACACTATACATAAATCTATTTCATTGAAAAAAACATATGTACAATGCTTTGCAAATTTACTGATATTTCTTAGACGAAGCTCTGAAATTCATTTTCAATTTTCATTCTTAGGAACATATTTGTTCAAGGCATTGATGGTGCCCTTTTGATGATGTTGAATAGCAAATACAGAGTAAGTTATAAGATATTTAATTGACTGCGTTTGTTGGTGCATAATATATTATAATATATATCTGGCTCGCTTTGAATGCATTGCACAGAACAAGACTGCACAGTTTTACTTTAATAATGATACTAGTTTTCTAAAATGTGAAACAAATACTGTTTTATATTTTTGAAAATAACTATTGTTTTATACTTACATTTTGATTCATTTTTCTGATGTATATTTTAGACTCATTGGACTGAGCCTTTAGCCTTTATCATTGCTTTGATATACCGAAATCAGGTAACTTTTTTTACCACGTTTTCAGATTTCATTTCTTGATTTCTAAAATGCAGTTATAATTCTATGTTGCATGTATTGAAGAAAACGAACGTGGTGAGGCATGAACTTGCTGTATAAATTTCTTACAGTTGTTACGGAGTTAAGGGAACTTCAATTCCTTCCTATAGGGAATTAAGGGAACTTCAATTCCTTCCTATAGGGAATTAAGGGAACTTCAATCCCTTCCTATAGGGATATAAGAGAACTTCAATCCCTTCCTATAGGGAGATAAGGGAACTTCAATCCCTTCCTATAGGGAGTTAAGGCGGGACCCCCGCGGAGAGAAGAAGAAATTTTTCGTTGTGGGCCTGGTCCAAACCTGTTAAACGCCATGTTAACGAATGCTACGCGATGGGAAATTTCTTCCGTCTCTTATAGCATTACGTGTATTTCTGCTTATTTTATCGGTAAAATTTTGCATATCTTATGTGCCAATAACAGTGGCACATGATTTTTTATGGCAAATTTTTCACAATGCTTTTTAACAATGAGCTAAATATTTACTACCTAATAATTTACTCAACAAATAAATATCAATGCAAGCCTTTATAATTAAAAAAAAAAAAATACTCATTTTTTATTCCCATAACGTTCTTTCTAAAAACCAACTGTAATCAAATCGATGTACGATATTTAAACTAGAAAATCTTTTATCGATTAATAATATTTTTAATGTTTCCTATGCATTAATTTCCTATGCATTAGTTCGTGTAATCTGTAGTAATAGTCTAAAGGATTGTTTATGATAAACTAATTTAAATTAAAGGTAAGTGGGAAAAAAGGGATTTTAAATGTATTTTATGAGTTTAGAAAATTATCTGCTTTTTTTATGTGTAAACTGATCTCCCTAGCTAAATTTTATGTTTTAATGAATTCGTAATCGATATATGTGCATTTAAATATTGACGTTGTTAAGTTAGTAGCATTTATAACAGACAACACCAAAGAGCAACAAGTGTGCAAGCAATTCATGATATCATCAGTCCATTCCAAAAATAAAGATGTTGCTGGATTATTACCAGTAAAATTTAAGGTATGCAAACGAATTGCTTGAAATGACGCGGAAAATGATTTTGGTCATTCAAGATTGTGGTTTTGTTAATCGTCTTCGTCATATCAGACCAATATTTTCAACTCCACGGGGGAAATTATAACTTAACTATTTAAGAGGTTATACGAGCAGAAAAAAAATTGCAGTTAACAAGTTTTATCAACTTGCATTCTACAAAATATAGATCGTTCACACTTTCAGAATTTTTGCTTGATTTTTCCGAAGAAAAATATGAAAATACTGAAAGAGAAATAAGTTTTCATGGGGTTGATTTTTGTAATTACACCGAAGAGGAAGAAGATAATGTACCTCTATTTATTTATATTTCTGGTTATGCGGCTTACAAAATTAAAGACCACTTTCAGTGTCATTCTTGTGTTGCATTTTTAGCTGCAGAAAAATCAGTTTTGTTTGAAATGACAGAAAATTATCTTTTTGACATCGCCAGGGGCCGATTAACCCACCCCAATCCAGAACTTGGAAAAGCTTCTGTAATTAGAAAATGTTTCAGTTTCTTTTGAGCGATCACGAGGACTTATTTTTACCGAACGTCAAAGGTGTTCTGAAAGCTGCGAGCAAAGAAAAACTTGAAGAATATGATACGATGAATGAAGAGTAAAGGTTGCAATCGCCCTGGAAGAGAACTAGTTTTGAAATGTGTTTCTGCATTTTTGGACGTGTTTTTTTTTTTTTTTTGGACAACTATACAAAACGAAAAAAGAACTCGAGTATCAATCAAGTAAAGAAACGCAAGTGCATGACTTTGAAATCTAGTTCTGCCGAATAATATAAATGTTATTGATTTTTTAACAAAGAAAAATAATATCTGTATTTTAAAATAACAAGTTATAATTTAACTTAAAGATAATTAAAGTAAATAATTTATGAGGAGGGGGGGGGGTGTAGAGAGCAAAGACCAACCATACCTCCTCGTGGTGCCTTGCGGAAAACGCTAGAATTTTTTTCAGTAGGCTAACATGGCTCTGGCAAAGTTTAAAACTTTGAAAGGAAGTAATTCAAAACAAAAAACAAAAATGCGGAATAAAAAAAAAAAATAATGCAGCCATCATATTCAAAAACACATTTTTAAGTTTCCTGTTCAATTGTAACTATAACCTATCTATGTAACTAATGAAATTATTCACAGAGCAACGAAACTTCATCGAAACGCAGCGTCGCTTTCCATCGCTTAACAAATCTCCCGTTTCGCGAGGACCAGGCCCACAACATGTTTTCCACCTCTCTTTTCTACTCGCGGCGGTCTCGGTTAAGGGATCCCTTCCTATAGGGAGTGAATTGAACTACAATCCCTTTCTGTATGGAATTAAAGGAACTTCAATCCTATATGACTTCAATCCTCTCTTCAAGTCGTGTAAGTTCGTACACGTTTTACGGAGTTGCTGAAGACCCTTGAACGACTTCGGTTCCTTATTCTGCTCGTGTATGATAAGTGCACACACATTTTATGGAGTTCCATTGAATGGCTTCAATACTTACATCAGCTTAACATAGCTATGTAATAAAAATAGAAAAACGGACTCTAATAGCAGAGAGTCTAAGATTAAATATCCATTCTTTTTAAATGTTCATTTTGCTATTGTATTGAGATAGTTTTATTTAACGTACTGAAGAAAATGATTCTTTGTAACTGGAAAACTCCTGTGTGCAATTCTCACCGTAAATTTTTGCTCCATCACGTTGGATTTAATTAATATAAAATTGATGCAGAAAAAGTCATATAGAATTCTTTAAGGAAATGTGATATTATTTTTAATAAAGTTTTGTAGAAGCATTATTTTTTCGTTGACATTGTGTTATTGATTGAAAAGTGTTATATTTTTTACTTGAATATTTGTAATACTTTTGATTAATGTTTAGATTAGAAAATGTTTAATAAAACATTTATTTGAGCCAATGCTCTAGGAAACATTTCCCCCCTTAATTTAGCTCAAGAATTACTGATTATAATTCCTGGGTTGGAACGAAATATTTTAAAATCAAGGTAAAGGTTGTGGCTCCACTTGTTCAAAATGGTTGGGAAGGATAGCCACGTAATTTCAGTTGGAAAAAAACTATTTTCTCACTATTTAGCATTTAGCATACTAATATTAGACTGTACTTATATAGAGTACATTAAACAGAAAACACTTGACTGTTTGTAATAGTAAAGGAGTGAAAAACATTTAAATCAACGCATGCCAAAACATAGTTTTTTTACTAACATAACATAGTTTACTTTAAATATAGTTTACTTCACTTCAAAGGTCAGTTCTATGTAGGCGAGACCTGTGTTCCTAGGGCCACTTAGTTTTTCAACGCATTAAAATAAAGCCACAAGCCTGTTAAAAGACTGGAACTGAAATCAAAAAGTTTTTATACCAATTGCAATCCCATTGGGAATAGTTTAATATTAATAAATTCCCTCAAAAAAGAAGTTCGTTAAGAAGCTACACAGAAGGCCGTAGGTAAAAACCATTGTTGTACCTAGAGCAACTAGATTTTTCTCGTTTTTTAAGCAAATTTTCATTCTTACATAGGCGAAACAATAATTGTAAGTAATAATAATAATAATAATAATAATAATAATGGCAATAATAATAAGGATAATAATAGCAACTGACCGTTCATAAATGATGTCACGCTTTTTTTCCATGTATTTGACCCCCCTCCCCCCCTTTGTCACGCGTCACGCTATGTTGCATAAGCATGATGTCACACTTCTTGTTACCCCCTCACCTCCCCTTGTCACACTTTGTCACAATTTCACGAACCCTTCCCGCCCCCCGTCGAAGCGTGACATCATTTATGAATGATCCCCAAGCATGTTTTTACAAGTCAAGCGAATTAGAAGTTTCAGAGCAAAATATAAACGTATCCCATTGAAATACTATCAAATTAAAAAGTAAACTTTGAGTGAATAAAATGTTTCGGATAATGTAGGCCTCCATTAATTACGAAAACTTTTTCCATTAAATAACATAAATAATATGATCCCAATTGTACCTTGATGCAAAGCAAGTATGGCCCTACGACTACAAATGTACAAGACTGGGTTATGTGACACAGAATGTCTTCTACTAAAAATCTACGTGGAGAAGGGAATTTTTTACGGAAAAACTGGTGAAAAAGTTTTTTTTTTGACAGAAAATGAATGTATAAATATAGTGTCACTTATTTACTTATTTTTTTTTCAATTTCAGTTGTGGGGGTTGACTTAAGAGCGGGGATGGGGTAACAGCTATATATATATATATATTATACAAACAAAGTGTAACTTTTCGGTAACTTTCGCCCGTGTCAGACACGGGTAAATGCGTTACGAGATTAAATCAAAATTCTTATAATTGGGATAAAAGGGCTTATTTTCAAGAACAGTATGTTCTCGAAATAGATCCGAGTCCAAATGACTTAGCTTTGAAAAACTGACTTCTTATTTTTTAAGTAACCCTTTTCTCAAAAATAACATGATAACCTCTCATTTTTGAAATCACTAAAGAAAAAAACACTCGAAAAGTAGAAGTTTCCTCACCTGGGTTAGAACGCGGACTGTCCAGATGGTTTCCTAATACTCTAACGCTGCGCCAGAAAGACATCGACGGAGAGGGAAAAATTTAATTACATAGCTTCCAAACGTAGCAACTGCGGGTGCTAAAGTCCTTCCATGGCAAATTTCGTCATAGCCCAATTCAGAAGACCTTTAATTATCCACGCGTCCATTTTGCTTTCTCGTTTTTCTGCGTCCGATCCGAATCCGATGAATTATTCATCTTCTATTCCTGCTCTGAAGCGACGAACAGACTACTCTCATTTTTGAACCGTTCTGACGTCTCATGGGGTAAATAGTTCCTAAATTTTATACAAATACAATTGCTCTGAGGAACTTACCTTTTAGGAACTTAACTTTTTTTTTTTTGAAGCCATTGGCGTTAGAACGTGGTTTATTTTCAGTGAAAAAACGCGGTTTCGAAAATTCTGGCACTTGCCTCATTTTCATTGTCAACGCCCCAATTACGAACGTAAAGTTGCTCAGTAAAATTTTAATTTATTGCAGTTAATATTGCCTTTTCAGTAACTATAATTTCTAATAAGCATCAGTACCTCAAACTGAGAACGGCGCTTGCGCATTTTTAAGTCAAAATTACTTTTAAAAAATAAGCAGGTATATTTTCTCACTTTAAAGCACATCATTTTTAACAGTGCATTAAGTACTTTATGTTGCAAAAAAAATTATGCATTTGTTTGAATAACAGTACTTAACTTTCTTTTGAATGACATTAGAGGAGTTGAGTTGCAAAATTTTACTTTAGACCGTATAAAAAAATTTCCATGATTTTAAAATAGTAATTGGAATTGACACGTACCCAATTGAGTAATAAAATTTTAAACTAAATATTTTTCAAATAAAGTGGGGTACATGATGACCCTAAGGTACACAGGTTTCTCCTACACTGAATATACTGGTTTCTTCTTATTATTATTTTGAAGATTTAATTTCTTTTGTAAGGATACAAATCGGTACATTCAAAAAATTGTAAAAAAAGTGTTATTTTTCATTCACATTAATTGTTTTGTTTAATATTTGTAGTTTCTCTTATAGCTTTATAAATAGTTTTCATTAATAATTTTTCATGCTCCATTAGAATGTTTCAAAGATTCATGAAGCGCTTGGCATGATTTCTTCTCCATCTGATAGTTCTGAAGATGATGAAGGAAGTGATGGATCAAAAAACTCGTCAACATCATTGAGTAGTGAACCGACTAAAATTATCAGCGCTAGTGATTCTGGATATCCAGTTTCTGACACTTCTTTAAATAATCAGGCAGATAATTCTTTAACTAATCAGGGTGATAATTCTTTAAGTAATCATGATATGGTTTCTTCAGAAAAGTTCACTGATTGTTGTAATGGCAATACTGTTTGCTATAATGGCATACAAACAAAGCTTCAAAAAGTGCAGTTGAGTGAAGATGACGAGAAATTAACTAATGATGCTTCGCTCCCTGTACCTCCTAAAAATGTATTTTTTGGTAAAACAAAACATCGTATTTCATCGAAAAGCAATTATGACCAAAACTCAAATTACTCTGAAAGCTCAAGCAGCTCTGAATCACCTCTTCATAAAAAAATTAAAGGCAACTGTTTTCCGAAAGATACTACGAAGGTAGAACTTGCAGATGACGATACTGTCTTAAACATGAGTCTGGATGGAAATTCAGCTGATTTTCGAGATAAATCATCAGAAGAGAATTTTATCGATAAAAAATCAATTAAAAATCCAAAACTTCATAAAACGAGGAGTGCACAGAGAAATTCTAAAACTCTCGAAAGTGATTCGAGTAATGAAGATCTCCAAAAGAACACAAAGCAGCGAAGTCATCCTCCTATCTGCTGGAGGGGTAAAAGTCCTAGACGAAGTCATGGTTGCAATCCTTCTATTTGTCTGGATTCTGCAAACCAGATCTCTTGTTCGAAAAGAAGATTTAAATATCCGTTATGGGAGAAAAGAAATAGTATGTTTTCCTTACTGGATGCAACAGCACTAGCTCCATCTGATGATGATTTAAGGTAAGTTATTCATTTTCAGTGATTCATACTTTATACCCAGACAACCACCTATCTCCACAATACATCCTGTAGATAGCCAAAGGATTACGAGGAGGATCTGAACCTTATCCTGTCGACATCTGTGACGTGTCCAACTGATCCAGGAATATGCGAAAATGCTAGAAACGGATGCAACGTTTGGACGTCCAAGGACGTCTGGATATCCAGACGTGCATAGGACATGCTAGATATAAGCAGTGGAGGTTTTGGATGGCTCACAGATATGCTGTGGATATCTCTTTCCTGTCCATAAGATATTACATCCAGATATCTCCTAGATATCCTGTAACTGTTAAATAGATGTGTATTTTAAATCTTCTAGATGTACTTGAGATATCCAATAAGATATTATCTGGATATAATGTTTCTTTTATATTTTTAAGCTGTAAGCAGGTTTAAAAATTGCAACCTTTTGTATCAATAAAATAAGTTATTTATAAATATCCAATTTTACAGGCTGAATGCAGTTGTATGGGACGTTTCTACATACATAATTATGAGTAAATTTTTTTTTACTCATAATTATGAATAAAATAACTACAATAAACCAGTAAAAATATTGATATTTATAAAATAATTTATTTATTTATACAAAAATTGCAATTTTTAAACTCTTAAATTTTACAGCTTTAAAATAGAAAAAAAAATAATAATGCTTCATTAATATTAGTGAAGTTAATTATTATTTATAAATATTAAAAATTCTCATTTAATAGAAGTTTCTTTTCAAATCCATAAATTTTCTAAGGTTCTTTCTCAAACCTGTAATAAGACTTTTTTCTCTTTTTTACTTCTGAAAAAGAATCACTAATTGGTTGTATTGTTGATAATTGGACGACTTTTATAGTTGCTAAAAAAGAGTAATACTAAATGAAACTTATAAAACCTTGAACATGCTGGTAGATTTTTTTTCATTTGAACATGTGAAATCTTTTGATAAACATAGAAGTTATCTTCACAATTCAAAAGAATCTATAAAAGAAAGAGATAAAGAAAGAAATCATCTCAGTCTGGTCCAGAGTGTATTTGATATGTATACAACTGCTATGATTATTGAAAGATTTATAAATAATTAAGTAAAATCATGTACATATTTATATCATGTACATAGATTAAGAGCTGTTTTTTTTTTTTTTTTTTTCAATTTTCATGTAATATGTCAGTTATATCATGGATAAAATTACCTTTTTAAAAATTAATATATTTTGCAAGCCAACTTGTTAAAGTTTAATGTAAACATTTACATTTATTAATACAGTATACAGAAGTATATTTATCTGTACTCTTTTTGATTAAAAATAACAAAACCAATATCCACAAGTCATACATTTTAGCGAGGTCTGGACATCTCAGGGATATGACATTCTATATATCTCAGGGATATGAAGAAATCCAAACCCATGGGTATATATAGGCTGTCCAAAGGTCTATATTCAAAACATGTTACTATTTGGATATCACCGGGATATGAAAAAATCCAAATCCAGGACTTGGAAATCCCTGGACTATCCACAGGCTGTCCAAAGTTACTTCATACATAATATTTTATTTTACATTTTAATACATATCTTTTCAGATAATATTGAATCTAATATCCCTTATATTTTATGTATATTCTCTATAAATACAATGCTTTTACTTTAAAGGAATGTTTTGAAAGAATTTACAATGAGCTTCATGCACAATGGCTTTTCTCATCTAATTATGGACATAAAGGTACACAAATTATTTAATCTTTTGCTTTGTAGTTTCTGAATAGATTGATTTACATTCTATTGTATTTTCTATCTCAAGAGCACAATGTTACCGGTAGTTTATGAAGCGTAATTTAAGTTTATTGTATTAATCCCTTAACGATTGCATAAACTGTCAAGAGACAACAAAGGTGCATATTTTCTTAACCCAAGAAAAGCGTAAAAAAATATCTTACTTTAAAAAAAATATATATATATATCTCAAATTCGAACTTAACTTAACATTATCGTTAAATATATATCTAGAGATTTAGTCTTTTTGCTTACGTCTGACAATACCAATAACTGAATTTAATGTATTAAAAAAAATACAACCACAGAAAAGAGAAGTGTATTGAAGGCAGGAACATTTTAACTTCCTATTTTCTTACGAATCAATGCAGGAAAAACAGCGATTGACGACAGAAATCTCAACAATGGTTTAACATGGGAGTTTCTCCATATCCAGTATCGCCAAAGTGACACTGCATTTGGCATCCCATTTCTTATGCCAAATTTGTCTCCAAATGGTTGCCAATTTATGACGTTACTTTCGCTTGCATTCCCTTTCTTTTATGTTGAAATTTTGCCTTCATTGCTCCAAAGGAAGTATTACATCAAATATAATCTAAGTTTAAAGATGTAATAAAGAATGCACTAAGGTGTTTTAGATCTTGTTCTCGTTTTAAATTTTCTCTCTCTATGCGCAGGCACCAAATTTCAAACTTTTGAATACGAAGCTGGGTATGAATTTTTTGTAAATGCATTAAAAATTGTTTCGCGTGAAGACTTTAGTGGTATACAAAATATGTTGGCTCATATTTAAGGTAAACCTAGGAGAGTCTGCGCACAATTGGAAAAATAATTTTAAAAAATCGAATTATGACTTTTTTGTTAAACTATTGATGAATAACTGTGACTTCATTTGTTTTTTATGTATTTCCATTGATATTTCGTTGTTTTGCTTTAATTTAATGCAACATCTGTAAAAAAACCCAAGAAGGCTAATTTGCGCAATCTGTCCTTACAGGGTAGGTGTGAATGCACACATGGGTAGGAGAGATTGTTATTATTAATAACTGCAATTAAATTGTTGGCAATAATATTTACATTAAAACTATGTTGTTGTAGGGTTTATAAACACATACAATTGTAATAGGCATAAATAATTTAACTCAATAATTACAGAATCGGGAAAAATAGTGTTTTAATTAAAGATAAAAAATAAAGAAGAAAAGAAGGTTTAAATTATAATTTATCGTATTCATTTTCACAGTTTCAATGTCTTTTGTTTGTTAACCGAAGTTGTCGTCGTCCGCAATCGGTACACTTATTGTTGTAAGTAGTGCAACTTTCGTTCAACCATCTGCCACAAATAACACACTTAATCCAGTCACTGGTCAAAGTTGTCTCCTGGTACAGTTCCAGACATTTATTAGTGCACTCATCCTCGTTGTCCTGTCTGACATGGTCTCAAAGAGCAGTACTTTGACTTTCTTCTGAGGTGACTGATGAAGAAGATGTCTCAAAATTCAAACATTTTTTTGTTTTTTTAAAGCAAGTTTTTTCTTTTCCACTTTTTCTGGAAGCATCTTATCTTCAGACGTTCGCTTCTTTTTTGTAATTGTTTCTTTCTTAATTCTTCTCTCGAATATATGTGTGGGTCAGTAACATTCGTTGCACTTTGTTTTCTTTTTAATTTTGATGGCATTAAACTGTTTGGAAAAATAGTTTATTAATAAGAATATTTGTATAAAACTAGCACATTATTAATTTATTAGCAAAATTTTCGACTAACAAAATAAATTTGTTCACAAATTACTTTATTAGCACATTTAGTTCCGAAACGTATCTTTCATAACTTAAATCTTCAAAAGAAATAAAATCGCACGAACTTGTTTTCAACGATTTCTATTGTATAACAAACTACAGTTCCTTGAAAACACAAATTATAAAGTCACGACAACTTTATCCTCTCGATATAGAACTATAGTCAAAATATTTTATTAATGCCTATGCCTATTAAAGAGACACCCGTGAATTTATTTATATAAAGAAATAACTTCAAAAATTAATTTAAACTTTTAAAATATTCAAGTCTTAAAAATATGTTGAGTGGGCAAAGGTATTTTACGTTTTATGTTTTAGTAAAAATTCAGAACGCCCCCTTGAATCCGGTAATGCAGTGAATTTAATCGATTCATATGTTTGACATGAAATTTGAAATTTATGCTACATTACTAACAAGCTATGGGTAATAATATAATGCGTGATCTCTAATAGCATGAAAACTAACGGGAGAAACGCGCATTCTATCCCAAGTACAAGACGCGCAAACTATCCCATTTCGGTAGGACAGATTGCGCGGCCCTTAACTTAAATATGGTCGCTTCTAGGAAGAAATTCAGGCCTTCCCACTGTTAGTCTAGCTTAGTAGCTTACATAAATCGCTTAAATTTAAAGTATTTTGTACTACTGCTATTTTATAGAAATTCAAAGAACGCATTATGAAATTTCAAGCACTTACCTTGTGAAAACAATCTAGAATATCGATGCTTAATCACAGACGTTCAAATCAATCAACTTGCGCTTTCAAGTAGACATTTCACTATTGCCGTTGTACAAATGCTTGGCGTTAGTGCTCGCCCACCCTACTTCTTCCCCCCAGAACTCTCAGGTGCGCAATCTCTCCGATAGTGCAATCTATATCGCTTTGCCTTATTGCACGCAGTTTTGTCTATGCAGCATAAAATGTTTCATCCCCTTTTAATAGAAATATTTTCTCATCTATGTTATTTTATTTCATATTTTTAGAAGTTGATTATTGAAGAAAGTTTCGAGTCCATTGATAAGTCACTCTTTTTTTGGATATTTAGTTATTTTGTCCATCTTGCTGCTGCTGTTTCTTTAAACTATGATCATTTAAGGTAATACTTTTTCTGTTTTTATTTTTCAGTATTTTAAAAGTAATTAAATCCATCTCATTTTGTTTCAAATGCAACAGGCTTAAAATTGGGTTTGCGAGAGCAAATATTGCTTTATGTAAACAGATTGTCAACTTTATTTGTAGACCAAACTAAAAATAAATGATTTTAAACGAACAAGAATGCTAACTTATTACACTTTAATTCATATTTATATAATTTTCTTTACAATAGACAAACAGAACAAAACCTTACTTTTTATACATTTCATTACCTAATTCATTGATATAATATAAATCTAAGGAAATCATTCACCACTTGAGTTAGAAGTCAGTTGACCACTAGATCTGAAAACGGCTGAACTAGTTTCTTCTACTCTTAATTGTGAAATCAGTGTCAGATACTCTACCGCTTTCTCAAAAACTAATTCAATTATTTATGATTGTGCTGGTAAAAATGTTGTCTAATTTTTAGGTTATCCTGAGATAAGTTTGACACTATTACCTCTGGTTCATATTTCTGACATAAAATCAAGATCAGCAAAAAAACGTAATAAGTTAATCATATTCTACCTTACCGATTTTTTCTATTTTAGTTCATATACTCGTATATATATTCAAGTCTTCGTGTCTAGAATCTTAATCTGATCCAGAAAGTCCGTTTATCCTCTCTCTCTACAGTAGTAGACCACCCCCCTTCAGTAGGCAGAAGGAGGAAAACAACTCAACATTCAGGAGGGGGCGTGGTCGTCACGTGACTTTCTCGTGATCTTCTACGGGGTTTGTCCGCCATATTTGATGACGTCATGTGTGACGTCGCGGAATCTTGTACGGGCGCCATTTTGGATGGTCACGTGATTTTTCCGTAGTCTTCCACGTGGGTGGGATGACGTCATCACATCCGCCATCTTGGATCCGTGATCTTCCACGTGGGTTTATTTTCTCTGACGTCATCCCATCCGCCATCTTGGATTCGTAATCTTGTACGGGTGTATTCCCCATGACGTCATTACATCAGCCATCTTGGATTCGTAATCTTAGACGAGGATTCAGGCACAATCTTGAATTCTCAATCGACTATTTGTAATTGCTAATTATTTTTGATAACTTAATATTAATTTAATTGCTTGGTTAGTTTATTTTTATGAATTTATTCTAAAATACACTTTCCCCGCTTCGGAATCGAACTCATGACCTTCTAGGTCGGAGCCCGGTACGCTATCCACCAGACGCTATTAGTAGCACTTGATGAAAGAAGGAAAATAATATTTTATAAATGTAACATTTACGGTGTAAGCAACAGCTCATGCGATGTGTCTTGCTGAAAAATAACTCCTGTCGCCATCTGCCGAAGACTTTCGAACTAAACAGGAAAATTAAATTTCTTGAGTTGGGAGCGAAATAATGAGTTTGCGTTAAAAATAGTGGCGCCATCTAGTGAATGTTAATTTCAAAAAAGTTGTTTATTTGAGAATAATTTTTAAGAATACATGCTGAGTTTTACCGTATAAATAGTGATGTGGAAATGTGTTCACCTCATTATATTGATATGAACTTTAACGTGCGCATTGATCATAATCATTGCTGTAATGGACAGGGTTCTGACACCTCTGTATCGAGATCCTCCGGTTCCAGGAAGTTTTGGAGGTGTGAATGCATCGTGCTTTAAAAGGTCGCGTAAAGACGAAGGACATCAAAAAATGGCTACAGACGAAGGATTCTTACACTTTGCACAAGCCTATAAGACACAAATTCCAGAAAAACCGAGTCATCGTGGGAGGCATAGACGAATAGTTTCAATCTGATTTGGTAGATATGCAGTCTCTAGCAGATACCAATGATGGTTATAAATACCTGCTTACTTGCTTGGACATTTTGTCTAAATACGCATGGGTCATACCTCTGAAAAATAAGAAAAGTGAAACAATCGTATCTGCTTTTGATACTATATTTTCGGAACGAACACCGAAAATGCTACAGACCGATGCTGGTAAAGAATATACGAACAAGCTGGTGCAGAAGTATCTGAGAGAGAAAAATGTGCATTTTTTCACGACGAGCAATTCAACTAAAGCGTCCGTTGTTGAACGCTTTAATCGCACATTCAAGACGAAAATGTGGAAATATTTTACAGAAATGAATACGAAACGCTACATTGATGTCATTGATAAATTGGTGTACAGCTACAATAATACGTGGCATCGAAGCATAAAAATGAAACCTTCTTCAGTGACAGTACATAATCAAGACAAGGCTTGGAAAAACCTCTATGGTGATCTTGAGTCTATAAGTCATGAAAGTAAACCAGTATTTAAAGAAGGAGACACTGTCAGAATCAGTAGAGAGAAATTGCGATTTGAAAAAGTGTATGAACAAAATTGGACTAGAGAAATATTTACGATTCATAAAGTAGTGCCTAGAAATCCCGTAGTGTATAAACTAAAGGATTTTACTGGTGAAGTATTAGAGGGTACGTTTTATTCACAAGAGCTTCAGAAAATAACAGATTCTGGGTATTACCCAGTTGAAAAGATCCTAAAGACAAGGAGACGCTTAGGTAGGACGGAATATTATGTTAAGTTTCAAGGTTACCCTGAAAAGTTTAATGCATGGGTGAGTGATGTAAAAGGGATATAAAAGAGAGTAGTACTTACCTGTGGCATTCAGTCGCAGACATGTCTTTCTATGTGACACTTATCAGTGACAGTTCCAGTCGCTTCTTCCCTGAGAATAAAACTTCCCATTTTATTACGCAGCTGCTCTCAAGTATTCATTTGAATCACCATGAGTGGGAAGTAGGTTTAACGGATATTATATACTCTCATTCGTGGTATAACATTAGGTCTAACAATAATTTATTCGGATTTGATTTAGGCAATGGACAGTTGCAAGGACGCCGAATACCTCCTGGTTGTTATGAAACCATCCCAGATCTTTTGAAAGCTATGACTTTACCGTCATTTAAAAATAAAATCGAACTACAGTATCATCCAGTAACCAAACGAGTGACGATCAAAACAAAAGAAGATTGTAAAGTCCTGCTTTATACCGGCATAGCGGAACTTTTAGGTTTCAATGCCGGAGAGTTTAATGGAATAATTCAGAGTCCTTTCGTGGCCGATCCAGCAGCATCCTTTCTCGTCATGTATGTGTATTGTGATCTTGTGGAGCCGCAAATCGTAGGTGATGTTAAAGCACCTCTTTTAAAAATTATCAAAGTAGAAAGAAGTGATGGTGAAATGGTTAATGTCCATTATACGAGACCCCATTACTTACCTGTCATACGACAACATTTTCAAACAATCGAAATAGATTTGCGTCTTCACTCTGGCGATTTCGTTCCATTCGAACGTGGTATGGTGTATATTGTACTCCATTTTCGCATGAAACAAATTGTATAAATACTACGTGACATTGACACACATCGTCATTTGTGTACAAAACGTGAATCATGCTTGTTCCTTACACTTGCTGTCCGAAAAAATTTGAAGACTATTATGTGGGGCAAACCGGAAATGGAATGCCTTTTTATCAAGGACTGTCTCTTCAAAAAAGACATGATCTTGGTATATTTTTTGCAAAACTTTTCCGCACAGCGCTACCTTTCCTGAGAAAGGGGCAAAAACAATTGGAAAAGAAGCTTTACGAACTGGAGCCATGATTGCTAATGATGTGTTGACTGGAGAGAAAGTGGAAAATTCAGCTAAAACAAGAGCTAAAGAAGTGGGAAAATTGTTGGCAAGAAAAGCTTTGAAAAAGGCCGATGAAATGATTGGTCATGGAAGGTTTAAAAGGAAGCGCAAAGCCAATAAACCAGTCATTCGCTCTAAAGTTAAGAAAGCGAAAGGACAAGATATTTTTGGCTCCTAGTCAGAATGGCTTATCTGTTGAAAGATTCCCCTGAATGTGCTAAATCTGAGCTTAATTTATTTACTTTACCACCCACTCAAACGGTTATCGAAAGATGCCAATGGGTGGAATATCATCCTGTTGCAAATGTATCGGATGGTAGCCCCATCGAATTTAACATTTCTGGGACTGGTGACGATTATTTAGATTTGTCCCATAATCTACTATTTGTTAAAGTAAAAATTGTGAACGGAAATGGAGCTCTGGTAACTAAAGAAAAGGTGGGCCCTGTAAATTTAGTTTTACATGCCTTGTAAGTGGGTGTTAGTATTCCAAGTGGATGTTAGTTTGAATGAAAGAATCATTTCGTCGAGTAACAACACGTATCCCTATAGAGCTATTATTGAAAAATTATTGAACCACGGATATGAAGCAAAAACTTCCCAGTTGTCTTCGGAATTATTTTTTAAGGACACTGCGGGTCGAATGAATAATTATGATTTAACTGACGAAAAGACCCCCAACGAAGGATTTATTAAAAGAGCAAATATGTTGCAACTCAGTGCTACAGTGGATATGATTGGGCGTCTGCATGTTGACATATTTCATCAAGATCGACTGATGCTTAATATGGTGTATATGAAAATTAAACTTATTAGAAGCAAGCCAGAATTTTGTTTGTTGAGTGAAGGAAACTTCAAAGTCATTCTAGAGCACACATCGCTGTTTGTACGCAAAGTTCGAGTCAGCCCCGGCGTAGTATTAGGCCATGCTAAAAGTTTGGAAAAGACGACAGCCAAGTATCCTATTAACAGAGTACTGTGTAAAGTATATTCCATTCCTAGCGGAAATATGAGTTTTGTACAAGACAACATTTTTACAGGGCAAATGCCAAAACGCCTAGTTGTAGCTTGTGTCGACAACGATGCGTTTAATGGAAACTATAAAAAGTCACCATTTGAATTCAAACATTATCATATTGATTTCGTTGGAGTATATATAGAGGGACAACCAATGCTTCATAACCCGTTGCAGCCCGATTTTACCAACAAAAATTATATTCGTGCGTTTCCTAATTTATTTTGTACCTCTGAAGATCGAGGACTTTACTTGTCAAGAGAAGATTTTCCCGACGGGTACTGCTTATTTCACTTTGATTTATCGCCCGACCTGTGTGATGGAGCTCATCGTTCGGCACAGCAATTTAAGACTGGAGCGTACATTTAAAGTGCCTCTACCGCAAACCATTTCTTCACTGGTGTATGCTGAATTTGAAAATTTGATTGAAATTAACAAAGCTAGAAATATCTTGTACGACTTCGGTAACTGATGAATTCCTTGGATATTCGCAGAGTATTGTTTCGTCATCGCTATGCATCGAGATATTTTGTAGGAGTTTTCCCTTGTGATAAGATTCCTTGCATTACATCGTTCCCTGCTGCAATAGTCGTCAACACAGATAAACACACGGAACCAGAAAGTCACTGGATTGCCCTGTTTATAGAAAACCTTCATACTGTTGAATTTTTCGATTCATATGGTTTGACTCCAGAAGCCTACGGCCAACCTATAACAAGATTTATGAAGAAATATGCACATGTAAAGTGGAATCAAGTACCTCTTCAAAGTTTGACTTCAAATGTATGTGGACAATATTGTATTTATTATTTAAACAAAACATGTCAAGGTTTATGTATGGATTTCATTGTGAAAACTGTATTTCAGAAAATCAGTGATTTTCAATTGTATCAATATGTTAAAAAAAAATTCGGTGTAAATATGATTTTTAAGAAATAATAAATGCTCTTTTTATTTTTAATTCAGAGTTTGTTTTATTTAAACTATTTTATGTTTAAGAAATAATAAATGTTCTTTTTATTTTTAATTCAGAGTTTGCTTTATTTAAACTATTTTATGCTGTTTTGGATCCATACAATATTTTTGCTACCTTCTTTTCTGCAAAGCACTGAAGCAACTCGCCTTTGGAATGTATTTTTTCCCACTGCAAATAACAAATTGTTTATTCTATTTAATTATTTTTTATTGCAAGTATTTTTTTTAATATTATTTAGATTTTTTTTTCAACTAATACTTTTTTTTTTCATTGCAGATTTTTTTTTCAGTAAATTATTTTTAATTCTTTACAGTTGACATAAGGTATATTTGATAGTAATGTCTCTCCTTTTTTTCCCTCTAAGGGGCATTCTACTTATTTCTAACTGAAAGATAGAGAAAATATTCATAACACAATCAAAACACAATAATATTATTTTTAATTAAATTCACATTTATTTAACACAAAACAAAAAAAGCTACAAATAATTTTTCCAAGCATATGGTTTTGCATACATTCTTTTGTCTATTCACATTGGACTTGGTTACATTTGGTTTTGCATACATTGTTTTCTGTCTTTTAACATTGGGTTTGGTAACATGTTTCTTCAAATACTTGTTCTGAATAAACTCGGATGGAAAGTTTACATCTTCTAATACATTCAGGAATGCTTCATGTCCAACAGGTGTCCCTTTTCTTGAACGTAGTAAAAAAGCGACCAAATCTGTAATATTTGAATTTGGTACAGTTTCACCTCGCACCAGAAGTTCTTTTTTATCATTCCACGAAATATTTGATTGGTTGTTATCGAGGAACTCTAAAATCTTCAACGCCTGTTTTTTCCCCTTCTCTGGTGCAGCTTCCAAAATGTCTTTCACAATGTCAGGAGGACTTTTCTCTTCGACTTTTTCGGATTCCAGTTGTTTTGTAGAAGGAAACTTTACAAATTTTTGTAAAATTTGCAAGTACAATAAACGTTTTTCTTCTTCATTCAAGTCTCGACGAAGTAAAATAGCCTTCATATCCTTATCCAGTGTAGATAAATGCTCCGAAGCAAAGTGTTGCATTTGATCCTCCGGTAATAATACATATTTCTTCGCATTATCCATGAATAAGTGAAGATAAAACGGACACAGCTGCAGGTATCAAAATACTTAGAAACCCGTCACCTTTTTGAACGAGAATGCGCCGTTTCTTTTACACGCGCAGAGTTCTTTTATAAGGTCTCAACTTATTTAAACGTTGTTTACTGCACGGGATATTACCACATAATAAATTTTTACAGCATTCACAGAGTGCTTTTATAACACTATTAGGAGCTTTTCTTAACAACGAAGTACGAAGTTTGCTACTTTTTAAAAGCCGAAGCTGCTCTAAAATTTGTTGCGCAGAAGATGCCTTACTGCAATCAAATGACGCATTTCGCGGTGAGTATCGTTTATTTATAGAAAATTGGCGTATGCAGCCACTTTTGCCAAAGCACAGTGTTTAAAATGTAGGGGGTGGACAGGGCAAGAAACTAAACTCTTTTCTAGCTCAATAAATTTCGGACAGCTCACGTCATTCAAATCCAATATCTTTCTCCCGGACAACTTTTCAAAAAATTTACACTTCTCCAAACCTTTGACGTATATGTCAGTAAAAGAAACAAACAACATAGTCAGAATATGACGTAGAACTTTGTAGGGTAATTCCCCGCTTTCCCAAGAGAGGCCGTGAAGATTTCGGATAATCCAAGAATAACTTTTCTGTTTTCTGCTTGATAACTCTACCCAAGGTCGTGGAGGTAAAAAGGACCAACGGCCATGATAATTGTGATTTACAGAATAAAATGCAAGCTCCTTAATTAAGTAGCTATGTGGAGCTAATTGAAAGTCCTCAAAATCAATTACAACAGCAGACATCCTTTCTCTTCGCGTTTATGCACCAAAATGATTAACGAGGCTCGTATGCGTAACTTATATCTCCTGGAAAAATGCCCGTGCGCATGCGCAAATGGTCATGAGTTTCGGGACGAAAATCTAGGAAAAGGTATCCATACGCGGGACTTGTAGCATCGTTGAATATTTCTAGGAACGCTTTAATTTTGCCTGGAAACATTTGCCGAGCAAGATGCGTGATCTGGCTTTTATCTCTAGGGTTTTTGTATAGCACCAAATAATGCGCGTTTAAGTTAATTGTGCGCATCTCCGTACGTTTGTAAAAAATATTTTGAGCTATGAATATGCAACTAATATTTCTATGGTGACTTCCTCTCGTAAAAAGTTTTGTCAACCGAGAATCGTTTCCCAATTCAGACATCAAATCATCGATCACAACCATAGCATCTCTTACGGTATTTAAATGAGAAGGTAAACCTTCAACAAATTCAATATTTTTCATTTGATTAAACAATGGCTGATAGACCCCATAGCAATAAATAATCTTCAGAGGTTGAGGTTTGAACATGTTTTCTTCGATTAAGCGCTTCACGAAAACGGTTTTGCCAGACCCGGTGGGCCCCGAAATCATGCAAGTAGAAGGATGCTTCAAATATGGGAACTCCATCCTAAATGAACGTCTAACACGCATGCAAATCTTTTTATATATTAAATAAAAAAAAAAAAAACCACCTTGGAAAGGACGTCTTTTGATCATTTCTCCTGAAAAAAGTAAAACATTGTGATCACCCTTTTTTTTTTATTTTTAAGGAATCCCTGAAAAAGGAAGCCCTTTTTCTTCTGTAGTCCTACAAAGAACCTTTCCTTTTTGTGGCCCTGAAAAGGACCCTTTTTTTGTGTGTGTATGGCTCTGAAAAGAACCGATAGATTAAAAATAAGCATTCCAATTCAAGTAAATTTGGTTGGCCCTGAAAAGGGCCGTTGTTTTTTTTTTTTTTCTTTTATGGGTGGCTCTGAAAAGAACCTTTGTTTTCTTCAATCTTCTTTCCGGGTAATTGAGTTCTCTAATATCCATACGGCAAAATAGTAAAATCCGGCTGGATCACCCGCTTATTATACACCACTCTGTAAAGCTTTGTTTCAGTTTTATTTATCACGCGCCGTTTTTTGGCATCTCTTGTGATTTTCGCTGGATTATGAAGGGCAATCGATTCGTCACTCATTTCGGTTACGAGGTATTTTAATGCACTGTAGTTCAAGGCCTTTGAATTTCTAAAATTTAAGGTGAACCCTCGAACCTTACAGCAAGTTTTACCAGACATTGTTTCATAAGCATAATTTTTTGGTACTCCTACATAAAAGAAAAAATAATTAATTAAACGAATCAGTAATAAGAATAATATAAGAAACTAAAAATAATATATAAGAAACAGTACTTACCAGACTCAAACGTTGTGATTGTGTCCCCGTTTAGCTCGTCTGTGAAGTCCCCTAGAAAATTTCCTAAGGGAGGATCGTTTTTCCCGTTGCTTGAATAAGTGATCGAATCTGTATCGTGGTATAGCACATTTTTCCCTAACTTATCCATATCCTTGTACAACTTGAGACGAGCCCAAGCCGTTGTGAAGGCAGCCAAGAAAATGTTCGTTGAAGTGTTTCGCTTCACAAAATGTTCGTTCATTTCCCAGAGCACAGCACATATTTCCTCAGTAGGGAAAAAGACGTCGTTGATCTATATAAAAAACAAAATGGTTCATAAATATATTGAAAGCAATGAATAACTAAGTTGAATATTACACTTTTTAATCTTAAACTTACTTTTCTCGTTGGATCTGCCAGCATACTATTGAACTCCGCAAAGGAGTTGATATAAGTGAGTTAAGCTTTGTTGATATTCATGCCCCAGCTGAAAATAAAATAAATAAATATTTTGAGTTAATTCGTGCAAAATAAACATTTGTAAATAACATAAAAGACATAAATGTTTACTTACCGTCCCCAAAAACTATTTAGAGCTAATTTAGCAACCTATCTCCTTCCAGGATTTTCCTGAATTCTGTCTGGATCCAGTTGAATGCCCTCTCTCACATTGTAGTCACGTATATATGTGGCTTTTTGTTCTTCTGTAGTGCATTCTACTGGCCAGCCACTGCTCTCCTGCTTTATCTTTAAAAAAAGATCTATATATGATCTGAACAGAGAGTCAGACTTTTCCTTGAAGTTATATACTTCATAAATCTGTAAGAAAATTTTAAAAAATAATAAGTTATAAAGAGTTTTCATGTAGTAACATAAAAGTAAAAAACATCATGTAAGATAAATAAAAATACTGACACTTACATGTTTAACGCGATAGCCGTTTTCGATAGCCATTTTGATCTCTTCACTGACCCACGTTCCGGTCAGAGCTCTCTTTCTTCATCTGTGTGAGTGCACATTCTCTGATTTGTTTCCTCTGCACAAGTTCGGCATAGAGGAAACATAAACTTTTTTTGGCAGCGGTATGGCAGCACAGGCAAGTATAAACCTCGGGGAGGGATTATACAACATTGTATAAGACCAAAGTATTCGTTTAAGTCTTTGAAATTTGAAGTAATAATTTCGGGGTGCCCAACGGGATAAGTACAATATTTATTCACCTAAAAAATAAATTAATCGTCATTTACTAACTCTGCGTACATAATAATAATAATGTATATAAAAAAAAAAGAAATCTTACCCAGGGATACAGAGATGTGAAATCCACATATTTTGCCGGGCCTTCATGGAAAAGTTTCGCAGCATTGGTTCGCCCCCCAAAGAACGCATCTCTAGGATTGAGTCGATCATGTACAGAATGCGATTTCAGGAAAGACTTCAATGCTGCATTATAATTTTTCATTGCCCTGAACTCATGTTCCCAGAGCTGTATTACTTGAAATCCAAGATTTTTCAGCCCCTGTACTGTCGCTTCAGTTTTGCTGCTTGGTTAACTCATGGTGACATTTTTCAACGGATGCTTCGTGTCTACAGCATAGCAACTATCGCATCCATGATAGAAACATCTCTGTGGGGAAAAAAGGATTATTAAGAAAAAATCTTAGATATATTTTAATTGTTATGCTTAATTTGTTGTTATTTTTCTCATATCTGATATTAGACAGTGTTCGTTTCTGCACAGTAGCCGTCTACGGAGATTCCAGCAATCTTCTTCTCTCCAGACCCGTTCAGTGCATGTTGGATGTGCACTCCCTCTTTTGAAGAGACCCAGTCAAGCCATCTAATGCTATCAAGGCTATAGTTAGCTCTGTTAACATATCCATGGTTTGGGACCATGGCGATGGTATTTGGCTGTAAGTGTTCGCTCCTGTAAGTGGCCATACATGAAGATGCAATAGTAATATACCTGAAAAAAATTCCAAAAAAAGGAACAATTAGCAAAATTTTGAAGTAACTTTTGTCAAATAAACAAGTAAAGAATTTAAGATATATATTTACTGGAATGGATCAATTTTCGCTACTTCCACGAATTGTTTTTGAAACTCCATACAGCACCGTCGTAAAATGTCTACATCTGACCTGAAATATACATAGGGTATTAGTTTAGAATAAAGCTAATTATTTACAAAAATGATAAAGAAATGGTACTTAAAATAAAGTGAGTTACCTGCAATACGCAAGAATTTCTTCTTGAAAATTAAACGTGTTGTGTCTTTGTTCCTCATACCAGGCTAAAAACGCAATACGTGCAGTTGTCGACATGGAGTCGGGACTGTAGAAGGATTCATCTGCCATTTTACCGATGTATTCTTGATTCTCTCTTGTATTAAAGTGGTGCGGAAAATACCCCTTTTTTAATTCATTGAGGCCAAAGCAACCAGGCAGCTTTGAAAGTGCCATAGGAAGAAAATTGAGAGAATCAATTACACGGATGTTCAGTGTCTTAAGATGAATACACATCAGCATGGATTCCTTAGGGATAATTTCAGGAGCGATTCCTTGTTTTAGAAGCCAAGCCATTATAAATTGTCCATCAAATCTGGGAAGGGATTGAGAATAAATAAACATTTTTAAAATAATAATAAAAACAAAATGTTAGCAAAGAGAAAAAACATTATTTAAAAATTATAATAATAATAAAGTGGCTTACCCCTTCATATTGTGAGCAATAGCAGTATTATACCCTTGGTGTTCAGGAGAAAACAGCCACGAGCAAAATTCTGCACAAGAAGAATAACCTTTAAAAACTTTTTAAAAACTTTAAAAACTCTTCCATCTGAATACTGGGCGACAACAAAATTAACGACGTGCTCCCCTGATGTCTGGTCAGTTTCAAAATCAAAAAAAAATTATTTTTTTACTCGGTTGCTTTTGGGGTACGGCTCGTATATAACATCGGTGATCTTCAGCCACAACATATTTTTCCCACGATGGGCACTGAATGGTTCCACAACGGTGTTGATCTTTAGGACATTTTCGCCTTTGTATGACCTTGCAGCATTCTCTGCATTGATAAATCTGATTTAAGATAAAAAAAGACGAAAAAATATTTAGTTTGTAAATTTAAAAATTGTATTAGCAAAAACAAATATACATTAATATGCATACAAAATAAAAATACTTACCCGATCACAAATGGAAATCTCTTGTTTTCTCGAAACATTTTTTGTGGGCCAAAAAACATTCTTCTGAGCCAGAATCCAGGGCAATCTCATCCTTTGACTGCAATACTTTAAGTATTGCAGCCATGACAGTTTCCAAAGTGAGGTCTGATCCAGGCATCAGCCGTGTCGAAATAGGCCTGTCTAAGCCGTCAGCCTGGATGCAAATACGGATAAGATCCGTCGGCCTCAGTCCCTCACTCGTACGCCGGATCAACAACCTAAAATGTTCCCTAACAGAACTTACTGCTGCAATCATCGGCGTATTTCTGAGACTCTCCGGTAATCTTTCAATATCGACGCGAGCTCTGTAAGTCACTTGATTTGCTTTATATTTTTCGTTCCAGCGACCGCGTAGCAACACTATTTGCAATGCAGCTTCCATCTGAAGGAAAACACATTCGTGTTAATAATAATAAAAGGAAGAAAGAGAAAGGAAATAACAACATAGAATTAAGAGAAATAAATGCAAATAAGAATAATAAAAAACTTACATCAGGAACATCATCTATACTGCTCTTAATAAACGAAGGATCCACATGTGAGGGACCAGGTCTACTCTGTAAAAGCAAAAAACTATTAAATTCAAATTCCAAAAATGCAATGAAGAACAAACACATCAATATTTTTTAAAATATGTACCTCAAATCCAGAACCAATTTGGAAATAGAGCGGTAGTTGGTGAAACACTTGAGAAGCTTCCACAAAGGACTGTGCTGACTCACTTATAACCTACAGAAATATGCAAATAAATAAAAAGAAATCGTCAGCAAAAACAGGAAAAAAAACTCATTAAAATATTTTCTTTAGACAATCAATAAAATGTAATGTTACTGAATGCAAATAACATGAAAAAAGGCTGAATAATACAGATGAGAAAAAAAAACTCACATTATCGTCATCAATTTCTAAAAATTCTTGCGTCAACTCTCCAATAAACTAAGAAATAAAAAGTTAAATTAAACAAAATAAACAAAACAGAATAAATACAATAAACAAAACAGAATCATAAAAATAAGAAGAGATAATTTGAAAAAACTCACATCATCATCGGAATCTCTTAAATGTTCAGCATACTGAAATGGAAATAAAAATAAAAAAAAATAAGAATTTCTTAAATAACAAAGAAATGAACAAAAGAAAATAAAGCATAAACAGTTTTTTACTCACTTTGCTAGAAGCTTCTCCCAATGGTCTCTTATTTCCAAAAGACATCGTAGCTGGCATAAACAGTCAGAGGAAAAGAAAGAACTCACAACACTAATGGTGCAAAATTCAAAAACTGAAACAACCGACTGCTGGAGAGGGTATTTATGTGGTCTAAACTATTGTATATGCAATGTCGTCACTATGAGACTCACCAATCCCTTTAACGGGATCTGCAACGTCATCAGTATTGTAGCGCCCTCTATGATAATCACGTGGTACGACTCCGGTCTTATCAATTCATGTAAATTCATGTCTGGACTGGGTGCCAACGCGTTTCAATTTGCACAGAAGGCAAAATGTTTGAGCAAATATGGGCATAGCTTAAAAACGTATCAGTTCATGTTTATACTTCACAGGCTTTGGCTCGTATAGCTAGCAGAAATATATTTGAATTTCGTTTTTTCTTTTTGTACGACTTTTTTTTTTGTTATAAGGTTTTGTATCTTTTAAACCCTTAACAAATGATTTTTTGTCGTTACACATTCAGCTTTGAATATTTTTTTCTGTTAATTTTTTAAAGGGTTTAATGCTTAAATAAAAATTAATGTTGAGAAGTACAATGAAAACACATTTATTCTAAGCAATGACATTTTGTTTAAATTATTTTCTATTTACAGCTAGTCACAGTATATATAGGTACATATTTATATTTTTATTTGATTACAAATTATACAGGTAAAAAAATTTCATTCAAAATATTCGAATGCATTTGATGGGCACAGTTTTTCTCGTGTAGAAGTTAGAAATTTGTTCAATTCCATATGGTTTTAAAAATGTTCAGTTACATACATTGCAGGTTTCATACACAAAAATTTTGGGTCTTTCCACAGTTTCTCCCGAAATGCTTCAGCCACTTCAGAAATATCCAAAGATAATGCAAGAGAGTTGAAATCTTCAACGCGATTACCCCACAATTCTTCATCTAATATTTCTGGATCTTTAAGTCCCTTGTCTTTGAATAGCTTACAGAAAACTGTTTCTATAAGGTCATTTAGGTACTGTGTACCTAAACTTGTATCTAAGGAAGCTGGGAGAGTACTATTTGTTACTGGTGTTTCGGCTATGGAATTGTATGCACTTAAAAAGTCCATTTCACGAAATACATGATCTAAGAGAGCATTGGTAATTGCAGTTTCTTGGCGTATCATTTCAGCCCATTGCTCGGTTGATAATGTAATTGATTGGGATTTTCCTTCTTGCACTAAGCGAGTCAATTTGAAACTCACAAAGTCACTGCTCCCGACGGTCAATTCGTGCTCGAATAAAGTATGCAGCTGCCTGTTTGTTTGCGGCACTGTTTTCCTTCCGATAATGTCTGTTATTCACCAAGGGCGCAAGCAGATGCCTTCCTTCGTTGGATAATACTTTTCGCCATATTTTTGATGTTTTCTTATTTGCAGACTCACGATGTTCCGGAATGAGTTTGGATACGCGAACACTTCATCACCGATCGGAAAAAATCCTTTCGGCACATTCTTCTCCAAAAATGGGGATCCCGGCTGCAATAGAATAAAACTAAAGTTAGAAAAAAATGTATACATAAACACAGTTTTTAAAGAAATGCATTAAAATACAATGATAGAAATACTTACTTTTACTTCATCAAGTTTTGCTGTTTTAGATACACTCTGTATGCTGTCACTTTTTCGTTTCCTGGTGTTGTAGTTCATCTTGAAAAAATGAGGTCCGACCACAAGTTCAGAGCGAGATAAACTGAAGTCTCGTTTGAGTTCGAAACTTTATCTCCTATCCAAACTGATAGGAAAATCAACACTGATTGGTCAAGCTCTTCTATGACGCAAAATGAATCGAGGACGTACAACTAATTGCTTGAGTAAGTCGGAATACTTTGCTTCCCCCTCAAAACATGTTGGAACAAGTAGCAGCAAAAAAAAAGTGTAATTTACTGCTTTTATACTCACCAGATGGCGCACTATTTTTAACGCAAACTCTCATTATTTCGTTCCCAACTCAAGAAATCTAATTTTCCTGTTTAGTTCAAAAGTCTTCGGCAGATGGCGCCAGGATTTTTTTTCAGCAAGACACATCGCATGAGCTGTTGCTTACACCGTAAATGTTACATTTATAAAATGTTATCTTCCTTCTTTCATCAAGTGCTACTAATAGCGTCTGGTGGATAGCGTACCGGGCTCCGAAGGTCGTGAGTTCGATTCCGAAGCGGGGAAAGTGTATTTTAGAATAAATTCATAAAAATAAACTAACCAAGCAATTAAATTAATATTAAGTTATCAAAAATAATTAGCAATTACAAATAGTCGATTGACAATTCAAGATTGCGCCTAAATCTTCGTCTAAGATTACGAATCTAAGATGGCTGATGTAATGACGTCATGGGAAATACACCCGTACAAGATTACGAATCCAAGATGGCGGATGTTATGACGTCATCCCACCCACGTGAAAGACTACGGAAAAATCACGTGACCATCCAAAATGGCGCCCGTACGAGATTAAGCGAGGTCACGCATGACGTCATCAAATATGGCGGACAAACCCCCGTAGAAGATCACGGAAAAGTCACGTGACCAGTGACGTCACTGGTCACGTGACGACCACGCCCCCTCCTGGATGTTGAGTTGTTTTCCTCCTTCTGCCTACTGAAGGGGGTGGTCTACTACGTTCCACTTTCTTTCAAGAATTATGTGTCCCTTTCTTAAAATAAGACCACCAAAACTTAACATGTAAAAGAAGTTTTTACATACTTCTAATAGAGGAAGAATAATGCCCTTAAAATTAACTGCTATTCGTTGTTTTAATGTATATTTAAACATTTTATTGCTAATTGCTTTGTTACTTTATTAGCAAAACATCTTGCAACAACTTTGATAGACCTTGATAATATACTGACATCTTCAATATGAACTTCTTAAATACTGTTAAAAGGTTGCATAAATGTTGAAATAACAGCATGTATGCAACATGGTAATTACAATTAAATAACAATATTGATATTACATTACATTACCAACACTGTATAAGTGTTATCTGCATCAATGTTGCAAAAAATAGTTGAAATCAACATTGATTCAATGCTGTTGTCGTCAGGGTAGGTAACAGTCAATGGAAAGCTGTTGAGCTGCGCATGCGTGTGGGGTAGAAAGAATTTCCCCCATCGTTCCAATCGGCGGCGTGTCTCTCCTCACACTCACACGTGGTTTCTTCTTTGTTGGTTGTTCAACAATAAAGAGTAGTGTAGGGGAATATTGTTTTCAGTAATTACGTATGCATTATTGCATTTATTAATGTAACCCGCCAGGACAGTAGATGTGTGATTATCTACCGAGAAGATAATGAAAAAGTAATGGAAGCATAACGCAAATGCGCCATGACGATCTAGTGTAAATCACGTGTGGAATGAGAACAATGAAATGTTGCGAAAAAAAGTCACCTTGATTTCATACTGTCATATCAGTGTATACTGTCAGTGACAAGATGAATGCAATATTCCGAAACTAAGGCACCTTGATTTTATACTGTCATATCAGTATTTACTGTCGGGGACAAGGTGAATGCAATGTTACAAAAATAAAGCACATTGATGTTATACTGACAAAGCACTGTCATATCATTGTTTACTGTCGGTGACAAGGTGAAAGCAATATTGCGAAAATAAGGCACCTTGATTTTATACTGACATTACACTGCATACATCTTGACAGTCAATCTTGTGGCAGCTTGCAGGCAGTATAAATGGAGTAATATAACAATTTTGAGGCAGCATGTACGCAAGATTATGCATGTTGACTATCAACTTTTATGCAATATTGTGGCAGCATATTTTGCTTGCTGGGAATTTACTTAAATTCACAATTTACATAGAATGATACATAACATCGTCACACATAAATACATACACGCAGAAAAGTTAAGAATACTGAGTGTAACATAAAACTATCATGAATCAATAACAATTAGCAAAACATGTGACAAAAATAGTTTAAAAATTGAAACATTCAAAAAACAATTAAGGCCTACGAATTTAATAAGGTATGTGATCTTCCAAGAATTGTACGCACTTATCACAACGTGATGTAATTCTATTAAGCAGTTTGGTGTGGTGAACACTTTTGTATTTGTATTTAACACTTCTGAGGAAGCGCGGTGGCTGAGTGGTAGCCTTCTGTGATACCATGCCACAGGTCCGGGTTTGATGCCGAGGCTGTTCAGGTTCAACTCAGCCTTTCATCCCTTCAGTGGAGTCGATAAAATGAGGACCAAGCATGCTTGGGAACTAAACACTGCGGGCTCTGTGTCAGGCACCAACATCTGCTTCTGCACCCCAGGGTCTCGAAAGTTGGGCCAACTGAGTTTAGTTTTTAGGGGAACACTTTTGTATTTTTGTTTTGTATTACTGATCGACACTTTTGCTTTGGTATTCGGCTTGCATTGTATCTTTAAAATTCCTCTGATTTACTGGAAAACTAAGAAATTGTAAAAATTATCTTTTTAAAAAATTGCATTGAAAATTAATTTTTAAATACTTGATTTTTTTAGTGATATTCTTACTGTGGATGTCTTCAGTTTTCTTGTATTTGAGTGTGTCTCAGCTTCTGAGAACATGGAGTTGCATTCAAAAACAAATGCAAAATTAGCCAAGTACATAGCTGTTCAGTAAGTTATTTACCTTTTGAGAATAATTTACTTTTTCTTCAATATTGCGTCTTTTCCCTATAGTATGCGTTCAGGATTTAAGAAGCATTAAGAAGATATTTTATTTGAAAATGGAGGACTGTATCATATTTAACGTGTAGAAGTTAATACTTATCTAGTCACTTTAAGCCTTGTCATGTCTTAAATACAAGTTTGAGCTATATCTCATACTAGTCGACCCGTGCGGAATTCCGCTTTAATTTGTGAGAAAGGACATTATGAAGAAGAGTAGAAAAAAGCAAACGGGTGTTGGTACAAAAGAAGGCATGTAATTGAACGCATCAGTCAAATAGCTGTTACAATTTTTTCCACTATTAATTAGATATTCAAAATAATAAAATAATCACAATAATAATGATAATTATTTTTATTAGTAGTATACATAGCATTAAAATGTAATAATGAAACAGTTCCATTACATAAATTATAGTTACGATTGGTTGGTTAGACTCTACACATTCATAACAGAAATGAATATGTGCCTAACGATTGAATAAGTTTAATACACAGACGCAGCTAAAACTGTCCAATTTTCTACACAATAAACACAGAAAAGTTTCTTGTTTGTTTACTTAATAACAGAAGGCACCATCATATACAACACCAATTTGGCATCCATTAAAGGACTGCTTCTTAGATGATTTTAATTCTCAAATTTAAGAAAAGTGGTACATTTTTAGACCGTGCGTCTACTTTTTGTCATTAGCCGGCACAATAAGCTTTAAAATGAGGTGTAAACCATGGAATTTAATAAAGGAATAAGGAAGATCTCGCAGAGCGACAAAAAACAGACTAGAGAAATAATATATAAAGGTTGTAACTATAGGAAATGTAAATTTATTGCCATAATTATTTTTTAAGAAGAGCAATTTCCTTTAGTTTTGCATACCCAAGGGTGGATTAAACGTTTGGCGGACTTGTTGGCCCCCATGGGCCCCGAGCTCATAAAGGGCCCCTTCCTGATTTCAAATCCTCCCCCTGCTTCATTGCAAAGAGTTGTATATCAGGACTTCTGGACAGATTATATTCCATGCAAATATTATAGCATAGATTAACTAAGGTCAGAAATGCCATTTTGTAATAAATTAAATTAAATAATGAATATTCCTGGAAATTGTCGAAACGTCTCAAGTACGAAAATTTTTAGTTTTACTTTTTTTTAAAGCATATTAAATTTTAGTACCCATATTAAATCTACATCAGTATAAAATTTTAGATATTCCTATGTACCATTGTAACATATATTTATGTAAATGAGTTTTGTTGCACGATCTAATCACTTATTTACTTTTTTATTTTCAGTTTGAGCTTAATTGTTGCAGCTTTAAAAGAATTGTTACGTGTTGTTGATGTATACTCAAAAAGAATTAGCTCTCAAAGAGAAAAAATGTTTTTTAATTATTTGTGTGGTAAGTACAGTTGATAGTGTGAATAAAATCCTATTGATATCATTAAGCAAAAAAAAAAAATAAATAAATACAATACAAATACAAAAGTGACGACCAGCAACAAGCTCAGGGCCCAGCTAGGCTGGTCCTAGTCAATTTAGCAGTTCCCAATGAACATCAAGAGCTTTCTAAAAGTTTTTACCCCACTGCAATTAACAGTTGCCTCCAGTAAACTATTCCAACAATCTACAACCCTATTGAAGTAGTAATGTTTCCTAATTTCAAGATTAGCCTGAGGTTTGAAAAGCTTAAAACAATGACCTCTGGTTCTACTTTCAGCAAATAACTGTAGCCCATCAAGATTTCCCATTTTAATGAATTTAAACAACTGAATCATGTCCCCTCTAACACTTCTTTGCTGAAGACTATACATATTGAGCCTTTTAAGCCTGCCTTCATAATCTAAGTCTGAAAGACCGCTTACCATCCTAGTAGTCCTCCTTTGAACCCTTTCTAATAAGGTAATATCCTTCTTTAGGTAAGGAAACCAAAACTGAACATGCTGACTGAAGTTGAAGTCTGTACTAATCAATAATCCTAGATCAACAACTGTTTCTACTTCACTATTGACTAAACCTTGTAAATAATAGCTTGCATGTTTATTCCCATGACCAAAATGAAGCACTTGACTTTTCCCAATAATAAAGGACATACCCCACTTAACTTCCCACTTAGTAATTTTATTCAAATCCTCTTGAAGCTGATTGACTTGTTCTTCCGTAAAACTGAAAAATAATATTCACGTAATGATAGCACAAATGAGCATTGAGATGCAGACATATGTTTCGGGATTGCTTGGAATCCCTTTTTCAATGCAGTAGTGGAGCTTCTAGATGCAAAAACATCCAAATGAAGCAAACAAAACAACAAAATCACGGCTTATATAGTCTAAGATTTACTAACAAACCAATGAGAATAAAGACTGCGGATGTAGAAGCTGTTGTAGGAAATGATCTCAACCTCGATATGTGAATTAGTGGTATCAGAATAAAGTTCAAGGACATGAACAATAATAAACTTAGGCTTGATACCAGATGTGTCAAATATAAAACTGTAAATAGTGTCATAAATAAGATGGGAAAGGCAATGGACAGTTCAAAAAGAAATCAAGAAAGAAAGAACAACAAATTAGAGGAACTTCTGCCAGACATGTGAAAAATATGGAGTTGAGGAGGAATCACTAACTAAATTAGAACTATTCCTGTTAATATGATAAGCCTCCCAAAAATCAAGCTCCAGAGGGGAAGAACATTTTTGAATAATTTTCCCAGAATTGAAATCAAAAGAGTGGTTGGAATTCCAACAATGTTGAGCAATACTAGACTTATTTAACGCTTGCTTTCGCACGTAACCTTTGTGCTCATTTAACCGAATTTTCAGAGCACGCTTAGTCTGTCCAATGTAAGGCAGGCCGCAACGGCAACTAATTTTATAAATACCCCAAGTGTTTAGTAGATCAATAGGCTTAGAGAAGAGAAGGAAAGTTTGTTACTAGGGGCGAAAACGACTTGAAATTGAAACCGTTTTAGGATTTTAGAAATACGAAAACTGACAGAATGAAAGAATGGTAACACAACCAAATTCTTTCTAGAAGCCACATTATTGGAAACAGAAGTTTTCTTAGAAAGAACCAAAAAACCAAACAAACCAAATTCTCATTGGTTTGTTGATAAATCTTACACTGTTCGAAATTTCCTCATGAAATTACGGTTAAATGACCGACAGCAGTCTGTACATCTAATTCACCGTTAAATTTACGGTTTGGAACATTTTTCTATCTTAACGGGATCTAACCATCTCCAAACAGCTTGGTTAAAAAGCCGTAAATACAAAAGTTTACGGTTTTATAACCATTTAAAAACGGCTTCAAAACAAAGTTTTTACCGTCTTTGAACCGTTTCGAGGCGTAGAATCCGTAAACGAAGCTTGCGGGAATCGAACCCGGAAAGATGGCACACCAACCTTACTCTCTAACCATTCGGCCATCTGCACCACACAAAGCGGTCGCTTATTTATCAATAAATCTTCTTTTTCAACAGGAAAACTGCATTAAAATTGAGATTTCAGTTTTTGATTGGATCCAAAGCCATATTTGATCTAAATTTACTGTATATTGACGAAAATCATTTTATTTGCTGCAAAAATTAAAAGACAAACAAGCTTCAGCAGCTCAAACTATGAGTTCGCTCATTCGCAAACAGTTCGGGAATCCGATGTCTCCAATTCTTGATTTTCGTGTGTATGTATTTCTATTTATTAACCACTGCTTAAACCCCTTTTTTTTCTTCTTATTTTATATACGCTTGCAGATTTGAACTGATAAATCTTTATTCATATTTTAACAACAACGTACGACGGTAAGGTTTAAGACTGCGCAGTCTGTTGGCCGGCTCAATCTAAACTAAAGGTACATTACTAAAGGTACATACATCACTAAAGGTACATTTCCTAAGAGGCGGCTGACGCCAGCGTTTGTCGCTGAGCGTCAGCCGCGCACCGCTGACGAGTACTTGGCTGTTTCTTCTGAAGCGTCAAGCGTCAGTTGTGTGCGGCCCTTCAGAGTGAAATGTTTTTAAGATGAGTGACCCTGATATTCTATTACGCCTATTAATGCTTAAAGAAATTGAAGAAGAAGAAATCCTATTGGAACAAATGATGCTTGAGGGTACTGCTGAAGTCCGTACCTTATTTAAAAGAGGGAAAGATGAAGGTTTCTCTGAGCACCTCAATCAGCATTTACTACAGGCTGACAAAAATTTCCGGCAATTTTTTAGGCTAAACGTCGCGCTGTTTAGGTTTTGGATCTTATAAAGGATGATATTAGAACATATTCCTCAAACAGACATCAGTACCCTATCACCCTAGAAGAAAAACTGGCTGTAACTTTACGCAAAGGAAAAAATATTTTTGTTACATAAGTATATTTTAGAGTAGCGCTTCTCAACCTATTATTTAATAATTATTAGCGACTCCTTTGGGCCTGTTTAATTATAATCTTTTTCATAATTGCCAAATATTAATAAATTTGCCTATTCTTTTTAATTTTTAAGGTTTTTAATTAAGGTTCTAGTGTAGCTTTAGGGTCAAAATGCTCAAATACTAGTTTTTCATCGTCAACACTTCAAAACACACTTTGGAAGTCCTTTTACACGCGAGCGTCCGCGTCAGTACTGCTCAAAGAGCGGTCCAGACGCGCGGCTCCTTTCGCAGTCAGCCGCTGTGCACGCAGTGACGCTTCTAAGGAAATGATTGCATTGGATTTCATAGTAAGCAGTATACCGCGTCAGACGCTGGCGTTAGCCGTCTCTTAGGAAACGCACCTTTATTCTTCCCCAACCAAGATGGATGCCCGATTCTTACTGAGCGCTTGAAAATTACGGTTCGTTAAACGTTCTTTAGGATAAACAGAGAACAAACGATTTTTTTCGCAATCAGCGGTTTGAGTACCATCTTTTCAATCATGGTTATTCAACTGTTGTAATTAAATATGGTAAAATAAGAATAAAATAAATGGTTATTTTACTATTTTCTTACGGAAATTTTTAACAGTGTAGGCTATATAAGCCGTGTTTTTGTTGTTTTGTTTGCTTCATTTGGATGTTTTTGCATCTAGAAGCTCCACTAATGCATTGAAAAAGGAATTCCAAGCAATCCCGAAACATATGTCTGCATCTTAATGCTCATTTGTGCTATCTTTACGTGAACAATTGTTTTCCAGTTTTACTAGTGCACAAAGTTCATTTATTTTATTGTTCTTCCGTGTCAACAATTCCCATGCCTTTGACATCATCAGCAAAAATATTGACGTTCCCAGAAATACTCTGACTAATATCATTAATAAAAATAATAAATAATATTGGCCCTAAAACTGAACATTGTGGAACACCACTCAAAACATCAATACACTGAGAATAATTGCCCTTCACTACTACTCTTTGTTTCCTCCCGGTAAGCCAATTTTTAACCCAAATTAAAGTTTCCCCACCAATACCAATATAAGCAAGTTTGCTAAGAAGAGCTTCATGCCATACTTTAACGAACGCTTTCTGAAAATCAATGTAAACAACATCTACGCACTTTTTACTATCGAAGGTCATGGTAACCTTGTCATAGAAATGCAACAAATTAGTTGTACAGGATCTACCTTTCCTAAAACCATACTGAAAACCAGTCAACACTCCATTTGCCTCCAGGAAATTCACTATCTTGATTTTGATCAGAGTTTCTAAAATTGTACAAATTAATGAAGTAAGGCTCACAGGCCTATAATCTCCTGCCGTAGCTTTAGCCCCTTTCTTGAAGAGCGGCGTTATGTTTTCCAGCTTCCAATCTACTGGCACAGTCCCTAAGTTGCATGAAGATATGAAGATAGTTAAAAAAACATCCATTCATTCCTCTGCACATTCTACTAAAATGTTAGGATAAATATTTTTAGGTCCTGGAGCCTTATTTGCTTTAAACTTTTGCAGTTGAAACAACACATCATCCCTAGAAAATACAAAATCTTCAAGCTGTGCATTAGCTTGCGTCTCACTTAAGTCAACTGTTGACATACAGTTTCTGCTAAATACACTGGAAAAAAATTATTTGAATATCAGCAATATCGCCATCATTTTGAATTAAGTTTCCGTTCTCATCCACTAGTGGGTTGCCTGAGTATTGTGAGCTTTCCCGGAATTTAATTAGCATAAGCAAAACATTTCTTAGGATTCCTTTCAATGTTATCTGCAAGCTTTTGCTCCACTTCCCTTTTCTTACTCTGTACCAAATACAGTAGAGTCTCGATAATTCGAGTCTCGATAGTTCGAGTTTCCCATAAATCCGAGCTAGCGAAAGAATATCGGCTTAGCTGCCAAATAATGACCAACAGCAGCTAAACCAATGCCCCCTACATCGGGAAGCCCGGTAACAGGCAAGTCACGTGATCAGCAGAAGGCCAGTCTCTCAGTCTCCGTCGCTAAACACGATGAGTGAGAAAGACCACTTCGCTTTGCGCTTATTTCTTTTCAATTGACTGCTAATTAAAATTAATCAATATTTGTAAAGAAAATAAAGAGAATAATTAGAAATAATAATTGTGAATTTATGTAAAAAAACATACACCAAAAATTCAGTCATTCCAAAATATCTTGTACATTATTCGTTTCTTTTAACAGCCATCTTAAATTCATTAGTTGATAAATTTTCTTCTTAAGTCATTTTTAATTTAACCTTTAGTCTTTTTCTATCTACGCTATGATGTTTTTCTTTAATAAGAAAAAATAAAATCTTGTCTATTTTGAAAAGCACTTCACCATAACTACATTGATATTTTCTCATATATTTACATAAAGGAATTATCTTCTCAAACATTCTTTATGAATTTCTAAGCTATTTATATGTTTATTTCATGTTAATACTTAACACTTGGAAAAAAGTAATAACCTAAAATTCGGCACTATTTCTATCTGTATGATTCTTTCTTTTTTTCTTGTGTTTTAAACAACCATTTGATATTTACTGTGAAATTTTTATATAATATTAAACTGATTTTTAACCAAAAGTACATTATATTTGTATAAAGTTTCTAACCACTTTATACAAATATAATGTACCTTGTGTAATAAAACTTGTGAAACGTTGGACTATGTATGAACTTGTGAGGGAGGTTATGTAGAAAAATAATGTATATTGGTATATTGCCAGTTTACTATCATTAGAATAAATGCCTCTTTTCTCAGAAGTTCCTTTACGTTTTGAGTTCTACTCGTATTTGAGCTGCGCGTAAAATCTTTAAAATATTGAAATCCCTTTTAAAATAAAACATAGAAGACTCATTCCATAGCATTTTTGTGTTATCTACTGGAAATGTTCAGTGGCGTAGCTAGCATAGGTGACACCCGGGGCGGTTATCCGTGGTGTCATCCAGGGCCCGATTAAGACGGTCGGGGGCCCTAGGCACAACATTATATTGGGGCCCCTTATGGTACGGAAAGTAAAAATACTGGGTATAATGTATAAAGTTAAATAAGCTTGGAGATATTCTATTAGGGTTCAGACCCAATTGGCAAGGGGGGGGGGGGGAAGCACCTACTGACACGACATACTAATATTCTGCATTCCCTATTGTTTTTATTCAATATTATTTTTGCGTTATTCATTAAATAAGCAAACTTTTTGAATACACATATTGCAGTTTTTAATTTTACTGTTTATAATATGAAATAAATAAAAAACGTCGGGATGCCTCAGCCAGTAAAGGATACTATTTAGCATGAAAGTCAATGAAGATATTGATCTCATTTTGCATAGTTTACCTTGTTTATGCAAATAGTCTTAGCTCACCATTTAAATAAGTTAAAATCTTTTTATTTTGTAAAAAAATTATCTTATAACAGATATTTTCAGAAATCTTTCTTACAATTTGGGGCCCCTAAAATTTGGGGGCCCAAGGCAGCTGCCTAGTTGGCCTGTACGGTAATCAGGCACTGGTGTCATCCCCCCCCCCCACCACACACACAAAAAAAAGAAGAAAGCCCAGCAAAAAAAAAGAAGGAAAAGATACTATTCGTGTCATGGGAGTTATAATATTTAATGTACTTGTTGACAGCAATGGTGTGTTTAGCAGTAAAAAACCTCTTTGAATATTTTTGTAAGGAAACACTTTACTCAGTTAAAAGTAGAAAAGAAAATGATTGAAAAAAAATCTAGTTCAAGGTATTTGTTTCATTATATGGAACTTTAAAAGGTTTATTGTTTCCCCCTTCGTGGCCCGGTGTCAGCCCAGAACGAATGACTGAATGACACCCGGGCTGCCCCCCCCCCCCCGTACCCACGCCACTGGAAATGTTGGAACAAAATTTTGGTGTATTTAAGTTTGAAAATATTAATGAAAAGTTTTCAAAATTTTTTATTAACACTCCCTGCATTTGGAGCAACAGTGGTACAAAATTTCTTTTCAATAGGATAAATAATTTATTATTTAAAAAATATTACAATTTTGATAAGTACGGGACATTTTTGATGTCCCGAGCGAAACAAAATTTTAATATTCAAAATATGGCTCTAGCTGTACAAAATGTTCTAAAAAAATTTGAAAACTTTGCATTAATATTTTCATAATTAAAAATAATTAAATAAATATACCAGAATTTTGCTCAAAAATGTTCCTCACGTAACACAAAAATAAGATGGTATCACCCAGAAAGCAATATGGGACCGTTCATAAATGATGTCAGGATTTTTTCCCATATATTTGAACCGCCCCCCCCCCTTGTCACAAAGTGTCACACTTCAACATACCCCTACCCCCTTTGTCACATGCCACGCTATGTTGCATAAGCATGATGTCACACTTCTTGTTAGCCCATCCCCTTGTCGCTACATCACGACCCCTCCCCCACTCGAAGCGTGACATCATTTATGAATGATCCCTATGCTGTATTCACACAATATAATACAGTGAAAAACCTACCCCCTAAATTATAGATAAAACAGAGCACACTTATTATTGGTAACAATAACAAAATTATTATTTTATTAAACTCTTAAACAAAATTATAAACACTAAAGAAATGAATCAAGATTTGTACGTTAAAAGTAATTGTACATTAAACCGTTCAAAAATAATTTTAGTTAATAAATAGTAATATTAAGAACAATAAAACAGCTCAGTAATGAGTTTTAACTTAAATGTCATGTGTATGCAAAACGATCAAGAACCAAAATCAAGTTTTCTAACTTCATCAAATATGATAAGCATAGTTAAACCTTGTCACACATAAATGACATACAAACTAACAAATAGATCAAGTCTGTATACTTTCAAATTGCAGAAGGAGGAAAGTTGAAAGTCGTTCGTCGAAAATTAAAACTTAGTAACCATATAACTTTAATTCCACAACATTAATGACGAATGATAATGCACACCAGCAAGAACAGTGACACAATTCAAAAACGAAACAAATTCGTAAAACGGGATTTATATATTTCCAGTTTCTATATTCTTCAATCGTACTATAAATTAACAAATTTAATGAATTACTCTGGAACTATTCGTTGGTTTGAAGTTGTTGCTCATCGTCTTGATGTCCACACTTTTTAAAGAACTGGATCTTTCATAAATTTGAAATTGTCGCTTTCTGTCCGGAAGCATAATTGCATAATTGCCCTTGCAGCCGTAAACGGCACACTTGTTAGGCATTTTAAAACTTTGAAAATTGATTACAAGAAGATAATAGAAACGATAACCAACAAACATAACAACAGGACTCAATACCGGTAGCAGCACAACGGCTGATTGATGGCCTTTTTTCTCATAATCACGTGATTTTATTTAGACTATTGCCGTGCAAAGGCTTCCTAGATATAGGGGGCGCTGGCTAAACTCGTGAAAGAAACACCACATCTAGTTTTTATTGTTATTTGACGGTTCATGCGTGAAAGTATCGAATATGGATACTTTTATCCATGACTGGTGACCAAAAATTTCATTAATAAATAGGCTGGCTACATTTAGAGCGATTTGAAATGGTGGCAAATTCAAACATATAATTAACTTTCAATCATGTAACTGTATGTAAGTACATTTTTCCTGTAAATATACGATACTGAAATGTAAAATTTGCTTTACTCCCTTTTACTTAGTTATAAAATGTTATGATTTCTATAATTCGAGTTTTCGATAGTTCGAGGTAGCTCCGGTCCCGTCTACCTCGAAATATCGAGACTCGACTGTACTTGAAAGTACGCCTAACCTCGCGATACAAAATCCTCTCAGCATGGCAACCAGTCTCTTAAAGTCGCCCAAAAGCGGCTTGTTTGTAATTGAGAGCTTCTTTCACCTCCCTAGAGAACCACATGGGCCAAATTTTCCTGAAATCCCTCTTTTTTCTAAAAGGAGCATAATCCCTCACTGTTTTCTCCAATTTCCCCTTAAACTCTTTCCACTGAAGATCAGCGTCACTATTCTCCAACCCAGAAGAAAACCTCTCTCAAACCCTGCTTAAGTGCAACATAATCAACATTCCTGAAGCTAGGTACAAATATTTGTATTTGTTGTTGTATTTGTACTTTCATATTTCTGAAAATACTGAAGCGTTTTTGGAAAAAGTGGGACTTTAACTTTAATGTAATGAATTGAAGTATTATCGGATATTACTCGTCTCTTAACAAAAGAAAAATCTTTCCGGAAAGAATTTTCTTTTGAGACCAATTAGAGACAAATTAATAATCAAATGTTAGACATTTAAGATATAAATTATGGCTAAAACTATTTAAATTTTATTCTTTTACTATCTTAATAAAACGATAGCCAACTAGAAATATCTTACCCTTTGCAAGAAGACATCAAATAATGTTGAAATCAATTTTACAAAATGTATTGAAAAAATTTTTATCACCTAATCATTTTGTTCCATTAGAATCATTTTATTCCATTGGAAAATACAGACGCGGGTAAAGAAAAAACATATTTTAAAAAAAACGTGCTTTGAAAAGTATAGACTTGTTTAAATAAATAATTCTAGCGCTTCAATTATGCAATTATTGTTGTTAATATTATTATTAATAATATTAACAACATATAAATTAAATACTAAATTACATGTGAGCAAAGTAGCCCCAATTTCATCACAAATAATCATGCTTTAATTGGACTTTTTTTTTTCCTTTAATTTTACTTTTATAAGAATTCAAAATAATTACAACATGTAGCCAATTCCCCTTAGATGGGGGAAAAAGTGAAATAGTAAATTTGACAGCAAGACTCCATCAACAAAATATTAAAACAAATAAATTCGGAAGTTACGAGTTTTTATTTTAAAGAAATATTTTTATCCTTGGGATATTTGCAAAAAAATGTTTAAAACTTGATGATAGAGATTCTTTTTTTCGGATTTTTTAAAATTACTTTATGTGCAATATTTCTTCCAATGCAGAGTGCCCTTTCATAATATATCTGTAGTACAGTTATTATTTTTTATTATTCTGGTTTTCGGAATGCTTTATAAAAAGCCTTGACAAAGTGTCACATTAAACCACATAATTATTGTGAGATTTTCTCTTCCATTTATTTCATTTAGGGATGCTTGCTGGACTTCAGGATTTAAGGCTTCTCCCTCTTCTTTTGCTCCAAAACTGCCCTAAAAGTAACATGAAGAGATATTTAGAAGATGTTGTAGTCATCAACCATCAAATCATCACTATATCAGAGAGAAATTCTCAACTCTGCTGGGGGCCTAAGAGAGTTGACACTTTGCAGCACCTGAAACTGTAAGTTACGCTTCCCATTTTTCCCTAAATTTAACTTCTGTTCTCCTAATTTTAGGGTCTAAGTTTAGTTTCTTAAATTATGTATTCATAGAACAAAATTTGATTGAATGATTAAAGAGAAATTTATGAAGAAAAATTTGAAATGTAAACGAATATGAATAAAATAAATGGGTTTTAAAGTTAATCACACCTTACATAGATGATGTAATGACATGTGCTTGGAAAATTTAACATCATTCATGAAGAAATTGGATAATTTCAAAAATTGGAATTTAAAGAAAATAAATAAGCATGAGTATCTCAGGTGAAGAATCGCTTACAGTAATTTAACTGGTCCCAGCGATATATTTTCGGCCTATAGCAGTTAACAGAGCATTGATTTCGATATTATATTTGTTCAGTGAATCGTTTCCATCCGTGAATCGTTCGTGAGCAGCCTTGCCTTGAGTCATATTTAAAGAATCTTTGTCCGACGTATTTCCGTGACAATATTTAAACCTTAGTTTCTGCTGTTCCATATTTATCTTTCTTTACTCTCGCTTATAGCTAATGCTCTAAAGTGAAAGTAGAAATTTACGCGAGTACATTAACCACGCGTACGAAGCGATTAAAAGAATTCAACGATTAGGGGAACCTGTTGTACCTTGGACACATTTTTTATTTTTAATTATTTATTCAAAAACCACTATAGTGAGATGCATTTTACGTATTACACAATGTTTTGCGGTCATTTATGAACATAAGTGCTATTTTTAAAGTAAAGTAGAAAAATAAATCATATGTAATTTAGCCTTTTGAAAAAAAAAAAAAAGGAATTAGGACCAAGGTACAACACCCCTGTTGTACCATGGACCTATATATGTTGTACTATAGACCTACTATTATTATTTTTGAGAAAAACATTATTTATATTACAAATCTTTATTAAATCTTGTATTAAAGTTGTTAACATTTATTAATAAAACAAATTAAAGAGCGTAACAATTTACTTAGCAATTAATAGACATTATATTAATTAACATTCGTAATTCTATGAGATATTTGATCACTTTAACGTGTTATTGTTCAATAATTATCTTTGGAATTTTATCATTATTCTTCTTTTTGTTTTTATATACCCCTTCTAGCACTGCCAATATTTTTATTATCTCTTTTATTTCATACAAATCCCTTCTGGAATGGCATTTTGACGGTGGTTTAATTTTTTCTTTTACTTAAAAGGATATAACATTTCATCTGGTTTTTCCGGCCACTTCCAGCTCTTTTTAGATTTTTCCATAGTAGATTTTTCCATTTTCTTGTATTTCTTCCTAAATAACCTCATCCAATAGACACCCGCCATTTTATCTCGATTACAACTTTCAGGATATTTAATATTGTTTGACTTGGCAAATTTATACGCCAATTTCATAAAATTTCTTAGTGTCAAGCCTTATTGTAGTTGGGAAGCTTTATTAATATAATCTAGTAACAAGCGTTCTTCATTATCTGAAAACACTTTGTGACTTGCAAGTTTCGATTTTAAATTAAATGGCTCAGTAGGATAATTTTCTTTTTTCAAGTGACGTGTCAGCGTAATTTTTGATAACGGCACGGTAAACTGTTAATTTATTATCTTTAATAATCTCTACAGCCTCCATTATTTTATCATAATTTGGCGATGGCTTCGTAATTCCCGTTTTACTTCGAGACATTTTTGTATGTGAGAAGTATCAACAATCTGCTAAAAAAATAAACTATTTTATTACACTGTAAATACGTAACATTTTAAAATATTTTAAATATAACAAGGTAAATACAGTCCACGGTTCAAAGTGTTGTACCATGGACCTATCCATAGTACAACTGCTTTTTTAGGTCCAAGGTACAACACCCTACATATTTTAAAATAACTGCTTATTTTGAGTAATAGGTTAGGAATTGAAAATGATTTAACGCTCCATTACACGGCCAAATAAGTAGTTAAACATAGGCAAAAAATAATACTAAACTTTTTAACAAAGGAAACAAGTTGTTTACAAAAGGAAGAAACTAAAAAAATTTACTTTTAGGGTCACAAATTCTTTTTGGTCTCCTACTGCCAGATCTCGTTCGAGTCCAACTATCAAAATTAGTTATAAATGACAGCTAACAGATAGCACATGAACCAGTGTTGCCGTATTGCAAAATGAATCCGTGAAATATATTTTTTTTTATCATTAGGACCACAGTACAACAGGTTCCCCTATATACACAGCTTTGTGAAATCGAAAAAAAGTACCCATAAACGAGAATATGCACGTGTCTGAGCTTTGTGTAGAACGGAGTAGTGTATTAGTAAAACATTATGATAAATGCTCTAAACCAGTATTTCCCAAACTATGGGTCACGACCCACTGGTGGGCCGCGAGCAAATATTGAGTGAGCCCTCGCCACTGTAGACATGAATTTAAAAAAATAGGAAGTCTGCGAATAAAAGTAACTAAAGTTGAAGTTGATGCTAAAACTTTAATGAAGAGAAATAAGAAAGAAACACATCCTTCTCCATTGAACTAACTTTTAAAAATAAAACCTGCAGGTGTAGGTATTTAAATAATAAAAAAATATATTTAAGTTGTGTTTCTTATTTAAAGTTGTGTCTTTCATTCATATTGGTAACACAAAAATTTTCTTTTTAAAATTTCAATTAGAACAAATGAGACAGCATTAAGTAGTTCCACAACTCGCCACTAGGGAACCTGATTATTACCAATATTTATGCCCTTTTTTGTCTAAGGCAGCCACGAAGTCGGTCCCAAGATTGGAAATTTTTGTTAAATGGGTCGGAGCCCAGTCAACTTTGGGAACCACTGCTCTAAACTATACATGGCGACTATGTTGAAAAATAGAGAACGGCTATACAATTAAAAATTTATTTTATCTATGCGGATTTTTCATTTACAGCAAAAGGGAAGTTGCTTCCAAATTGCGTTATTGAAGACAGGGAGACAAGTCCTATTCCTAAAAGTTTAAAAATATATCTTAATGGTAAAATAACATGCATTTTTTAACTAAAAATATATGTAAAATGTGATATTTACATGAAAGAAAGTATTGCATGCTAAAAGGTAATTTTTATTATTACAGATTTGCTACTCCTAATATCATGAAATGCTATGAGAGGCTTTTGCAGAATTACAGATCTAACAGGTTAAAATTGTTTTGAAATGACCTATAGTCATAAATTTCTGACAATATTAATCATTAGTTTTACATGCAGTGTAATATTCGTTACTTACTTTACATCATATATGACAACTGTTTTTGTACTTGAGAGATTTTTATGATCTTATACTGAAAAAAAAAATGTAAGTCGAACACCATGAAAGAATTGAGGAATGATATTCAGTCAATGTATTTATCTAGAGGACTTCTATAACTTATCCAATTTTAATACACTCACACAGAACGTCACATTTTATATAAACTGTACGTGCTGGGACGTTTCAAGTGTGAACTTTTTGCATTGTATTATTAAACAATGTATCCGATACGATAATGAATGCAAGCGTACAAACATACTTATATTCTGCCATACAGGTGTCATGTGTCATTTTGTGGTCTAATTTCAGTTGCGTATGAAGAACGACGTATTAGGTTTATAGGATGATTACAGGGATTTTCCATCGCTGGAATCACTCCTCTCAGGCAAATTCCAAATCATTTTGCCAAAGTAGCTTCCCGTAACCACTCATACTAGCAGTCCTATAGACAGAAGATACAGACAACCCTTATTGGAATATCATGAAAAGGAAATTCGCCTTCTTAGAAGCTTATTGTGTCAAATCGTTCAAATAGAGTCAGCTAACTTTTCTTCTTTAGAAACTATCATAACACAAATATAGCTCAAAACGCTCAACCTGCGACAAAATCAACTCTAATAAAGCTATAGCGCCTACTTTGAAACTACTGTGATTTTTATTTTAACTTGCAGCTATTAGAGTCACACTAGTTTTGAAACTTCAAAATATGCATGAACATCATCGTCAAATATCAAATGAGAGCTCAGGTGCCGCCATCTAGGCGAAACTGAGCGTCCAAATTCTCAGTGGCAATGGCATCCACCGACAGTGATGCTACCTGAAAAAATGGATGCCGATTACTGGGGTGCGCACTAGGTCTGCAAAGGTTAATGACCATATGCAGCCCCATTTTTTTTTTTTTTTTTTTTTTGAAAGAAAAAAAATCATCATCAAACATGCATCATAAACGAAAGTTACAAGAACAATGGATCAAGGTATTACTCTATATTACATGCTTCCTTATCAAGGCAGGGTGAAGAGGGGAAGTGGTTTGTGAAGGCATAACATGCGTCATATAAATTAATTAAGATACATGGAAAAGAGATTTAGATTCGTTTTGTCGAGAAATTAAAAGATTAATGAGCTTCCATCCCTTTGCCTCAAACCCTTCAATTGTTTATAGATATAATGAATAATATAAGTGAAAAAAAGGGACAAAATGCAGTAAGAAAAAACAGTTTAAATGTCTTAAAATGCGCTTTAATGTCTTTAAAAACAGTGTCTTTTTGCGTGCATGTCTAGCAAAAAACTCTTACGTGAGGAGGAAAAACGAAAGTCATTTCAGGTTTCATTCCCAAAAAAAAAAAAAAAAATAATAATTAAATTTATTGTGCATTCTGCTGGAATATGACACAAACCAAATTTTAACAGGCTGTAGTTATTTGTCAAGTTATCATGGTATACAAGTAATATGTTCTAGTTGAAAATAAACAGATGATGTTCCTTCGTAATTTGTATTCCATAACTTGAACTCATGATCAATAATGACCTACTTTTGTGCACAGTAATAAAGTCAAAATAATATTGCATTTTTAAATCGAAATCCATTGTGAAATTTAAAAAAATATTTTTTACATATTTTTTTCTTTACAGTTCATTCTTGAATGAATGCATATTTACCATGTTTCACCACATAGCAGGAGATGTTCATTCTTCTCATTTACTACTCGATCCTTCAATACTAAAGGCATTTTCAGATCTTCTGAACAATGATGTAGATTTAGATCAAGTGAGTTGTTTTCCTAATTTCTAAGATATATTGAAATCGTTTCTTTCTTAATACACTGACAATCAAAATTTCAAATGATTAGGAAGAAGCTGAAACAAAACAAAATACAAAGAAAAACAAACTGTATGGAATCTGGTTAACTGAACCACCTCACCGGCTAATCAGACCAGTCGCTTATTCGGACCAATTTTTTAAAAAACCAAAGCAAATCCATTTACATAAGCCTAATATTGCTTGTTTGGATGAAAATTCTGTTTAATTGGATCACGTCTTGGGTCTTGCCTTCTGAACTATTCCCAGTGCATGTAGGTGTTTGCCAACGGTAGATCGATCAACATCAGACAAGTGATAACATGGATGCAAGGATATCAAGCAATTTTTCAAATTCCTCATTTCGGACCATTTTAAGGGCACCATCTCGGTCTTTGTCGTTGACATGACCGACAACGCCTCAAAATCACCACTTTTGAGGCGTTGAAACCAATGTCTGTAAGTTGTCTCTGATGGAGTATGGTCGCTGTAAATATCAAAGGCGGGTTCAGGAGAGAATTTCGGGGGGGGGCATTCGAATAACATTTGTAGTATTTTACTGGGTAATAAAGCAATTTTAGGGTATTAAAAATAAGTAATTTTAAGGTATTAAAAATATACTCACTTACCTTATGTTTTACACAAAATAACCTATTAATTTATATTAATAAAACAGCATAAAATTTAAATTATCTGCATACAGTAATTTAATGATTTTTTTTTCTCCTAAAATCAATTGAAACTATAAATAAAGCGAAATTTTTCAAATCTAATCGGAAACCGAATGTATTCAAAAAGTATATAAAAAAACCGAATGTATTCAAAAAGTATACACAAAAAATATAAGTATTTACAATGAAATTTAATAGTTTGTTAAAGCATATTTTATAAAATAAACTCAAAACTGCTTCTCGTTTTTGCAAATCTCTAAATAACGTTTTCAATGTTGATATCAAGTTGTCTGTGCATATGAAGAAGACAAAGTCCAATAAGCCAGGTTTCTCCCATTCTTGACCTTAACCAGGTCTTAAGTCTTCGTAGAGTTGAAAACGTCCTCTCAGCTGTAGCCACACTAACTATAAAAAGTTTACAACTTTGAAACATGCTGGAGTTTGGTTTAAAGTAACAAAAATCATTGCAAAAGAAACTTTTTCTTAATGTTCTTCTAAACAAATAAATTTTTATTTTAGATTAATTTACTTTTGAATTTTTAATAACACTATGTTTTAAAAATATATGATACAGGGTTCGTACGGTCCTTAAAGGTCCTTAGAAAGTCCTTAATGTCCATTTTCATTTTTAAGGCCTTAAAAAGTCCTTAAATAGTCCTTATTTTTTATTCCAGGTGCTTAATGTTTTTTGTTAAAATAAGAAGATACCCATGCACTCTATTTGTATTGCTATCTTTTGTATTGTTCAACAAGAATCAAACTTCTTTCATTTCAACTATTTAATCGAACCTCAAATTTGGTTTGCTCGGGTCCGGTACTGTCGCGGCTTGCGGACAGACCCAACACGGCGGATTGACAGGACCAAAAATGGCGGATTTACATAAACATCATCGCGTTTTTACTACAAATTGCACTGCTTTCTCAACTGGTACGTAAATAATTAACGCTTGTTTTTTTAATTATTTTTTTTTTTTTTTGAAAAGGTATAAGTAAATTGATGTGTTATATATTTTTCCAAAAAAAAAAAAAAAAAAAAATTCACGGATTTTGATAAAATGCTTCAAATTACAGCACCCAATTCATTTAAAATGAACTTGTACCCACCCACATGGCAGCTCCCAATTTGCTATTTCCTGCAATTGTATGTAAAAGAAAATCGAGCTACATCTAAAAAAAAAAAAATAAAATAAAATATTAGTAGAGAAGGCGAATCAAAACACAAAGCATTTGTACAAAATGCAATGTGCCCAGCAACTGGGCACCATTTAAGACCACAGAAAAACAAATCACACAAGGTCCCTCATTTTGCTTTTAAAAGAGAAAAGAAAAAGGAATAAAATTTGAAAAACAGAATTTTAAGGACTCGAGAGGAAAAAAGTTAATAAATAAACAAAAATCGGGAATTTTCGAAAAAGGGCCGAATTTCAAGATTTCAAATTTGGGATTCAATACTATTTATTAAGTTGAGTTATAAAGTAAATAAATATTTTTTTTTTGCATGAAAATTGTTACTAAATCATCTACATTCTAAACAATTATCAATAAAGCAAGTAGGAGCAGCTCTTAACAAGTAATCAGTAAATGAATATTGCTTTTGAAACTTTTTTTTAATTTAAGGGCGGGGGGATACTTCAAAGAAGCATATTGTTGACATCTAGCGCAATAAAAGAGATACATTAACTAATATGTAGGCAAAAAAAAAAAAAACTTTCAGCTTTTTTTGTGTTTGACCAATCGCATGTATGATTATCGCTTATTTATACTGTTAAAGGTAAAAGAGTGATTTAATTTTATTATCATTTCTCTTATGTCTTACACTATAATAAGCGCCGAGTTGCCAACTCTCCCGCTCGCTTTTCAGCTGATCTTTCTCTAAACAATTTGTTCTCCCATTGTTTTTTTTTTTAGATCAAATAAATTCCCGTATCGAAAATTTGTTTTAAAGCAATATTTTAATATTTAGTAAATTTTTATCCACCAATTTGGCTTCGAGATCGTTCGCTGTGTGGTTTTGTTGTGTAGTCATTTTTATATGTAATTATTCAGTGAAGCAGCATTAATTTAAAAGTTAAAATGCAATACTTTTAAGTGAAGTGATCTTTTTAAAAATTATCCTTAGGAAAACAATAAATAAATAGCTATGGAAATAATTATCAACTTTCATTTAAATTTTCAGCATATGTAATTGATGCTTTCATTGTAAGTGTTCTTTTAAACTATAAATAAGTATGTTAAATATAAATCTATTTTCAAAATATAAAATTCATTTTATTCTTAAATTTTGTAGTAGTAGTTTGAAAAATAATTCTTTTGAGATTTAAAGTGTTCTGCATGACCAAATTTAGAAATTTTCAAAACTTTTATATTTTTTTAACATTTTGAAACAAAAATATGATTTTAAAATTTACATTGCAATTTGGTAATGTTAAAGTTAAGTTTATTCGAGTCAAACAATCCGAAAAATTCAAACATAACTTTAATGAAAGCAAATTGAAATAGGAAATACTGATTCTAGTTTCAACTTATTTGTAAAATTTCAGCTATTAATTGAATTTACTCAAATTGAAAATTTGTTCACAATTTTTAAAATGATGTTTCACTACTTCGGCGCCATCTTTCTGTTTAAAACGATCTTCACGAACTATGAAGTGTTCTTCAAAATGCTTGATGCATATAACTTCAGAGGGACTTGGATCATAATTCTTTCTTGAAATGCTTTTAATCCAAGCTTCTTCGATGAGGCTCACTGGGAATTTTAAAAACTGTTGTCTAGTTTTCGTTTCGGTCGTTAGACCTGCAGCCAGGAGCACATCCCGCTTTGCCCCTAATAAACTAGTATGATTCTATTGAATTTTCATCCGCTGAAGGTGGTGGGAATTCGAGCGACTAACAGGGACCATGAGGGCCCTACCCTGAAGACCAATAGTTAGACAAGCACCCGTCATTGTCAGCTAAAACGAAGACATCATTGGGACAGTTTTATGGTTTCATTGCGGAAAAGGGGCATTGTGGCGCATTTGCCTTGTTTTGTATCACTCCACTGTGAAAAATTTCCGTAAGAAAACAGTAATATAACCATTTATTTCATTGTTATTTTACCATAGTTAATTACAACAGTTGAATAACCATTAAAAAAATGGTACTCAAACCGCTCATTCTGAAAAATATCGTTTATTCTCTGTTTCTCCTAAAGAACGTTTAACTAGCTGTAATTTATAAGTGCCACTAAGTCTCGTAATCTATAAGAATCGGGCGTCCATCTTGGTTGTGAAACCTTACCGGTCGTACGTTGTTGTTAAAATATGAATAAAGATTTATGAGTTCAAATCTGCATGTGTATATAAAAAAGAGGAAAAAGAAAGTGGCTTAGTCAGTGGTTACTAAATAGAAACACATACACACTTAAATCAAAAAGTGGAGACATCGGATTCCCGAACTGTTTGCGAATGAGCGAACCCATAATTTGAGCTTCTGACGCTTGTTTGTATTTTAATTTTTGCAGCAAATAAAATGATTTTCGTCAATACAGTAGAGTCTCGATAGTTCGAGTTTCCCATAAATCCGAGCTAGCGAAAGAATTTTGCCTTAGCTGCCAAATAATGACCAACAGCAGCTAAACCAATGCCCCCTACATCTTGAAGCCCGGTAACAGGCAAGTCACGTGATCAGCAGAAAGCCAGTCTCTCAGTCTCCGTTGCTAAACACGATGAGTGAGAAAGACCACTTCGATTCGCGCTTATTTCTTTTCAATTGACTGCTAATTAAAATTAATCAATACTTGTAAAGAAAATAAACAGAACAATTAGAAATAATAATTGTGAATTTATGTAAAAAAAAAACATACACCAAAAATTCAGTCATTCCAAAATATCTTGTACATTATTCGTTTCTTTTAACAGCCATCTTAAATTCATTAGTTGATAACTTTTCTTCTTAAGTCATTTTTAATTTAACCTTTAGTCTTTTTCTATCTACGCTATGATGTTTTTCTTTAATAAGAAAAAATAAAATCTTGTCTATTTTGAAAAGCACTTCACCATAACTACATTGATATTTTCTCATATATTTACATAAAGGAATTATCTTCTCAAACATTCTTTATGAATTTCTAAGCTATTTATATGTTTATTTCATGTTAATACTTAACACTTGGAAAAAAGTAATAACCTGAAATTCGGCACTATTTCTATCTGTATGATTCTTTCTTTTTTTCTTGTGTTTTAAACAACCATTTGATATTTACTGTGAAATTTTAATATAATATTAAACTGATTTTTAACCAAAAGTACATTATATTTGTATAAAGTTTCTAACCACTTTATACAAATATAATGTACCTTGTGTAATAAAACTTGTGAAACGTTGGACTATGTATGAACTTGTGAGGGAGGTTATGTAGAAAAATAATGTATATTGGTATATTGCCAGTTTACTATCATTAG